>JBCNJP010000024.1:27625777-27669275 GCA_039602395.1 Deinandra increscens subsp. villosa
CAATAAGTTTGATATATATATATATATATATATATATATATATATATATATATATATAGGGTAAGGATCCTGCGAAAACTCTTTTTTTTTGCGAAAACCTAAAAACTAACACTAAAACCTTCATAAGTTTTACATACGTTAATATTTTTCTATGAAACTTGCACCAAAAATCTTAAAATTCTATTGTCTTCGATTGTGAAAAAGAAATTGATATTTCGAAAAAAATAAAATTAGTGCACATGTGTATTATTAGTGCACATGTGCACCATTTTCATTAGTACTACACAAATGAAAATTGTCATGCGAAAACATATTGTTTAGGTTAAAAACATTTTAAAAAACTAAAATATTCATAGAACTAATGATAATTCTACATATGTACTATAACTATTACTTATAGGGCACATCTGTAGCATAAAATTTAAAAATTTTTGAAACGTTAAATATATTTTCAGAGTTAAAGATAACACAATTATAAGATTTATGGTGCAATTTCCCTTTTAAAATATTAATGTATACGACACGTATAAAGTGCTTTATTATTAGTGCACATGTGCACTAATAAAAAATGTCAGGACCGATTTCACATCGAGAATCTCGATCTTGAGCAAGAACAAAGGTGAGATTAGGAAGGAGACGGGATGGAGATAATCATAGATAAATACATGACAAGAAATAATAAATCAAACGATTCATTGATTATTGTTGAAAGATTACAACGAACCGAATGATTACAAACTCGTCATTGGAAATCCATGGTCACATTGGGTTGAGCTCAAACCCAATGTGTGACTCTCTCTCTCTAGAATGATAGCTCACATCTCTCTAGAACATCCTTATTCATCATTTATTCATCATCTAACAAATGAAGCTATCTTTCCTATTTATAGAGAGCCCATGTGCTCACTAGCCCACTAACTAGCTAACACACATACAAATGAGCTAAATACAAATAAACAAATGACATAATTATTATTAATTAAATCAAAGATGATTCAATTAATATGAAGCTTGACTCGCTCGAACCGATCTTCCGTTGACTTTTACGTTGACCGTTGACCCGAACGGTTGACTTTTCAAGAAAACGTCTTCGGTCCAAACTTGCAAGCCTCGAGCATCACAACCCGCGTCTCTGAATCAAATCACAATGGATTCTTCAACCGAATTATTCGAGAATAGATTTGATGGCGTCAGTCACACTTATTAAAAGTTCCAACAATTCCCCCTTGACTGACGCTTTTAAATCTGTCATACTGGTGAAGAATCGCTCTGTCGTGTATCTTTAAAGAATAACTGATAAACCGGAATCTTTCTGTTGTAAAGGTTCCCCCTTTGAGTAAGCTTCTTCTGTTCTTGTTGCTCCAGTTGAGATCCAAGTGCTGCAGTTCACTCGGTTCACACGGTCGGGTACAATACTAAGAATGCTGAACATCGGAGTCAAATTCGCAACAAATCGAATCAGATAAACCAATCAATCACTGAAAATGCTCCAACTTCTGATAATCGACCCGATAATCCAAATCCATAGAAGTTCCCCCTTTTCTCTAGATCCCTCTGAAAACATCCGATGCGGAAGCGGAAAAACAGATGCAGAGAGTGGAACCGTTCCGCTCAGTTCCGAAGAGAAAACGACACTGAAATCCTGAAATCGGACAATCTTGCGAAAAACCGGAAGCCGGGTGCTAACAGTTGTGAATGATCCATAAATACTGAACTTGTTCCGCGTGACTGGGTTGGATGCAAAAAATAATGTCAAATCGGTGAAAAACTGAGATCCCGAGCGTAAACGAGAAATTTATTCATAACCGGAGTCTTCATAATTTTGGTGAAGAAAATCGAGCTCGGAAAAATATTCCGTGAAGAAATCTGAGTAAAATGGTGCAATTTGGAATGAATCTGAGAAGACCGTAAATTTTATTCAAGTAACGGCCTTCCGTTAGAGATTTAACGGAATATTCCAATATTTAACTGAGATTCCAGTTAATTCGGTTAGATGACATCAGCACTGCATCAGCTAAACAACTTGAAGTGAGACATAACGAAACAGTCACTAACTTAACCGAGAAGCAAAACCAGTCCGTCAGTGGTCGTTAGCTAACGTGGCCTTAACGTCAACAAAAACTAGAAACCCGATCAAAATAAGCGGAATAAATCCATGACCACTAAAATATTTTCAAAATTTCGTTTCGGCGTTATCTCGTTATTCTTGTAGAAAAAATGATGAGAAAAACCCCGCATTTAACGAAATAATACTGAAAAAATAATTAGTGGAAATTAAATCTCCCAATAAAACCTTAATCCATGTCTAATTAAGCCAACCAATCAGAATTGAGCTGAAAAAGCACACAATCCATGTGAGGGCCATCCAACCAATCAGATATGAGTATTAAAACCCATCCAACGGCTGGATTTATTGAGATCTGATGGTGCAGATGACGAATCCGTGTCTAAGGGGCTGGACCAATGACAAGCAGACAGCGCCAGCCTTCAACGGATTTATTTAGGAGCAGGGTGGGGTCCACGTGAATATCGCAGCCAACCAGATTGCAACAACAAACTCCATTTCAACGGATCCTTATTATGGTGGCGGGACCCACGTATCCTTATCCTCCAATCAGCGGTTGACAAAGGAAAGAGGGGAATTCCCTTTTGACCGACCAAGAGAGAGAAAGTAATTCTCTCTGCGCCAACCGGAAGAAGCCACGTCACCCAGGTCGCTTCTTCAACCTACGAATATCGGAACCCTAATAACCATCGCCGGAGCTCAAGAACTATTCACCGGAAAACCGTATTTTGCTTATATCTCGGTTAATACTTGACGAAAATTCACGATTTTTAGCTCATTGAACTCGTGTGTCGATCCTCTACACATCTATACGATCGAAATCCACTGAAACTTATTCGAACGAAAACCCAGTTATCAAGTTAGACGAGATCGCCAAGGTTATTGAGGTCGCCAACACTTATTCGAGGTCGCCAAGGGCATACACGAGGTCGCTAAGGCCATGAGATCGCCAAAGAAAACCAAGTCGCCAAGGGTAACCACCAGATCGCCAAGAACTTGTCGAAGTCGCCAAGAACAAGCTCGAGATCGCTAAGGTAATCTTCAAACTCACCTGAGATCGCCAAGTACATCTTCATGCTCTCTTGAGGTCGCCAAGAACATCTTCATCAGCTATGAAATCGCCAAGGCAATCTTCATAAAAATGAAGAACACCAAGAACACCGTGAAACACACACTACTGTGTGTTTCTCCAGATCTGCCCAAACCGTTGCGTTTCAGACAAAAACGATGCTCCCAATGGATCCGGAATGTGTTTTCCTTCAAGATTCATATTTTATTTCATCCAAAAACACTGATTTTATCACCAAAAACTCAGAATCAAAGCTCAAAAAATCTTCAAAACCCCGAAAACGGGAAAACTCTAACAGTTTCGTTTTTTCAGCCTCAGATCTCGGATTTCTTCACTGATTATGACATATGGAGCATGAAATCATCTCTAAATGAACCCAATAACAAGAATCTATCATCAGATTCATCCAGAAATCATCAATCAGCTCCAAAAATAAGAAAAAAAATAAAAAAATCTCCAAAGTGGGTATTTCAATCAGCACCTCATTCAAGCTCAAAATCACAGATTCGAGTGACCAGATTCACGGTGAGATGAATCTGATCGGTACCCGCTCTGATACCATTTGTCAGGACCGATTTCACATCGAGAATCTCGATCTTGAGCAAGAACAAAGGTGAGATTAGGAAGGAGACGGGATGGAGATAATCATAGATAAATACATGACAAGAAATAATAAATCAAACGATTCATTGATTATTGTTGAAAGATTACAACGAACCGAATGATTACAAACTCGTCATTGGAAATCCATGGTCACATTGGGTTGAGCTCAAACCCAATGTGTGACTCTCTCTCTCTAGAATGATAGCTCACATCTCTCTAGAACATCCTTATTCATCATTTATTCATCATCTAACAAATGAAGCTATCCTTCCTATTTATAGAGAGCCCATGTGCTCACTAGCCCACTAACTAGCTAACACACATACAAATGAGCTAAATACAAATAAACAAATGACATAATTATTATTAATTAAATCAAAGATGATTTAATTAATATGAAGCTTGACTCGCTCGAACCGATCTTCCGTTGACTTTTACGTTGACCGTTGACCCGAACGGTTGACTTTTCAAGAAAACGTCTTCGGTCCAAACTTGCAAGCCTCGAGCATCACAACCCGCGTCTCTGAATCAAATCACAATGGATTCTTCAACCGAATTATTCGAGAATAGATTTGATGGCGTCAGTCACACTTATTAAAAGTTCCAACAAAAAACCACGAAAAACTAACAAAATTATAACGTATTTGATGCGATTTTTCTAAAAAAATATTAACGCATACTATATGTATGAGTTTTATTATTAGTGCACATGTGCACTAATAAAAAAACGACGAGACGTTAAAGTTTTTTTTTTAATTTTTTCCAGAATTAAAGAACTCATAATTCTAAGGTTTTTGGTGCAAATTTTTTTAAAAAATATGATCGTATGAAAAAGTTATGAAGGTTTAAGTATTATTTTTTAGGTTTTCGCAAAAAGATGTGGTTTTTACATGATCTTTACCCTATATATATATATATGTATATATATATATATATATATATATATATATATATATATATATATATATTGATCTTTATACAAAGATTTTCATCAGATCCTATACAAAAATCTATCTAACTAGCTAAGACCTAGCATCCGACATATAGTCTTCATCATCAACGAAGCCGTTGCTGCTATTGCTGTCATCAGGAAATAGCTTTTGACCAGGCGGCAATCTTGGTCCCAACTCGGAGGTGTAGGTGGAATCCCTATTCCGGATTAAATACATATCCAGCTCTCTCTCCCCCTCTGGTCCCTGGAGATGAAGTTTCATATCCCCTACAACTTCGGCAGTGATGAAATCAGCGTACTCAAGCCCGTATTTGATGGAAGAGGTGGGATCCTCTAGTAAATTAGGAAATAGCCAATCGATGTGTGGATTAGGTATTGCACCATTTGATCCAGATCATGACAATCAAATGTGCGAATGTCGACATAGTCGACATAATCTACCTTTCCCTTCAACACATCCTGGCCGGCGGCATTCCGGTGTAAATCGCCAAGTGATGGACCTTGAGGGTGAACCTCCGACCACCTGTAAAAAACCCAAATTGTGAGTTGAGAGTAAGTAACTAAAAAACATAAAACCATAAAAATAAAAACGTACAGCCCTTGTTGAGTGAAAATACACTTACGGGGAGTCTTGCCGTAGTAGGGTGCTGGCTCATTAACACGCCTAATCCTCCATTGTTTACCAAAGGCAGCCATTGATCGATCGAAGTTTTTTTCTTGATGATCAGGAAATACGTTCGTACAGAAGATTTTGGTGGCGAAAAAGTGGAAATTTAAAGGCAGACAGGGCACGCTACCAGCTATGGTCGGAAGAAGTGGAAAGGTCAAGCCAAGATAACCGTGTATATTTTGTTACCTTTACCACGCAAATTCTGTTTTTACCGTGTCTATTTATTACCTTTAGCAACCCAAATTTTGTTTATCAATTATTTCTTATGTGATGGGAGTAATTAAATAAGTTCTGGCTAAAATATAACCATTTAACACTTTTGTCTCAATGGTTCTTCTTAATCTTGTAGTTTGTTCCTTTCTTTTGACTGACCCAGGTTCAAGCCTTGTTTGCTACAATTTATAATTTTTTGATTGTCTAATAGTGGATGACAAGATTTATAAACTGGATAGATTTTAATTCTTCAGTAAATTGGAACAAGAACAAAACCGTATGAACTAACAAGAACAAAACCATATGAACTAGAATTCCTCAAAAAGAAGAGTTCATCTGGAATGAGAGCAGACGAACAGAACTGGATTAAAGCATTTGAATTTCAGTCATTTAGATGATTACTCACCGTATTCGGGGCTATCTTCCACATTCAGAGGATGCAAATGCCACATTTTTAGAGAGTGGCATGATAAACCAAAAAACAGAGAGCTGAGAGAGCTAACGGCGTATATAGTGATGATCAACAATTAATTAATTAATGATATGATTTATATCCGAAACTCGAGGTGGTAGATAAAGATTTGACCTCTAGTAATGATGTATATCCGCCGTCGCCACAGATAATTAACTAATTAAAATTGGCTACTATTTAGTCACGGTTAATATATGTGGACATATGTAATAGATTTTTGTCACTCACAACCTACTATTTAGTCACACAACCTAATAACAGTGACCATATGTACTAGTTTTTAGCCACATAACTAAGTAAAAAGCGTGGCCATTGCTCACATTTAGCCACGCATAATATATAATTAATAGTTCTGTTTTTTTAATTTACTAAGTAATAAAATATACTCTTCCGTCACACAACATTATTTAAACGTGGCCATACATTCCCTTTTGGTCATACGAATTAATAATCATAAAAATTATGTGGCCGTTTAGTGCATTTCGCCACTCATTATTAAGCGTGACAAATAAGGGCCACATGTTTTTGTAAAACAGTGACTAAAGCCACTACACCTGATTGTTGTTGTCACATAAACAAAAAAATACGTGGCTAAAAGGGTCCAAAGGCTATATATTTGGCCACGGGTACAAAATATGTGTGGCTAAAACTAGTATTTCTTATCTTTGGCCACGTTTTTTACAAAACAGTGGCAATGCGTTAAAAAAACCGTGGCCAAAGCCACTTTTTGACGTAGTGTTATAAAAGAAATCAAGTTTCCCATCATCAACACACTACATCTATAGATTAGGATGTTTCCTCATGACAAATCATGTATAAAAAGAAGTATTTTCCAGCCCTAACATGCATCTAACAAGATCTATAAAGATCTAACAATTGTTCAACAAAAAGTGTCATAGATCTAACAATTGTTCAACAAAAAGTGTCATAAAATCTATAAAAATCAATAAAAATTCCATTCTTTTTGTTATAAAATTACTAGATCTATGCTCTAAGATCTAGATCTAGGTTTAAAGTTGCAAAAAGGTTGAATCTTGATGATGGAGAAAGAAGGTTTCTTGAAGATGGAGGTTGGAATCGAGAAAACTAACCTTTCGGAGTGCAAACCAACACGAATTGTGGCTCGAATTCTCTAACTTTAGCCTCTAGATCTTCAAGGACCTTGGTCCCGGTAAATCACAACCGTTTTAGGGTTTACGAGGTGTTAAAAATGAAGGATATGGGGGCTAGAAAGGAATAGGATGTATAAATACCTAATTTTTAGGGTTAATCACGATTTCAGCAAACTTGGTTGGTGGGCGGTACACGACGTCGGCCCAGATTTTTAGGGTTAATCACGATTTCAGAGACCTAAGTTAAGCATTTAAAAAATAAATTACCTATTTGACTATAAAACATTACGAAGTCTCAACTCGATTATTCTCTATAAATTCAACCGAACCATATTTAGTCTTTAAAAATTAATTTAGGGCTGATATAAACATATATAATCACCAAATGAAATTTCAAGACATAAATCTAATGTTAACCAAAATATTTAATGAATTATTTTTAATTCTAAAAATCATAGTTAATTTAATCTTAGTAATTAACCATCCAAGATTTCATTTTAGTCAAAGCATAATCCTAGATCTAGATGAAAATCATATTTCCATGGAAAAAACCCTAGATCTAACATTTTAGCTTAATGGTAACATCATCTAATCAAGATCTAATGAAGATCTAATCATGA
Organism: Deinandra increscens subsp. villosa; assembly: GCA_039602395.1. NCBI lineage: Eukaryota > Viridiplantae > Streptophyta > Magnoliopsida > Asterales > Asteraceae > Deinandra > Deinandra increscens. The sequence continues at coordinate 27,633,554 of JBCNJP010000024.1, forward strand.
AAATAAGGAAAAACACATAAAAATTATTCTTTTTCACATAAAACCCTAGATCTACAATTATGATGGTAATTACATCATCCTAAACCCTAGATCTACCATTAAAATAGTGACCATATCAAGATCCAACAAGGTTGATTAGATAAAACTTAGATTTATGAAGATCAATGGAGAGAAAATAAGAAAAAGATAGACTTTTTATAACAAGAAATAAAGTTTCCCATCATCAACACACTAGATCTATAGATTAGGATGTTTCCTCATGACAAATAATGTATAAAAAGAAGTATTTTCCAGCCCTAACATGGATCTAACAAGATCTATAAAGATCTAACAATTGTTCAACAAAAAGTGTCATAGATCTAACAACTGTTCAAAAAAAAGTGTCATGTCATAATATCTATAAAAATCAATAAAAACTCCATTCTCTTTGTTATAAAATTACTAGGTCTATGCTCTAAGATCTAGATCTAGGTTTAAAGTTGCAAAAAGGTTGAATCTTGATGAGAGAGAAAGAAGGTTTCTTGAAGATGGAGGTTGGAATCGAGAAAACTAACCTTTCGGAGTGAAAACCTACACAAATCGTGGCTTGAATTCTCTAACTTTAGCCTCTAGATCTTCAAGGACCTTGGTCCTGGTAAGTCACAGCCGTTTTAGGGTTTAGGAGGTGTTAAAAATGAAGGATATGTGGGCTGGAAAGGAATAGGATGTTTAAATACCCGATTTTTAGGGTTAATCATGATTTCAGCAACCTTGGTCGGTGGGCGGTACATGACGCCGACCTAGATTTTTAGGGTTAATCACGATTTCAGAGACCTAGGTTAAGCATTTAACAAATAAATTATTTATTTAACTATAAAACATTACGACGTCTCAACTCGATTATTTTCTATAAATTCAACCGAACCATATTTAGTCTTCAAAATTTAATTTAGGGTTGATCTAAACATATATAATCACCAAATAAAATTTCAAGACATAACTCTAATGTTAACCCAAAGATTTAATGAATTATTTTTAATTCTAAAAATCATAGTTAATTTAATCTTAGTAATTAACCATCCAAGATTTCATTTTAGTCAAAGCATAATCCTAGATCTAGGTGCAAAGTCATCTTTCCATGACAAAAACCCTAGATCTAACATTTTAGCTTAATGGTAACATCATCTAATCAATATCTAATGAAGATCTAATCATGAAAATAAGGAAAAACACATAAAAATAATTCTTTTTCCGATAAAACCCTAGATCTACAATTATGATGGTAATTACATAATCCTAAACCCTAGATCTACCATTAAATTGGTGTCCATATCAAGATCCAACAAGGTTGATTAGATAAAACTTAGATCTATGAAGATCTATGGAAAGAAAAAGGTGGACCTTTTATAAAAGAAATCAAGTTTCCCATCATCAACACACTAGATCTATAGATTAGGATGTTTCCTTATGACAAATAATGTATAAAAAGAAGTATTTTCCAGCCCTAACATTGATCTAACAAGATTAAAAAAGATCTAACAATTGTTCAACAAAAAGTGTCATAGATCTAACAATTGTTCAACAAAAAGTGTCATAGATCTAACAATTGTTCAAGAAAAAGTGTTATGTCATAATATCTATAAAAATCAATAAAAACTCCATTCTCTTTGTTATAAAATTACTAGGTCTATGCTCTAAGATCTTGATCTAGGTTTAAAGTTGCAAAAAGGTTGAATCTTGATGATGGAGAAAGAAGGTTTCTTGAAGATGGAGGTTGGAATTGAGAAAACTAACCTTTCGGACTGAAAACCTACACAAATCATGGTTCGATGGTTATACAGCTGTGTTCTTTAAGAAGGATTGGAATATTGTTGGTGATCAGGTTTGTCTTGCTGTGAAGGATTTTTTTATTATGGGCAAGCTGTTACGGGAGTTAAATCACACGATTATAGATCTGGTTCCTAAAGTGTCCACGCCTGGTAAGATTAATGATTACAGGCCCATCTCGTGCTGTAATGTTATTTACAAATGCATTAGCAAAATCATTGCGGATAGGATCAGAAATGACCTCAAGAAAATTGTTCAGATTAATCAGTCGGCGTTTATTCCGGGAATGAGAATTTCAATATTTTATTAACGCAGGAGCTTATGCATAATTATCACAGGGACTATGGCCCTCCTCGTTGTGCCTTCAAGATAGACATTCAGAAGGCGTATGATACTGTTGACTGGGACTTTCTTGAGGCGATTCTGACAGCCTTCGGTTTTCATCACACTATGGTGAGATGGATCATGGTGTATGTTTCGTCGCCTTCTTACTCTATTTGCATTAATGGAGATTTGCATGGGTTTTTTCGTGGTAAGAGGGGTCTTAGACAAGGTGATCCTCTTTCCCCTTATCTCTTTACTATGGTTATGGAGGTCTTAACTCTTCTTCTTCAGCATCATACCCGGTTGGATAATCTGTTCTGTTTTCACAACAGGTGTGAGAAGCTTAAGATAATTAACCTGTCTTTTGCTGATGATTTGTTCATATTTGCTAGGGGCGATGTGGCTTCTACGAGGTGTATATATAAAGCTTTAACGGTGTTCGCCAGATTGTCTGGTTTGGTTCCTAGCCCGCAGAAGAGCACGGTTTTCTTTTGTAATGTCTCCCCTCAGATCAAGATGGATATTCTGTCTGTCACAGGGATGGTGGAGGGTTCTCTCCCGGTTAGGTACTTGGGTGTCCCGTTGATATATTCTAGGCTTCTAGCCAAGGATTGCTCTATTCTTATTGAGAGTCTTGAGAACCGTATTGCTAATTGGAAGAATAGGTTCTTATCATTTCCGGGTAGAGTTCAGTTGACCATATCGGTCTTGTCTTGTTTCCATATTTATTGGGCCTCGGTGTTTATTCTCCCTTCTAGTGTTGTCCGTTCTATTGAGAAGAGAATGCGTGATTTTCTTTGGTGCCAGGGTACTTTTAAAAAAGGGACAGCTAAGGTGGCTTGGAAGCAGGTTTGTCTCCCTAAGCATGAGGGGGGTCTTGGGATAAGAAATGTTACTGATATGAACAAGGCTTTAATGACATTCCATGTTTGGAGTATTCTCTCTAAGCGGTGTTCTTTATGGGTTGACTGGGTGTATGCATACCGAATCCGAAACCGGAATTTTTGGGAGTGCTCAATCCCCTCTAATTCGTGTTGGAGCTGGCGGAAGCTTTTGGTTTTGCGTCCCGTTATTCGTAGGTTCATGTGGCCTGCTATTGGTAATGGGAGAAATACGTCTGTCTGGTTTGATAAGTGGATCCCTTCGGGTCCCCTTTCCCGGTACATCTCTCCTCGTCGGATTTTCTCAGCTGGTTTTACTATCTACGATGTTGATATGGCGGATCAGATGGGGTTCGCTGGCCGGTTGCTTGGCTTGACTTATTTCCATTTAATGAGTCTCTATCCATAAGTATTCGGCAGGATGTTGAGGATAGTCTGAAATGGAGATTGGAGGACAGGTTGTTTGATTATTCGTCGTCTATTGTTTGGGACTCCATTCGTCATCGTGGAGATGTAGTTCCGTGGGTTCACACTGTTTGGTTTGCCAAGTGTATTCCACGCCATGCATTTATTACGTGGTTGATCATGCATGATCGTTTACTTACCCAAGACAAGATTGTTTCGTGGGACTTCTCGAGACGTAAAAACATGAACATGATGTGTTGTCTCTTGTGCTATAGCTGCCATGACTCCCGTGACCATCTTTTTTTCGAGTGTATTTTCTCATCCCAGGTTTGGAAGCTTGTTGTGGTTCGTACCAGCTTGGCTCATGGCTGCTTGAAATGGGCTGATTTAGCCAAGTCTTTGGAGGGGAAGGATTCGTCGCTTCGGGTTTCTATTGATAAACTTGTTTTACAGGCTGTGGCTTATTACATTTGGCAAGAGAGGAACAATAGAATATTCAAGAATCAAACTCGTCTGCCGGATATTGTTGCTGATTTGATTCATGACACGGTCCATAATAGGCTACTTGGTTTCAAGTTAAAGAAAACCTCTCGGGTGCAGCAGTTGTTGAACAAATGGAAGATCGATGTGCTTGACAGCCAAGTTACCATGACCTAGACATTCGGTTTTTTGCTTTCGTAGGTGTTTTGTTCTAGGTGGTTGTTTTGGTTATGTTTCTGGTTGTTGTTTTGTTTTTACATACTTTGGGGCCTGTCCCAAGTATGAACTAGTAAGGTCTATCCTTCCTACTTGTTCTTTTTTGGCGGTATATATATACAAAATCACCAGGGTAACCCTTTACCCAAAAAAAATCATGGCTCGAATTCTCTAACTTTAGCCTCTAGATCTTCAAGGACCTTGGTCGTGGTAAATCACAACCGTTTTAGGGTTTAGGAGGTGTTAAAAATTAAGGATATGGGGGCTGGAAAGGAATAGGATGTTTAAATACCCGATTTTTAGGGTTAATCACGATTTCAGCAACCTTGGTCGGTGGGCGGTACATGGCGCCGACCCAGATTTTAGGGTTAATCACGATTTCAGAGACCTAGGTTAAGCATTTAACAAATAAATTATTTATTTAACTATAAAACATTACGACGTCTCAACTCGATTATTTTCTATAAATTCAACCGAACGATATTTAGTCTTCAAAAATTAATTTAGGGTTGATCTAAACATATATAATCACCAAATAAAATTTCAAGACATAACTCTAATGTTAACCCAAAGATTTAATGAATTATTTTTAATTCTAAAAATCATAGTTAATTTAATCTAAGTAATTAACCATCGAAGATTTCATTTTAGTCAAAGCATAATCCTAGATCTAGGTGCAAGGTCATCTTTCCATGACAAAAACCCTAGATCTAAGATTTTAGCTTAATGGTAACATCATCTAATCAAGACCTAATGAAGATCTAATCATGAAAATAAGGAAAAACACATATAAATAATTATTTTTCCCATAAAAGCCTAAATCTACAATTATGATGGTAATTATATCATCCTAAACCCTAGATCTACCATTAAAATGGTGTCCATATCAAGATCCAACAAGGTTGATTAGATAATACTTAGATCTAAGAAGATCCATGGAAAGAAAAATGTGGACCTTTTATAAAATAAATCAAGTTTCCCATTATCAACACACTATATCTATAGATTAGGATGTTTCCTCATGACAAATAATGTATAAAAAGAAGTATTTTCCAGCCCTAACATGGATCTAACAAGATCAATAAAGATCTAACAATTGTTCAACAAAAAGTGTCATAGATCTAACAATTGTTCAACAAAAAGTGTCATAGATCTAACAATTGTTCAACAAAAAGTGTCATGTCATAATATCTATAAAAATAAAAAAAAACTCCATTCTCTTTGTTATTAAATTACTAGGTCTATGCTCTAAGATCTAGATCTAGATCTAGGTTTAAAGTTGTAAAAATGTTGAATCTTGATGATAGAGAAAGAAGGTTTCTTGAAGATGGAGGTTGGAATCGAGAAAACTAACCTTTCGGAGTGAAAACCTACACAAATCATGACTCGAATTCTCTAACTTTAGCCTCTAGATCTTCAAGGACCTTGGTCCTGGTAAGTCACAGCCGTTTTTGGGTTTAGGAGGTGTTAAAAATGAAGGATATGTGGGCTGGAAAGGAATAGGATGTTTAAATACCCGATTTTTAGGGTTAATCATGATTTCAGCGACCTTGGTCGGTGGGCGGTACACGACGCCGACCTAGATTTTTAGGGTTAATCACGATTTCAGAGACCTAGGTTAAGCATTTAACAAATAAATTATTTATTTAACTATAAAACATTACGACGTCTCAACTCGATTATTTTCTATAAATTCAACCGAACCATATTTCGTCTTCAAAAATTAATTTAGGGTTGATCTAAACATATATAATCACCAAATAAAATTTCAAGACATAACTCTAATGTTAACCCAAAGACTTAATGAATTATTTTTAATTCTAAAAATCATTGTTAATTTAATCTAAGTAATTAACCATCCAAGATTTCATTTTAGTCAAAGCATAATCCTAGATCTAGGTGCAAAGTCATCTTTCCATGACAAAAACCCTAGATCTAACATTTTAGCTTAATGGTAACATCATCTAATCAAGATCTAATGAAGATCTAATCATGAAAATAAGGAAAAACACATAAAAATAATTCTTTTTCCCATAAAACCCTAGATCTACAATTATGATGGTAATTACATCATCCTAATCCCTAGATCTATCATTAAAATGGTGTCCATATCAAGATCCAACAAGGTTGATTAGATAAAACTTAGATCTATGAAGATCTATGGAGAGAAAATAAGAAAAAGGTAGACTTTTTATAAAAGAAATTAAGTTTCCCGTCATCAACACTCTAGATCTATAGATTAGGATGTTTCGTCATGACAAATAATGTATAAAAAGAAGTATTTTCCAGCCCTAACATATAGCTAACAAGATCTATAAAGATCTAACAATTGTTCAACAAAAAGTGTCACAGATCTAACAATTGTTGAACAAAAAGTGTCATCTCATAATATCTATAGAAATCAATAAAAACTCCATTCTTTTTGTTATAAAATTTCTAGATCTATGCTCTAAGATCTAGATCTAGGTTTAAAGTTGCAAAAAGATTGAATCTTGATGATGGAGAAAGAAGGTTTCTTGAAGATGGAGGTTGGAATCGAGAAAACTAACCTTTCGGAGTGAAAACCGACACGAATCATGGCTCGAATTCTCTAACTTTAGCCTCTAGATCTTCAAGGACCTTGGTCTTCGTAAATCACATCCCTTTTAGGGTTTAGGAGGTGTTAAAAATGAAGGATATGGGGGCTGGAAAGGAATAGGATGTTTGAATACCCGATTTTTAGGGTTAGTCACGATTTCAGCGACCTTGGTCGGTGTGCGGTACATGACGCCGGCCCAGATTTTTAGGGTTAATCACTATTTCAGCGACCTAGGTTAAGCATTTAACAAATAAATTATTTATTTAACTATAAAACATTACAACATCTTAACTCTATTATTTTCTATAAATGCAACCGAACCATATTTAGTCTTCAAAAATTAATTTAGTGATGATCTAAACATATATAATCACCAAATAAAATTTCAAGACATAACTCTAATGTTAACCCAAAGATTTAATGAATTATTTTTAATTCTAAAAATCGTAGTAAATTTAATCTAAGTAATTAATCATCCAAGATTTCATTTTAGTCAAAATATAATCCTAGATCTAGGTGCAAAGTCATCTTTCCATGGCAAAAACCATAGATCTAACATTTTAGCTTAATGGTAACATCATCTAATTAAGATTTAATGAAGATTTAATCATGAAAATAAGGAAAAACACATAAAAATCATTATTTTTCCCATAAAACCCTAGATCTACAATTATGATGGTAATTAAATCATCCTAAACCCTATATCTACCATTAAAATGGTGTCCATATCAAGATCCAACAAGGTTGATTAAATAACACTTAGATCTATGAAGATCCATGGAGAGAAAAAGTTAGACTTTTTATAAAAGAAATCAAGTTTCCCATCATCTACACACTAGATCAATAGATTAGGATGTTTCCTCATAACAGATCATGTATAAAAAGAAGTATTTTCCAGCCCTAACATGGATCTAACAAGATCTATAAAGATCTAACAATTGTTCAACAAAAAGTGTCATAGATCTAACAATTGTTTAACAAAAAGTGTCATGTCATAATATCTATAAAAATCAATAAAAACTCTATTTTTTGTTATAAAATTTCTAAATCTATGCTCTAAGATCTAGATCTAGGTTTAAAGGTGCAAAAAGGTTGAATCTTGATGGTGGAGAAAGAAGGTTTCTTGAAGATGGAGGTTGGAATCGAGAAAACTAACCTTTCAGAGTGAAACCCGACACGAATCGTGGCTCGAATTCGCTAACTTTATCCTCTAGATCTTCAAGTACCATGGTCCTGGTAAATCACAGCCGTTTTAGGGTTTAGGAGGTGTTAAAAATGAAGGATATAGGGGCTGGAAAGGAATAGGATGTTTAAAAACCCGATTTTTAGGGTTAATCACGATTTCAGCGACCCTGGTCGATGGGCGGTACACGACGCCGGCCTAGATTTTTAGGGTTAATCACGATTTCAGAGACCTAGGTTAAGCATTTAACAAATAAATTATTTATCTAACTATAAAACATTACGACGTCTTAACTCGCTTATTTTCTATAAATTCAACCGAACCATATTTCGTCTTCAAAAATTAATTTAGGGCTGATCTAAACATATATAATCACCAAATGAAATTTCAAGACATAAATCTAATGTTAACCCAAAGATTTAATGAATTATTTTTAATTCTAAAAATCATAGTTGTTAGGGCTGATAATCCGGGATCCTGGCCGGAAGCTCAAATGGTTCAATATCCTTACGCAAGTTCAGGATCCTGGCAGGTTCGAGCATCCTGAATTATAGTTATCAACTAACCCGTTTGTTTTTCCCATGTGTCTTATTAATTGCAGGGTCAAAGAAACGTGTAGACAAGCCTAAAGACTCGGAAAAATGATATAGATCGTGGACTAAGTGGTCCACAACGTTCATATTGGCTTAGTTGGGAGAATCCCTAAAATATAGGACAGTTGGTTATATTATTTCAGGATGCTCGCCAGAAGCTCAAAGGATCCTTAACTACAGTTATCGACTAACCGTTACAATTGTCCACGTGTCTTAATTGATTACAGGTATTAAGGGACGTGTAAATGATGGCTAAAGACTCGGTCAAGGCTTTATGGGACGTGTTGTAACTGACTCCAACGTTCACAAAGACTTGAAGATGAAAAAGCATGTAAAGATCGATTCTATGGATGAGACGGAAGTTTTGTCATATATTGTGTTGAATGATTACATAAACCGAAGGAGTATACAAACGATTAAGCTCCGGGGGAGGTCGGACAGAACCTCCCCTCTCAACACATTGATCTGAGAAGACACTGGACAAAAACTTACAATCAAATACAAAGACTTCACTATTTATACTATTTCATTCTGGGCCGAACCTGGGACCTCCGAACCTGGAGTTCGGCCAAGGTTCGGAGCCTCCGAACCTTGAGTTCGGCCGAGGCTCGGACCCCAGACTTTGTCCACTCTCAAATCAGTCTGTTCGTCAATTCGAACAGTAACGGCCACACAAGGTTCATGCATCAACAAATTCCCCCTTGGACGTTACTGTCGAATCCAGACATTGATCTTCTAGCAATCTTCAGTCAGCTTGCTGCAAACATCTCTATCTTTAGCAAACTCCCCTTGACCGAATCATCAGGTATGCAGGATACAATTCGAATCTTGTACAATCTCCACAACCAATAAAATTCCCCCTAGCTTCAAGCACAACCATCCAATTGGAACCGGCATGTAAGATAATGGTTCACTTCATAAGTTGTATCCGGAAATTGTAAAGACACACGAACATCACTGCATCTTGATAATAATCTTCAATCTTCACCGAATTGTAACACATTCTGATCTTTATGAAAACAGACACGATCATCATCTTCAATCACGGAAATTCCCCCTCAGCATCAAATCCATCCCAATATATTACTCCGGTAAACGTATATCTCGTTGCAGACTGGAATCTGACCAAGTCTTTCGACAACTCAAGAAAGTATCGGGCATATGACAGAAAGTTCCAAACCATAATTGAAAACTTTGACATATCGGTTCGCACGAACATCAGAATATACCACATTTCCATGAAGATCAAAAACCACCATCATCCCTGAACTGATTGCTTTTGAATATTCACTTTTTCAATTATGAAACTTTGAAAGTTTTTTTAGGGTCCCCAATTTCCCCCTAAACAAGTGACATATTCAAATCTTCAATATTCTTCAGTTTGTGTAGACAAATAAACTCTGATAAACGCCATCACAAAGACTTAATTTCTCAGAATTCAAACAATCGCCTCAAAGTAATCATATCCATGTCTCCGAATCTCTGTCCATCATCAGAAACACCCGTTCATGAATCTCTGTCCATCATCAAGAACAATGACTACCCACAAACTCATTTCTTGAAATTCGATCACTAACGCGTAAAAAATATCGTGATCTGGATTCTCTTCAAACATAACACCCCACAGCTACCGAATCAAGGGTAAACTCGATAACTAATCCGCTTCTGTAAAATTCCCACCTAACGGGGGTTCGGGGGCAGCGCCCCTGAGAAGCGGGGTCCAAGGGGCGGCAGCCCCTGGCGGGGTCCAAGGGGCAGAGCCCCTGGCTGGGATCGAGCTCGTCCGAACTTTGTCCGATCTACCTCCGAACCCGGTCCTCCGAACCCTCTCCGAAACTGACCTTCGGACCTAGTCCGAACCTGACCTTCGGAGCCATCTCCGAACTTGACCTTCGGACCCTCCGAACCTGGCCTTCGGACCTCCGAACCTGGAGTTCGGAGCGGTTATTCCGAGCGTACTCCGAACCTGGAGTTCGGAGCGGTTACACCGAACGTGGACTCGGTCAAGGCTTTATGGGACGTGTTGTAACTGACTCCAACGTTCACAAAGACTTGAAGATGAAAAAGCATGTAAAGATCGATTATATGGATGAGATGGAAGTTTTGTCATATATTGTGTTGAATGATTACATAAACCGAAGGAGTATACAAACGATTAAGCTCCGGGGGAGGTCGGACAGAACCTCCCCTCTCAACACATTGATCTGAGAAGACACTGGACAAAAACTTACAATCAAATACAAAGACTTCACTATCTATACTATTTCATTCTGGGCCGAACCTGGGACCTCCGAACCTGGAGTTCGGCCAAGGTTCGGAGCCTCCGAACCTTGAGTTCGGCCGAGGCTCGGACCCCAGACTTTGTCCACTCTCAAATCAGTCTGTTCGTCAATTCGAACAGTAACGACCACACAAGGTTCATGCATCAACAGAAGACTCAATCCCTAGTTTTTAGCCTAGTTAGTTAATGCATTTTTGACTATTTAAACGAGCTCTAGGTCATTCATTCAGGAGGACACACACACAACTCACGATACTCGCTATCAAAACTCTCTGTAACACTTAGAATACGAGCTCATTTCACTTGTACCAAATACTTTCATCATATAAAAGTTTTAGGAGGCAGGTACTTTGAACCGGCCCCCGAGGTTTTTTGCTAGGCTCCTTGAGGATACTCAAGGATTCCTGGATTTTCCCTCGTTACATCCTCGTGTCAATCTTCAAAGTTACATTTCTATCTTTATTTAAATCAAACACGCTACCTCACATACAAAGTTTGATCAACTAATTGCTTAGGCAGTTTTTGACCAAAACAATTTGGCGCCCACCGTGGGGCAAACGGTGTTTGAATTCGATCAAGAGCCATGATCTTCTTCACGTAACCGGTTCTCGAAAATGTCGACTCAACCAAAATTTACCTCAAAATCCATTTCATCCTCTAAGCCTGCTGTGAGCACTGGTCTCCCCCCAATGACGAAGAAAGTGGCTGATACTGATGCTAAAAAAGCGGAATACCCCACTTTTACTGGCCCTCAAGGTACGTCCACTAACTCTGCTATTTCTAACAGCGATCTCTATGTTTTGATCAGGCAGATGAAGGCCCATGCGGATGAACAAACCAAAACCAACGAGAAAATGATGAAATAGATCATGGAATTGAAGAAATCAAAGAAACCGGTAGAGGAAATTAGCCCTTTGATGCCAAAATCATTCGGGTTCGACTCTCCGGAAATATCGGAGCAGCCGAAACAGAAAGCAAATCCCTCTACTGCTCCAAAGTCAGGTATTGCAACAACTACTACTGCATGATTCTCAAGCTCTCAGCATCAGAAGGCTTCCAGGGTGATAGATCTGGAATACTCTGGGTTCTACTCCGAGAAGCCCCCAGAATCTTACTACAATGGATATGGAAGTCAGCAGCCGCCGAGATGCTCGAGTCAGCAACCAGCCGGGTTTTTAAGCCATCGAGTACCACCAGTCTCGACACAACAACCTATATCTCAACCACAGCGTTTTGCGACGACAAACCTTCATGAGCCTTGGAGTCAGCAGTCAGCAGCACCTATACTCAGATGCTACAGGGATCTTCATCTCAGCCATTCCAACAATATCGGAGCCGCTTCCGAGCTGCTCAGGATCCTCAAGGATCCTTATTTTCCTATCCTAGTGTCTCTGCAGGCACGATCCCAGGTTCATCTCAAGAGATGCATGAGGGAGACTTTATCCCCATGCAAGTGGGAACCACAACTGAGCCAACCATCCCTAGGGATGCTGAATATGGACCTCAGATCCATTTCTAAACTTCCAGGGCAGGTAACAACTTTGATAATTTTTATGCTAACCCTAACCAAGGAATTGTGCAGGATGCAGGTATCAACCCCATCATCGCTAGGGAACTTCAGAGGTTAAAGGACATGATCTCAAGTGATCCTGGTGTTATTCGCCCGATTCCTGAAGTGCCAGCGGGCAGCCACAGAATTTCTAGATTTGCATGGCCCATTTGTGACGTAGAGATACCAAAAAGATTTCAGACCCCCAACATGAAACTCTACGATGGGACCACAGATCCTGAGGAGCACGTGGCACAATACAGGGAACGAATGGAAATCAACCCCATTCCTGCAAACATCAAAGAAGCTTGCTTATGCAAGGGATTTGGCTCAACATTGACAGGACCAGCCTTGAAATGGCTGCTCAGCATTCCTCCTAATACCATTACTTCTTTTCCCCATTTAGTTAACTTGTTTAATAACCAGTTTTCTTGCAGCAGGAGCTTTGAGAAGCTCACTGGTGATTTGTACAGAATAGTTCAGAAGCCTAATGAATCCCTGAGGGATTATGTGGCCAGATTCGGTCGAGAAGCTCTAGATATCCCCAACCTGGATATGGCTGCAGCCGTGGAAGCATTCAAAATGGGGATCAGAGGAGATTCCCGCTTTTATGATGATTTGGTTATGACTCCTTGCAGGAACCTTGATGAAGTCAGGACAAGGGCATTAAGATTCATCAGATTGGAAGATGATAAGAAGATCCAAAAAGAGGTGACGAACCATCAGGAAGAAGGACAGATTCTCCCGGAAAACAACAACGAAACAAACCCTATTATCGAAACGATAATCCTAGGGTTAACGAAGTTGAAGAAGAGGACGACGAAGAAAACCTCCCAAAGGTATCTGATTATTGCTTTTCAACTGACATGGGTGGTTTGTTATGTGCCTTGCAGGATCTAGGTGATAAAGCCAGATGGCCAAGAAAATCAGAGAAACAAAGATCATGGAAAGATAAGTCTAAATGGTGTGCCTACCACGAAGACTTTGGGCACTTAACGGATGATTGCATAGCACTTCGGAAAGAAATCAGTTACCTGCTCAGCAAAGGGCACCTCAAAGAATTGTTTGGCAGGAAGAGAAGTAAAACTCAAGAAACTGCTGAGCTGCCCAAAAGAGCTCAGTCGCCACCAGCAGATGCTAAAGTAATCAACTTCATCTCAGGAGGATCTGACATATGTGGAGCCTCCTTCTCATCAGCAAAAAGACATGCAAAGGAGGCCAAGATGGATCAAGGCAGTCGGCCAAAGAAGACGCGATATTGACTGAAGACAAAGTCATCTCTTTTGACGAAACTGATAAGCTGGACATCCAGGATCCTCACCACGACAGTCTGGTAATTACATTATGTATTGCTAACCATTATGTTCGCAGGATCCTGATAGACAATGGCAGTTCAGTCAACATTATTCAATTGGACGTGCTTAAAAAGATGAGCATTCCAGAAGAAGACATAATCCCAAGATCCTCGGTGCTAGTAGGATTCAGCGGAGAAACGAAGCATACCGTTGGAGACATCAGACTTCCTGTTTACATTGAAGGAGTCAACTCTATGCAGAAATTCTGCGTTATTGACTCCCTTCCTTGCTGCAACGTAATCTTGGGAAGGCCATGGATCCATGACATGAAAGCAGTTCCGTCTACCTATCATCAATGTGTGAAGCTTCCCACACCTTGGGGAGTTGTAAGGATACTAAGTGATCAACAAGAAGCCAAATACTGCTACACTTCTGCTATGAAGAACACCATCAAGTCCAGGCCAGCATAGCAATTAAAGAAACCAGCACGAAGAATTCAGATGACAAAGGAGTTGGAAATCAAGGAAGTTCAACTCAATCCTGAAGATCCTGAAGTCAAAGTGCTGGTAGGAACTAATATTCCTGAGGATACTGAGGAGCAGCTCGTGAGCCTCTTGAAGTCCCGAGTCACAACATTTGCATGGAAACATGAAGACATGACAGGTATATCTAAAGATATTATTACTCATAAACTTGGTATAGATGATTCTTTCAGGCCAATACATCAGAAAAGAAGGAAGTTCGCTCCTGAGAGAAACATCATAATCCAAGAAGAAGTTGACAGGCTGCTCAAGTCAAAAATGATTAGGGAAGTTATATATCCTCGATGGCTGGCTAATGTGGTGGTAGTCCAGAAGAAAAATGGTAAGTGGAGGGTATGCGTAGATTACACAGACCTAAACAAGGCTTGTCCAAAAGACCCATTCCCTCTACCACACATTGATTCTATGGTGGACGCGACTGCTGGGCATGAGATGCTAACTTTTATGGACGCATGTTCGGGATTTCAACAAATTCAAATGGAACCATCAGATCAGGAAGACACGGCCTTCATGACTCCCACAGGTATTTATTGTTATATTGCAATGCCTTTTGGTTTACGAAATGCAGGTGCCACATACCAAAGGCTAGTCAACATGATGTTTAAAGACAAACTGGGGGACACCATGGAAGTATACATAGATGATATGGTGGTGAAATCGAAAAAAGCAAAGGACCATCCTAGAGATCTTGAAGCTGCTTTTGATATCTTGGACCAGTTCAACATGAAATTGAATCCTTCGAAGTGCCATTTCGGAGTAAGAGCCGGCAAGTTCTTAGGCTTCATGGTTACTGAAAGAGGAATTGAGGCCATCCCCGAACAGATCCAAGCAATCATAAACTTAAAGTCTCCAACGAATGTCAAATAAGTTCAAAGACTAACTGGCAGAGTAGCAGCACTCAACAGATTTATATCAAGATCATCTGAAAAGAGCAAAGAGTTCTATGACATATTGAAGAAAAACAAAAAGTTCGAATGGGACGAAAAGCATGAAGCAGCTCTGAGCTCCTTAAAAGAATATTTATCATCTGCTTCACTTCTAATGCAACCAGTCAAGGGCGAACCACTATCTCTCTATATGGCAGTTTCAGGCAGCTCGATAAGTGTTGTGCTTGTGAAAGATCATGAGGGACAACAGCATCCGGTATACTATGTAAGAAAAACGTTGCTAGATGCTGAGACCAGGTATTCTTATTTAGAAAAATTTATTTTAGCCCTTGTCATGGCTTCTCAAAAGTTAAGACACTACTTTGAAACTCATGTTATTTATGTGAAAACTAACTATCCTATTAAGTGTGTCTTAAGAAAGCCAGAAATGTCTGGAAGAATGGCGAAATGGGCAGTTAAATTAAGTGCCTATGACATCATATACGAGCCAAGAACAGCGATTAAGTCACAGGCCCTAGCAGATTTTGTGGCTGATTTCAGCAGCGATATACTGCCAGAAGTTGAACTAGAAGTCAAGCAGCTCGAAGAAGCTTCAGGCAGCTGGGTCTTGTATACAGATGGAGCATCTAATGTCAGAGGAACAGGATTGGGTGCGCTACTGAAATCGCCACAGGGGGACATTATCCCTCTTTCTATCCATTGTGAATTCAAGGCTACTAATAATGAAGCCGAATACGAAGCTTTAATTGCAGGATTACAACTCGCTAAAGATATGGGTATCCAACACATTCAAGTTTTTATTGACTCCTTGTTATTAACTAACCAGTTTAATGGATCCTATGCAGTGAAAGGCGAAAGGCTAACCAAATATCTAGACCTTGTAAAACAGTTAGTATTATCTTTTGAAAATTGTAGCATATCACAGGTACCTAGAGAAGAAAACGCGGAAGCTGATGCTTTGGCAAATTTAGCATCATCTTTAAGGATCCCAGAAGGTGTCAAGATTCCCATAACTCACATCCTGACACCAGCAATTGAAGAACAAAAAGTTAATAATGTCACAGCAGATAAAGATCAAGAAATGACAGACTTTCAGGATCCTCAAGAATCCTGGACTTATCCTATCAGGAGATTTATCCAAGAAGGAGAAATCCCCAAAAACGAGAACTCTAGACTCTTCCGAACAAAGGTAAGTCCATATTCAATAATAAACGGTATCTTATATAAGAAATCTCTTGCAGGACCATATTTGAGATGCCTTGAGCAGCCTGAAGCACTTGAAGTACTCCATGATATTCATGAAGGTGATTGTGGCAATCACACTGGGGGCAGATCACTATATTCAAAAGTATTGAGAACAGGATACTACTGGACCACTATGAAGAGGGATGCTATGGCCTTTGTTCAGAAGTGTGATGCATGTCAGCGGCACGGCAACATCCTCCATCAGCCTGCTGAGCCGCTCCATTCAATATCATCTCCGTGGCCGTTCATGAAATGGGGGATGGATATAGTTGGTAAGCTGCCTGTAGCACCTGGAGGAAAAGTCTTCATGCTGGCTATGACAGACTATTTTTCTAAGTGGATTGAAGCTGAAGCTTTTGTTCAAGTTAGAGAAAAGGAAGTGATTTCCTTTATCAAAAGGAATATCTTAACAAGATTTGGAATCCCATCAGAAATAGTGTGCGACAATGGATCTCAATTTATTGGAAAAAGGACGACAAGTTTTTGTGAGGCATGGGGCATCAAGATGGTAACTTCAACTCCCGTACATCCACAAGCTAATGGCCAAGCGGAATCGAGCAATAAAATCATCATCAATAATCTCAAGAAGAAGCTAGGAGACAAGAAAGGAAGATGGGCTGAAGAGCTACCTTTCGTATTGTGGGCTGATAGAACAACTTCCAAGAATGCTACTGGTCGAACACCCTTCTCCTTGGTGTTTGGATCAGAAGCTGTAATTCCCACTGAAATAGTGATGCCAACTGCCAGAACAAGCTGCCGGGATTTCGAAGCTAGTAAGCGGGCGCTCCTTGAAGATCTTGAAACAGTTGACGAAATTAGAGACCTCGCAAAGTTCAGAATGGCAGCATACCAGCAGAGGATAGCCAAGTCTTACAATAGGAATCTAAGGATCAGAAGATTTCAAGTAGGAGATCTGGTACTCAGGAAAGCTTTTCAAAATACAACCAATCCGGCACATGGGAAACTCGCACCTAAATGGGAAGGACCCTACCTAGTGGACTCAGAAGCTGGAAAAGGAGCGTACAGATTAGCTACTATGGAAGGTGAGCTGCTCCCAAGAGCTTGGAATGCAATTCACTTGAAGTTATATTTTATGTAAGTACTCTCTGGATCCTTTGAGCACATCAGAGAATCCTTGTCCAAACTTCGAGAACCTTAGGTATGATTTTTACCCTTATGTCAATTTCACATTATTATTTTTGTGGAATGTGTACTGACTTAGGCATCGGAGGGGTGTTAGCCAAGCTAACACCCACCCCTCACCAAGCCTTGAAGTGTTTTATAGGTGCTTCGAGCGTCCAACCATAAGCTAGAGGCTGATCACCTCTTCTAAGTCTAAGGCATTCTGAATGCTGTCAAAAGGTTTAGGAGGTTTTCACCTTCTCGTTCACTAATGGGAATCGCCAGGAGCGCAAGACCCTCGCCAGGAGCGCACGGTGGTGGCCTATGGTTCAAGGTGGTGCGACCAGTCCATCTGTGGGTGGCTGATAATTTCATCACTGTTGGCCATAGAGTGCACTTCAAAATGGGTGGCAGACGTGTCATCTCGAAAAGATTCTAAGGCTTTTGACATTTTCATGTCAACTATGAAAATGCGTGAGCAACGGATCGTCTACTCGATCTAGCTAATCGGACATCAAAACGTAAATAACCGATTGTTTTATTGATCAAACGAGAACAATTACAATCAGTAAACCACAGAGAATTGACACAGAGAAACACACTCAGAAACACACACTTAAGATTTGCTCACTCGCTCAGAACCCTAAAACACAAAGACCAAACTACTATTTATACACGACTGGCCGAACGTCCTCCGAACCTCAGGTTCGGCCGGTCCGAACTTCAGGTTCGGACCTAGTTCGGCCAACCCTATATTGACTTGAACTTGGTCTTCATTTGATACTTCACACGACGCACATTTCAGGTATCAACAAACTCCCCCTCGTCGTGTGCAGTATCTCTTATCTTTTCTTCTTAACATCATCAAATATGTATCTTCAATCAAGCTCCCCCTCAAGTAAAGAATCCGTTTATCCAATGAAATGAATCTTCGAACAAACTCCTCCTCAACTCAATCGTAACTTGATCTTGAATACTTTGACGATATCTAGTATATCTCTGGTCTTTATCAACAGCTTCAGAAGACTTGAAGTTGTGATAGCTTGCACGACAGCATCCTGCATTAACACTTAAATAATCTTGGCGCAAAATGTCTCTTCGAGACTCCAAGATATGATTTTGAAAATTGATTTGTATCACGTGTTGATCAGATCGAAAATAAAGTAGAAACAAAATCTTTTTGGCTTTTTGAAAATTTATATCAAAACACACCTAAAATCTTTTTGATCTTTTCTAAAATGAACTGAAATTGCAATACAAAATCAAACACTATTTTTGGTATGAGAAAGATCACTATATGGGATCATATTGATCATAACGCACTGAACTACACTTCAATTTTAATTAATTGAAGCACACAAGTCATGTCGATTGCTGGTATAATTTGTCCATCTTAAGCTCAGACAGAATCATACTCATAACATCTGGATATGTTAAGGTATTGATTAGATTTGCTTTGACCAGTGTACCCCACACTATCAGACATATTCAGACATTTTTCTGTTTTTCTTTCTTTTTCTTTTGTGTGATTGCATTTGTGAACTTTCACATTGCATACTATTTTTCATGATACAGTCAACTGTGTTTCATGCAAAAAGAAATAAGAACGTTAAATCGTCTACCTTAAGGTCGATCTTTCGATACGCAGATAAGGCCTCGGATTTAACAAAATAAGAAAAATAAAACAAGTTGAAATTGTATAACTCAACAACAATCAGGTCGGTACTCCCGTACACGCAGAGAAAGTCCGATGAGTTATACGAAACACCAAAGAAAATAAAGCAGAACGTCAAACGAACAACGATCAGGTCGATCTTTCGATACGCAGAGAAAGTCCGATCGTTTGACAAAATAAAGAAAATCAAACAAGTTTAAATCTTTGCAAAATGAACACATGTATACACAGTGACTTCTCATTTTGAATTTCACACTTATTTTTCTTTTTGTGTCAAGAAATATGCATCAAGATGTTATCCACATGGTCAAGCATTAGTATTTAGTGTATATCACATCTGAAAACTTTCTGATTTGCCAAGCCTACCAAGCATATCAAACAATGATCTTATGGCCCTTTCATCTACTTTATCCATGAGTCTGATACGTATGCCAATGTACCATCATTTCCCAATGATCAATTTCTCACAATTTTATATTTTGCAAGTATTCACCTTCCTTCATTATATATTTTGCATATAATCACCTTCTCCCCATACCATGCATTTTCTCAATTACTCCCCCTTATTTACAATTCTCCCCCTTAAAATGAAAACTCTATTTTTGGATTTTCATTTTACACAAAAATAAGACTCTATTTTTGGCTTTTTGAGAAAAACGTAAACTAAGAAAATTGATCAAACAACACGGATATTGTTTAGATTTTGAGAAAAATTTGTCATTAAATTTAAATAAAAACAGAATACTCCTCCATCCACAATTTTTCAATTGTTGATAGGTCTTCTAGAAGTACCTGCACACTGGACAACCTGATTAGTTCACAAAGGACCCGAAGCGAATCGCTTCTGGTCGACCAGTGTCCTGATTTTGCTTTGAAACCACCTTAGGTTTCCATGCATGTTGTTTTGGTAATTCAGTTTTTGATGAAACAATCACAAGTGACTGTGATGATGAACCTACATTTTGATCCTTTGAAAACTTTGGAACAAAACGTTTTTGTTTTTGAAAGAATGTAGGCTCAACTTCATCAAAAACTCTGCCTTGGTTATCAAGGAACTTTGTTGTGGCAGAATTACCAAAAACTGATTTCTTATGAAATCTTTGTGACGAATCAGCAGGTGAGGGACAATCTTTTGCCATATGCCCTGGGCGACGGCAAATATAACAAATTCTTGTCGTTTTATCCCATCTTTGATGTACCTGCGAAGAACACACATGAATATTTCTAACATGATCAGAATGAGAATCATATACCTGATGCCTGTGATCATGTACCCATTTAGAGGTAGGGCTACTAAATTGAGAGCTTTCAGAAGAAAGATCAGCTTTCACAAATACTTCAGAAATTTTCCGAGCATCCACGCAATGAAGAGGAAATTCTTTGTCAGAAAATAACTGTTCAGAACCTTTGAGCTTGTAAAACCTTTCAGGTTGAACTTTGTCTGCTTTAAACACATCCTTCTTCATTTGCTTCATTTTAAGCTTCTTTAGATTTGATGATTCAGATGCTGGACCCTTCTCAACTTGAACATGCTTTTCTTGAAATCCCAAACCAACTTGTTTACCAGAAATCTTCCCCTCAGAATTTGTACTCTGGTGTCCATTCTTAGCCAATCTTGTGAATTCGGCTTTCACATCAGGAATTTTCATTTGTGCATAGAAAATTGTCTCATCAAATTCAAGTGGAAACTGAATCTTATCACTTGATGTAGCCGATTTCTCATTATCAGCAGAAGATGAACCAGAAACAAACTTTGGTGCTGGAGGAATCGCAGATTTCAAGACCTTTTTCTTATTTTTCTTGTTTTTCTTCTTCTGCACAACCTTGACTTCTTCTGAAGTAGAAGATGATAGTTTTGAATAATCAAAATCATCAACCGATTCCTTTACTTCTTTAACAGCTTCCTTGATATGAGCAGGGGGTGATGCAGTTTTATCAAACATTCTTTCAAAATTTGCATCATTTGCTAAGAAGCTTGTGAAAACCTGAGAATTAGAAACATTGTTGAGCAATCTTTTAGCATCAAGAACTTGAATTTTGAGATCAGAAATTTGCTGTTGAGCTTCTGCAAATTCCTTTTCTTTAGCAATCAAACGCTTGACAACTTTGTGAGTTTCAAATTTTTGTAAGCGAAGATTATCAAGTCCTTCATGTAACTCCTTTTTCAGTTTATTCTCATTCCGCTTCTGAATCTCTAGATTTGCAGCTTGCACTTTATTTACCCTAGCCAACTCCCGCTTGTCATCCAACAACTTTTCCATATCAACTTGATATGCTTTGATTTTAGCATCAGATTCTTCAATACTCTTAGTAAGCAAATCAAGCTTAATCGTGGATTTATCAAACAAATTCTGAAAATCATTTGCAGCATCTTCTGCCTCTTCCTTCCATTTCTTCACTTCTTTGACAACATTCTTCTTTTCTTGCTTCAATACTTCTAAAACTTTATTCAACATTGTGTTTTCATTAGTCAAATCCTCATTCTTCAAAACCAAATCCTTTTCACATTCTTTAGAAATCTTCAATTTAGATTTAACCACCTCAAGCTCTTCAGTCAATTGTTGAACTTTATTCATCAACAAAGCATTTTCTTTCATCAAACTCTCCAAATTTTCAGCAGATTCATAAGAACTTGGACTTGAACTAGTATCAGAACTAGTATCTGAACAAAAATCTTCTTGTAGATCATGCGTAACTATCAATGCAGATGAATCATATCCAAACTGTTTACCCCAATCATACACACCATCATTTTGAACCATCAAAGCTGTTGACTTGCTTGTGTTACTAGTAGATGGTTGAGTAAAACCAGGCTTTGGTGATGGAGTAATACCAGACTTATTTGCATGTGCCTGTTGACATTCCTTGGCAAAATGTCCAAGTTGTTGACATTTAAAACATTTTAGTTTTGACTTGTCAAAACCCAATTTGTCTCCAGAAATATTCCTTCCATGCTTCTTAAAGAATCTCTTAGATCGTTGACACAACATAGCATATTGCCAAGAGACATCCAATTCGGTTAATTGATCATCATCGAGAGCATCAAGATCCTCACTAGTTAACTTTGCATCAGCAACATTTTTGAGAATCAGACCAAAAGATGATGAAATCAATGCAGAAATCATTTTGGCACAATCCTCCGTTGAGTCAGCTGAAAAAGCACTTTGGTTTGTAAAATTTGGAATTGTGAAATTGCAACCTCTTGAAGAATTATTATCAGAATTTCCTGAAAATCCAGCTAGAAAAGCAACACTTGGTGCAGAACTTAAATTTGGTTTAGCTTTAGCATTCATACTTGCTGAATTTTCACCATGATACAATTCTGGATTCTGTAAAGTAACACTTGACTTTTTGTTGTTTAACATTTCCATTTCCCGGGCATGAAGTTTTCCAGTAAGCTCGTGAAATGTTAAAGTAGAATAATCCTTGTCATGAGTGAGTAGCAAAACATAATTTTCCCACTTTTCAGGTAAAGCTTCCATGATCTTTTCCTTTAAATCAGCATCAGATTTTTCAATTCCAACAACCTTCAATTCACTAATCAAATGTGAAAATCTTGAAACTAGAGCAGTAATGTTCTCATTGTCATAATTTTGAAAATTATCAAATTCTTTGTTCAAAACTTTCTTTCGACTCTTCTTATAATCAGCATTCCCTTCACATCGTGCGGATAAAGCATCCCATAATTGCTTAGATTTCTTGCAAGTGCTAAATTGATGAAGCAATTCAGTAGGTAAAGCCATAGTAAGATAACCATAAACTTTCTTTTCAAGCTCATAACTTTTTCTTTCAGCATCATCAAAATCTTCAATTTCTTTAGACTCTCCATCCTCTTTTGGTTTTTCATACAATTTCCTAATTGGAATCCATAAGTCAATATTATTTGTGCTGATATACGCTGAAAATCGTTTCTTCCAATTCTGATAATCTTCTAGTTTCAACAATTTGGGAACTTTCTGACTTGTTCCGATTTCATTGTCATAATTCATCATGGTCTGCATAGCACTTTGCATTGAGGCAAAAGCTTGAAATTCCGACATCGTTGAAAATCTGAACAAATCTGCCCTCCGAACTTGCTCCGAACTTATTCTGCCGTCCGAACTCTCACCGAACTTAGTCCGAACCGAAAACAAAATCCGAACGAGCTCCGAACCTTGTCCGAATCAACAACCAGCTCCGATCTACCTCCGAACCTCAAATCTCACCGAACCAGACCGATACACCACCGAACTCTCGCCGAACTCTCTCCGAGTCACCTCCGAACCTCAAGTTCGGAGCGGTTACTCCGAGCTTGCCCAGTAACCTCCGAACCTCGAAGACATTTTCCGAAAACTCGTGAAAACGGACTGATTTTGACGAAACTTGATATGATAAATCAGAAAAACCAATAGGAAATGGTTTAGGAACGGTTTTGGCACAAATTGCACATCAGAAATGATAGAAAACACGAAATGAAACACAAGAAAACTTCAAAAACGTTCAATAATCCGAGAATAGCAACCACAGATCAGTAGAGTGAACCAGAAAGCTCTGATACCACTTGAAAATGCGTGAGCAACGGATCGTCTACTTGATCTAGCTAATCGGACATCAAAACGTAAATAACCGATTGTTTTATTGATCAAACGAGAACAATTACAATCAGTAAACCACAGAGAATTGACACAGAGAAACACACTCAGAAACACACACTTAAGATTTGCTCACTCGCTCAGAACCCTAAAAAACAAAGACCAAACTACTATTTATACACGACTGGCCGAACGTCCTCCGAACCTCAGGTTCGGCCGGTCCGAACTTCAGGTTCGGACCTAGTTCGGCCAACCCTATATTGACTTGAACTTGGTCTTCATTTGATACTTCACACGACGCACATTTCAGGTATCAACAAACTAAGGTTTAGGCACTTTCGTGTCTCTCAAGTTTTTGGGCTTGACCCCAGTTGGCTTAGTCCCAAGTATTTTTGAGCTTGTCCTCAGAATAACAAAGGTTTTTAATGTTCTCACATTAACTAAGGTTTAGGCACTTTCGTGTCTCTCAAGTTTTTGGGCTTGACCCCAGTTGGCTTAGACCCAAGACTTATAAAACATTTCGTACCTCAGAAGACAAGGTTGGGCTTGACCCCTGTTTGACTTGTTCCTAAATACTCAAGACTTATTATCGGATTCATCGGAATTTCATCAAGTATATCTTAAGGATTCCTAAGGATCCTCATGGATCCTGACTATCTCAATGGTTGAAGTACTTTTGAACAGGTGACATTGGTACTGCTTATATTACATATTTTATCACTAACTAAGTATTGGTTAACATCATGGTTTGTTAATTTTAACAAGTTTTATAAACTCTTAAGTTTCTAAACTAAGATATGCTACTGAGCATCCTACAGGATCCTCATTCAAATATTTTCAGAATTTACTACATAATCAAAATACGTGCAACACACCATGATGATCAAAATACTACTGAGTCATATATATGCAGGAAATACAAAAAGAGCAATCGACAGGGTTCCGACTGATGTATGGGGAAGACAGAAACTTGGAGTTATTTATGGGGAAATTACATGAGAAGTTGTATTGCTATCAAATCAGGAGCTAACGAGTCACCTTCGTAATTATTTCAAGAGATGACATTGAGTTTGAATTTTTACAGCCGTCTTCTTGGTCGACAACTGTTAAAATTCAGGGGCAATTGTTAGGGCTGATAATCCGGGATCCTGGCCGGAAGCTCAAATGGTTCAATATCCTTACGCAAGTTCAGGATCCTGGCAGGTTCGAGCATCCTGAATTATAGTTATCAACTAACCCGTTTGTTTTTCCCATGTGTCTTATTAATTGCAGGGTCAAAGAAACGTGTAGACAAGCCTAAAGACTCGGAAAAATGATATAGATCGTGGACTAAGTGGTCCACAACGTTCATATTGGCTTAGTTGGGAGAATCCCTAAAATATAGGACAGTTGGTTATATTATTTCAGGATGCTCGCCAGAAGCTCAAAGGATCCTGAACTACAGTTATCGACTAACCGTTACAATTGTCCACGTGTCTTAATTGATTGCAGGTATTAAGGGACGTGTAAATGATGGCTAAAGACTCGGTCAAGGCTTTATGGGACGTGTTGTAACTGACTCCAACGTTCACAAAGACTTGAAGACTCAATCCCTAGTTTTTAGCCTAGTTAGTTAATGCATTTTTGACTATTTAAACGAGCTATAGGTCATTCATTCAGGAGGACACACACACAACTCACGATACTCGCTATCAAAACTCTCTGTAACACTTAGAATACGAGCTCATTTCACTTGTACCAAATACTTTCATCATATAAAAGTTTTAGGAGGCAGGTACTTTGAACCGGCCCCCGAGGTTTTTTGCTAGGCTCCTTGAGGATACTCAAGGATTCCTGGATTTTCCCTCGTTACATCCTCGTGTCAATCTTCAAAGTTACATTTCTATCTTTATTTAAATCAAACACGCTACCTCACATACAAAGTTTGATCAACTAATTGCTTAGGCAGTTTTTGACCAAAACAATAGTTAATTTAATCTAAGTAACTAACCATCTAAGATTTCATTTTAGTCAAAGCATAATCCTAGATCTAGGTGAAAGTCATATTTCCATCGAAAAAACCCTAGATCTAACATTTTAGCTTAATGGTAACATCATCTAATCAAGATCTAATGAAGATCTAATCATGAAAATAAGGAAAAACACATAAAAATCATTCTTTTTCCCATAAAACCCTAGATCTACAATTATGATGGTAATTACATCATCCTAAACCCTAGATCTACCATTAAAATGGTGTTCATATCAAGATCCAACAAGGTTGATTAGATAAAACTTAGATCTATGAAGATCAATGGAGAGAAAATAAGAAAAAGGTAGACTTTTTATATAAGAAATCAAGTTTCCCATCATCATCAACACACTAGATCTATAGATTAGGATGTTTCCTCATGACAAATAATGTATAAAAAGAAGTATTTTCCAGCCCTAACATGGATCTAACAAGATCTATAAAGGTCTAACAATTGTTCATCAAAAAGTGTCATAGATCTAACAATTGTTCAACAAAAAGTGAAATGTCATAATAGGCGATTTTTTGCGACTTGTGCAAAATTAGGGTTTCCCCTTCGCAACTCCTGGTTTAATCTTGTTTAACGTAATCGATTTCTAGGGTGTTCATCTGGATCACTCTAGGTACTAGTTACGTTTCGATTGTTAGATTAGGGTTTCGGGTGTTCCGAAATTCTAATCGGTTTCTGAGACGACACTAGATTAGGGTTTCGGGTTCCTTCTTCCTAAAATTCTAAGCTGCATCTCTGGTGTCTTGCAATCCGAAGAGGGTGTTGGTGATCTGTTCGTGATTCTGGTTCGATCCACAGCTCTTTGTGGGTGATCACGATTTGGTGCAATAGTTTTGTGGGGTGCGAATTAGGGTTTCTGGTTCCAATCCCACGTGTTTACTATGCATGGCAAGCAACACTCCAGGTCCGCCGCCTGCTAGGGTTACGTCTGGTCTGTTTAGTAAATTGAAAAACATTGATGGATTGCCTATTCTTAATCGTGGTAGTCATATAAACAATTCTGGAACGCTGCTCTCTCCCATGGCCAAGAAGGTTGTTTTTAAATTGGATAACATGGTTGAAACGCAGCAGATTGTTGGGGAAGGTGTTCCGGTAGTTTCCTCTGGGCCAACAACTTCTGATTCGTCTTCGGGATGTACTCAATGTCCGTCAGCGGGTGCCTACCTGTCTGGGGGTCATGAATCTGATGGGACTGAGTCGGGTTGTCCTGAGTTGGACTATGACATCGCTACGGTGGCTCCGTCTAGTCCCAAAGCAACGCAATGGAGTCCTTTATCTTATGTGGCGAAGATTTTGGGTTCTACTACAAAAAGACAGGTTAACTTTCGCACTCTAACTTCTGCGAAGTCGCAAACTGGTGTGGATATTGTTATCCCTAAGGAATTGGTTCGTATTGTTAATGATAAGTTGTCCTTTACATTATACGGGTACTTCTTGGGAGATAGGATTGCTTTTCCTGCTGTTCAATATTTTGTTACTCAGTCATGGAAGAAATTTGGGCTCACTAAAGTAATGATGAATGCTAGTGGTTATTTCTTTTTCAAGTTCTCTGATAGAAAAGGGATGATCGATGCTCTGGAGGGTGGTCCCTGGTTGATAAAAAATAGGCCTTTATTCTTAAATATCTGGACTCCTACTACACAATTAAAAAAAGATGATATAAAAAAATGTCTCCGTCTGGGTGAAATTGCATAACGTCCCGCTTGCTGCTTACACTGATGATGGCCTTAGCCTTATTTCCACTAAAGTTGGTGTCCCGAAGTTGCTGGATTCTCTCATAGCTTCTATGTGTTTGAACACTTGGGGTAGAAGTAGTTATGCTAGAGCCCTTATTGATATTTCTGCGGATCAAGACTTTCTGGAAAGTGTTATGGTTGCAATCCCTGATCTTGAGGGTGATTTCTTCTTAAAGGAGAAAATTGAGGTGGAATATGAATGGAAACCCCCAAGGTGTAGCCATTGCTGTGTCTTTGGCCATAATTCTGATGAGTGTGCGAAACAGGTTAAACAGGCTAAACAAAAAAGGGGTCAGAATATGGATGATGAAGGTTTTATGACAGATTTTTAATGACACGCGTTTTCCGCGTCATTAACTAACGTGCGTCATCGTTCGCGCGTCAAGAAAGGCCCTTTTTCTAGTAGTGAATATTGTTCCGAAAGCAAGTAAGGTGGCAAGAAAAAGAATTTTCATACTACCAAAGTCAAACAAAAGTTTAAGTATCGTCCAGTGAAGGTTAATTCGAGGGAAAATGCTCATCATGATAATGGAAAAAGGGACATGGTTCTCACATCTAACCCGTTGGATGTTTTAGGAAAGGACGGGGGTAACACGGGCTTGGGAAATGATCAAGCAGGGGCTTATAGGGCTGAATCTTCAAGGGTTAGAGAATTTTCTCGGTTTTCTCGGGACAATAATGAGGATGATGATGAGGTTGAGGTGGTGTACAATGAAACAGAGGGGTTTATGGAGACGGGCATCCCCAAAATACATAAAGGGGTAAGCACCCCACTAGTGAAGGCTTCAAATGGTTAGTAGCGTTTTTTGGATGTGTAGAAGTCTGTTAAAGTTGTTTGAGCATTCAGAGATTCGACTTGTGGCTATGAAGCTTAGGCTGTGGTTGTGTGCTACTATGAATCATATTAGGCCGCCTGATGTCTACATATTTTTATCTTTTTGTTGATTGTGTGTTTTTCCTAGATTATTTGCTAGGTGGGTTTTGCCTTTGGGCTTGTTTTCTGTTTTTGTTGGTTTTCTTGTGTTTACGTACTTTGGGGCATGTCCCAAGTATGAACTAGTAAGGGTGTCTCCTTACTACTTGTGCTTTATTTGCGGTTTATCAATACAAATCACCGGGGTAAACCTTTACTCAAAAAAAGTGTCATGTCATAATATCTATAAAAATCAATAAAAACTCCATTTGCTTTGTTATAAAATTACTCTATGTTCTAAGATCTTGATCTAGGTTTAAAGTTGTAAAAAGGTTTAATCTTGATGAGAGAGAAAGAATGTTTCTTGAAGATGGAGGTTGGAATCGAGAAAACTAACCTTTCGGAGTGAAAACCTACACAAATCGTGGCTCGAATTCTCTAACTTTAGCCTCTAGATCTTCAAGGACCTTGGTCCTGGTAAGTCATAGCCGTTTTAGGGTTTAGGAGGTGTTAAAAATGAAGGATATGTGGGCTGGAAAGGAATAGGATGTTTAAATACCCGATTTTTAGGGTTAATCAGACTTCAGCAACCTTGGTCGATGGGCGGTACACGACGTCGACCTAGATTTTTAGGGTAAATCACGATTTCAGAGACCTAGGTTAAGCATTAAACAAATAAATTATTTATTTAACTATAAAACATTACGACGTCTCAACTCGATTAGTTTCTATAAATTCAACCGAACCATATTTAGTCTTCAAAAATTAATTTAGGGTTGATCTAAACATATATAATCACCAAATAAAATTTGAAGACATAACTCTAATGTTAACCCAAAGATTTAATGAATTATTTTTAATTCTAAAAATCATAGTTAATTTAATCTTAGTGATTAAGCATCCAAGATTTCATTTTAGTCAAAGCATAATCCTAGATCTAGGTGCAAAGTCATCTTTCCATCAAAAAAACCCTAGATCTAACATTTTAGCTTAATGGTAACATCATCTAATTAAGATTTAATGAAGATTTATTCATGAAAATAAGGAAAAACACATAAAAATCATTCTTTTTTCCATAAAACCGTAGATCTACAATTATGATGGTAATTACATCATCCTAATCCCTAGATCTACCATTGAAATGGTGTCCATATCAAGATCCAACAAGGATGAGTAGATAAAACTTAGATCTATGAAGATCAATGGAGAGAAAATAAGAAAAAGGTAGACTTTTTATAAAAGAAATCAAGTTTTCCATCATCATCAACACACTAGATCTATAGATTAGGATGTTTCCTCATGACAAATAATGTATAAAAAGAAGTATTTTCCAGCCCTAACATGGATCTAACAAGATCTATAAAGATCTGACAATTGTTCAACAAAAAATGTCATAGATCTAACAATTGTTCAACAAAAAGTGTCATGTCATAATATCTATAAAAATCAATAAAAACTCCATTCTTTTTTGTTATAAAATTACTAGATCTATGCTCTAAGATCTAGATCTAGGTTTAAAGTTGCAAAAAGGTTCAATCTTGATTATGGAGAAAAGAAGGTTTCTTGAACATGGAGGTTGGAATCGAGAAAACTAACATTTCGGAGTGAAAACCGACACGAATTATGGCTCGAATTCTCTAACTTTAGCCTCTAGATCTTCAAGGACCTTGGTCTTGGTAAATCACAGCCGATTTAGGGTTTAGGAGGTGTTAAAAATGAAGGATATGGGGGCTGGAAAGGAATAGGATGTTTACATACCCGATTTTTAGGGTTAATCACGATTTCAACAACCTTGGTCGGTGGGCGGTACACGACGCCGACCCAGATTTTTAGGGTTAATCATGATTTCAGAGACCTAGGTTAAGCATTTAACAAATAAATTATTTATTTAATTATAAAACATTACAACGTCTTAACTCGATTATATTCTATAAATTCAACCGAACCATATTTGGTCTTCAAAAATTAATTTAGGGATGATCTAAACATATATAACCACCAAATAAAATTTCAAGACATAACTCTAATGTTAACCCAAAGATTTAATGAATTATTTTTAATTCTAAAAATCGTAGTTAATTTAATCTAAGTAATTAATCATCCAAGATCTCATTTTAGTCAAAATATAATCCTAGATCTAGGTGCAAAGTCATCTTTCCATGGTAAAAACCCTAGATCTAAAATTTTAGCTTAATGGTAACATCATCTAATTAAGATTTAATGAAGATTTAATCATGAAAATAAGGAAAAACACATAAAAGTCATTCTTTTTCCCATAAAAACCTAGATCTATAATTATGATGGTAATTACATCATCCTAAACCCTAGATCTACCATTAAAATGGTGTCCATATCAAGATCCAACAAGGTTGATTAGATAAAACTTAGATCTAAGAAGATCAATGGAGAGAAAAAGTTGGACTTTTTATAAAAGAAATCAAGTTTCCCATCATCAACACACTAGATCAAGAGATTAGGATGTTTCCTCATAACAAATCATGTATAAAAAGAAGTATAAGATCTATAAAGATCTAACAATTGTTTAACAAAAAGTGTCATAGATCTAACAATTGTTCAACAAAAAGTGTCATCTCATAATATCTATAAAAATCACTAAAAACTCCATTTTTTTTGTTATAAAATTACTAGATCTATGCTCTAAGATCTAGATCTAGGTTTAAAGTTGCAATAAGGTTTAATCTTGATGAGAGAGAAAGAAGGTTTCTTGAAGATGGAGGTTGGAATCGAGAAAACTAACCTTTCGGATTGAAAACCGACACGAATCGTGGCTCGAATCCTCTAACTTTAGCCTCTAGATCTTCAAGGACCTTGGTCCTGGTAAATCACAACCGTTTTAGGGTTTAGGAGGTGTTAAAAATGAAGGATATAGGGGCTGGAAAGGAATAGGATGTTTAAATACCCGATTTTTAGGGTTAATCACGATTTCAGCGACCCTGATCGGTGGGCGGTACACGGCCCTAACCCAGATTTTTAGGGTTAATCACGATTTCAGAGACCTAGATTAAGAATTTAACAAATAAATTATTTATTTAATTATAAAACATTACAACGTCTTAACTCGATTATTTTCTATAAATTCAACCGAACCATATTTGGTCTTCAAAAATTAATTTAGGGATGATCTAAACATATATAATCACCAAATAAAATTTCAAGACATAACTCTAATGTTAACCCAAAGATTTAATGAATTATTTTTAATTCTTAAAATCGTATCTAGTTTAATCTAAGTAATTAATCATCCAAGATCTCATTTTAGTCAAAATATAATCCTAGATCTAGGTGCAAAGTCATCTTTCCATGGTAAAAACCCTAGATCTATCATTTTAGCTTAATGGTAACATCATCTAATTAAGATTTAATGAAGATTTAATCATGAAAATAAGGAAAAACACATAAAAATCATTCTTTTTCCCATAAAAACCTAGATCTATAATTATGATGGTAATTACATCATCCTAAACCCTAGATCTACCATTAAAATGGTGTCCATATCAAGATCCAACAAGGTTGATTAGATAAAACTTAGATCTAAGAAGATCAATGGAGAGAAAAAGTTGGACTTTTTATAAAAGAAATCAAGTTTCCCATCATCAACACACTAGATCAAAAGATTAGGATGTTTCCTCATAACAAATCATGTATAAAAAGAAGTATAAGATCTATAAAGATCTAACAATTGTTTAACAAAAAGTTTCATAGATCTAACAATTGTTCAACAAAAAGTGTCATCTCATAATATCTATAAAAATCACTAAAAACTCCATTTTTTTGTTATAAAATTACTAGATCTATGCTCTAAGATCTAGATCTAGGTTTAAAGTTGCAATAAGGTTTAATCTTGATGAGAGAGAAAGAAGGTTTCTTGAAGATGGAGGTTGGAATCGAGAAAACTAACCTTTCGGATTGAAAACTGACACGAATCGTGGCTCGAATCCTCTAACTTTAGCCTCTAGATCTTCAAGGACCTTGGTCCTGGTAAATCACAACCGTTTTAGGGTTTAGGAGGTGTTAAAAATGAAGGATATAGGGGCTGGAAAGGAATAGGATGTTTAAATACCCGATTTTTAGGGTTAATCACGATTTCAGTGACCCTGATCGGTGGGCGGTACACGACCCTGACCCAGATTTTTAGGGTTAATCACGATTTCAGAGACCTGGATTAAGAATTTAACAAATAAATTATTTATTTAACTATAAAACATTACGACGTCTTAACTCGATTATTTTCTATAAATTCAACCGAACCATATTAAGTCTTCAAAAATTAATATTAGGGCTGATCTAAACATATATAATCACCAAATGAATTTTTTTTAAAGGCAAAGCCCGGCAAAATAGATAAAAGGAAACAAAAAAGTACACGAGAAGCACCCACTTAAACCATTAGGTTGGACAATTCCCAACCTTAACAGCTAATTGAGCATAAAAACACCACACAACAAACCTACCAACCAAAATACAAGGAACATAAGAAATATCCATACTATCACTAAACCTACATATACAAGGAAAATAAGCGGCAACTCCTCTGATCTCACCAGCCAAAATGCAACCAACCTTCCAAGGCAACTAAATAATCTTCATAGAAGGGCACCTGTATTGATGTAATATCATCAATCTCCAAACCAAATAACCCAAACCTTTGTTAGCATCCTTCCAAGTGCAGCTACATATGAACCAGTTTCCTTGCAATGCCATGAAATTAACCAATTCCAATAACCAAGTATCCCACAGCAGCATCCTTAAATCCAACTTAGATCCAATGCTCAACCACTTTCTATCTTTCCTCACTTTAGATCTATCGTAAACAATGTTATCAAACAGGACCAGCAACCTCATAGTAGCATCAGTCACATCCCTATCAAAACTCCACTCTGACCAAACTTTCTTTTGGATAGAGTAACCTCCCAAATATTTCTCTAACAACCTTTAAAAACCTGTTAGCACTTAAGTAAACAAGCATGTAGTTCCAATACCACATGCACCAGCCAACACTATTATATTCTAAGTAAATGGCTTTCATCTCAAGATCCCCAACCTTAATATCTTTACTGCAGCTGTTGCCAATCATTTCATACCATCCCCTATTCTTAATAACAATCCATCCAAATATCCAGAAGCCAAATTTTCTAAATAAAATCCAAAGAATAACCATAATCCATCCATCATCATAAATGAATCCCAAGACCACTTTCCAGCCAGCTTTCCCACCCCTTAGTAAAATGACAGCAACTAATGCCAAACCAGTAAGAGCAGCGCTGCCACAACAGTAAATAAATCCCTCACTACCACTTCTCAAACAACTTGTCCATAAAACCATGACATTCCAAACCTTCATCTTTCCTCTGTCATAGATCTTGCCAGAATAAACAGATATAAACCAAAACAGAAACCAAGAAAAGATAACAAGTAAATAGATAAAATTATTCTGTGGCACCAGCAACCTCTCTGTCTTTGAACACTAGTACATAGGGCAATTGCAACAATTATCAAGCATAATGGCCTCTTCCAACCACCAACTTTCCACCAGAATAAGAACCCCATGCCCCCCACCCCACCTCCAAATGGAGGCAAGACTCAAAAGATAAAAAAATGTAAAAGGCAGACACAAGAAAGACAATTGGGTTTTGGTACCAATGGTAAGTGCTAAAAATATAAAAATATGGGGAGGAAAATAATGTCCTAAACCACTTGGTACCATCCATCCATATCACTCCAGGGCTGATGCATGTCACATGTCATCCAAAACCTATCCACCAATTAATAAGAGCAGATCTGGTCACCAGCCAAATTTTACCCAAATGACAAGCAGAATAGATACAGAAATGCAAGTGCCACAAGACACAAAGCAAAAACAGACCAAACAGAAATGAAAGAATAAAGGAAGGTGTAAAAATACACCAGGTGACTACCCTAGCTTTATAGTGCAACCCAACATCATATAAAAGGACCCTGCATATCCCACCACCCCAAATCCTAATACTATAAAGATCATACCTCCTCCACTCCTCCCTTTAGAATGTCACCATTGTTGGGTTACGACAGTAGGCATTCGGGTCTCGGTAATAGCAATTTTTTTTTTTTTTTTTGAAATAATTATTTACAATAAATAATTATTAAACGATTACCGAATAAATAGTAAATTAAATTTGGATAATTGAATTAACAATTAATTTAATAGGCAGCGGAAAACGTTTTAATTTACTAACGCGAAAACCAGATAATTAGCGTAAACCTAAAACAACAGGATTCGACAATCACCAAACGCGCAAACACCAAAAACGCGTTTTAATCAAAACGCGGCATAATATAAATATGAACAATCAATTAAATCTAAACTAACTACGAGTTTAGATATACCTGAGCGGTGATTCAAACAGACGTTCGAGACACCGGAAGTCAACGGGTGACGCTAGGGTTTCACAGAAGTGATTCGTCTGACGAATCTGACTTTCCTCGCGGACACGGATTTACTACGCGGTGAATCAAGCACCGAGAAAATCTCGTATGTCGGATCAGGCGCGAATTAGGGTTTCGCGGACGACGGCGGAACACGTGTGAGACACGGTTCGCGACTAGGGTTGTCGGCGGTGGAACCGGCGACGGCGAGGAGGGCCGGCGGCTGAGAAGGCGGCGGCGAGGTGCGACGGAGACCGCGGCGGTGAGCGGCGGTGGGCTGCGGTCGTGCTGCAGGCGGCGGCGGCTCGGCTTCGGCGGGCTGCTGCTGCGGCGGCTTGATCGCGGCGGGCGGCGGCGACCCGGTGGCTGGGGCGGCGGCGATGGAGGATGGCGGACGGCGGCGGCTTTGTGAGCGGCAGTCGGCAACGGTGAAAACGACAGGGCGGCGACGGTGATCTAGGATTAGGGTTCTTGCCAACAAGTCGTCGGAGAACGAGGAGGCGGCGGCGGCGGGGTGGCCGTCGGCGTCGGAGTCGCGAGAGGGTGGAGGGGAGGCCGAAATTTTCACTAACTGGATTAGGGTTTCGCCTCCCTTAATCAGTTATATTTATAACTGATTTAATTTCCTTTTAGCCCCTCGATTTTACCTAATCCTTAATCGAACCATTTAATTTCTGAAATTAACATTTAAACCTTTAAATGTTTGTCGCTTGCCGAGTATTAGTCAAACTAATAATCTGTCTATTCTCGTCCATAACGTTAGTAATGATATTTAACGTTTTTGTCGCTTAATTAATCTTTATGATTAATATTGATTTAAGTAATTAATTATGTATCAATTAAACTATTTAATAAACACATAATTAATCTTTCTGCGAATTTGCCGGTTATATAGGTAAGCGGTCTTTAATACCCGTTGCCTCCGGTGTAACTCTTACGGGTCTTAACCGGGTCGGGTACTTGATTTAGTCGGATCTGGACATCTAAATCCAACAA
>JBCNJP010000024.1:27669775-27693775 GCA_039602395.1 Deinandra increscens subsp. villosa
TGATGCTAAATTTCCTAAGGCATCGGCTTCCGAATTTTCTTACCTAGAAACCTGTGTTATATCGAAACTTTCAAAATGCTGATACCTGATATGTGCGTCATGTGAAGTATCGAGTTACATCAAGTCAAAGAGCAAGTTCAAGCCAATATGTAACTAGCCGAACTTGGTCCGAACCTGAGGTTCGGACCTGCCGAACTCAGGGTTCGGACAAGGTTCGGCCAGTGCCTATAAGTAGCAAGTTTGTTCTTTATTATCGGTACGAGTGAGAGTCTGAGTTTTGTTTAGTGTGTGTTTTCTAAAGTGTTTCTCTATGTCTATCTCTGAGTGTCTTACTGGTTGTAATTGTTCATCCTTGATCAATAAAACAATCGGTTAATTAAGTTTTGATCTCCAGATAGCTAGATTGAGTAGACAAGCCATAGCTCTCGCATTTTCAAGTCGTATCAGAGCTTTCTGGTTCTCTCTACTAATCTGTGGTTTCTATTTTCGGATTTTCTAACGTTTTTGGTGTTTTCTCAAGCTTGTTTACGGTTTTCAATCGATTCTATCTTGTGTTCTGTGTCAAAATTGGTCCTAAATCGTTCTTTATCAGTTTATCTATCCTACTATTGCAAATTTCATCAAAATTTATCAAAAATCGAGAGATTTGAGAAAATTATGTCGAAGTTCGGACATTACTGGTCAAGTTCGGAGTAACCGTCCCGAACTCCGAGTTCGGACGAGTTTGTCACTAGTTCGGTCATAGTTCGGACATAGTTCGGAATTTCTTTCTCGTTCGGAAGGGTTCGGTTAAAATTCGGGGTAGGTTATAGTTCGGACAGAGTTCGGGGTTGTTCGGAAAGGTTCGGACAGAGTTCGGAGTTTTGGTTTGAGGTTCGGTTTCTCAATTAAGGTTCGGAATGAGTTCGGAGGAGGTTCGGACAAGGGTCTAAGTTCGGATAGAGTTCGGACATATCAGAATTCAATTTTTTTCAACGATGTCAGAATATCAAGTATTTGCTGCGATGCAGAGCGCAATGCAAACCATGTTGAACTTTGATAACGAAATTGGAACAAGTCAGAAAGTTACCAAGTTGTTGAAGTTAGAAGATTATCAGAACTGGAAGCAATGATTTTCTGCTTACATAAGCATGAATGATATCGATTTGTGGATTCCGATCAAGAAGCTTTATCAACACCCGACTCATGCGGGAGATTTCAAGGAAGTTCATACCTTTGACATTTCTGAAAGGATGTCATACGAGCTTGAACAAAAAGCTTTCGGTTATCTTACAATGGCATTACCCACTGAGTTGCTTCATCAATTTAGTACTTGCAATAAGTCTAAGCAATTGTGGGATGCTCTATCAGCAAGATGTGAAGGAAATGAT
This sequence comes from Deinandra increscens subsp. villosa, assembly GCA_039602395.1. Taxonomy (NCBI): domain Eukaryota; kingdom Viridiplantae; phylum Streptophyta; class Magnoliopsida; order Asterales; family Asteraceae; genus Deinandra; species Deinandra increscens. Next base: position 27,671,146 of record JBCNJP010000024.1, read on the forward strand.
GATTACAAGAAGAGTTGGAAGAAAGTGTTGAATAAAGAATTTAATAATTTTCAATATTATGACAATGAGAACATTACTGCTCTTATTTCAAGGTTCTCACATTTGATAAGTGAATTGAAGGTTGTTGGAATTGAGAAAATTGATGCTGATTTAAAGAAAAAGATTATGGAAGCCTTGCCTGAAAAGTGGGAGAACTATGTTTTGCTGAACACTCATGATAAGGAATACTTTACATTGATATTTCACGAGCTTACTGGAAAACTTCATGCTCGGGAAATGGAAATGTTAAATTCAAAGAAGTCAACTGCTACTTTACAAAATCCTGAGTTGTATCATGGTGAGAATTCTGCAAGCATGAATGTTAAAGCAAAGCCAAATGTGAGTTCTGCACCAAGTATTGCTTTCATGGCTGGAGTTTCTGGAAATTCTGATAACAATTCATCAAGAGGGTGTAGCTTTATAATTCCAAATTCATCAAATCAGAATGCTTTTTCTGCCGAATCAATGGATGATTATGCCAAAATGATTGCTGCTTTAATTTCTTCATCATTTGGTTTGGTTATAAAAAATGTTGCTGATGCAAAATTAACAAGGGATGATCTTGATGCTCTTGATGATGATCAATTGACTGAATTGGATATTGCTTGGCAATATGCTATACTGAGTCAAAGATCAAAGAGATTTTTCAAGAAGCATGGAAAAACTACTTCTGATTTTAATGAGAAATTAGCTTTTGACAAGTCAAAGTTAAAGTGTTACAAATGTTCAAAGCTTGGACAATTTGCCAAAGAATGTCAACAACCACTAAGTAGCAAGCCTGGTTTTTCTCAACCATCTTCCAGTAACACAAGCAAGACAACTGCTTTAACAGTTCAACATGATGTTGTTTATGATTGGGGTCAGCAGTTTGGGTATGATTCATCAGCTTTGATTGTCACCGATGATCATCAAGAAGGTTATAGTTCCGATATGAGTTCCGATACAAGTTCAACACCGAGTTCATATGAATCTCCTGAAAACATGGAAAGTTTATTGAAAGAAAATGCTTCGTTATTGAATAAAATTCAAAAGTTATCTGGATAATTCAAGTTGGTGAAAGAAAAATTGGAGATTTCTACAAGAAATGAGAAGAATGTTGTATTGAAGAATGAGTCTTTGTTGAAGGAAGTCAAGATTCTTGACGAACAGAATGGAAAATTAAGTGAAGAAATGGAGAAGTTGGTTCAAGAAGTCAAGAAATGGAAAGATGAGGCAGAAGATGCTGCTTCTGATATTCAGAATTTGTTTCATAAGTCTAAAATCAAGCTTTCTCACACAGAATATTGAAGAATCTGCTGCGAATATTGTCGCTTATCAAATTGAAGTTATTAGATGAAAAGAGAGAGTTAGTAAGTGTGAATAAAGTTCAAGCTGCTAATTTAGAAATTCAGAAGCGAAATGAGGATAAATTGAAGAAAGAATGTTTTGAAGGAATGGAAAATCTTAGAATGCAGAAATTTGAGACACACAAAGTTGCAAAACGGTTGATAGCAACTGAGAAGGAGTTAGCTGAAGCACATCCACAGATTTCTATTCTTAAGATTCAAGTCATAGATGCTAATCGCTTGTTGAAAAATGTCTCTAATTCTCAAGTGTTTACAAGCTTTCTGGCTAAGGATGAAAATTTTGAAAAAATGTTTGACAAAACAGCTTCGCCTCCTGCTCAAATCAAGGAAGCATTTAAAGATGTGAAGGAACAAGTGGAAGATTGTGATTATTCAAAGTTTTCACCATCATTTCAAGAAGAAGAAAAGGTTGTGAAGAAGAAGAAAAGGTTGTGAAGAAGAAGAAAAATAAGAAGCCTAAGAAGAAGAAAGGCAAGAAATCTGAGATTCCTCCTGCTCCAATTTTTGGTTCTGGTTCGTCATCTGCTGACAATGAGAAATATGCTACTTCAAGTGACAAGATTCATTCTCAACCTGATTTTGATGAGACGATCTTCTATGAGCAAAAGCATATAAATGAAGTCAAAGTTGAATTTTCAAGGTTGGTGAAGGACACACACCAGAATTCTAATTCTGAGGAGAAAGTTGTTGGAAAGCATGTGGGTCTGGGTTTTAAGGCCAAGAATGTGAAAGCTGAGGAGTTTTTTGCATCTTCATCTCAAGATTTAAAGAAATTAAAGATGAAACAAGTGAAAAAGGAAGTCTTTAAAGCTGAAAAGGTTCAACCGGAGCGTTTCTACAAGCTCAAAGGTTCTGACCAGATTTTCTCCGACAAAGAGTTTCCTCTTCATTGTGTTGATGCTAGGAAAATTTCTGAAGTTTTTGAAAAGAAAGCTGATTCAAGAACCTTGAAGAATCAAACTGCTAAATGTTCTTCTGAGGGTTCTTATTCTCGAAAACCAACATCTAAATGGTTGCATGATCATCGCCGACAGGTATATGATTCTATTCCTCATCATGCTCGAGATGTTCATGTTTGTTGTTCTTCGTAGGTACCTCAAAAGTGGGACAAAACAAAATGCATATGTTATATTTGCCGCCGAACAGGGCATATGGCAAAAGATTGTCCACTGCCTGCTGATTCACCTCACCGGTTTTACAAGAAACCAGTTTTTGGTAAACCTGCCAAACTAATGTTCTTTAATGCACAAGGCAGAGTTTTTGATGAAGTTGAGCCTACATTCTTCTTAAAACAAAAACGTTTTGTTCCAATCTATCATAAGCCTCAAAATATAGGTTCATCATCACAGTCACCTATGGTAACTTCTTCAAAACCCGATTTATCAAAACCAAAACAATGGAAACCAAAGGTGGTTTCGAAGCATCAGGACACTGGTCGACCAGAAGTGATCCGCTTCGGGTCATTTATGAACTAATCAGTTGGACCAGTGTGCAGGTACTTCTAGAAGACCTATTGACAATTGCAAAGTTGTTGATGGAGGAGTATTCTTCTTAACTTAAAATTCATGATATATCTTTCTAACCTGTAAATTTTTCTGACAAATCTTAAAACTGGAAGATATCCGTGTTGATTGACCAATTTTACTTTCGTTATGCATTTTCTTCTTGATAAAAATTAAAAATAGAGTCTTTTTTTTTTGTAAGATGAAAATCCAAAAATAGAGTTTTCATTTTAAGGGGGGGGGGGGGGATGCATGTAAGGGGGAGAAATTGTGAAAATGCATGTTATATAAGGAAGGTGAATACATGCACAATATAAAATTTGAGAAAATGATCATTGGGAAATGATAGTACATTGGCTTACAAATCTGACTCATGGATAGAGTAGATGAAATGACCATAGGATCATTGCTTGATATGTTTGGTAGGTTTGGCAAATCAGAAACTATTCAGATGTGATATACACTAAATTCCAATGCTTCACCATGTGGATAACATCTTGATGTGTATTTCATGACAAAAAGAAAACTAAGTGTGATAATAAATGAGAAGTCACTGTGTGTATACATGTGTTCATTTTGCAAAGATTTAAACTTGTTTGATTTTCTTTATTTTGTCAAAGATTGGACTTTCTCTGCGTGTCCACAAGACCGACCTGATCGTTGTTCGTTTGACGTTCTACTTTATATTCTTTGGTGTACCCTATAACTCATCGGACTTTCTCTGTGTGTATGGAGTAACGACCTGATTGTTAAGGGGTTATACAATTTCAACTTGTTTTATTTCTTTATTTTGTTAAATCCGAGACCTTATCTGCGTATCGAAAGATCGACCTTAAGGTAGACGATTTAACGTTCTTATTTCTTTTTGCATGGAATATAGTTGACGATATCATGAACATATTATAATTTGTGATAATTCACAAGTGTAGTCACACAAAAAGAAAAAGAAAAAGAAAAAAAAAGGGAAAAACAGAAAATGTCTGAATATGTCTGATAGTGTGGGATACACTGGTCAATGCAAATCTAATCAATACTTTAACATATCCAGATGTTATGAGTATGATTTTTTCTGAGTTTAAGATGGACAAATTATATCGGCAATTAGCATGACTTATGTGTTTCGATTAGTTGAAATTGAAGTATAGTTCAGTGCGTTTTGTTCAATATGATCCCAAATAGTGATCGTTCTCATACCAAAAATAGTGTTTGATTCTGTATTGCAATTTCATTTCATTTCAAGAGAAGTACAAAAAGATTTTTGGTGTGTTTTAGCATAAATTTGAAAAATAAAAAAGATTTTAGGTTTGTTTTGATATAAACTTTCTAAAAGCCAAAAAGATTTTGTTTCTGCTTTATTTTCGATCTGACCAACACGTGATACAAAATCAAATTTTCAAAATCATATCTTGGAGTCTCGAAGAGACGTTTTGCGCCAAGAATATTTAAATGATTGTGAAGGTTGCTAAAGTGCAAGATATCACAACTTCAAGTCTTCTGAAGCTGTTGATAAAGACTAGAGATACACTAAACATCATCAAGTATTTAAGATCAAACAACAATTCAGTTGACGAAGAATTTGTTCGAGGATTCATTTTGTGGAACTAACAGATTCTAGATTTGAGGGGGAGCTTGATTGCAGATACAGAGTTGAAGATGTTGAAGTGATACTACACACGACGAGAGGGAGTTTGTTGATACCTAATATGTGGGTCGTGTGAAGTATCGAGTTACATCAAGAAAAAGAACAAGTTCAAGTCAAATGTTGACAGGCCGAACCTGGTTCAAACCTGCCGAACTCAGAGTTCGGACAGAGTTCGGCCAGTGCCTATAAATAGCATGTTTGTTCTTTGTGTTCACCAATTCTGAGAGACTAAGCTTCAGTTAAGTGTGTGTTTTCTAAAGTGTTTATCTGTGTCAAGTTTCTCAGTGCTAGACTGATTGTAATTGCATCCTTGATCAATAAAACAATCGGTTAATTACGTTTTGATCTCCGGATAGCTAGATTGAGTAGACAATCCATAGCTCTTGCATTTTCAAGAGGGCCATAAGATCATTTTTTGATATGTTTGGTAGGCTCGGCAAATCGGAAAGTATTCAGATGTTATATACACTAAATACTATTGCTTGACCATGTGGAGAACATCTTGATGCATATTTCATGACACAAAAAGGAAAATAAGTGTGAAATTCAAAATGAGAAGTCACTGTGTATACTTGTGTTCATTTTTCAAAGATTTAAACTTGTTTGATTTTCTTTATTTTGTCAAACGATCAGACTTTCTCTGCGTGTCCACAGGACCGACATGATTGTTGTTCGTTTGACGTTCTGCTTTATTTTCTTTGGTGTTTCGTATAACTCATCGGAATTTCTCTGCGTGTACGGGAGTACCGACCTGATTGTTGTTGGGTTATACAATTTCAACTTGTTTTATTTTCTTTATTTTGTTAAATACGAGGCCTTATCTGCGTATCGAAAGATCGACCTTAAGGTAGACGATTTAATGTTCTTATTTCTTTTTGCATGAAACACAGTTGACGATATCATGAAAACATTTTGTTTTGTGACAATTCACAAGTGTAATCACACAAAAGGAAAAAGTAAAAGAAAAGATAATGTCTGAATATGTCTGATAGTGTGGGATACACTGGTCAAAGCAATTCTAATCAATAACTTAACATATGCAGATGTTATGAGTATGATTCTGTCTGAGTTTAAGATGGACAAATTACACCAGCAATCAGAATGGCTTATGTGCTTCAATTAGTTGAAATTGAAGTGTAGTTCAGTGTGTTATGTTCAATATGATCCCATATAGTGATCTTTCTATACCAAAAATAGTGTTTGATTCTGTATTGCATTTCTTTTTATTTCAAGAAAAGTACAAAAAGATTTTAGGTTTGTTCTGATATAATTTTATAAAAGCCAAAAAGATTTTGTTTCTGCTTTATTTTCGATCTGATCTACACGTGATACAAAATCAAATTTTCAAAATCATATCTTGGAGTCTCAAAGAGACGTTTTGCGCAAAGATTATTTAAATGTTTGTGCAGGTTGCTAAAGTGCAAGATATCGCAACTTCAAGTCTTCTGAAGCTGTTGATAAAGACCAGAGATACACTAAACATCGTCAAGTATTCAAGATCAAGCAACATTTCAGTTGAAGAAGAGTTTGTTCGAGGATTCATTTCGTTGAACGAACGGATTCTATATTTGAGGGGGAACTTAATTGAAGATACAAATTTAAAGATGTTGAAGTGATACTGCACACGACGAGGGGGAAGTTTGTTGATACCTGATATGTGCGTCGTGTGAAGTATCGAGTTACAGCAAGTCAAAGAGAAAGTTCAAGGCAATATGTAACTAGCCGAACTTGGTCCGAACCTGAGGTTCGGACCTGCCGAACTCAGGGTTCGGACAGGGTTCGGCCAGTGCCTATAAATAGCAAGTTTGTTGTTTGTAATGGGTATGAGTGAGAGTCTGAGTTTTGTTTAGTGTGTGTTTTCTAAAGTGTTTCTCTGTGTCTATCTTTGAGTGTCTTACTGGTTGTAATTGTTCATCCTTGATCAATAAAACAATCAGTTAATTACGTTTTGATCTCCGAATAGCTAGATTGAGTAGACGGTCCATAGCTCTCGCATTTTCACAAAACACAATGCTAATTGTTTAACAAAATCAAAATATTTAATTAAATTTTCCCCTCTCACTGCATAAGAACCATTAAGTTGGTTATTCAATAAGAGAGAATCAATATATACAAATGTACCGGATCCCCATATCCTGGCTGGTTGTAACCCAGCAATAAAAGCTTCATATTCAGCCTCATTATTGGTAGCCTGAAACTCACAAGATATGGATAGCGGTATTATGTCCCCCTGTGGTGATTTTAGTAGGATGCCAAGACCTATTCCCTTAACATTTGAGGATCCGCCTGTATAGAGAATCCAGTTGTCATCGAGCTTCTTAAGCTTCTAGACTTCTTTATCGGCCTCCGGCTCAATGTCACTGTTTAAATTAGCCACAAAGTCAATGCTTGGTATCTGATTGATGTCCTCGACTCGAATTGAATGTCATGAGCACTCAATTTGACTGCCCACTTAGCCATTATACCTGACATTTATGGCTTCCTACGAACTACCTTAATAGGATTTCACAATAATAACATGTGTTTCAAAATAATGTCTTCGTTTTGTAGAAGCCATTATAAGAGCTAAAATTAATTTTTCAAGGTAGGAATACATGGATTTTGTGTCTATCAGAGTTTTACTTACGTAATATACCGAATGCGGTTGACTTTCATAATCTTTGACTAGGACAGTGTTGACTGAGCTTCCAAATAATGCGAGGTATAGAGATAGTGGCTCCCCATCTTCAGGCTTCATCAAGAGAGGAGCTTATGATAAACAGGCTTTCAAAGACTTAAGTGCCTCCTCGAGCTTCTCATTCACTCGAATCTTTTGTTTTTCCTCATAATATCATTAAAGTCTTTTCTTTTCTCTGAAGATCTCGAAATAAATCTATTGAGTGCAGTTATCCTTACTGTCAATCTTTGTACTTCTTTGGTGTTAATTTGATGGTGATTTCAGGTTCAATATTGCTTTGATTTGCTCCGGGCTTGCTTCTATTCCTCTTTCGGTCACCATATAACCCAAGAATTTTCATGCTCGGACTCCCAAATGGCACTTGGAGGGGTTCAACTTCATATTGTATTAATCAAGGATATCGAAGGCAGCCTGGAGATCCCGGATGTGATCCTTAGCTTTCTTGGACTTGACCACCATGTCGTCAATATATACCTCCATAGTGTCCCCCTAGTTACACTTTGAACATCATGTTAACCAGTCTTTGATACGTGTCACCTGCATTTCTCAAACCAAAAGGCATAGCGGTGTAACAAATATATACCTGTCGGAGTTATGAATGTCGTTTTCTCCTGGTCAGAGGGTTCCATTTGGATCTGCTGGAATCCTGATGAGGCATCCATAAAGGTGAGTATCTCATGGCCAGCTGTCGCATCCACCATTGCGTCGATAAAGTGGAAAAGGATCCTTGGGACTCGCCTTGTTCAAGTCTGTGTAATTTACACAAACTCTCCATTTTCCATTCTTCTTTTGTAGTACGACCACGTTAGCGAGCCATTTAGGATACTTAACCTCCCGGATCATTTTTGTCTTGAGAAGCTTATCAACTTCTTCTTGTATGATTGCATTTGTCTCGGGTGCGAAGTTCCTTCTTTTTTGATGGACGGGCCTGAAAGAGTTATCAATACCAAGTTTATGAGTTATAATATGTTTGGGGATACCTGTCATATCCTCATGTTTCCACACGAAAGTTGAGGTTCTGGATTTCAGAAGCTGTATGAGCTCCTTCTCGATATCCGCTAGGATGCTAGTCCCTATTAGCACCTTGACTTTAGATTTTCATATTCTGCTTCGTTGTTAGTTGCTTGGATTCCACACCTCACCGTTTGGGGTATCATGTCCCCCTGTGGCAATTTCAGTATGATTCCCAAACCTGTCCCCCTGATGTTGGATGCTCCATCTATGAATAGTGTCCAGCATCCTGAGACTTCTTCTTCTTGTAGATGCTGTAATTCTTGATCAGCCTCTGATTGTATTTCATCACTGAAATCAGCCACAAAGTTTGCCAATGCTCGTGACTTTATTTTTGTTCTTGCCTCATAAACCAAGTCATAAGCGCTTAGTTTAACGGACGATTTCACCATTCTTCCGGACTTGTCTGGCTTTCCTAAAACATACTTATTAGGATAATTAGTTCTCACATGTATAGTGTGTGTTTCAATATAATGTCTTAGTTTAGTTGAAGCCATGCTTAGAGCTAAAATGAGTGTTTCTAGGTGAGAGTACCTGGATTCTGCATCTAGTAGGCTTTGACTTACATAATAAACTGGGTGTTGTTGGCCCTCTGAATCCTTGGTGAGCACTGCACTTATCGTATTCCTGGAAACTGAAAGATGGAGCGACAATGGCTCTCTTGGTTCTGGTTTTATCAATAACGGTGCCGAGGATAGATATATCTTCAGGTCTTGGAAGCTTTTTCATGCTCAGCCTTCCATTCTAACCTTTTATTCATTTTCAAGATATCATAAAATTCTTGACATCTCTCCGAGGATTTAGAAATAAACTTGTTCAGGGCAGCCACTCTGCCCATTAGTCTTTGCACATCCTTGGTGGTTGCTTGTGACTTCAAATTTGCGATGGCTCGAATTTTCTCAGGACTCGCTTCAATTCCCCTTTTTGTAACCATATAACTTAGGAATTTCCCAGCTCCTACTCTGAAGGGACATTTTGCTGGGTTTAGCTTCATGTTTTACTTGTCCAGGATGTCAAAGGATTCTTTTACATCCTGGAGATGGTTACTCATCTTCATTGACTTGACCACCATGTCATCCATATAAACTTCCGTCTGAATTTGTTAAAATCCTGAGGTGGCATCCATGAATGTTAACATTCCGTGGCCTGTTGTCGCATCCACCATGGAATCTATGTGTGGCAGAGGAAAAGGATCTTTCGGGCATTCTCGGTTTAGGTCAGTAAAGTCCACACAAACTCTCTACTTGCCATTCTTCTTTCCTACAACAACCACATTAGCCAGCAATCTTAGAATTTTAACTTCCCTTATCATTTTGACTTTGGGCAAACGATCTACTTCTTCCTGGATTATCATGTTCTTTTCTAGAGCAAACTTTCTTCTCTTCTAATGCACTGGCCTGAAAGAATTATCAATGCCAAGTTTATGTTTTATAATGTTTTTTAGATATACCTGTCATGTCCTCGTGACTCCAAGCAAATGTAGACATCCTGGATTTGAGAAATTCTACTAACTCCTTTTCTATAGGTTGAGGGATGCTTGTGCCGATTAGCACCTTTTTCTCTGGGTACAAAGGATCAAGCACCACTTCTTTGCCGTCTTGTTCCCTTCCTTCCAGACTGTCCCTAGCCTTCTTTCGTAATTTTTATCCTTTACGATTTTTTACAAAGATCTTCATCGAGGATGTGTAGTAGTCTTTAGCTTCTTGTTGGTCGCTATTGATTGTGACTACTCCCCAGGGTGTTGGCAGTTTTACACGCTGATGGTAGGTAGATGGTATGGCTTTCATGTAATGAATCGAGGGTCTACCTAGGATGATATTATACCCAGACGGTGCATCCATAACACAGAATCACTGCATGGAGTTCAATACTTCAACATACACTGGAAGTTTCACTTCACCCAGAATGTTCTTAGTTTCTCCACTGTAACCTATGAACACGGTAGATTTGGCTATAATCTCCGAATGAGGTATCCATCTTGGTTAACGCCTCCAACTGAATGATGTTAACTGAACAGCCCCCATCTACGAGGATCCTTTTGACAAAGTTGTTAGCGATATAGAGCGTAATTACCAATCCATCGTGATGAGTGCCCAAGACGTTGCATCTATCATCTTCACCAAATGTAATATCCTTCACATCAGCTTGAATGGAAGCTTTAGCCAGTCTCCTTTCCATCCCTGACTTTGTTTCTCTAGCCTGTCTCTTAGCTGCAGAATAAGATGTACCACATATGTCAGACAACCCATAAATAAAGTGAGTTACCTTAGCGTTCGGAGATGGAGATGTAGCTCCTTCAGGTTTCCTGTGCGATCTATTTGTATATTGGGTTCGTGCATTCTGATCAGCATCCTTGGATCTTGCCTTCTGGTCTACTCCTCTGGATTTTTCCCTTTTTCATCCTAGAAGCTCCTTCATGTGACCCTTTCTCAACAGATAGCTGATTTCCTTCCTCATGGCTATACAATCCTCGGTCAGGTGACCAAATTCTTCATGATATGTGTTATACCCTAGATTTCGAACTAAATTTTACTAATGTTCTTTGACAGGTTTAGAACCCTGAATGTCGAACATCCAGGGACTGCGCATTTGGCTTATCGATACCTTCGATTTTCGTTTATGTTCATGATACCTTTTATTTAGAGTAAATTACGGCTATAGTCCCTGTGGTTTGCTCAAATTTCGCCTTTAGTCCCCAAACTTTGTTTATTACGGCTTTAGTCCCTAACGTTTGCAACTTTGTTTCGGATTTATTCCTTGGCTAACACCGTCGTTAGTTTTTAACGTTAAATCGAACACGCGAGTGTTATGTGATGGGCAGAATTGTCTTTTCACTTAAAACTTTTAGTCATTTCACCATTAATCCTTGTCAGTTTCCTCGATTAAACTGTTTCCCTCTCAATCTCTCATTTACCCTGGTTACGAACGTCTCCTCATACTCCTCCATTACACACTAGTCGATCACAAACTCTCCACCCGGCAAATCTCCATTGTTGAACGCCGATTCACCGCCGTTCATCCTCATCTTCTTCAAATACCTGGTCTTGGTTCGTTTTCTTCGTCGATGGCTTGTAAGATTCGTGGGAGGCAAACTGTCAGAGATGAACGAGAGACATACGGTAAGTGCATGCTCGAATCTTTAAAATGTGACTACAATTTTTGATTTTGATTCTTAAAATTAGCAACTTTTTCTGTTTGTATGTTAACAGTGGGTTCACAAAACCTATTTTATTCGAAATCCACCATGGTGGGGCTTTTAGGAACTTTCCAGGTCGAAGATATGCATATGGTAGGATCAAATATGTTGATTATGTTGATATAGATGAGTTCTCAGTTCATGAACTTGATTCCATGCTAACTGAGTTAGGGTTAGTCAGTGATGGTAGGCCAGTGTATTATCACTTTATGATTCCTAACACTGATCTAGACTTTGGGCTTCAAGCATTAGGGTGTGACCAAGATGTTCTTGAGCTTGCTAAGTATGTCAAAGAACACAAACTTATTAAGGTATATGTAGAACAGGGAGAGACAAAGTTAAAGACATACTTAGCATCACCATTTGAATCTCCTAGATCTTCAAAAGTCATAATAGAGGAATTAGAGGATGTGGGTGCCCAAATAGTTAGACCCCTTAAGAAACTAGCAATTAGAAGTTCTAAGAAAAAGAAGCTGTTTTTGGAATGGAAGGGTGAGGGTAGCAGTAATGATAAACACACTATCCCTGTCCAAGAAGAAGTAGTTGAACACGTTATCCCTGTCCAACAAGAAGTAGTTGACACTTCTATCAATGATCCCATTCCAGTTGAAGCAGATGTCCATGATACTACTCTTGAAACGTTTAATGACAGGTTTGATTATGATTTTGAGGAATTTGACAATGACTTCCAGTTAAGTGAAAGAATGAATGATGCTAAGTATGGTAATGAAACAAATGATGGTGACAAAACAGATAATGAGGTAGGAAGTGAGGCTAATAGTTATCATGGGGGTAGTCAAGGTGAGAATGATGAAGGCAATGAGGGTGATTATGAGCAGAGTGATTATGATGAGTCTGGTAAGGGGTATGTTCAAATGGAAGATGACTGTGGGCAAGAGATAGCTATGAGTGATAATTCATTCACCAGTGGAGGATCAGATGATGAGATTGAAGTTGATAAGGAAAGGGAATTGAGAAAACTAAGGAAGAATAAAGGTAAGGGAATTACTAGTGGGGCTACATTCTTTATAGGACAAACATTTGGAAGTAGGGAGGCAATAAAAGAAATGGTAAACAAACATGCTGTGGAAACCATGAGGAAGATAGTATGGATCAGGAATGATAATGACAGGGTCAGGGCAGTGTGCAAAGGCACTGTCAAAGTGTTCAAGGGTGGGCCAACAAACAATGTATTTGGGCCTAAAGAAACTGGGCCCAATGTGTCTACTGTTGGGCCTAAAGAAGATGCTGGTGGGCCTAATAAAGATGCTGGTGGGCCTAATGAAGAAGATGATACTGATAGCTCCTGCAATGTACAGGAAGGGGAAGAGAAGTGCCCTTGGGTCCTTTATGCCCCAAGATTGAAAAATATGAAGGGGACTTGGATGATTAAAACATATTGTGCAGAACACAAGTGCAACCCAACTAGATATGTTCCAGCTTTCACAACTGCTTTTCTGTCAAAAGAGGATTGGGTGGTCAACAAGATGGAATCAAACCCTAAAATCTCAATAAAAGCAATGCAACATGAGCTACAAGAAAAGTATCACCTGAGAGTGTCCAGGATGCAAGCTCATAGGGCCAAATCAAGGGCAGCAGAGTTGTTGAGAGGAAACTATGCTGAACAATACCAAAGGTTAAGAGATTACATCTTGGAGCTGAAGAGTAACAACCCAGGAACAACTGTGAAGTTTATGGTTGAACCAGAGCAAAACCCAGATTGTCCTACAAGGGTTTTCAAAAGGATTTACATCTGTTTGGGGGCATTAAAAGATGGGTTCAAAACATGTGCTAGAGAGCTATTGGGGTTGGATGGAGCATTTATGAAGGGGCCATTTCCAAGTCAACTGTTGACTGCAGTTGGGTTAGATCCAAACAATGGGATCTATCCATTAGCATATGCTATTGTAGAAGCAGAAAACAAGGATTCATGGACCTGGTTCTTGCAATGTCTACAAGATGATCTTGAGTTGCCCAATAATGCTAACTTTACTTTCATCTCTGACAGACAAAAGGTATACTTATTTCAATTTTAGTCCATGTACTTTAATATATTTCAGATTTGGTCCTGATTTTTGTTTGTAAATTAGGGAATTATACCAGCACTTGCCACTGTATTCCCTAGTGCAGAACATAGGTTATGTTTGAGACACATTCACCAGAATATGAAGCAACAGTGGAGGGGCAAAGGTTTGACATAGTTCCTAGCTATTTGTTTTAGGCATACCACTTATCTCCATATACAAAATTATTGAGTTTATTTTGTTTTTTTTTAGCTTATAAGGATCTGTTAAGGGGAGCAGCAACTGCTAGAACACAGTCATGGTTTGAGGGAAAGATGGCTGAGTTAAAGACTACAATGCAGATGCACACAATTGGTTATCTGAAATGCCTACCAAACATTGGTCTAGGTATCAATTCACTGAGAGAGCCCACTCTGATTTGCTATTGAACAACTTGTGTGAGGTTTTCAACTCTAAGTTAGTAGATGGGAGAGAGAGACCAATAATTTCTGCATTGGAATATGTTAGAGAGTACATTATGAAAAGGCATGTGATTGTGCAGCAGGTAATAACTTTGTGTATACCTTAACATTTATCTGTTTATGTGCTTGTATATAGTCTTACTTTTATCTGTTTGTGTAGCTAATTTCAAAAGCACAAGGTCCACTAACCCCAACTTCCACAAAGATATTTGATGAAAGAAAGCTCAAAGCTCATCAATATAGGGCCTCAGGAAATGGTGGATCAAAATACCAAGTTTCTGGACCATGGAATGATCAGGTTGTGGTTGATGTTGATCAGAAGACATGTTCATGCAGAAAATGGCAGTTGACTGGTTTGCCTTGCAAACATGCCATAGCAGCAAATTGGGAGATGGATAAACTTTCAGAGGAGATAATTGGGGGGGGGGGGGGCTGAAGCTTGGATACATCCATGTCATTGGTTAGATACATGGAAGAAGGTGTATTCATACAAGTTAAATCCAATCAATGGTAAAAACATGTGGGTTAAAGATCCTTGTCCAACCACCCTACAACCACCCTTCCATCACACACCAGTTGGCAGACCCAAAAAGAAGAGAAGAAAGAGCCAGGTTGAAATGGAGGATGCTATGGTGAAGGGGACCAAATTTTCAAGAGCTGGGAAATCAGTGGTGTGCTCAATTTGCAAAAACCCAGGTCATAACAAGAGATCATGCAAAGGTCAAGGTGGAACAGGTCCTGCTGGAACAAGTCATGGTGGAACAGGTCAGGCTAGAGGAACACAGGCTGGAAGAGGTAGAGGAGGGGCAAGTTGACTGCTTAAAGTTCTTGTTTGTTTAATGACTTTGGTAGGTGTTTCAGTGTTTGGCAGTCCTTATGTTTCTAAGTATGTGTTTGAATGTTTGAGACTCCTTATGATTTTAATGTGGTTTGTAAGATAATTTGGTTTGTTTGAATTTGGAATGCAGCATGTACTGCAAATTTTGTTATTTTTTTAGGTTTGTTTGTTTGAATGTGGAATGCACCATGTATGAAAATTGAATGCAAAATTGAATGCAAAATGGTATGCAAACAAGGTATGCAAACATGTTAATGTCAAGTGCTAATGTCATTCATATCATTCATATCTAATTGGTATGCAAAATTGGTAATGCTAAGTATGGTAATGCAAAAATTGGTAATGCCAAGTGTTAATGTCAAGTGGTATGCAAAATTGGTATGGCAAGTGTTAATGTCTTTCATATCCAGTTTTAGTATCCAATCAGTTTGCCTACATACATCCAAACAGTTTAACAAACCAGTGTCAAACATACATCCATTCAGTCAAAGTGTTGGTGATCAAAAAAAGATCCATTGATTTCCATTCATATCCATAAACTTACATTCAAAAGTCAGATTAAAGAACATGCATAACATACATCCAGAGACATGTTCCATCAAAAAAGATCCATCTAAAACCCAAAAAACTACAGTCACTAACATCATCCACAAACTTAGACATAAAATATGATGATTAAACTCAGAATACCTACAATCATCAACAAGATCTTCAGCTGAATGTTCTTCTTCCTTATTTCTCCCTGGAGCCTCTCAAACTGAGCAACAGTAGCAGAACTTGGCCTTCCACTTCGGATTTGGTGTTCAAGCAATTCAGCGCGGATTTGAGTCCTGAGCAGACCTGGAAGCAACTCAATGGATCGAGCACACATGGGTGGATCATACCAAGTGAAAAATCTACAAGTTTGTCCCTGATTTCACAAAAACAGGGGATTAGTGAGAAAATTGGAATGTCGGGTAAATAAATCGAACATACCTGATTGCCACAACAGTAGAAGCGCCATCCAGGGTTGATGTCAGTCCTACTCATTCGAAGAGTTGCAACTCTTCCACAATAACAGAAAACCATGGCTGCGATTTTCAGTTCGGGTGGGGGGAGAGTTGAAGAAGACGATGACAGTGACGGTTGGAAATTAAAGAGGAGATGTCGAGTATTTAAAGGGGGAAATAAAATCTTGTGTGAAAAGACAAGACTGCCCATCACATGACACTCACGTGTTCGATTTAACGGTTAAAACAAACGGCGGTGTGAGCCAGGGACCAAAGCCGAAACAAAGTTGCAAACGTCAGGGACTAAAGCCGTAATAAACAAAGTTTGGGGACTAAAGGCAAAATTTGAGCAAACCACAGGGACTATAGCCGTAATTTACTCTTTTATTTATTTAGTATCCTAGGATGTAATACATACAAGGTTTATTTATTTAATCTACCTGGTCCCAGCATGCGTGGATACACAGCATGCCAGGGCAACGATACTGATCTATTATTTGACTATTTGTGATCAAGCCAGGTACGAGAGAATGGATAACGGTTAGATAGACTTAGTCAATAGCCAGAGCACGTGTGGAGATGAAGACTCGCCGCCGAACTCGGTCAAACAACGGTCATAAGTCATTAGTGGGAAGATCCCATGAATCACGGATAGTTAGTTAGATGCTATTTGTATTTATACGCGGCTTAGGAATCATTTTTTGATAGGAACATACACTTGTACTCTCACTCACTCACTTAGCAATTGCCACAAACACTTGTAGTTGAATTGTTTTCGTTGGATAAACGGCCAATGTATGTTATCGTTGCCAAGGGGTTTTTTATGCCGGCGGCCTTTGGAGACATCCAAGGGTGAATGGCTTTTCCCCCTCAAAAATCTCGGTGTTCTTAGTTGCATTCAGGGAAGTTATTACTTGTGTTTCCATTTATTCTATTTAAACCTTGGATTTTAAATGGAAAATCTGATTTAATAAACTTAACATCCAGGGAACCATATCTCACAAACTAATTTGGTTACTAAATTGAGTCCTATTATTTTTAGCCAAAACAATTTGGCGCCCACCATGGGGGCAATTGGTGTCAATCTTTTTCCAAACTCTTGTTAGACTCGTTTTCAACTTGATTTTTACAAAAATTTATCAAAAAAATGGCAACACAACCAAGTACCTCGAATACGACTACCCTTGTGAACACTTCTTCTACAACTAGCACTGTCCTTCCTCCTCCACCGCCACGGGTTACCACATCAACAACAACTACCGTGAACCATAACACTAGTAGGACTGTGAATTAGTGTGTCACAGGATTGGGACGTGGCGAAGAAATCCCAGTATTGGTCACCAATGATGAACTCCTCACCATGTTCGCAAAGGTGCAGCAGTACATGGAGCAACAACAGAAAGTGAATCAGGGTGGATCATACACCCACGTCCCCTGTTCAGGCTAGGTGGCTACAATTCAGCAGTATTAGAAATAGGTCCAGCTTAGCAGATGGCATCCAACTCATAAATCCAAGACCTGCATTCGCTACTGCTTACACCACCCTGGCTGACAGACCCAGAGTGTCTACATTCAGGGAGTACAACGTGAATCCCGGGGGCACAGCTACCCAGGATACTGGTAACATCCTTGGAACTCCTAATCTTAATGCCCATACTAATGAATCTGTGCATGACGCAGGTCTTAGTCCAGCAGTGGCTAGGGAGCTCAAGAAATTAAAAGAAATGATCTCGAGTGTTCCTGGAGTGGTCCAACCTATCCCTAAAGTGGAACCGGCGAGTCATCAACTTTTAAGGTTTGATCCCCCAGTATGTGACATGGAAATACCCAAGAGAATCCAGACTCCCAACATGAAACTGTACGATGGCACAACTGACCCGGAAGAACATGTGGCTCAGTATATTGAGAGGATGGAAGTGATCTACATGCCCCCTGAAATCAAGGAGGCATGCCTATGTAAAGGTTTCGGGTCAACACTCACAAGCTCGGCCTTAAATTGGTTGTTGAGTGTTCCACCCTTTTCTATCACATCTTTTTCTCATTTAATTAACTTGTTCAATAACCAGTTCTCTTGTAGTCGCAGTTTCGAAAAACTGACGAGTGGTCTTTACAGGATTACCCAGAATGCTAACGAGTCTCTCAGGGATTATGTGAACAGGTTTGGCAGGGAGGCCCCGGATATCCCCAGCATGGACATGGCTACCGCTGTCCAGGCGTTCAAAATGGGCCTCAATAAGGATTCACCCTTCTACGATGATCTTGTGATGAACCCCTATCATAGGCTTGATGAAGTAAGGCATAGGGCCCTACGATTCATCAGACTTGAAGAGGACAAGAAGGTGCAGGAAAAAGTGGACGTTGTCCCAGGATACAGCTCCTCTTACAGGAAGTCAGAACCGGCGCATCCTAGGTCTCAGAGGCCTAAACCCTATTCCAAACCTGATAATCCAAGGGTTAACAGGGTCGAACAGGGTGAAGACGAGGATGATGAAGAGTATCCTACTTTTAACGAGTTCTGTTTTGCTCTTGATGTTGCAGGTGTGATTAACGCTATGCAGGACTTGGGGGGACAGAGTGTGGTGGCCCAGGAAAACGGATAAACAAACATCCTGGAAGGACAAATCCAAATGGTTTGCGTACCATGAAGACTTTGGCCATCTAAACGATGATTGCATAGCTATGCACAATGAGA
Organism: Deinandra increscens subsp. villosa; assembly: GCA_039602395.1. Lineage (NCBI taxonomy): Eukaryota > Viridiplantae > Streptophyta > Magnoliopsida > Asterales > Asteraceae > Deinandra > Deinandra increscens. The sequence continues at coordinate 27,689,563 of JBCNJP010000024.1, forward strand.
TTAGTTACCTATTGAGCAAAGGTCTCTTGAAGGAGCTCTTAGGGACAAAAAAGGACAAATCCAAGGGCGCTGACCAGCCTGCAAAATCCAGGGCCACTGACCAGACCCATGATGCATACAGATCACGCGGAACCCCTGAGCGAGCAGCATCCCCATCCCCGGATGCAAAGGTAATTTATTTTATTTCTAGTGGATCTGATATATGTGGTACTTCTTATTCTGTATCTAAAAGGCATGCAAGGGAAGCAAAATCAGAAGTACCCAGGAAACCAGTCAAAGCTTCAGTATAGGAGGATGTGAAAGATGTAACATTTAGAGAAGACGCTAGGTGCAACGTCATAGACCCTCGTCATGATGGGATCATGATTACTCTCTACATTGCCAACCATTTCGTGAAGAGGATCCTGATTGACGGGGGCAGTTCTATCAATATCATTCAACTTGAAGCATTGACCAAGATGGGGATACCCCAGGATGAGATCATAGCCAAATCCACGGTCCTTGTAGGTTTCAACCGCGAAACAAAGAACACCCTAGAGGAGGTAAAGCTCCCAATATATATTGAAGGGGTGAACTTGATGCAACACTTTTGCGTCATGGATGCTCAGTCCGGATACAACATTATCCTGGGCAGACCATTGATTCATGACATGAAGGCTGTCCCCTCGACCTACCATCAGTGTGTCAAACTACCAACACCCTAGGGAGTAGTCAACATCGACAGCGACCAGTAAGAAGCAAAGGACTCCTACACTTCATCTATCAAGATTTCAGCAAAAGCCTGTCAAGGATAGCAATTCTAGAAGAAGGCCAGGGACATCCTAGATGCAAGGGAACAGGATGTCAAACAAGTTGTCCTAGATCCCTTGCATCCTGGGAAAAAGTGTCAATTGGCACTAACATTGGCCCCATTGAAAAAGAGTTAGTAGAATTCCTCAAATCCGGAATGTCAACATTTGCATGGAATACTGAAGAAATGACAGGCCCGTGCATCAAAAGAGAAGAAAGTATGCTCCTGAACTGTGCATGTTCTAAAGATCCCTTTCTGTTTATACCTGCAGATGGCAAGATGCTGGATCAGACAATGTTTTGAAGATTTCAAGTTTTCCTATTGGCCGAACCCTGGCCGAACTGTAGTCGAACTACAGCCGAACTGCAGGTTCAGACAAGCAGTGGAGTTCGGACAGTGGGGGTTATATATAGGTCAATAGGTTTGATTTTTGTAACTAAGATTTATTATGTGTGTGTAAGTGAACGTGTTTTGTGCTCTAAATCTCTGTAAACTATTCTTGCTTACTAAATGAGATTTAGTATTATATTTACACGTTTGTTCAACGTTTTGTTTACACAATGATGTCGAGATAATCACGATCCATCCGTTAACACTCTTTCAAGTGGTATCAGAGCTTTCAGGTGCTGCTTTGCTCGTTTTTGATCATTTGTGTTGATAAACAATTCATTTCATCTCCAAAACTTTGATTATTGAAAGTTTGATCATTTCACATCATGATTCACATTAAAAAACTGTGTTTCGAGTGTTTTTTGATTTGTTGATCATCTGGTGCTCATGTGATTCGGTTTTTCTAAATGTTTGAGAGTTTTGGAATTTTCGATCGTCCAAACCTGAGGTTCGTCCCGATAACCGCTCCGAACTTGAAGTTCGTATCGAACACCGTTTCGAAGTTGGAGTTCGTTTGACGTTCGTTAGAATTTCTTATTCTTTGAGAGTTCGTACCACGTTCAAAAAGAGTTCGTTAGAGGTTCGGAGTACATTTGGATAACATTCGATACTGTCATCAGTTTAGGTTTGGAAAGAGTTCGAACACTCGGAGTTCGGAAGGAGATCGGACCAGGTTTGGAAAGTAAGAGTTCAAAGGAAGTTGGGAGATAGTTTGGCTTTTGTAGTTAGGTTTGGACATTGTTCGGAAGACGTTCGGACAACTTACTAGAGTTCGTTAAGAGTTCGGACAAACAGTAAAATTCAGAATTTCAAAATGTCGGATTTGCATGCTTTTGCTGCAATTCAATCTCAGATGCAAACGTTGTTGAATTATGAAAATGAGATTGGAACTAAACAGAAGGTTCCCAAGTTACTCAAACCGGAGGACTATCATGAATGGAAGAAACGATTTGAAGCCTATATCGGGACAACGAATTGTGGTTTATGGATCGCCATGGATGCACCGTATGTTTATCCAGTTGATAACAACAATGTTCCTGTTATGCAAAGAAATTTGGATCTTACACAAAAAGCTGATTACACGAGAGATTAGAAAGCCTACAGACTTCTTACTCAAGCTTTACCTATGGAGCTTTTACATCAATTTAAAAACTGCAAACATTCTCATGAACTATGGACTACTTTGAAAGAACGATGTGAAGGAAATGATCAGTACACGAAAAGTAAGAAGAAATTATTGAAAACGGAGTTTGACAATTTCAAACATTTTGACGAAGAAGGTTTACCTGAGTTGATCTCGAGATATTATCATCTTTTATCCGAGATGGATACCGTTCAAATAAAAAAGGATGATGATGAACTGAAGGAAAAATTACTCGAGGGTATTCCTTCAAAATGGGAACCGTATGTGTTAATGATTACCAATGACAAGGATTACTCAACTTTAACATTTGTGAAATTATTGGGAAAGTTACAAACCAGGGATTTGGAAATGAAGAATGTTAACACTACTCCTGCTGAGGTCCAAAACCCTGATGTTTATTATGGTTCGAATGCTACAACAATTTCGGGAAAATCTGGAAAAGCAACAAGTTCTGCTCCGGCAACTGCATTTGTGGCTGGAAATTTGTCTGGAAATGTCTCAAATTCGGCGAACGGAACAAATTCAAAGAATTATGAATACAACTATGGATCTGGAGGGGGTAACATGTCAATCCCAGCAAGCAACATGATGAATACAAGCAACATGGCCATGTCTGTCACCACAATTGAAGACTATATGGCCTTGGTATCTGCTTTGGTATCATCATATTATGGAGTTATTACTGGAAAGGTGAGCAATACGGAATTAACTGTTGGAACCTGGAGGTTGGTGATAACGCGAACACACGAACACAAGGACAAGATCAAAGGTAAAGCTGCAGAACCAACATGTATTTTGCTATTTATGTATTTGAACACTTTGGTTTGTAATAATTTAGTTAATGTTGAACTTTGAATATTTACTTTGAATGTTTGTTTATTATCTTATGTTGGTTCAGCTTGATTTACATTTGTGTTGATCTTGTGATTGTATGTGTGTTTGGATGTTCAACACTTAGAATATTTTCATGTTTGACTTGTACTTAACGATCAGGCCCAACTACTCTTAACGATCTGACCCTAGTTGTGCTTAACGATCTGCCTGACAAAGGTCTTAACGACTTGGGTACATTGGTCTTAACGACTTGCATGTAGAATATGTTTAACGATCTGACATTGTTCATCTTAAAGACCAGCCTCCTCAATGTCTAGTAACGATCTGCCTTTCTAACGACCTGCCTCACATGTCTTAACGACTTGCCCAGATCATTTAGCCTTAACGACCTGAAGAACCAATCTATCGATCTGGTCAAACCTTAACGCCTTGCCTATGGTGTGCTTAACGACCTGGCTAGTCTGAAGGAGCCTTAACAGTCAAATACATTGTTCTTAACGACCTGGCTATGTGATCACAATGTGGCTAACGATCTGACCTGTGCAATTTATCGACCAGCTTCTTGAGGTTAACGATCTGACAATAAGTGTTAGAAGAATTTAATGATTCCTTGATGTGATGTGTGATTCTCCTTGTATTCTGTGCATAGACACTTGTGCTCCTCATAGGGTATATATAGGAATTCTTAGGAAACCCTAGACAAGTCTTGAGAGAACCTCCTGAGGAGCACTGTGTGTTTGTGTGTGTGTTCTTGGTGTGTTTTTTAGTTTCAGAGATTTCTTCAACCATGGCAAGGCAATGTTGCTGATCCAACCAAGGATGATCATCACACGTGATTTCCGCACTCGTGTGATGAATCAAATGATGATCTTTGGCTAGAAATCGGTCCGGACAATTGGTATCAGAGCCAAATCTTCAAGTTTGAGTTCTTGTCTCAAAATGAAGAAATCCATCATTTGAGTTATCAATCTTGGTTGTTTTGCTAGAACTTTGAGTTGATTCTTGGTAGGAATCACTCAAGGATTCCATTGCCATGCTTGAATCTCTATAAAAAC
>JBCNJP010000024.1:27694275-27913816 GCA_039602395.1 Deinandra increscens subsp. villosa
GAACAAAACTCTTTCTGGGCCTTTGTCACACCCTGAACTTCTGGGAACGGAGGCGTGTGACGTCATGAAATCATATTCGTGGATACTTAGAACAATTTGCAAATATAATAAAGATAACAATACGTCATTTAGATTGTAGCGGAAAATGTGGTGATAATGACATTGTCTTACAAATTGCAATAATAAAAGATGTCTTTAACGATAATACTTAAGATACTAGAAATGTTTGATAAACGATAATGGGGCTATGATTCCATCGTGAGCAAGAGGTCCGATAGAGTTTAGAATACCCGTTTGCACCGCGTTCGTCATCTAGTTACCTGAGAAAATCATGAGCTAAAAAGGTCAACATAAAGTTGGTGAGTTCACAGGTTTAAGACTCTACAAATAGTTTGTAAAAGGTTCAAGGCATACAAGATAAACAATGGTGACCGTGATGTAATGATTAACAATGAACTTTGAATTTGAAACTAACAGATTTACCCACTCATAGCATCTTCCCTAACGATACTGATATGGAACAATAATAACTGGCGTGTACTACTCGACAAATGCACACGTCGGGATTGGAGCTACCAATCAAGTAGGGTTGTTAACCCAAATAGATCTATTCACTAGTTACCGTTTCGAACAAAACTAATCAAATTCAATTAATAGTGGGATTTGTGACAATTCGTTATGTAACGAAATGTACTCATTTGTAGGGTATGTAAAGAACATTTAATCATACGGCAAGTTACAGTTGGACCGATATATCAAGTATAAAACAGTTTTGATTCATGATTACTCCCCCCAAAGTATTAAAACGATTAAAGAAATGGGGCCGTGAGACTCACCTCAAGCAAGGTGAAGTGATAATGCAAGTGATACGGAAAGTCCGGACGAAAGCACGTAACGTCCTAGAAAGTATAATAAATAGATTGCATGTATAAGGTCTTTGATTATTGAGTAACGTTTCCGTCACCCAACGACACCGGTCAAGTCTTGATAATAATGTCCCGTTTGTATATTTAGGGAAAGTCCATCCAATTAATATTTATTGTCCAAATAAATATATAAGGTTAAGTTTATATTTATGTCCGAATAAATATAAGAGAACAATTTAAATCAATAGTATATAATCAATTTAGGTCCCAAACATTGAGAAAACAATAAGGTCTTTTATTATTTTTAAGGACTTAGAAAATATATATATATAAGTTTGGTTGGTCATAAACTTTATAAGATTTATAGGGTGGCCATAATTATTTGTCCAAATAATTATATAAGTATTTAGGCAAAAATACTAGACAAAGATTTATTATTTAGAATAATAAATTAAATAGATTATAAGTTAAATACAAGTCATTGTATTAAAGCAAATAATTTATAAAAGAAATTTATATATACACAAGTCATTGGATGGTTAAGTTGATAAACTTTTAATAAATTAAGAGTGTATGGATGTTTAGGAAAAAAAATAATTATAAGTGCCAATATAATTATTTGTTTGTCGAAAACATTTAACGTTATTGTTTAAATTAATAAAATTTTGTTGACGTTTAATAATCGTAGATGATAACTTCTTAAGTGAAAACGATTACTTGGAAATGTCCCATAAATATTTTAAGACAAAATATTTATTTATAACTTTTAGAAATCGTAGTCACCGGTTTAAGTTCTTAAAATAGATTTTTAACGCATTTGGACTTTATACAAGTTCAAGATTATGTTAATAATATTCCCTAAAGTCGTTTATGAGTTTAGAAATATTTTCTTGGTCGGTTTTAAATAACGTTACCAAAACTACGTTTTCTCGTCGCGTAGTTAACCGTTTTGATCCCGGTTTTCTCCCTAGGCGATGTTTCAACGTTTTGGTCACTTGGGTTTATTTAGAAACTTGAAAATATGTTGTAAAAAGTCGACGGGATCAGATCTGATCCGTGGACTATTTTTATGATTTTTGTGTCTTAAAACATGTTATAACTTATAAAAATCATCTAGTTTGTAACTAGTCTTTTTAGGGAAAGTTTGAACATTTATGATAAGTTATTTAAGGTATAAAAATCTAAGTATTTAAGTCCAAATGATTGTTATAAATGAGGAGGTCATTAAATGTATTTTTACTAGATTTAGTAAAAATAAACAAACTATTTTTGTGTTTTGGTGAATTAAATTCACCAACACAATAAGTCTTGACTTTTGGGTGACATTCTTTTTATAAAATGTGACATATTTTATAAATGATAAGTTTAAATCATAAACTTTTGATTAAGACCTTTTCAAGAACTTGTTCTACAAAATGACTTTTATTTATAAAAGTTCCATGTCTTTTTACTAAGCTTTTTACTAGTTAAGTTTTATAAGTCTTTGTCTTTATAAAACTTAGGTCCATGATCATCCATTATGTTCAATGTAAGCCTTGTGATTTATAAGTTTTAAGGATCATAACATTATGTTTTAACTAGTTATAATAAGTCCTTTGTCCAAGTTAAAGGTTACTAGTTAGTTTGTTAATATAAGATAAACAAAAATAAACATAAGTAAGATAGATTATCACTAGCAAAGCTAGGACATTTATGTTCAAGGATCTTGAACAAATCAACTAACAACTTAGTTGTTAGGACAAGCATCAACTAACACAAAGTGTTAGGACCAAAGATAAAGTAAATAACATAAATGTAAATGCAAGGAATGTAAATAACAAGTAAGTAATTACAATAGATCTTTGATGGTTAAAATGATCTAGGTTTTACATGATACTTCCAAATGGTTTCTCTAAATGCAAAACCCCAAGTGTTGGCTTGTTTAAGTTCTTCAAGAACACCAAGACTTGTTAGATCAAGTCTCTTGTATTATTCCACCCAAGTGTTGGTGATTAGAGGATTAGAGAAAGAATGGTTGGTCTAGACTCTTGAAGGACCAAGTGTCTTGCATAAAATGGAAAAAGGAAAGATAAGTTTTTCATATCAAGACTTGTAGGTGAAATTGGGTGAAGATTATAAGGAAAAGGGGTTTAAAAGAACTCACAATGGGGTGTTTGTTTGGACCGAGAGATGAGGAGAAGAGAAGAGGAGATCCGGCGGCTTGGGGGGGGGGCTTCGGACGGCGGCGGTATGGTGGCCGGATGGTGGCCCGCCGGCGGTTCCAAGGAGGAGGAGGGGCCGGTTTTGGGAGTGAGCGAGGAGGAGGGTTTTTCTCTTGAGATTAAGAGTGGTGCAAGAACAAAATGCAACCCCAAGCCTCTCTTTTATACTAAAAATGTGTTTTATTAACCTTTGGTTAATAACTCTTAATTACTTTATAATTTTAATTAATTATAATCAAAGAAAAACATTTGTAGGTGACTTGAATAAAAGATGGAGACTTTTATAAAAATTGGGGGTGATTTAAGGGTTTATAAATTTATAAAAGTCCATGGGTTAGTTTAAATATAGTGGATTAGTGTTTATAAAAAGTTTGGAGATTAAACACTAATTTTAATTTTTATAAAAACTACAAAGGTGATGGGTTTCATTTTATAAAAATAGTGGGCCAAAACTATTAAAAGATTTTGGTTAAAAAGTAATTAATTAAGGTGGGCTTGGGTCGGGCCGTAACCCACAAAGAAAAAGAAACCGGGCCGGGTTTCGTTTTGGGCCGAACCGTGGGTCGAGAGGGAACCGGGTCGGCGGGCTGGCTGGGCCGGGCGGGTCAGACGGGTCGGGCGGGTCAGCGAGTCGAGCGGGTCAGCGGGCTGGGCGGGTTAGCGGGCTGGGCTCGCGGGTTGGGTTAACGGGCCAAAAGGGGGAAAGGTTTGGGGTATTGGGCCGGTTAATGGGCCAGTAAACGGGGCGGGTTACGGGTCGACGGGTGGTACCGAAACGTTCGTAGTGACGTTACGAGTGTTCCTATAAAATTTGGTGACTATCCGGGTTCGTATGTGAAAGTTGGGCTTACGAGGCCCAATAAGGTTTTCGGTTAGTTAACGGGACTAACGGTTTGAGGTTTGGAAAAAGTATCCGGGCAAAATGGTTTGAATAGACAAGTCTTGATGAACCTTAAGGAGAAAATTCAAATTTTTTAAAAGTTTTTTCATGACGAAACGTGGTGACAATCGTTAAATAAAAATATATAGAAGTTCCATTTTTATATAAACATTTTTATTGTTAAAGTTCCATTTATTTATAAATGGTTTTCTTGTTTCAAAAGGGGTTGGACAACGGAACGCAAACTCGGGAATTATTCTAAGGGTTGCAACAATATATATATGTACTAATATATATATATATATATATATATATATATAAATAAATAAACACATAATGACGATTAAGCACGTATTAATTATGCTAATTAAAGTCAAAGTTACGGGAGTTGACCTGGTTTTGTGTGAGGTGTTACAGCCTTCCCTCTCTATCCGACTTGGATTCTTTAGCATGTCTTTTTGCTGCAGAATAAGAGGTACCACAAATATCAGAACCACCAGAAATGAAGTGGATTACCTTAGCATCTGGGGGTGGTGAGGATGCTCTCTCAAGGCGGCCATCAACGTGTCCAGAATCCTGAGGCCTTGCACCATTGTCCCTGGATTTTGGGTTCTGCTCCCTGAATTTATCCTTCTTCTTCCCTAGGAGCTCCTTCAAGTAACCTTTGCTAAGTAGATAGCTGATTTCTCTCCTCAGGGCCATGCAATCCTCGGTCTGGTGACCAAAGTCTTCATGGTAGGCACACCACTTGGACTTGTCCTTCCAAGTAGAAGGCCTATCGTTCTTCTTGGGCCACCTTGCTTTGTCTCCAAGGTCCTGCATAGCAAACATTACACCAGAAATATCAGTAGTAAAGCAATAATCATTAAGGGAAGGATATTCTTCTTCTTCCTCATCCTGGTCCACACTGTTCACTTGACGTTCGTCGGGCCTTGAGTATGGCTTAGATCGTTGTGACCTAGGATGTGAGGATTCTGATTTCCTGTTGGTGCTATTGAATCCTGAGGAGGATTCACCCTTTCCAAGGATTTGCTTGTCTTCTTCCACCCTGATGAAGCGTAGAGCCCTATGACGAACTTCATCCATCTTGTTGCACGGGTTCATGACCAGGTCTTCATAGAATGGTGAGTCTTTGCTAAGTCCCATCTTGAAAGCCTGGACTGCAGTCGCCATGTCCATGTTTGGGATTTCCAAGGCTTCTCTGCTGAACCTGCTGACGTAATTCCTTAGGGTTTCACCTGCATTCTGGGTTACCCTATACAAATCACTTGTTAGTTTTTCAAAGCTACGACTGCAAGAGAACTGGTTGTTAAATAAATTAATTAAGTGTGAAAATGAAGTAATAGAGTAAGGAGGAACATTTAGGAGCCATTTCAAGGATGCCCTTGTCAGGGTAGACCCGAATCCTTTACACAAGCATGCCTCCTTAATTTCAGGGGGCATGTAGATAACCTCCATTCTTTCACGGTATTGCGCCATGATGTGCGAATTTGGATATATAAAAATGTGGTCAAGTTAAAAATGGTAAATACTGAGTGACCAAACCACACACTAGGGCAAGCGTACCCGTCGTATGCAATATAGTATCAATAAGTACCGAGTATCAATCCACGGACGCGTAATCAGACTCCCGATAATGTATCATAACTAATATTTAACCGATGCAATTGGAATGATTGATTTAAAGTAAACTAAGCAAGCAATGAAATAAGCAGTAAACAATGCAAACGTCAGAGAAACAGAATGAGAGAGATATCACCTAGCCTAGAATCCACTAAACCCACATAAGACCCCCGGCAAGACCTATCAACATGAAACTATCACCAAATGAGAATAATCCAACCAAGGAGGACTATAGACACATCCCGAATGATCAGACGATTCTAAATGAAGCACAGATAGCATAATATGTGAATTTGCACAACAGTTTCGCAGTTTCGATCAAAACAAGCAAAACTTGCATAAATCGGGAAACACTAAGAGAGGTCTCTCTAAATGAATCCTAATACATGCAATGACTCTAATTCTGATTATCTAGGACCTAGAAATCACTAAACACGAATAAATAGGCTCAAATCTCGCGGTCACAAGTATTCTAACCTATCAAGCAATGTCTAGCCAATAACTAGCAAATGAAATAACTCGGTCAAGTTCATTCCATAAGGATGCACACAAAATCAGCCACTAATCAATGATATATCATCATGTAGGAGGTCTCCGGATCATGCATTAACCCAAAAACCCATTTAAGTTCAAGGATCAACAATAAACTAACTAATAATGGTTGCAATTCCACAATCCCTATCAATTAGTCCACATAATACATCATTAACAGCAGCTAATTAAGCACACATAATCATCCCAAACAATCAAAACTAGAATCAAGAGCAAAAATCACATAATCATGTTGAAAAGTCAAACCGAAAAGTCAAAATGGGTAAAGTTTCATCTAAACTAAGTGATAAATGAGAAATCAGCCACAAATCATGTATCTAATCGTGAAATCAGTCCAATCTAAGCAATACATGATTAAACAATCAACAACTAGGAAGAAGAAACCGATTTAGATGAAGAAATCTCCAGCCGAAGCCTTCAAATCTTCAATCTAAGCTTCAAAATCTTCAATCCGGCCCTTGATTGCTCCAAAATGACCTCTAATCTCGAAGATCTCTCAAAAACGTGCTCTCTGGTCGAACTCCCTAAACCCTAGGCTCAAAAATTGCTTAAATACACGTTTTGGGATTTTTTTTTCGACTGCCCAGTAGTCGCGGACTGCCAAAATTTTACTTCTGGGACTGGCATTCAGCGACAGGCACTTTACTGTTTTCTGGGAACAAAACTCGCCGACTGCCAGAATTTCAAACAAAGGAGTGGCCGTCCGCGACTGGCACTTTTCTTCTTTTCCAAGCAAAAACTCGCGGACTGCCAGAAATTAATGTAAGAGAGTGGCAGTCCGCGACTCGGCTACTGTAGCAAAATTTCAAAAACTTCTATCTTTTCCTCCCGGGCTCCGATTCACGTTCCGTTTTCGCCCAAATCACCACAAATCAACCAATCACCACCAGATCACCTAAAATTCAACATATGAACAATTAAGTACCAAAATCTCATCAAAACTCGATAAAAACCCGGTAAAAATGCGGGATTTGTAATTCCAAAACATATATAAGATGCGTTGCATCACACCACATGTTCTTCAGGGTCTGTCGTGCCGTCATAAGGTTTCATGCTGGGTGTTTGGAACCTTTTGGGTATCTCCACATCACAGATTGGTGGAGCAAACTTGGACAATATGACTCGATGGTCCAACTTCAGGGATAGGTTGTACAACTCCTGGGACACTCGAGATCATCTGCTTGAGCTTTTGGATTTCTCGTTCCATTGATGGGCTGATCCCTGGATCCTGCACTGAACTGTTAGTATTAGCATAATGGACGAAAGTTTGATTGTTACCGACATCCCGGGTCGTATTTGTCCCATGATTAACGAATGGTTCCCTGATGGTGGACATCCTGGGTAAATCAGCTTGGGTCATCTGAGCGGCATAGGATGTTGATCTCCTATCCAGTGGGGGTGACGCCTTCATGTACCCTGGAATTGCTTCCGGGGGTTCTGAAATTCAGAATTCTAGGGTCGAGTGGAGAAGGTTGAACCGACGTAGCCCTGGGTAGCTCTGACCTTATGCTCGTCAATTGGGCCATGAATTCCTGGTTCACCTTTTGTTGGAGTTCCATGTGGCGCTCCATCTTACCGAATGTGGCTAGGATATCAGTATTAGATATCAAGACAGGGTCATCTGGGATGTTTTCAGTCTCGATCACTTCATGGTTGACTGTCAGTCCGTCGCTGTGCGTAGTTGAAGTTGAAGTGCTGAACCTTGGAGCCGATGAGGTGACTCCACTTGTCGAAATAGTGGTCCTTGGACCCGGTTGGGTAACTCCAGTTGTTGAAGTAGTTACAGCAGAAACCGAAACATTTGAGGTGTTCATTTGTATCGACATTTTTTGATGGATTTTGGTAAAAATCAAGTTTAGGACAAATCTGAAAAGAGTTTGACAAAAAAATTGACACCAATTGCCCCACGGTGGGCGCCAATTGTTTTGGCTAAAAATTACGCAAGTTGATTTAGCAAGATTTGAACCAAATTAGATTGTGAGGTTTGGTGCCTAAGATTAAGATACGAAAACGGTTTGTAAAAATCCTGGGACAACAACTGAATTCCAGGGACGACAACCAAAATCCTGGGCTAAAATGTAGGTATAATTGCGAAATACACAAATGAAACCTTGAATGCAAGTAGCAATACCGAGAATTTTACTAGGGAAAAGCCCTTAGCCCTTAGATGTCTCTAAAGCGCCACCAGCATAAAAACCCTGGGTAGCTATAACACACGCTACCAATTTATTGATCACGTAAATGTTTGAGTACAGTGAATAAGCAGAGAATCAAATACGAGAATACAATGAGTAAAGCTCGAGTGAGCTGAAAGAAATGACTAAATGTCCTATTTATACTCCTAACTCTTCAACAACTTGTCCGATATTCCAGGGATCTTCTCTTCAACGTCTTTTTCAGTTAGTTGACTGAGTTTTCAGCTAACACTTTTAGACCACGTGCGAAATAAGTCTTCAGTTCATTCCATTCGACCGTTGATAGACTTCGTCAACCTGTCCTTGATCAGATATAGGCACAAAATTCGTTAGTAACAACGTCCTAGCATGCAGGGTCATCTCCACATGCTGGGTCATTTGTACTATAACAGTGATCCTGGATTATACTCATCCTGGGCCATAATAATGTACAATAAAAATAAAATAAATGTAAACTTCCCTGGATTACGACGACAACCTGGGACATTACCTCAATTCTGGCGCATTCAGGGTTACTAAGCGTTACCTGTTAATTTATGGGTCACACTATTCCTGGGTCAATCCTGCCCTAAGCCTATACCTGTACCCTGGATTATGAGCCGAAAATTCAGGGTATAACACTTGCACATAGGCTTCTGCTTCAATCCACTTGATAAAAATAATTTGTCATTGCAAGCATAAATACTTTTCCTCCGGGAGCCTTAGGAAGTTTACGCACAATATCCATGCCCCCATTTCATAAATGGCCATGGAGATACTATTATAAAGTGCAGATGCTCAGCTGGTTGATACAGAATATTGCCATGCCTTTGGCAGATAGCATTTTTGGGAGAAGCTCATAGCATCCTTCTTCACTGTAGGCCAATAATAACCAAATATGAGAATCTTGGAAAAGAGTGCTCTGCCCCCAGTGTGGTTTCCACAATCTCCTATATTGATGTCTTCAAGAACTTCAAGAGCTTCTGACTTTTCCAAGCACCTCAAGTATACACATGCGAGAGATTTTCTATATAGTATATTGTTTATAATAAGATAGCGTACTACCTTGGCGCGAAAAGCCCTGGGATTTTCACCCTTGGAGATATCCCCATCTTGTATATACTTTTTGATCGGATTGGTCTAGGATTCTTGGATGTCTTTGGGATCTTTAGCACTCACGCCCTTGTTATTACCGACTGCATGGGCTTCCTGTTCCACAATTACAGGAGTCAGGATGTGTGTTATTAGAATCCTGATATCTTCCGGAATCCTGATCGATGATGCTAGATTTCCTAAGGCATCGGCTTCCGAATTTTCTTACCTAGAAACCTGTGTTATATCGAAACTTTCAAAATGCTGATACCTGATATGTGCGTCATGTGAAGTATCGAGTTACATCAAGTCAAAGAGCAAGTTCAAGCCAATATGTAACTAGCCGAACTTGGTCCGAACCTGAGGTTCGGACCTGCCGAACTCAGGGTTCGGACAAGGTTCGGCCAGTGCCTATAAGTAGCAAGTTTGTTCTTTATTATCGGTACGAGTGAGAGTCTGAGTTTTGTTTAGTGTGTGTTTTCTAAAGTGTTTCTCTATGTCTATCTCTGAGTGTCTTACTGGTTGTAATTGTTCATCCTTGATCAATAAAACAATCGGTTAATTAAGTTTTGATCTCCAGATAGCTAGATTGAGTAGACAAGCCATAGCTCTCGCATTTTCAAGTCGTATCAGAGCTTTCTGGTTCTCTCTACTAATCTGTGGTTTCTATTTTCGGATTTTCTAACGTTTTTGGTGTTTTCTCAAGCTTGTTTACGGTTTTCAATCGATTCTATCTTGTGTTCTGTGTCAAAATTGGTCCTAAATCGTTCTTTATCAGTTTATCTATCCTACTATTGCAAATTTCATCAAAATTTATCAAAAATCGAGAGATTTGAGAAAATTATGTCGAAGTTCGGACATTACTGGTCAAGTTCGGAGTAACCGTCCCGAACTCCGAGTTCGGACGAGTTTGTCACTAGTTCGGTCATAGTTCGGACATAGTTCGGAATTTCTTTCTCGTTCGGAAGGGTTCGGTTAAAATTCGGGGTAGGTTATAGTTCGGACAGAGTTCGGGGTTGTTCGGAAAGGTTCGGACAGAGTTCGGAGTTTTGGTTTGAGGTTCGGTTTCTCAATTAAGGTTCGGAATGAGTTCGGAGGAGGTTCGGACAAGGGTCTAAGTTCGGATAGAGTTCGGACATATCAGAATTCAATTTTTTTCAACGATGTCAGAATATCAAGTATTTGCTGCGATGCAGAGCGCAATGCAAACCATGTTGAACTTTGATAACGAAATTGGAACAAGTCAGAAAGTTCCCAAGTTGTTGAAGTTAGAAGATTATCAGAACTGGAAGCAATGATTTTCTGCTTACATAAGCATGAATGATATCGATTTGTGGATTCCGATCAAGAAGCTTTATCAACACCCGACTCATGCGGGAGATTTCAAGGAAGTTCATACCTTTGACATTTCTGAAAGGATGTCATACGAGCTTGAACAAAAAGCTTTCGGTTATCTTACAATGGCATTACCCACTGAGTTGCTTCATCAATTTAGTACTTGCAATAAGTCTAAGCAATTGTGGGATGCTCTATCAGCAAGATGTGAAGGAAATGATGATTACAAGAAGAGTTGGAAGAAAGTGTTGAATAAAGAATTTAATAATTTTCAATATTATGACAATGAGAACATTACTGCTCTTATTTCAAGGTTCTCACATTTGATAAGTGAATTGAAGGTTGTTGGAATTGAGAAAATTGATGCTGATTTAAAGAAAAAGATTATGGAAGCCTTGCCTGAAAAGTGGGAGAACTATGTTTTGCTGCACACTCATGATAAGGAATACTTTACATTGATATTTCACGAGCTTACTGGAAAACTTCATGCTCGGGAAATGGAAATGTTAAATTCAAAGAAGTCAACTGCTACTTTACAAAATCCTGAGTTGTATCATGGTGAGAATTCTGCAAGCATGAATGTTAAAGCAAAGCCAAATGTGAGTTCTGCACCAAGTATTGCTTTCATGGCTGGAGTTTCTGGAAATTCTGATAACAATTCATCAAGAGGGTGTAGCTTTATAATTCCAAATTCATCAAATCAGAATGCTTTTTCTGCCGAATCAATGGATGATTATGCCAAAATGATTGCTGCTTTAATTTCTTCATCATTTGGTTTGGTTATAAAAAATGTTGCTGATGCAAAATTAACAAGGGATGATCTTGATGCTCTTGATGATGATCAATTGACTGAATTGGATATTGCTTGGCAATATGCTATACTGAGTCAAAGATCAAAGAGATTTTTCAAGAAGCATGGAAAAACTACTTCTGATTTTAATGAGAAATTAGCTTTTGACAAGTCAAAGTTAAAGTGTTACAAATGTTCAAAGCTTGGACAATTTGCCAAAGAATGTCAACAACCACTAAGTAGCAAGCCTGGTTTTTCTCAACCATCTTCCAGTAACACAAGCAAGACAACTGCTTTAACAGTTCAACATGATGTTGTTTATGATTGGGGTCAGCAGTTTGGGTATGATTCATCAGCTTTGATTGTCACCGATGATCATCAAGAAGGTTATAGTTCCGATATGAGTTCCGATACAAGTTCAACACCGAGTTCATATGAATCTCCTGAAAACATGGAAAGTTTATTGAAAGAAAATGCTTCGTTATTGAATAAAATTCAAAAGTTATCTGGATAATTCAAGTTGGTGAAAGAAAAATTGGAGATTTCTACAAGAAATGAGAAGAATGTTGTATTGAAGAATGAGTCTTTGTTGAAGGAAGTCAAGATTCTTGACGAACAGAATGGAAAATTAAGTGAAGAAATGGAGAAGTTGGTTCAAGAAGTCAAGAAATGGAAAGATGAGGCAGAAGATGCTGCTTCTGATATTCAGAATTTGTTTCATAAGTCTAAAATCAAGCTTTCTCACACAGAATATTGAAGAATCTGCTGCGAATATTGTCGCTTATCAAATTGAAGTTATTAGATGAAAAGAGAGAGTTAGTAAGTGTGAATAAAGTTCAAGCTGCTAATTTAGAAATTCAGAAGCGAAATGAGGATAAATTGAAGAAAGAATGTTTTGAAGGAATGGAAAATCTTAGAATGCAGAAATTTGAGACACACAAAGTTGCAAAACGGTTGATAGCAACTGAGAAGGAGTTAGCTGAAGCACATCCACAGATTTCTATTCTTAAGATTCAAGTCATAGATGCTAATCGCTTGTTGAACAATGTCTCTAATTCTCAAGTGTTTACAAGCTTTCTGGCTAAGGATGAAAATTTTGAAAAAATGTTTGACAAAACAGCTTCGCCTCCTGCTCAAATCAAGGAAGCATTCAAAGATGTGAAGGAACAAGTGGAAGATTGTGATTATTCAAAGTTTTCACCATCATTTCAAGAAGAAGAAAAGGTTGTGAAGAAGAAGAAAAGGTTGTGAAGAAGAAGAAAAATAAGAAGCCTAAGAAGAAGAAAGGCAAGAAATCTGAGATTCCTCCTGCTCCAATTTTTGGTTCTGGTTCGTCATCTGCTGACAATGAGAAATCTGCTACTTCAAGTGACAAGATTCATTCTCAACCTGATTTTGATGAGACGATCTTCTATGAGCAAAAGCATATAAATGAAGTCAAAGTTGAATTTTCAAGGTTGGTGAAGGACAGACACCAGAATTCTAATTCTGAGGAGAAAGTTGTTGGAAAGCATGTGGGTCTGGGTTTTAAGGCCAAGAATGTGAAAGCTGAGGAGTTTTTTGCATCTTCATCTCAAGATTTAAAGAAATTAAAGATGAAACAAGTGAAAAAGGAAGTCTTTAAAGCTGAAAAGGTTCAACCGGAGCGTTTCTACAAGCTCAAAGGTTCTGACCAGATTTTCTCCGACAAAGAGTTTCCTCTTCATTGTGTTGATGCTAGGAAAATTTCTGAAGTTTTTGAAAAGAAAGCTGATTCAAGAACCTTGAAGAATCAAACTGCTAAATGTTCTTCTGAGGGTTCTTATTCTCGAAAACCAACATCTAAATGGTTGCATGATCATCGCCGACAGGTATATGATTCTATTCCTCATCATGCTCGAGATGTTCATGTTTGTTGTTCTTCGTAGGTACCTCAAAAGTGGGACAAAACAAAATGCATATGTTATATTTGCCGCCGAACAGGGCATATGGCAAAAGATTGTCCACTGCCTGCTGATTCACCTCACCGGTTTTACAAGAAACCAGTTTTTGGTAAACCTGCCAAACTAATGTTCTTTAATGCACAAGGCAGAGTTTTTGATGAAGTTGAGCCTACATTCTTCTTAAAACAAAAACGTTTTGTTCCAATCTATCATAAGCCTCAAAATATAGGTTCATCATCACAGTCACCTATGGTAACTTCTTCAAAACCCGATTTATCAAAACCAAAACAATGGAAACCAAAGGTGGTTTCGAAGCAGAATCAGGACACTGGTCGACCAGAAGTGATCCGCTTCGGGTCATTTATGAACTAATCAGTTGGACCAGTGTGCAGGTACTTCTAGAAGACCTATTGACAATTGCAAAGTTGTTGATGGAGGAGTATTCTGCTTAACTTAAAATTCATGATATATCTTTCTAACCTGTAAATTTTTCTGACAAATCTTAAAACTGGAAGATATCCGTGTTGATTGACCAATTTTACTTTCGTTATGCATTTTCTTCTTGATAAAAATTAAAAATAGAGTCTTTTTTTTTGTAAGATGAAAATCCAAAAATAGAGTTTTCATTTTAAGGGGGGGGGGGGGGAATGCATGTAAGGGGGAGAAATTGTGAAAATGCATGTTATATAAGGAAGGTGAATACATGCACAATATAAAATTTGAGAAAATGATCATTGGGAAATGATAGTACATTGGCTTACAAATCTGACTCATGGATAGAGTAGATGAAAGGACCATAGGATCATTGCTTGATATGTTTGGTAGGTTTGGCAAATCAGAAAGTATTCAGATGTGATATACACTAAATTCCAATGCTTCACCATGTGGATAACATCTTGATGTGTATTTCATGACAAAAAGAAAACTAAGTGTGATAATAAATGAGAAGTCACTGTGTGTATACATGTGTTCATTTTGCAAAGATTTAAACTTGTTTGATTTTCTTTATTTTGTCAAAGATTGGACTTTCTCTACGTGTCCACAAGACCGACCTGATCGTTGTTCGTTTGACGTTCTACTTTATTTTCTTTGGTGTACCCTATAACTCATCGGACTTTCTCTGTGTGTATGGAGTAACGACCTGATTGTTATGGGGTTATACAATTTCAACTTGTTTTATTTCTTTATTTTGTTAAATCCGAGACCTTATCTGCGTATCGAAAGATCGACCTTAAGGTAGACGATTTAACGTTCTTATTTCTTTTTGCATGGAATATAGTTGACGATATCATGAACATATTATAATTTGTGATAATTCACAAGTGTAGTCACACAAAAAGAAAAAGAAAAAGAAAAAAAAGGGAAAAACAGAAAAAGTCTGAAAATGTCTGAATATGTCTGATAGTGTGGGATACACTGGTCAATGCAAATCTAATCAATACTTTAACATATCCAGATGTTATGAGTATGATTTTTTCTGAGTTTAAGATGGACAAATTATATCGGCAGTTAGCATGACTTATGTGTTTCGATTAGTTGAAATTGAAGTATAGTTCAGTGCGTTTTGTTCAATATGATCCCAAATAGTGATCGTTCTCATACCAAAAATAGTGTTTGATTCTGTATTGCAATTTCATTTCATTTCAAGAGAAGTACAAAAAGATTTTTGGTGTGTTTTAGCATAAATTTGAAAAATAAAAAAGATTTTAGGTTTGTTTTGATATAAACTTTCTAAAAGCCAAAAAGATTTTGTTTCTGCTTTATTTTCGATCTGACCAACACGTGATACAAAATCAAATTTTCAAAATCATATCTTGGAGTCTCGAAGAGACGTTTTGCGCCAAGAATATTTAAATGATTGTGAAGGTTGCTAAAGTGCAAGATATCACAACTTCAAGTCTTCTGAAGCTGTTGATAAAGACTAGAGATACACTAAACATCATCAAGTATTTAAGATCAAACAACAATTCAGTTGACGAAGAATTTGTTCGAGGATTCATTTTGTGGAACTAACAGATTCTAGATTTGAGGGGGAGCTTGATTGCAGATACAGAGTTGAAGATGTTGAAGTGATACTACACACGACGAGAGGGAGTTTGTTGATACCTCGATATGTGGGTCGTGTGAAGTATCGAGTTACATCAAGAAAAAGAACAAGTTCAAGTCAAATGTTGACAGGCCGAACCTGGTTCAAACCTGCCGAACTCAGAGTTCGGACAGAGTTCGGCCAGTGCCTATAAATAGCATGTTTGTTCTTTGTGTTCACCAATTCTGAGAGACTAAGCTTCAGTTAAGTGTGTGTTTTCTAAAGTGTTTATCTGTGTCAAGTTTCTCAGTGCTAGACTGATTGTAATTGCATCCTTGATCAATAAAACAATCGGTTAATTACGTTTTGATCTCCGGATAGCTAGATTGAGTAGACAATCCATAGCTCTTGCATTTTCAAGAGGGCCATAAGATCATTGTTTGATATGTTTGGTAGGCTCGGCAAATCGGAAAGTATTCAGATGTTATATACACTAAATACTATTGCTTGACCATGTGGAGAACATCTTGATGCATATTTCATGACACAAAAAGGAAAATAAGTGTGAAATTCAAAATGAGAAGTCACTGTGTATACATGTGTTCATTTTTCAAAGATTTAAACTTGTTTGATTTTCTTTATTTTGTCAAACGATCAGACTTTCTCTGCGTGTCCACAAGACCGACATGATTGTTGTTCGTTTGACGTTCTGCTTTATTTTCTTTGGTGTTTCGTATAACTCATCGGAATTTCTCTGCGTGTACGGGAGTACCGACCTGATTGTTGTTGGGTTATACAATTTCAACTTGTTTTATTTTCTTTATTTTGTTAAATACGAGGCCTTATCTGCGTATCGAAAGATCGACCTTAAGGTAGACGATTTAATGTTCTTATTTCTTTTTGCATGAAACACAGTTGACGATATCATGAAAACATTTTGCTTTGTGACAATTCACAAGTGTAATCACACAAAAGGAAAAAGTAAAAGAAAAGATAATGTCTGAATATGTCTGATAGTGTGGGATACACTGGTCAAAGCAATTCTAATCAATACCTTAACATATGCAGATGTTATGAGTATGATTCTGTCTGAGTTTAAGATGGACAAATTATACCAGCAATCAGAATGGCTTATGTGCTTCAATTAGTTGAAATTGAAGTGTAGTTCAGTGTGTTATGTTCAATATGATCCCATATAGTGATCTTTCTATACCAAAAATAGTGTTTGATTCTGTATTGCATTTCTTTTTATTTCAAGAAAAGTACAAAAAGATTTTAGGTTTGTTTTGATATAATTTTATAAAAGCCAAAAAGATTTTGTTTCTGCTTTATTTTCGATCTGATCTACACGTGATACAAAATCAAATTTTCAAAATCATATCTTGGAGTCTCAAAGAGACGTTTTGCGCAAAGATTATTTAAATGTTTGTGCAGGTTGCTAAAGTGCAAGATATCGCAACTTCAAGTCTTCTGAAGCTGTTGATAAAGACCAGAGATACACTAAACATCGTCAAGTATTCAAGATCAAGCAACATTTCAGTTGAAGAAGAGTTTGTTCGAGGATTCATTTCGTTGAACGAACGGATTCTATATTTGAGGGGGAACTTAATTGAAGATACAAATTTAAAGATGTTGAAGTGATACTGCACACGACGAGGGGGGAGTTTGTTGATACCTGATATGTGCGTCGTGTGAAGTATCGAGTTACAGCAAGTCAAAGAGAAAGTTCAAGGCAATATGTAACTAGCCGAACTTGGTCCGAACCTGAGGTTCGGACCTGCCGAACTCAGGGTTCGGACAGGGTTCGGCCAGTGCCTATAAATAGCAAGTTTGTTCTTTGTAATGGGTATGAGTGAGAGTCTGAGTTTTGTTTAGTGTGTGTTTTCTAAAGTGTTTCTCTGTGTCTATCTTTGAGTGTCTTACTGGTTGTAATTGTTCATCCTTGATCAATAAAACAATCAGTTAATTACGTTTTGATCTCCGAATAGCTAGATTGAGTAGACAATCCATAGCTCTTGCATTTTCAAGAGGGCCATAAGATCATTGTTTGATATGTTTGGTAGGCTCGGCAAATCGGAAAGTATTCAGATGTTATATACACTAAATACTATTGCTTGACCATGTGGAGAACATCTTGATGCATATTTCATGACACAAAAAGGAAAATAAGTGTGAAATTCAAAATGAGAAGTCACTGTGTATACATGTGTTCATTTTTCAAAGATTTAAACTTGTTTGATTTTCTTTATTTTGTCAAACGATCAGACTTTCTCTGCGTGTCCACAAGACCGACATGATTGTTGTTCGTTTGACGTTCTGCTTTATTTTCTTTGGTGTTTCGTATAACTTATCGGAATTTCTCTGCGTGTACGGGAGTACCGACCTGATTGTTGTTGGGTTATACAATTTCAACTTGTTTTATTTTCTTTATTTTGTTAAATACGAGGCCTTATCTGCGTATCGAAAGATCGACCTTAAGGTAGACGATTTAATGTTCTTATTTCTTTTTGCATGAAACACAGTTGACGATATCATGAAAACATTTTGCTTTGTGACAATTCACAAGTGTAATCACACAAAAGGAAAAAGTAAAAGAAAAGATAATGTCTGAATATGTCTGATAGTGTGGGATACACTGGTCAAAGCAATTCTAATCAATACCTTAACATATGCAGATGTTATGAGTATGATTCTGTCTGAGTTTAAGATGGACAAATTATACCAGCAATCAGAATGGCTTATGTGCTTCAATTAGTTGAAATTGAAGTGTAGTTCAGTGTGTTATGTTCAATATGATCCCATATAGTGATCTTTCTATACCAAAAATAGTGTTTGATTCTGTATTGCATTTCTTTTTATTTCAAGAAAAGTACAAAAAGATTTTAGGTTTGTTTTGATATAATTTTATAAAAGCCAAAAAGATTTTGTTTCTGCTTTATTTTCGATCTGATCTACACGTGATACAAAATCAAATTTTCAAAATCATATCTTGGAGTCTCAAAGAGACGTTTTGCGCAAAGATTATTTAAATGTTTGTGCAGGTTGCTAAAGTGCAAGATATCGCAACTTCAAGTCTTCTGAAGCTGTTGATAAAGACCAGAGATACACTAAACATCGTCAAGTATTCAAGATCAAGCAACATTTCAGTTGAAGAAGAGTTTGTTCGAGGATTCATTTCGTTGAACGAACGGATTCTATATTTGAGGGGGAACTTAATTGAAGATACAAATTTAAAGATGTTGAAGTGATACTGCACACGACGAGGGGGGAGTTTGTTGATACCTGATATGTGCGTCGTGTGAAGTATCGAGTTACAGCAAGTCAAAGAGAAAGTTCAAGGCAATATGTAACTAGCCGAACTTGGTCCGAACCTGAGGTTCGGACCTGCCGAACTCAGGGTTCGGACAGGGTTCGGCCAGTGCCTATAAATAGCAAGTTTGTTCTTTGTAATGGGTATGAATGAGAGTCTGAGTTTTGTTTAGTGTGTGTTTTCTAAAGTGTTTCTCTGTGTCTATCTTTGAGTGTCTTACTGGTTGTAATTGTTCATCCTTGATCAATAAAACAATCAGTTAATTACGTTTTGATCTCCGAATAGCTAGATTGAGTAGACAATCCATAGCTCTTGCATTTTCAAGAGGGCCATAAGATCATTGTTTGATATGTTTGGTAGGCTCGGCAAATCGGAAAGTATTCAGATGTTATATACACTAAATACTATTGCTTGACCATGTGGAGAACATCTTGATGCATATTTCATGACACAAAAAGGAAAATAAGTGTGAAATTCAAAATGAGAAGTCACTGTTTATACATGTGTTCATTTTTCAAATATTTAAACTTGTTTGATTTTCTTTATTTTGTCAAACGATCAGACTTTCTCTGCGTGTCCACAAGACCGACATGATTGTTGTTCGTTTGACGTTCTGCTTTATTTTCTTTGGTGTTTCGTATAACTCATCGGAATTTCTCTGCGTGTACGGGAGTACCGACCTGATTGTTGTTGGGTTATACAATTTCAACTTGTTTTATTTTCTTTATTTTGTTAAATACGAGGCCTTATCTGCGTATCGAAAGATCGACCTTAAGGTAGACGATTTAATGTTCTTATTTCTTTTTGCATGAAACACAGTTGACGATATCATGAAAACATTTTGCTTTGTGACAATTCACAAGTGTAATCACACAAAAGGAAAAAGTAAAAGAAAAGATAATGTCTGAATATGTCTGATAGTGTGGGATACACTGGTCAAAGCAATTCTAATCAATACCTTAACATATGCAGATGTTATGAGTATGATTCTGTCTGAGTTTAAGATGGACAAATTATACCAGCAATCAGAATGGCTTATGTGCTTCAATTAGTTGAAATTGAAGTGTAGTTCAGTGTGTTATGTTCAATATGATCCCATATAGTGATCTTTCTATACCAAAAATAGTGTTTGATTCTGTATTGCATTTCTTTTTATTTCAAGAAAAGTACAAAAAGATTTAGGTTTGTTTTGATATAATTTTATAAAAGCCAAAAAGATTTTGTTTCTGCTTTATTTTCGATCTGATCTACACGTGATACAAAATCAAATTTTCAAAATCATATCTTGGAGTCTCAAAGAGACGTTTTGCGCAAAGATTATTTAAATGTTTGTGCAGGTTGCTAAAGTGCAAGATATCGCAACTTCAAGTCTTCTGAAGCTGTTGATAAAGACCAGAGATACACTAAACATCGTGAAGTAATCAAGATCAAGCAACATTACAGTTGAAGAAGAGTTTGTTCGAGGATTCATTTCGTTGAACGAACGGATTCTATATTTGAGGGGGAACTTAATTGAAGATACAAATTTAAAGATGTTGAAGTGATACTGCACACGACGAGGGGGGATTTTGTTGATACCTGATATGTGCGTCGTGTGAAGTATCGAGTTACAGCAAGTCAAAGAGAAAGTTCAAGGCAATATGTAACTAGCCGAACTTGGTCCGAACCTGAGGTTCGGACCTGCCGAACTCAGGGTTCGGACGGGGTTCGGCCAGTGCCTATAAATAGCAAGTTTGTTCTTTGTAATGGGTATGAGTGAGAGTCTGAGTTTTGTTTAGTGTGTGTTTTCTAAAGTGTTTCTCTGTGTCTATCTTTGAGTGTCTTACTGGTTGTAATTGTTCATCCTTGATCAATAAAACAATCAGTTAATTACGTTTTGATCTCCGAATAGCTAGATTGAGTAGACAATCCATAGCTCTTGCATTTTCAAGAGGGCCATAAGATCATTGTTTGATATGTTTGGTAGGCTCGGCAAATCGGAAAGTATTCAGATGTTATATACACTAAATACTATTGCTTGACCATGTGGAGAACATCTTGATGCATATTTCATGACACAAAAAGGAAAATAAGTGTGAAATTCAAAATGAGAAGTCACTGTGTATACATGTGTTCATTTTTCAAAGATTTAAACTTGTTTGATTTTCTTTATTTTGTCAAACGATCAGACTTTCTCTGCGTGTCCACAAGACCGACATGATTGTTGTTCGTTTGACGTTCTGCTTTATTTTCTTTGGTGTTTCGTATAACTCATCGGAATTTCTCTGCGTGTACGGGAGTACCGACCTGATTGTTGTTGGGTTATACAATTTCAACTTGTTTTATTTTCTTTATTTTGTTAAATACGAGGCCTTATCTGCGTATCGAAAGATCGACCTTAAGGTAGACGATTTAATGTTCTTATTTCTATTTGCATGAAACACAGTTGACGATATCATGAAAACATTTTGCTTTGTGACAATTCACAAGTGTAATCACACAAAGGGAAAAAGTAAAAGAAAAGATAATGTCTGAATATGTCTGATAGTGTGGGATACACTGGTCAAAGCAATTCTAATCAATACCTTAACATATGCAGATGTTATGAGTATGATTCTGTCTGAGTTTAAGATGGACAAATTATACCAGCAATCAGAATGGCTTATGTGCTTCAATTAGTTGAAATTGAAGTGTAGTTCAGTGTGTTATGTTCAATATGATCCCATATAGTGATCTTTCTATACCAAAAATAGTGTTTGATTCTGTATTGCATTTCTTTTTATTTCAAGAAAAGTACAAAAAGATTTTAGGTTTGTTTTGATATAATTTTATAAAAGCCAAAAAGATTTTGTTTCTGCTTTATTTTCGATCTGATCTACACATGATACAAAATCAAATTTTCAAAATCATATCTTGGAGTCTCAAAGAGACGTTTTGCGCAAAGATTATTTAAATGTTTGTGCAGGTTGCTAAAGTGCAAGATATCGCAACTTCAAGTCTTCTGAAGCTGTTGATAAAGACCAGAGATACACTAAACATCGTCAAGTATTCAAGATCAAGCAACATTTCAGTTGAAGAAGAGTTTGTTCGAGGATTCATTTCGTTGAACGAACGGATTCTATATTTGAGGGGGAACCTAATTGAAGATACAAATTTAAAGATGTTGAAGTGATACTGCACACGACGAGGGGGGATTTTGTTGATACCTGATATGTGCGTCGTGTGAAGTATCGAGTTACAGCAAGTCAAAGAGAAAGTTCAAGGCAATATGTAACTAGCCGAACTTGGTCCGAACCTGAGGTTCGGACCTGCCGAACTCAGGGTTCGGACAGGGTTCGGCCAGTGCCTATAAATAGCAAGTTTGTTCTTTGTAATGGGTATGAGTGAGAGTCTGAGTTTTGTTTAGTGTGTGTTTTCTAAAGTGTTTCTCTGTGTCTATCTTTGAGTGTCTTACTGGTTGTAATTGTTCATCCTTGATCAATAAAACAATCAGTTAATTACGTTTTGATCTCCGAATAGCTAGATTGAGTAGACAATCCATAGCTCTTGCATTTTCAAGAGGGCCATAAGATCATTGTTTGATATGTTTGGTAGGCTCGGCAAATCGGAAAGTATTCAGATGTTATATACACTAAATACTATTGCTTGACCATGTGGAGAACATCTTGATGCATATTTCATGACACAAAAAGGAAAATAAGTGTGAAATTCAAAATGAGAAGTCACTGTGTATACATGTGTTCATTTTTCAAAGATTTAAACTTGTTTGATTTTCTTTATTTTGTCAAACGATCAGACTTTCTCTGCGTGTCCACAAGACCGACATGATTGTTGTTCGTTTGACGTTCTGCTTTATTTTCTTTGGTGTTTCGTATAACTCATCGGAATTTCTCTGCGTGTACGGGAGTACCGACCTGATTGTTGTTGGGTTATACAATTTCAACTTGTTTTATTTTCTTTATTTTGTTAAGTACGAGGCCTTATCTGCGTATCGAAAGATCGACCTTAAGGTAGACGATTTAATGTTCTTATTTCTTTTTGCATGAAACACAGTTGACGATATCATGAAAACATTTTGCTTTGTGACAATTCACAAGTGTAATCACACAAAAGGAAAAAGTAAAAGAAAAGATAATGTCTGAATATGTCTGATAGTGTGGGATACACTGGTCAAAGCAATTCTAATCAATACCTTAACATATGCAGATGTTATGAGTATGATTCTGTCTGAGTTTAAGATGGACAAATTATACCAGCAATCAGAATGGCTTATGTGCTTCAATTAGTTGAAATTGAAGTGTAGTTCAGTGTGTTATGTTCAATATGATCCCATATAGTGATCTTTCTATACCAAAAATAGTGTTTGATTCTGTATTGCATTTCTTTTTATTTCAAGAAAAGTACAAAAAGATTTTAGGTTTGTTTTGATATAATTTTATAAAAGCCAAAAAGATTTTGTTTCTGCTTTATTTTCGATCTGATCTACACGTGATACAAAATCAAATTTTCAAAATCATATCTTGGAGTCTCAAAGAGACGTTTTGCGCAAAGATTATTTAAATGTTTGTGCAGGTTGCTAAAGTGCAAGATATCGCAACTTCAAGTCTTCTGAAGCTGTTGATAAAGACCAGAGATACACTAAACATCGTCAAGTATTCAAGATCAAGCAACATTTCAGTTGAAGAAGAGTTTGTTCGAGGATTCATTTCGTTGAACGAACGGATTCTATATTTGAGGGGGAACTTAATTGAAGATACAAATTTAAAGATGTTGAAGTGATACTGCACACGACGAGGGGGGAGTTTGTTGATACCTGATATGTGCGTCGTGTGAAGTATCGAGTTACAGCAAGTCAAAGAGAAAGTTCAAGGCAATATGTAACTAGCCGAACTTGGTCCGAACCTGAGGTTCGGACCTGCCGAACTCAGGGTTCGGACAGGGTTCGGCCAGTGCCTATAAATAGCAAGTTTGTTCTTTGTAATGGGTATGAGTGAGAGTCTGAGTTTTGTTTAGTGTGTGTTTTCTAAAGTGTTTCTCTGTGTCTATCTTTGAGTGTCTTACTGGTTGTAATTGTTCATCCTTGATCAATAAAACAATCAGTTAATTACGTTTTGATCTCCGAATAGCTAGATTGAGTAGACAATCCACAGCTCTTGCATTTTCAAGAGGGCCATAAGATCATTGTTTGATATGTTTGGTAGGCTCGGCAAATCGGAAAGTATTCAGATGTTATATACACTAAATACTATTGCTTGACCATGTGGAGAACATCTTGATGCATATTTCATGACACAAAAAGGAAAATAAGTGTGAAATTCAAAATGAGAAGTCACTGTGTATACATGTGTTCATTTTTCAAAGATTTAAACTTGTTTGATTTTCTTTATTTTGTCAAACGATCAGACTTTCTCTGCGTGTCCACAAGACCGACATGATTGTTGTTCGTTTGACGTTCTGCTTTATTTTCTTTGGTGTTTCGTATAACTCATCGGAATTTCTCCGCGTGTACGGGAGTACCGACCTGATTGTTGTTGGGTTATACAATTTCAACTTGTTTTATTTTCTTTATTTTGTTAAATACGAGGCCTTATCTGCGTATCGAAAGATCGACCTTAAGGTAGACGATTTAATGTTCTTATTTCTTTTTGCATGAAACACAGTTGACGATATCATGAAAACATTTTGCTTTGTGACAATTCACAAGTGTAATCACACAAAAGGAAAAAGTAAAAGAAAAGATAATGTCTGAATATGTCTGATAGTGTGGGATACACTGGTCAAAGCAATTCTAATCAATACCTTAACATATGCAGATGTTATGAGTATGATTCTGTCTGAGTTTAAGATGGACAAATTATACCAGCAATCAGAATGGCTTATGTGCTTCAATTAGTTGAAATTGAAGTGTAGTTCAGTGTGTTATGTTCAATATGATCCCATATAGTGATCTTTCTATACCAAAAATAGTGTTTGATTCTGTATTGCATTTCTTTTTATTTCAAGAAAAGTACAAAAAGATTTTAGGTTTGTTTTGATATAATTTTATAAAAGCCAAAAAGATTTTGTTTCTGCTTTATTTTCGATCTGATCTACACGTGATACAAAATCAAATTTTCAAAATCATATCTTGGAGTCTCAAAGAGACGTTTTGCGCAAAGATTATTTAAATGTTTGTGCAGGTTGCTAAAGTGCAAGATATCGCAACTTCAAGTCTTCTGAAGCTGTTGATAAAGACCAGAGATACACTAAACATCGTCAAGTATTCAAGATCAAGCAACATTTCAGTTAAAGAAGAGTTTGTTCGAGGATTCATTTCGTTGAACGAACGGATTCTATATTTGAGGGGGAACTTAATTGAAGATACAAATTTAAAGATGTTGAAGTGATACTGCACACGACGAGGGGGGAGTTTGTTGATACCTGATATGTGCGTCGTGTGAAGTATCGAGTTACAGCAAGTCAAAGAGAAAGTTCAAGGCAATATGTAACTAGCCGAACTTGGTCCGAACCTGAGGTTCGGACCTGCCGAACTCAGGGTTCGGACAGGGTTCGGCCAGTGCCTATAAATAGCAAGTTTGTTCTTTGTAATGGGTATGAGTGAGAGTTTGAGTTTTGTTTAGTGTGTGTTTTCTAAAGTGTTTCTCTGTGTCTATCTTTGAGTGTCTTACTGGTTGTAATTGTTCATCCTTGATCAATAAAACAATCAGTTAATTACGTTTTGATCTCCGAATAGCTAGATTGAGTAGACAATCCATAGCTCTTGCATTTTCAAGAGGGCCATAAGATCATTGTTTGATATGTTTGGTAGGCTCGGCAAATCGGAAAGTATTCAGATGTTATATACACTAAATACTATTGCTTGACCATGTGGAGAACATCTTGATGCATATTTCATGACACAAAAAGGAAAATAAGTGTGAAATTCAAAATGAGAAGTCACTGTGTATACATGTGTTCATTTTTCAAAGATTTAAACTTGTTTGATTTTCTTTATTTTGTCAAACGATCAGACTTTCTCTGCGTGTCCACAAGACCGACATGATTGTTGTTCGTTTGACGTTCTGCTTTATTTTCTTTGGTGTTTCGTATAACTCATCGGAATTTCTCTGCGTGTACGGGAGTACCGACCTGATTGTTGTTGGGTTATACAATTTCAACTTGTTTTATTTTCTTTATTTTGTTAAATACGAGGCCTTATCTGCGTATCGAAAGATCGACCTTAAGGTAGACGATTTAATGTTCTTATTTCTTTTTGCATGAAACACAGTTGACGATATCATGAAAACATTTTGCTTTGTGACAATTCACAAGTGTAATCACACAAAAGGAAAAAGTAAAAGAAAAGATAATGTCTGAATATGTCTGATAGTGTGGGATACACTGGTCAAAGCAATTCTAATCAATACCTTAACATATGCAGATGTTATGAGTATGATTCTGTCTGAGTTTAAGATGGACAAATTATACCAGCAATCAGAATGGCTTATGTGCTTCAATTAGTTGAAATTGAAGTGTAGTTCAGTGTGTTATGTTCAATATGATCCCATATAGTGATCTTTCTATACCAAAAATAGTGTTTGATTCTGTATTGCATTTCTTTTTATTTCAAGAAAAGTACAAAAAGATTTTAGGTTTGTTTTGATATAATTTTATAAAAGCCAAAAAGATTTTGTTTCTGCTTTATTTTCGATCTGATCTACACGTGATACAAAATCAAATTTTCAAAATCATATCTTGGAGTCTCAAAGAGACGTTTTGCGCAAAGATTATTTAAATGTTTGTGCAGGTTGCTAAAGTGCAAGATATCGCAACTTCAAGTCTTCTGAAGCTGTTGATAAAGACCAGAGATACACTAAACATCGTCAAGTATTCAAGATCAAGTAACATTTCAGTTGAAGAAGAGTTTGTTCGAGGATTCATTTCGTTGAACGAACAGATTCTATATTTGAGGGGGAACTTAATTGAAGATACAAATTTAAAGATGTTGAAGTGATACTGCACACGACGAGGGGGAGTTTGTTGATACCTGATATGTGCGTCGTGTGAAGTATCGAGTTACAGCAAGTCAAAGAGAAAGTTCAAGGCAATATGTAACTAGCCGAACTTGGTCCGAACCTGAGGTTCGGACCTGCCGAACTCAGGGTTCGGACAGGGTTCGGCCAGTGCCTATAAATAGCAAGTTTGTTCTTTGTAATGGGTATGAGTGAGAGTTTGAGTTTTGTTTAGTGTGTGTTTTCTAAAGTGTTTCTCTGTGTCTATCTTTGAGTGTCTTACTGGTTGTAATTGTTCATCCTTGATCAATAAAACAATCAGTTAATTACGTTTTGATCTCCGAATAGCTAGATTGAGTAGACAATCCATAGCTCTTGCATTTTCAAGAGGGCCATAAGATCATTGTTTGATATGTTTGGTAGGCTCGGCAAATCGGAAAGTATTCAGATGTTATATACACTAAATACTATTGCTTGACCATGTGGAGAACATCTTGATGCATATTTCATGACACAAAAAGGAAAATAAGTGTGAAATTCAAAATGAGAAGTCACTGTGTATACATGTGTTCATTTTTCAAAGATTTAAACTTGTTTGATTTTCTTTATTTTGTCAAACGATCAGACTTTCTCTGCGTGTCCACAAGACCGACATGATTGTTGTTCGTTTGACGTTCTGCTTTATTTTCTTTGGTGTTTCGTATAACTCATCGGAATTTCTCTGCGTGTACGGGAGTACCGACCTGATTGTTGTTGGGTTATACAATTTCAACTTGTTTTATTTTCTTTATTTTGTTAAATACGAGGCCTTATCTGCGTATCGAAAGATCGACCTTAAGGTAGACGATTTAATGTTCTTATTTCTTTTTGCATGAAACACAGTTGACGATATCATGAAAACATTTTGCTTTGTGACAATTCACAAGTGTAATCACACAAAAGGAAAAAGTAAAAGAAAAGATAATGTCTGAATATGTCTGATAGTGTGGGATACACTGGTCAAAGCAATTCTAATCAATACCTTAACATATGCAGATGTTATGAGTATGATTCTGTCTGAGTTTAAGATGGACAAATTATACCAGCAATCAGAATGGCTTATGTGCTTCAATTAGTTGAAATTGAAGTGTAGTTCAGTGTGTTATGTTCAATATGATCCCATATAGTGATCTTTCTATACCAAAAATAGTGTTTGATTCTGTATTGCATTTCTTTTTATTTCAAGAAAAGTACAAAAAGATTTTAGGTTTGTTTTGATATAATTTTATAAAAGCCAAAAAGATTTTGTTTCTGCTTTATTTTCGATCTGATCTACACGTGATACAAAATCAAATTTTCAAAATCATATCTTGGAGTCTCAAAGAGACGTTTTGCGCAAAGATTATTTAAATGTTTGTGCAGGTTGCTAAAGTGCAAGATATCGCAACTTCAAGTCTTCTGAAGCTGTTGATAAAGACTAGAGATACACTAAACATCGTCAAGTATTCAAGATCAAGCAACATTTCAGTTGAAGAAGAGTTTGTTCGAGGATTCATTTCGTTGAACGAACGGATTCTATATTTGAGGGGGAACTTAATTGAAGATACAAATTTAAAGATGTTGAAGTGATACTGCACACGACGAGGGGGGAGTTTGTTGATACCTGATATGTGCGTCGTGTGAAGTATCGAGTTACAGCAAGTCAAAGAGAAAGTTCAAGGCAATATGTAACTAGCCGAACTTGGTCCGAACCTGAGGTTCGGACCTGCCGAACTCAGGGTTCGGACAGGGTTCGGCCAGTGCCTATAAATAGCAAGTTTGTTCTTTGTAATGGGTATGAGTGAGAGTCTGAGTTTTGTTTAGTGTGTGTTTTCTAAAGTGTTTCTCTGTGTCTATCTTTGAGTGTCTTACTGGTTGTAATTGTTCATCCTTGATCAATAAAACAATC
Source organism: Deinandra increscens subsp. villosa (assembly GCA_039602395.1). NCBI lineage: Eukaryota > Viridiplantae > Streptophyta > Magnoliopsida > Asterales > Asteraceae > Deinandra > Deinandra increscens. The sequence goes on from JBCNJP010000024.1 coordinate 27,722,944, forward strand.
AGTTAATTACGTTTTGATCTCCGAATAGCTAGATTGAGTAGACAATCCATAGCTCTTGCATTTTCAAGAGGGCCATAAGATCATTGTTTGATATGTTTGGTAGGCTCGGCAAATCGGAAAGTATTCAGATGTTATATACACTAAATACTATTGCTTGACCATGTGGAGAACATCTTGATGCATATTTCATGACACAAAAAGGAAAATAAGTGTGAAATTCAAAATGAGAAGTCACTGTGTATACATGTGTTCATTTTTCAAAGATTTAAACTTGTTTGATTTTCTTTATTTTGTCAAACGATCAGACTTTCTCTGCGTGTCCACAAGACCGACATGATTGTTGTTCGTTTGACGTTCTGCTTTATTTTCTTTGGTGTTTCGTATAACTCATCGGAATTTCTCTGCGTGTACGGGAGTACCGACCTGATTGTTGTTGGGTTATACAATTTCAACTTGTTTTATTTTCTTTATTTTGTTAAATACGAGGCCTTATCTGCGTATCGAAAGATCGACCTTAAGGTAGACGATTTAATGTTCTTATTTCTTTTTGCATGAAACACAGTTGACGATATCATGAAAACATTTTGCTTTGTGACAATTCACAAGTGTAATCACACAAAAGGAAAAAGTAAAAGAAAAGATAATGTCTGAATATGTCTGATAGTGTGGGATACACTGGTCAAAGCAATTCTAATCAATACCTTAACATATGCAGATGTTATGAGTATGATTCTGTCTGAGTTTAAGATGGACAAATTATACCAGCAATCAGAATGGCTTATGTGCTTCAATTAGTTGAAATTGAAGTGTAGTTCAGTGTGTTATGTTCAATATGATCCCATATAGTGATCTTTCTATACCAAAAATAGTGTTTGATTCTGTATTGCATTTCTTTTTATTTCAAGAAAAGTACAAAAAGATTTTAGGTTTGTTTTGATATAATTTTATAAAAGCCAAAAAGATTTTGTTTCTGCTTTATTTTCGATCTGATCTACACGTGATACAAAATCAAATTTTCAAAATCATATCTTGGAGTCTCAAAGAGACGTTTTGCGCAAAGATTATTTAAATGTTTGTGCAGGTTGCTAAAGTGCAAGATATCGCAACTTCAAGTCTTCTGAAGCTGTTGATAAAGACCAGAGATACACTAAACATCGTCAAGTATTCAAGATCAAGCAACATTTCAGTTGAAGAAGAGTTTGTTCGAGGATTCATTTCGTTGAACGAACGGATTCTATATTTGAGGGGGAACTTAATTGAAGATACAAATTTAAAGATGTTGAAGTGATACTGCACACGACGAGGGGGGAGTTTGTTGATACCTGATATGTGCGTCGTGTGAAGTATCGAGTTACAGCAAGTCAAAGAGAAAGTTCAAGGCAATATGTAACTAGCCGAACTTGGTCCGAACCTGAGGTTCGGACCTGCCGAACTCAGGGTTCGGACAGGGTTCGGCCAGTGCCTATAAATAGCAAGTTTGTTCTTTGTAATGGGTATGAGTGAGAGTCTGAGTTTTGTTTAGTGTGTGTTTTCTAAAGTGTTTCTCTGTGTCTATCTTTGAGTGTCTTACTGGTTGTAATTGTTCATCCTTGATCAATAAAACAATCAGTTAATTACGTTTTGATCTCCGAATAGCTAGATTGAGTAGACGGTCCATAGCTCTCGCATTTTCACAAAACACAATGCTAATTGTTTAACAAAATCAAAATATTTAATTAAATTTTCCCCTCTCACTGCATAAGAACCATTAAGTTGGTTATTCAATAAGAGAGAATCAATATATACAAATGTACCGGATCCCCATATCCTGGCTGGTTGTAACCCAGCAATAAAAGCTTCATATTCAGCCTCATTATTGGTAGCCTGAAACTCACAAGATATGGATAGCGGTATTATGTCCCCCTGTGGTGATTTTAGTAGGATGCCAAGACCTATTCCCTTAACATTTGAGGATCCGCCTGTATAGAGAATCCAGTTGTCATCGAGCTTCTTAAGCTTCTAGACTTCTTTATCGGCCTCCGGCTCAATGTCACTGTTTAAATTAGCCACAAAGTCAATGCTTGGTATCTGATTGATGTCCTCGACTCGAATTGAATGTCATGAGCACTCAATTTGACTGCCCACTTAGCCATTATACCTGACATTTATGGCTTCCTACGAACTACCTTAATAGGATTTCACAATAATAACATGTGTTTCAAAATAATGTCTTCGTTTTGTAGAAGCCATTATAAGAGCTAAAATTAATTTTTCAAGGTAGGAATACATGGATTTTGTGTCTATCAGAGTTTTACTTACGTAATATACCGAATGCGGTTGACTTTCATAATCTTTGACTAGGACAGTGTTGACTGAGCTTCCAAATAATGCGAGGTATAGAGATAGTGGCTCCCCATCTTCAGGCTTCATCAAGAGAGGAGCTTATGATAAACAGGCTTTCAAAGACTTAAGTGCCTCCTCGAGCTTCTCATTCACTCGAATCTTTTGTTTTTCCTCATAATATCATTAAAGTCTTTTCTTTTCTCTGAAGATCTCGAAATAAATCTATTGAGTGCAGTTATCCTTACTGTCAATCTTTGTACTTCTTTGGTGTTAATTTGATGGTGATTTCAGGTTCAATATTGCTTTGATTTGCTCCGGGCTTGCTTCTATTCCTCTTTCGGTCACCATATAACCCAAGAATTTTCATGCTCGGACTCCCAAATGGCACTTGGAGGGGTTCAACTTCATATTGTATTAATCAAGGATATCGAAGGCAGCCTGGAGATCCCGGATGTGATCCTTAGCTTTCTTGGACTTGACCACCATGTCGTCAATATATACCTCCATAGTGTCCCCCTAGTTACACTTTGAACATCATGTTAACCAGTCTTTGATACGTGTCACCTGCATTTCTCAAACCAAAAGGCATAGCGGTGTAACAAATATATACCTGTCGGAGTTATGAATGTCGTTTTCTCCTGGTCAGAGGGTTCCATTTGGATCTGCTGGAATCCTGATGAGGCATCCATAAAGGTGAGTATCTCATGGCCAGCTGTCGCATCCACCATTGCGTCGATAAAGTGGAAAAGGATCCTTGGGACTCGCCTTGTTCAAGTCTGTGTAATTTACACAAACTCTCCATTTTCCATTCTTCTTTTGTAGTACGACCACGTTAGCGAGCCATTTAGGATACTTAACCTCCCGGATCATTTTTGTCTTGAGAAGCTTATCAACTTCTTCTTGTATGATTGCATTTGTCTCGGGTGCGAAGTTCCTTCTTTTTTGATGGACGGGCCTGAAAGAGTTATCAATACCAAGTTTATGAGTTATAATATGTTTGGGGATACCTGTCATATCCTCATGTTTCCACACGAAAGTTGAGGTTCTGGATTTCAGAAGCTGTATGAGCTCCTTCTCGATATCCGCTAGGATGCTAGTCCCTATTAGCACCTTGACTTTAGATTTTCATATTCTGCTTCGTTGTTAGTTGCTTGGATTCCACACCTCACCGTTTGGGGTATCATGTCCCCCTGTGGCAATTTCAGTATGATTCCCAAACCTGTCCCCCTGATGTTGGATGCTCCATCTATGAATAGTGTCCAGCATCCTGAGACTTCTTCTTCTTGTAGATGCTGTAATTCTTGATCAGCCTCTGATTGTATTTCATCACTGAAATCAGCCACAAAGTTTGCCAATGCTCGTGACTTTATTTTTGTTCTTGCCTCATAAACCAAGTCATAAGCGCTTAGTTTAACGGACGATTTCACCATTCTTCCGGACTTGTCTGGCTTTCCTAAAACATACTTATTAGGATAATTAGTTCTCACATGTATAGTGTGTGTTTCAATATAATGTCTTAGTTTAGTTGAAGCCATGCTTAGAGCTAAAATGAGTGTTTCTAGGTGAGAGTACCTGGATTCTGCATCTAGTAGGCTTTGACTTACATAATAAACTGGGTGTTGTTGGCCCTCTGAATCCTTGGTGAGCACTGCACTTATCGTATTCCTGGAAACTGAAAGATGGAGCGACAATGGCTCTCTTGGTTCTGGTTTTATCAATAACGGTGCCGAGGATAGATATATCTTCAGGTCTTGGAAGCTTTTTCATGCTCAGCCTTCCATTCTAACCTTTTATTCATTTTCAAGATATCATAAAATTCTTGACATCTCTCCGAGGATTTAGAAATAAACTTGTTCAGGGCAGCCACTCTGCCCATTAGTCTTTGCACATCCTTGGTGGTTGCTTGTGACTTCAAATTTGCGATGGCTCGAATTTTCTCAGGACTCGCTTCAATTCCCCTTTTTGTAACCATATAACTTAGGAATTTCCCAGCTCCTACTCTGAAGGGACATTTTGCTGGGTTTAGCTTCATGTTTTACTTGTCCAGGATGTCAAAGGATTCTTTTACATCCTGGAGATGGTTACTCATCTTCATTGACTTGACCACCATGTCATCCATATAAACTTCCGTCTGAATTTGTTAAAATCCTGAGGTGGCATCCATGAATGTTAACATTCCGTGGCCTGTTGTCGCATCCACCATGGAATCTATGTGTGGCAGAGGAAAAGGATCTTTCGGGCATTCTCGGTTTAGGTCAGTAAAGTCCACACAAACTCTCTACTTGCCATTCTTCTTTCCTACAACAACCACATTAGCCAGCAATCTTAGAATTTTAACTTCCCTTATCATTTTGACTTTGGGCAAACGATCTACTTCTTCCTGGATTATCATGTTCTTTTCTAGAGCAAACTTTCTTCTCTTCTAATGCACTGGCCTGAAAGAATTATCAATGCCAAGTTTATGTTTTATAATGTTTTTTAGATATACCTGTCATGTCCTCGTGACTCCAAGCAAATGTAGACATCCTGGATTTGAGAAATTCTACTAACTCCTTTTCTATAGGTTGAGGGATGCTTGTGCCGATTAGCACCTTTTTCTCTGGGTACAAAGGATCAAGCACCACTTCTTTGCCGTCTTGTTCCCTTCCTTCCAGACTGTCCCTAGCCTTCTTTCGTAATTTTTATCCTTTACGATTTTTTACAAAGATCTTCATCGAGGATGTGTAGTAGTCTTTAGCTTCTTGTTGGTCGCTATTGATTGTGACTACTCCCCAGGGTGTTGGCAGTTTTACACGCTGATGGTAGGTAGATGGTATGGCTTTCATGTAATGAATCGAGGGTCTACCTAGGATGATATTATACCCAGACGGTGCATCCATAACACAGAATCACTGCATGGAGTTCAATACTTCAACATACACTGGAAGTTTCACTTCACCCAGAATGTTCTTAGTTTCTCCACTGTAACCTATGAACACGGTAGATTTGGCTATAATCTCCGAATGAGGTATCCATCTTGGTTAACGCCTCCAACTGAATGATGTTAACTGAACAGCCCCCATCTACGAGGATCCTTTTGACAAAGTTGTTAGCGATATAGAGCGTAATTACCAATCCATCGTGATGAGTGCCCAAGACGTTGCATCTATCATCTTCACCAAATGTAATATCCTTCACATCAGCTTGAATGGAAGCTTTAGCCAGTCTCCTTTCCATCCCTGACTTTGTTTCTCTAGCCTGTCTCTTAGCTGCAGAATAAGATGTACCACATATGTCAGACAACCCATAAATAAAGTGAGTTACCTTAGCGTTCGGAGATGGAGATGTAGCTCCTTCAGGTTTCCTGTGCGATCTATTTGTATATTGGGTTCGTGCATTCTGATCAGCATCCTTGGATCTTGCCTTCTGGTCTACTCCTCTGGATTTTTCCCTTTTTCATCCTAGAAGCTCCTTCATGTGACCCTTTCTCAACAGATAGCTGATTTCCTTCCTCATGGCTATACAATCCTCGGTCAGGTGACCAAATTCTTCATGATATGTGTTATACCCTAGATTTCGAACTAAATTTTACTAATGTTCTTTGACAGGTTTAGAACCCTGAATGTCGAACATCCAGGGACTGCGCATTTGGCTTATCGATACCTTCGATTTTCGTTTATGTTCATGATACCTTTTATTTAGAGTAAATTACGGCTATAGTCCCTGTGGTTTGCTCAAATTTCGCCTTTAGTCCCCAAACTTTGTTTATTACGGCTTTAGTCCCTAACGTTTGCAACTTTGTTTCGGATTTAGTCCTTGGCTAACACCGTCGTTAGTTTTTAACGTTAAATCGAACACGCGAGTGTTATGTGATGGGCAGAATTGTCTTTTCACTTAAAACTTTTAGTCATTTCACCATTAATCCTTGTCAGTTTCCTCGATTAAACCGTTTCCCTCTCAATCTCTCATTTACCCTGGTTACGAACGTCTCCTCATACTCCTCCATTACACACCAGTCGATCACAAACTCTCCACCCGGCAAATCTCCATTGTTGAACGCCGATTCACCGCCGTTCATCCTCATCTTCTTCAAATACCTGGTCTTGGTTCGTTTTCTTCGTCGATGGCTTGTAAGATTCGTGGGAGGCAAACTGTCAGAGATGAACGAGAGACATACGGTAAGTGCATGCTCGAATCTTTAAAATGTGACTACAATTTTTGATTTTGATTCTTAAAATTAGCAACTTTTTCTGTTTGTATGTTAACAGTGGGTTCACAAAACCTATTTTCATTCGAAATCCACCATGGTGGGGCTTTTAGGAACTTTCCAGGTCGAAGATATGCATATGGTAGGATCAAATATGTTGATTATGTTGATATAGATGAGTTCTCAGTTCATGAACTTGATTCCATGCTAACTGAGTTAGGGTTAGTCAGTGATGGTAGGCCAGTGTATTATCACTTTATGATTCCTAACACTGATCTAGACTTTGGGCTTCAAGCATTAGGGTGTGACCAAGATGTTCTTGAGCTTGCTAAGTATGTCAAAGAACACAAACTTATTAAGGTATATGTAGAACAGGGAGAGACAAAGTTAAAGACATACTTAGCATCACCATTTGAATCTCCTAGATCTTCAAAAGTCATAATAGAGGAATTAGAGGATGTGGGTGCCCAAACAGTTAGACCCCTTAAGAAACTAGCAATTAGAAGTTCTAAGAAAAAGAAGCTGTTTTTGGAATGGAAGGGTGAGGGTAGCAGTAATGATAAACACACTATCCCTGTCCAAGAAGAAGTAGTTGAACACTGTTATCCCTGTCCAACAAGAAGTAGTTGACACTTCTATCAATGATCCCATTCCAGTTGAAGCAGATGTCCATGATACTACTCTTGAAACGTTTAATGACAGGTTTGATTATGATTTTGAGGAATTTGACAATGACTTCCAGTTAAGTGAAAGAATGAATGATGCTAAGTATGGTAATGAAACAAATGATGGTGACAAAACAGATAATGAGGTAGGAAGTGAGGCTAATAGTTATCATGGGGGTAGTCAAGGTGAGAATGATGAAGGCAATGAGGGTGATTATGAGCAGAGTGATTATGATGAGTCTGGTAAGGGGTATGTTCAAATGGAAGATGACTGTGGGCAAGAGATAGCTATGAGTGATAATTCATTCACCAGTGGAGGATCAGATGATGAGATTGAAGTTGATAGGGAAAGGGAGTTGAGAAAACTGAGGAAGAATAAAGGTAAGGGAATTACTAGTGGGGCTACATTCTTTATAGGACAAACATTTGGAAGTAGGGAGGCAATAAAAGAAATGGTAAACAAACATGCTGTGGAAACCATGAGGAAGATAGTATGGATCAGGAATGGATAATGACAGGGTCAGGGCAGTGTGCAAAGGCACTGTCAAAGTGTTCAAGGGTGGGCCAACAAACAATGTATTTGGGCCTAAAGAAACTGGGCCCAATGTGTCTATTGTTGGGCCTAAAGAAGATGCTGGTGGGCCTAATAAAGATGCTGGTGGGCCTAATGAAGAAGATGATACTGATAGCTCCTGCAATGTACAGGAAGGGGAAGAGAAGTGCCCTTGGGTCCTTTATGCCCCAAGATTGAAAAATATGAAGGGGACTTGGATGATTAAAACATATTGTGCAGAACACAAGTGCAACCCAACTAGATCTGTTCCAGCTTTCACAACTGCTTTTCTGTCAAAAGAGGATTGGGTGGTCAACATGATGGAATCAAACCCTAAAATCTCAATAAAAGCAATGCAACATGAGCTACAAGAAAAGTATCACCTGAGAGTGTCCAGGATGCAAGCTCATAGGGCCAAATCAAGGGCAGCAGAGTTGCTGAGAGGAAACTATGCTGAACAATACCAAAGGTTAAGAGATTACATCTTGGAGCTGAAGAGTAACAACCCAGGAACAACTGTGAAGTTTATGGTTGAACCAGAGCAAAACCCAGATTGTCCTACAAAGGTTTTCAAAAGGATTTACATCTGTTTGGGGGCATTAAAAGATGGGTTCAAAGCATGTGCTAGAGAGCTATTGGGGTTGGATGGGGCATTTATGAAGGGGCCATTTCCAAGTCAACTGTTGACTGCAGTTGGGTTAGATCCAAACAATGGGATCTATCCATTAGCATATGCTATTGTAGAAGCAGAAAACAAGGATTCATGGACCTGGTTCTTGCAATTTCTACAAGATGATCTTGAGTTGCCCAATAATGCTAACTTTACTTTCATCTCTGACAGACAAAAGGTATACTTATTTCAATTTTAGTCCATGTACTTTAATATATTTCAGATTTGGTCCTGATTTTTGTTTGTAAATTAGGGAATTATACCAGCACTTGCCACTGTATTCCCTAGTGCAGAACATAGGTTATGTTTGAGACACATTCACCAGAATATGAAGCAACAGTGGAGGGGCAAAGGTTTGACATAGTTCCTAGCTATTTGTTTTAGGCATACCACTTATCTCCATATACAAAATTATTGAGTTTATTTTGTTTTTTTTTAGCTTATAAGGATCTGTTAAGGGGAGCAGCAACTGCTAGAACACAGTCATGGTTTGAGGGAAAGATGGCTGAGTTAAAGACATACAATGCAGATGCACACAATTGGTTATCTGAAATGCCTACCAAACATTGGTCTAGGTATCAATTCACTGAGAGAGCCCACTCTGATTTGCTATTGAACAACTTGTGTGAGGTTTTCAACTCTAAGTTAGTAGATGGGAGAGAGAGACCAATAATTTCTGCATTGGAATATGTTAGAGAGTACATTATGAAAAGGCATGTGACTGTGCAGCAGGTAATAACTTTCTGTATACCTTAACATTTATCTGTTTATGTGCTTGTATATAGTCTTACTTTTATCTGTTTGTGTAGCTAATTTCAAAAGCACAAGGTCCACTAACCCCAACTTCCACAAAGATATTTGATGAAAGAAAGCTCAAAGCTCATCAATATAGGGCCTCAGGAAATGGTGGATCAAAATATCAAGTTTCTGGACCATGGAATGATCAGGTTGTGGTTGATGTTGATCAGAAGACATGTTCATGCAGAAAATGGCAGTTGACTGGTTTGCCTTGCAAACATGCTATAGCAGCAAATTGGGGGATGGATAAACTTTCAGAGGAGATAATTGGGGGGGGGGGGGGGCTGAAGCTTGGATACATCCATGTCATTGGTTAGATACATGGAAGAAGGTGTATTCATACAAGTTAAATCCAATCAATGGTAAGAACATGTGGGTTAAAGATCCTTGTCCTAACCACCCTTCCATCACACACCAGTTGGCAGACCCAAAAAGAAGAGAAGAAAGAGCCAGGTTGAAATGGAGGATGCTATGGTGAAGGGGACCAAATTATCAAGAGCTGGGAAATCAGTGGTGTGCTCAATTTGCAAAAACCCAGGTCATAACAAGAGATCATGCAAAGGTCAAGGTGGAACAGGTCCTGCTGGAACAAGTCATGGTGGAACAGGTCAGGCTAGAGGAACACAGGCTGGAAGAGGTAGAGGAGGGGCAAGTTGACTGCTTAAAGTTCTTGTTTGTTTAATGACTTTGGTAGGTGTTTCAGTGTTTGGCAGTCCTTATGTTTCTAAGTATGTGTTTGAATGTTTGAGACTCCTTATGATTTTAATGTGGTTTGTAAGATAATTTGGTTTGTTTGAATTTGGAATGCAGCATGTACTGCAAATTTTGTTATTTTTTTAGGTTTGTTTGTTTGAATGTGGAATGCACCATGATGAATGCAAAATTGAATGCAAAATGGTATGCAAACAAGGTATGCAAACATGTTAATGTCAAGTGCTAATGTCATTCATATCATTCATATCTAATTGGTATGCAAAATTGGTAATGCTAAGTATGGTAATGCAAAAATTGGTAATGCCAAGTGTTAATGTCAAGTGGTATGCAAAATTGGTATGGCAAGTGTTAATGTCTTTCATATCCAGTTTTAGTATCCAATCAGTTTGCCTACATACATCCAAACAGTTTAACAAACCAGTGTCAAACATACATCCATTCAGTCAAAGTGTTGGTGATCAAAAAAACATCCATTAATTTCCATTCATATCCATAAACTTACATTCAAAAGTCAGATTAAAGAACATGCATAACATACATCCAGAGACATGTTCCATCAAAAAAGATCCATCTAAAACCCAAAAAACTACAGTCACTAACATCATCCACAAACTTAGACATAAAATATGATGATTAAACTCAGAAAACCTACAATCATCAACAAGATCTTCAGCTGAATGTTCTTCTTCCTTATTTCTCCCTGGAGCCTCTCAAACTGAGCAACAGTAGCAGAACTTGGCCTTCCACTTCGGATTTGGTGTTCAAGCAATTCAGCGCGGATTTGAGTCCTGAGCAGACCTGGAAGCAACTCAATGGATCGAGCACACATGGGTGGATCATACCAAGTGAAAAATCCACAAGTTTGTCCCTGATTTCACAAAAACAGGGGATTAGTGAGAAAATTGGAATGTCGGGTAAATAAATCGAACATACCTGATTGCCACAACAGTAGAAGCGCCATCCAGGGTTGATGTCAGTCCTACTCATTCGAAGAGTTGCAACTCTTCCACAATAACAGAAAACCATGGCTGCGATTTTGAGTTCGGGTGGGGGGAGAGTTGAAGAAGACGATGACAGTGACGGTTGGAAATTAAAGAGGAGATGTCGAGTATTTAAAGGGGGAAATAAAATCTTGTGTGAAAAGACAAGACTGCCCATCACATGACACTCACGTGTTCGATTTAACGGTTAAAACAAACGGCGGTGTGAGCCAGGGACCAAAGCCGAAATAAAGTTGCAAACGTCAGGGACTAAAGCCGTAATAAACAAAGTTTGGGGACTAAAGGCAAAATTTGAGCAAACCACAGGGACTATAGCCGTAATTTACTCTTTTATTTATTTAGTATCCTAGGATGTAATACATACAAGGTTTATTTATTTAATCTACCTGGTCCCAGCATGCGTGGATACCCAGCATGCCAGGGCAACGATACTGATCTATTATTTGACTATTTGTGATCAAGCCAGGTACGAGAGAATGGATAACGGTTAGATAGACTTAGTCAATAGCCAGAGCACGTGTGGAGATGAAGACTCGCCGCCGAACTCGGTCAAACAACGGTCATAAGTCATTAGTGGGAAGATCCCATGAATCACGGATAGTTAGTTAGATGCTATTTGTATTTATACGCGGCTTAGGAATCATTTTTTTATAGGAACATACACTTGTACTTTCACTCACTCACTTAGCAATTGCCACAAACACTTGTAGTTGAATTGTTTTCGTTGGATAAACGGCCAATGTATGTTATCGTTGCCAAGGGGTTTTTTATGCCGGCGGCCTTTGGAGACATCCAAGGGTGAATGGCTTTTCCCCCTCAAAAATCTCGGTGTTCTTAGTTGCATTCAGGGAATTTATTACTTGTGTTTCCATTTATTCTATTTAAACCTTGGATTTTAAATGGAAAATCTGATTTAATAAACTTAACATCCAGGGAACCATATCTCACAAACTAATTTGGTTACTAAATTGAGTCCTATTATTTTTAGCCAAAACAATTTGGCGCCCACCATGGGGGCAATTGGTGTCAATCTTTTTCCAAACTCTTGTTAGACTCGTTTTCAACTTGATTTTTACAAAAATTTATCAAAAAAATGGCAACACAACCAAGTACCTCGAATACGACTACCCTTGTGAACACTTCTTCTACAACTAGCACTGTCCTTCCTCCTCCACCGCCACGGGTTACCACATCAACAACAACTACCGTGAACCATAACACTAGTAGGACTGTGAATTAGTGTGTCACAGGATTGGGACGTGGCGAAGAAATCCCAGTATTGGTCAGCAATGATGAACTCCTCACCATGTTCGCAAAGGTGCAGCAGTACATGGAGCAACAAGAGAAAGTGAATCAGGGTGGATCATACACCCACGTCCCCTGTTCAGGCTAGGTGGCTACAATTCAATAGTATTAGAAATAGGTCCAGCTTAGCAGATGGCATCTAACTCATAAATCCAAGACCTGCATTCGCTACTGCTTACACCACCCTGGCTAACAGACCCAGAGTGTCTACATTCAGGGAGTACAACGTGAATCCCGGGGGTACAGCTACCCAGGATACTGGTAACATCCTTGGAACTCCTAATCTTAATGCCCATACTAATGAATCTGTGCATGACGCAGGTCTTAGTCCAGCAGTGGCTAGGGAGCTCAAGAAATTAAAAGAAATGATCTCGAGTGTTCCTGGAGTGGTCCAACCTATCCCTAAAGTGGAACCGGCGAGTCATCAACTTTTAAGGTTTGATCCCCCAGTATGTGACATGGAAATACCCAAGAGAATCCAGACTCCCAACATGAAACTGTATGATGGCACAACTGACCCGGAAGAACATGTGGCTCAGTATATTGAGAGGATGGAAGTGATCTACATGCCCCCTGAAATCAAGGAGGCATGCCTATGTAAAGGTTTTAGGTCAACACTCACAAGCTCGGCCTTAAAATGGTTGTTGAGTGTTCCACCCTTTTCTATCACATCTTTTTCTCATTTAATTAACTTGTTCAATAACCAGTTCTCTTGTAGTCGCAGTTTCGAAAAACTGACGAGTGGTCTTTACAGGATTACCCAGAATGCTAACGAGTCTCTCAGGGATTATGTGAACAGGTTTGGCAGGGAGGCCCCGGATATCCCCAGCATGGACATGGCTACCGCTGTCCAGGCGTTCAAAATGGGCCTCAATAAGGATTCACCCTTCTACGATGATCTTGTGATGAACCCCTATCATAGGCTTGATGAAGTAAGGCATGGGGCCCTACGATTCATCAGACTTGAAGAGGACAAGAAGGTGCAGGAAAAAGTGGACGTTGTCCCAGGATACAGCTCCTCTAACAGGAAGTCAGAACCGGCGCATCCTAGGTCTCAGAGGCCTAAACCCTATTCCAAACCTGATAATCCAAGGGTTAACATGGTCGAACAGGGTGAAGACGAGGATGATGAAGAGTATCCTACTTTTAACGAGTTCTGTTTTGCTCTTGATGTTGCAGGTTTGATTAACGCTATGCAGGACTTGGGGGGACAGAGTGTGGTGGCCCAGGAAAACGGATAAACAAACATCCTGGAAGGACAAATCCAAATGGTTTGCGTACCATGAGGACTTTGGCCATCTAAACGATGATTGCATAGCTATGCACAATGAGATTAGTTACCTATTGAGCAAAGGTCTCTTGAAGGAGCTCTTAGGGAGAAAAAAGGACAAATCCAAGGGCGCTGACCAGCCTGCAAAATCCAGGGCCACTGACCAGACCCATGATGCATACAGATCACGCGGAACCCCTGAGCGAGCAGCATCCCCATCCCCGGATGCAAAGGTAATTTATTTTATTTCTAGTGGATCTGATATATGTGGTACTTCTTATTCTGTATCTAAAAGGCATGCAAGGGAAGCAAAATCAGAAGTACCCAGGAAACCAGTCAAAGCTTCAGTATAGGAGGATGTGAAAGATGTAACATTTAGAGAAGACGCTAGGTGCAACGTCATAGACCCTCGTCATGATGGGATCATGATTACTCTCTACATTGCCAACCATTTCGTGAAGAGGATCCTGATTGACGGGGCCAACCATTGCTTACTAAATGAGATTTAGTATTATATTTACACGTTTGTTCAACGTTTTGTTTACACAATGATGTCGAGATAATCACGATCCATCCGTTAACACTCTTTCAAGTGGTATCAGAGCTTTTAGGTGCTGCTTTGCTCGTTTTTGATCATTTGTGTTGATAAACAATTCATTTCATCTCATTTTTCATCTCCAAAACTTTGATTATTGAAAGTTTGATCATTTCACATCATGATTCACATTAAAAAACTGTGTTTCGAGTGTTTTTTGATTTGTTGATCATCTGGTGCTCATGTGATTCGGTTTTTCTGAATGTTTGAGAGTTTTGGAATTTTCGATCGTCCAAACCTGAGGTTCGTCCCGATAACCGCTCCGAACTTGAAGTTCGTATCGAACACCGTTTCGAAGTTGGAGTTCGTTTGACGTTCGTTAGAATTTCTTATTCTTTGAGAGTTCGTACCACGTTCAAAAAGAGTTCGTTAGAGGTTCGGAGGACATTTGGATAACGTTCGATACTGTCATCAGTTTAGGTTTGGAAAGAGTTCGAACACTCGGAGTTCGGAAGGAGATCGGACCAGGTTTGGAAAGTAAGAGTTCAAAGGAAGTTGGGAGATAGTTTGGCTTTTGTAGTTAGGTTCGGACATTGTTCGGAAGACGTTCGGACAACTTACTAGAGTTCGTTAAGAGTTCGGACAAACAGTAAAATTCAGAATTTCAAAATGTCGGATTTGCATGCTTTTGCTGCAATTCAATCTCAGATGCAAACGTTGTTGAATTATGAAAATGAGATTGGAACTAAACAGAAGGTTCCCAAGTTACTCAAACCGGAGGACTATCACAAATGGAAGAAACGATTTGAAGCCTATATCGGGACAACGAATTGTGGTTTATGGATCGCCATGGATGCACCGTATGTTTATCCAGTTGATAACAACAATGTTCCTGTTATGCAAAGAAATTTGGATCTTACACAAAAAGCTGATTACACGAGAGAATAGAAAGCCTACAGACTTCTTACTCAAGATTTACCTATGGAGCTTTTACATCAATTTAAAAACTGCAAACATTCTCATGAACTATGGACTACTTTGAAAGAACGATGTGAAGGAAATGATCAGTACACGAAAAGTAAGAAGAAATTATTGAAAACGGAGTTTGACAATTTCAAACATTTTGACGAAGAAGGTTTACCTGAGTTGATCTCGAGATATTATCATCTTTTATCCGAGATGGATACCGTTCAAATAAAAAAGGATGATGATGAACTGAAGGAAAAATTACTCGAGGGTATTCCTTCAAAATGGGAACCGTATGTGTTAATGATTACCAATGACAAGGATTACTCAACTTTAACATTTGTGAAATTATTGGGAAAGTTACAAACCAGGGATTTGGAAATGAAGAATTTTAACACTACTCCTGCTGAGGTCCAAAACCCTGATGTTTATTATGGTTCGAATGCTACAACAATTTCGGGAAAATCTGGAAAAGCAACAAGTTCTGCTCCGGCAACTGCATTTGTGGCTGGAAATTTGTCTGGAAATGTCTCAAATTCGGGGAACGGAACAAATTCAAAGAATTATGAATACAACTATGGATCTGGAGGGGGTAACATGTCAATCCCAGCAAGCAACATGATGAATACAAGCAACATGGCCATGTCTGTCACCACAATTGAAGACTATATGGCCTTGGTATCTGCTTTGGTATCATCATATTATGGAGTTATTACTGGAAAGGTGAGCAATACGGAATTAACTGTTGGAACCTGGAGGTTGGTGATAACGCGAACACACGAACACAAGGACAAGATCAAAGGTAAAGCTGCAGAACCAACATGTATTTTGCTATTTATGTATTTGAACACTTTGGTTTGTAATAATTTAGTTAATGTTGAACTTTGAATATTTACTTTGAATGTTTGTTTATTATCTTATGTTGGTTCAGCTTGATTTACATTTGTGTTGATCTTGTGATTGTATGTGTGTTTTGATGTTCAACTCTTAGAATATTTTCATGTTTGACTTGTACTTAACGATCAGGCCCAACTACTCTTAACGATCTGACCCTAGTTTTGCTTAACGATCTGCCTGACAAAGGTCTTAACGACTTGGGTACATTGGTCTTAACGACTTGCATGTAGAATATGTTTAACGATCTGACATTGTTCATCTTAAAGACCAGCCTCCTCAATGTCTAGTAACGATCTGCCTTTCTAACGACCTGCCTATGGTGTGCTTAACGACCTGGCTAGTCTGAAGGAGCCTTAACAGTCAAATACATTGTTCTTAACGACCTGGCTATGTGATCACAATATGGCTAACGATCTGACCTGTGCAATTTATCGACCAGCTTCTTGAGGTTAACGATCTGACAATAAGTGTTAGAAGAATTTAATGATTCCTTGATGTGATGTGTGATTCTCCTTGTATTCTGTGCATAGACACTTGTGCTCCTCATAGGGTATATATAGGAATTCTTAGGAAACCCTAGACAAGTCTTGAGAGAACCTCCTGAGGAGCACTGTGTGTTTGTGTGTGTGTTCTTGGTGTGTTTTTTAGTTTCAGAGATTTCTTCAACCATGGCAAGGCAATGTTGCTGATCCAACCAAGGATGATCATCACACGTGATTTCCGCACTCGTGTGATGAATCAAATGATGATCTTTGGCTAGAAATCGGTCCGGACAATTGGTATCAGAGCCAAATCTTCAAGTTTGAGTTCTTGTCTTAAAATGAAGAAATCCATCATTTGAGTTATCAATCTTGGTTGTTTTGCTAGAACTTTGAGTTGATTCTTGGTAGGAATCACTCAAGGATTCCATTGCCATGCTTGAATCTCTATAAAAACTCCATTTAATGGGTCAAATTTCTGATTTTAGTTAAAACAGGGTTACGTTTTACGTAACCACTGTTATATACTTTGAAAATCAAACTTGTTTTTGGAGTGTTTCTGTCATCAAATTGATTCCAAAATTGTGTTAGACTAGTGAAACTAAAGCTGTTGCAACTGATTTCGCTCACAAACATCATGCTTTGAGGATTTTAGAGGCAAATTTCTAAGTTTTTAGTGTTCTTGTCATATACACACAAATCCTTGGATTTGAGCTACTTAGAGTGTTTTTTGGAGCTTGATCCAGTTATGTTTTTGGTTTCTCTACTGATTTCTAAACTTGTTGCACAAGCAATTTTGATTTCTACAAACTTTGATTTTTCTTGATCTTGAACCCCCCAAGAACATCGTGATGAAATTTTGACTAAGTGTTGAAAATTGACTCTTTCAATTTTGTGACTAATTATCAATAGTATGTGGCTAATTGTGTTCCTTATTGATTATTTTGTAGGATTTGGGTAGTTTCAAGCATTCTACATCGTATCAAGCAAGTGAACCAATTTTCAACCCGTTTGACCCGTTAGCTTCGTTTTGTCTCGAAATTGACTAGTGTTGATCATTTCAACATGTCGGATCACTTCACTCCTGCCACACAAGGCAACAA
This sequence comes from Deinandra increscens subsp. villosa, assembly GCA_039602395.1. Taxonomy (NCBI): domain Eukaryota; kingdom Viridiplantae; phylum Streptophyta; class Magnoliopsida; order Asterales; family Asteraceae; genus Deinandra; species Deinandra increscens. The sequence goes on from JBCNJP010000024.1 coordinate 27,740,408, forward strand.
TAGGCCTCCCAAACTCATGGGGGCAAGTGACTTTGATGATTGGAAGGCGAAATTCTTATCTTACTTGGAATTCGTTGACTTTGACCTATTAACTTCTGTAGTCGAAGGTCCTGCTGTGTTTGAAGTGGAAGAGGCCACCATTGCTGGAACTACTACTATCGCTACTGGTGCTGATCCTCCACCTAAGAAGATGATTACCAAACCACGAAACAAGTTGGATGCTGCTGAAAAGGTCCAATTGAAAACTGACATGCGTGCACTTGGGTGCATTAAGATGGCTTTCAATGATAAGTTGCAATACCAATTTCGTGCTGCCACATCGACTCATGAAATCTGTGAAGACTTGGAAAAGGAATATGAAGGCAACCCGGCTACTAAGGAAAGAAGATTGGAAAAGATCAAGTTGGCGTTCAATACCTTCTCTCACAAGCAGGGCGAATCGTTTGAAACTCATGTCAATCGATTCTGCCGTATTATCACTGAGATGACGATAAAGAACGTCTGGCCTGAAAATAGTGCTATCATCAAGAAGGTCCTTCACTCCTTTCCTCAAGAGTTCGCTTCATATGTGACTTACTTGCTTGACAGTAATGATCTTTCTATTGCCGACTACATGGATTTGATCGACAAGGTTCGTGAGTATGAAGTCCGAGCCGTTAAGCGCAACGGAAAGTCTCTCATGGGTAGTGTGACTGTCAGGAGCTCTTCAACTGCTCCCAATGTTGTGATCATTTCTCCCGACCTAGATGATGAGTTCCAGTTCTCTGTTCTTGCAAGTCAAAGCCCACATGCCACTACTTCTAGTCCAGCTGCTCCTCCATCTGAAGCTGTCATTGCACCCGTCACCGGTCAGACTTCAAATGTGACTTTTGTGCAACAATCTCCAACTGGTTACTTCGTTCAGGAATCATCTCCCACATCCCAACCGAACACAAGCATGGATTCCGACTTATGCAATGCTTTTCTAGCTTGCATGAATTCTCAGATATCCGGAAGTCTTGAGTCCATGACCGTCTGTCAAGAAGACCTTGACCAAGTTTCTACTGATGATCTCGAGGAGATCGATATCAAATGGCAAATGGGTATGATAGCTGCTCGAACTCGGAAGTTCTTCAAGAAGACTGGAAGAAAGCTTTTTCAAGCTCCCTCAAGCACTAACATCGGCTTTGACAAGTCAAAAGTTCAATGTTACAACTATCAAGAAATGGGGCACTTTGCATGTGAATGTCCTAAGCCGAGGACATGGAACGGGCAATCCAATTCTGGCGGAAGTAATCAGACTCATCAAAAGCAGGGTGGTGGTGGTACCTAATCTTATCAGAAACAAGGCAGGTCGTCATACTAGAAGCCACAAGGCACCAGCTCAAATGTCTCTCAACGAGGATCGTCATCTTCTCAACAACCACAAAGATCGGATGATAGCAATAAAGTTTTGGTATCACTTGAAGACACAAACTACAACTGGACCTCCTCGTCTTAGAATTTCTAGCCAGTCCAACTATGCACTTGTGGTGAAGGAAAATGATGGAAAGATAGACGTGTCTAACATAATTAACCCTCTCTTTCCAACTAACTTCTGCTTGATGGCTGGAATTGATGATCTGACTGAAGACAAGGCTCAAGACACTGGAACGGTTACTGATGTGAGCTCATCCGAAGTTGAATCTGAGGCAAGTAAGAGGCTTGTAGAACTTCAACATGAAACCATCCCTGATGAGGTAAAACTCGCTTTATGTTCTGATAAATGTGTTGGGCTGTAGCTCGCTATCGCGCTTACAACATTGAGTTGGTCAGTAAGGTGAAAGAGAGTGAGAGTCAAGTTGAGAAGTTAAAGGAAAATGAGAAGGACTTTTTGATTAAAATCAAGTCCTTACAAGATGACATTGAGGTCATGAAGCATACGGAAAAAACTCTAACAATTCAAATAACTGATCTTTTGGAAAAACTAACTTCTCTGAGGACGATCTATGCTCAGGCTCGAGAAACCATTGATTTGTTAAAACTCAATCCGGCAACTCTTGGCAATGCCGTTGCTCGTGATATTTTTGCTAGACTTAAAACTGGACTTGGCTTGACACGGGAAATTGGTGATAGTGCGACCGAGCCTACGCTTAACCATAACTATTATAAAATTCCCGAGTTAACCAAGATTAACTCAAAGAGTCACATAAGATTCATTATTCCTGAGTTGGTTCCGAGTGCTTCCGAAGTCCAAAAGTTGGAAAATCAGCTCTCTACTCACACGAGTGGATCTAATCTCCCCTTACCGATATCGCACTTCACTTTGATGAATTCAATTCTGACTTTTTACAAGATGTTGATACTAGTCTTTCTGAGACTCTGACCAAAGAGGCAGCTGAACATGAATTCCTTGATTTGTTGAAAACATCTGCCGTGGATGGTCAGTCGTTTTTGTTTGACGACAACTACGAGATTTGCAAAACTACTGTTGCTCCAAAACGAGCTAAGACCACACGAAGGCGAAAGCCTAAGCAGAATGCCAACAAGGGATTCACTGATCAGTCTGATGTGAATGAGGATGAGTTCAATCGTGCATTTGCTGAAATGGCACTCAAACATGGTAAAACTGTCACGCACACACAAGCTGGTCTTGTGATCACCGATGGTAAGGTGAAGGCTATTCCAAGTGCCTCAACAGGAACTCCATCTACATCAACACCACAAGCTGTGCAATCTCCTCAATCAAGCAAATCAAAGGCTAATGCTGAAAGTTCTACTCCCACTGGAGCCGTTGACTCTAAAGTTGAATTGGTAAAGATAGTCAAACCAAAGATGAAGAGTGTTCCAAAAGTAACTGATGCAACCTCTTCACTAACTGATGAGTCTGCACTGATCATGGTAGAGCCTTCTGCTCCAATGACAGAAAGTGCTGAAGCTGTTGTTGTTGAAAAGAAGAAAAGAACAAGAAGAAGGAAAAAGAAGGTTATTACCGATGATGAGAAGACTCCTGTTACTTCATCTGTTAAACACACATCTGTGTTTCCTGTTACTGAATCTGCTGCTTTTGTTGTTCAAAGTGCATCATCTGTGCAAAATGTTTGTGCTATCTGTGGCAACCCTCATCACGATGCAAGGGTGTGTATCTATAACCAAGGGTACAACACCTATGGTGTGTATCTATAACCAACATACACACCTCCACTCGAGAAACTATGGTAATTGTAGTGAAGACTTCATGGACTTGCGGGATGCCTCTATGTTCCAACAGTCTTATCCCAACCAACCGTACATTCCGAGTCAAGCCCCATACAAGGCTTAGGGGGAAGCCGAGACAACCACCAAGGATGAAAGCACCGAGTCCGTCTCCAATCAGATCATGGAATCCAAGGCCAAGACCCGGCTTCCTACCAAGGCCATTTTTGTCTCAAAGGCCAATGATAGCTCCAAGGCCTGCAACCACCTTCATTCCACCTTCAGTTATTCCATCAGCTTCATCATCTTCATCCGCACTGTCCATATCAACTGTGAAGAAACCGGTTATCAAGAAGACCCAAGGTCAAAATGACCAGGGTCCCTCCTCAAACTAATCAATTTCTTTACTTGTCCAGGGACATACCCGGAAAGCTGTAAACACATGGTACATGGACAGCGGGTGCTCCAAGCACATGACAGGGAACAAGGATGGTAGTTCTGTTGCCTTTGGGGAGATGTGTATGGCGGAAGAATAATAGGAAACGGTCTCTTAACAAACGGAGAAATTTCATTTGACAAGGTGAACCTGGTATCAAATCTGAAGTTCAACCTACTCAGTGTGTCGCAAATCTATGATAACCAAATGCCAGTGGTGTTCAATGATCGCGAGTGTCTAATTCTGAAGCCTGGTCTCAAGATACCTAAAGATCATATCTTGTTTCGTGCACATCAAAGAGGAAACTTGTATGCGTTGGATATGACGGAAGCAAAGCCAGCAAATTCGATCGCTTGTTTTCTAGTAAAGGCATCGGAAGAAGACTCAACCGTCTAGCACCGGCGAATGGGTCACGTCAACTTTAGGAACATGATTCGACTCGTAAGAGGAAAACACGTTATTGGGCTACCGGAGAAAGAATTTGTCTATGTCGATAACTATGTTGCGTGTTCCAAAGGCAAACAACACAAGACGTCTCACAAGCCGAAGCCACCTAGTAGAACAACGACAATTCTTCAGCAACTCCATCTTGATCTTTTCGGCCCAGTGAACATCACGAGCTTAGGGGGAAAGTCTTATTGCCTTGTTATCACTAACGACTACTCCAGATACTCGTGGGTGTTCTTCCTGAGAGAAAAATCTGAGACAGCTGAGATACTGAAGGATTTCGTTACTCGCATTGAAAACGCCAGCAGAGAGCGGGTCCGAATAATCAGATCAGATAACGGGACGGAGTTCAAGAATCAAACATTTGACGCCTTTTGCAACATGAAGGGCATCACATGACAGTTCAGTTCACCGTACACGCGACAGCAAAATGGTGTAGCGGAACGGAAGAATAGAACCATCATTGAGTCTGCCAGAACCATGCTTGCAGATTCTAACCTTAAACTCTCTTTTTGGACAGAAGCAGTGAATACTGCGTGCTACGTTCTGAACAGAACGCTCTTGGTCAAGCATGCTAACAAGACGCCGTTTGAACTGTTTTCTAAACAAAAACCAGTTTTAACAAGACTTAAACCGTTTGGATGTCCTTGCACTGTGCTTATACAGTCTGATCAGTTAGCCAAGTTTGCCCCTCGGGCAGATGAAGGTTATTTTGTTGGATATTTTATGTCCTCGGCGGCGTATCGAGTATACAACAAAATAACTCAAGTGATCATGGAGTCGTGCAATGTTACTTTTAACAAGCACACTCGGATCACTCGAGAACCTCATTCAGATAGCATGTATGACCTTGACACTCTTTCTTCTACCTGTAATATTGTTGATTCTGGTGTTTCAGGAAATACCATCTTAGATGATGATGCACATGAAGGAGATTTACCGACCTTTGACACATTTACTCCGGTTTCTTCCTCGATTTTGGGAACTATTTACTCAGCATACCCTCCTGATCTAACATGGGGAAATCAGACGAGTAAATCAGTGAATCTATCCGGAGAATCAACTTCATCTGCAACTCCTGATGAACCAGTAATTCCAGTGCCATATCCAGTTATTGTAGAAATAGAACCAGCACCTACAGCAGTTCAGGAGGAAACCAACACGGAAACTGCTCCTGAAGTTCATGATTCTGAATCTGAAGTTGAATATGAAATTGACACCGGTGAGGTCCCGGGAAATGATCTGCAAATTGGGAACCTTGAATCTACCATCGAAGACACCGTTGTTGAAGAGTCAAGGGTTCATAAAATTCATCCAACAAGCCAGCAAATTCATCCAACAAGCCAGCTTATAGGCCCCGTAGACAAAAGGGTCACCCGAAGTCAAATAGAACATGCTAACTCGTGTCTCTTCTCATGCTTCATATCGCAAGAAGAACTAACTTCAGTTGCTGCTGCTCTTAAAGATGACAATTGGATTGAATCCATGCAAGCAGAGTTACTTCAGTTCAAATTGCTCAATGTTTGTCGTCTTGTTGAAGCTCCAAAGGGTGTTGAGCCCATACCGGTCAAGTGGTTTTGTTTTCAAGAACAAACGAGACGACCGTGGAATAATCATCAGAAACAAAGCTCGATTAGTAGTGAAAGGGTACATGCAAGAAGACGACATCGATTATGACGAAGTTTATGCACCTGTCGCTCGTCTAGAAGCCATTCGGATTTTCTTAGCTTATGTTGCGTCTATGGACATCACGGTTTACCAACTTGATGTTAAGACTGCATTTCTCTATGGCAAGCTAGATGAGGACGTGTACGTACAACAACCTCCCGGGTTTGTGAACAAGTCATTTCCAAACAAATGTTACAAACTTGACACGGCCCTTTATGGTCTGCACCAAGCCCCGAGGAAGTGGTACGAGACGTTGTCTACATATCTGCTGGAAAATGGGTATAAAAGGGGTGTTATTGATCAGACTCTCTTCATTCGACACGTAGGGAAGGATATGCTTTTGTTTCAAGTATACGTTGACGATATCATCTTCGGGTCAACGAACCTGAATTTGTGTCAGGCATTCGAGGACTTGATGAAGAAAAAGTTCGAGATGAGTGCCATGGGTAAATTAACATTTTTCCTGGGAATTCAAGTGAAACAGTCACCAGATGGTATACTGATCACCCAAGGAAAATATGTTAAAGAAATACTGAAGAAGTTCAGTTTTCACGACTCTAAGGGATTCTCTACACCAGTGGAAACTCGTCACAGACTGAATACTGACGTTTAAGGAGTCTCGGTGGATGAGCACTTATACCGTTCGATGATCGGGTCGTTGATGTACTTAACGGCAAGTCGTCCCGATATCATGTTTGGAGTCTGCCTCTGTTCAAGATTTCAGAGCAAACCAAAGGAATCACATTTGACTGCGGTTAAGAGAATTTTTCGATACTTGAAGTCGAACCCCAAACGAGGGCTGTGGTATCCAAAGGATCCGGCCTTCGATCTTAGAGCCTACTCGGATAGTGACTATACCGGTAGTCAATTCGATCGGAAGTCTACAACGGGTGGAGCTCAGTTTTTGGGAAATCGACTCGTGTCATGGCAATCCAAGAAGCAGACTACGGTGTCCATTTCAACTGCCGAGGCGGCGTACATCGCTGCTGCATCCTGCTGCTCTCAAGTTCTCTGGATCCAGAATCAATTGTTGGACTACGGTTTGAATTTCATGAGTACCCCTATACATATTGATAATATTGCTGCAAGTTTTATAGTTAAAAATCATGTTCAGCATTCTAAGACTAAGCATATAGAGATAAGACACCATTTCATTAGGGACTGTGCTGAGAAGAAACTAGTCACCTTAGTTCAGGTTGATTCAGAGAATCAGTTAGCTGACCTATTCACTAAGTCATTTGATATATCTAGGTTCAATTTTCTGGTTACCTCTATAGGAATGATCAACTTTGACTAGGACTAGAACTTCTTGCTCCCTGATACGTTAGTGTCTTGCTCTCTAGGTTGCTTTCTCTTATGTGTTATTTGTGTGTATATCATAACTCTTGCTTTCCTCTCACAAAAATCACAAAAAAGATTTTTCACTTCTTGCTTGTTTTGCTGTATATCTTATCCCTGATGTCTTGCTTATCTTATCTTACGATTATTGCTTTAGTTTGCTAATTTAACTCACTTGAGTCTGTTCCTGTGTTGTTTGACTTGTTTTGGCTGAGAAAAATATTTCAGTATGTTTGTGTCTCGAGTCAAAATGTGTTATGACCAAAGGAATTTCTTTTCATTCACTAGCATGTTTTTGAGTCTGTCTGCCGTGCCTTCACCTGTGGAAGATAAAAACTAAAAATAGTGTCAATTCAGTAATTTTCAGTAAGTGTTTACACACATGTGCAGAGAAAATAGCAGAAAAATACCAAAAACAATTGAAAAAGCTAAAACCCTTTTGGTCTGTGGTCGGACAATATATGTGGAACATGATATGATTCTGGTCTAGTGATCTAACGAAAGGATATGATCCAATCGACCGGTAACTTTCTGATTTGATGTGTTGGTAGGCTCAACATACTGAAAAGTAAACAAGTCTCTGTGATAACACATTAATTTCATTGAGAAATGTGGACCTTGGAAGTTTAAACAGTGGCATATTCTTTAAAATTGCCCTTCTCATTAGTACTTATAAGAAAACTCTAATCACACATCCTTTGTTTCTTCAGTATTAAGTTGACTTATTTCAAAACCAACACATGAGACTCATCTGCTGAGGAAACTCTGACCTTGAGTCTCATCCATAAATAAAGCTGAGACACATCTGCTGTGAGAAATCACTGACCTTGTGTTCTTACGCTCCATCATTCCATAAATAAAGTGAGAAGTCATCTGTTGAGGAAACTCTGACCTTGACACTCTCACCCCATCAAAATTCATTCATCTATAGTCATGAAAGAAGGGTTATCATGATTTCATGACGATATCCATGAAATAAGTCACTTAACACTAAAGAAAAGGGGGAAAGATTACTTTTAAAAGTGTGATTGAATCTGAAAAGCTATTCGATGATTGGTAGAATACTGTTAACTTCCAACCTAATAAGGACCCCACAAAATATTTCTCTGAACTGGACAGAAAACATGATAAATACATCACATGAGACAAGTTAAAAATTACCTTGTTTGAGCTTAAGTGGATAAACAATACCGACAATCTGATTTAGGGAATCGGATCCGAAAGGTGATTTGAATTGTAAATGTCATTGATCACGTAATTGATCGGTATGATTCCTGCATAGTCTGACCACAACCATTCAAAATTATGTACATTACGGATTTCTACCTTGAATAAGTGAAAAGTAAGCCAAAGTGCTTATACTTCCAAGTTTGATGAAACATTGGCCAACTTGTGCATAAGTCAAACTTATGTTGGTGGAAAATTGATCAACCTAAAAGTCTTGGTAAATTCTTGAGTCTGGTGAAAAATTGACCGACTCGAATGAAAACGGATTTTTGGAATGTTAAATTTGACTAACAAAGTTAAACTAGGTGTTTAGTTGTAGTTAAAATCAAACTTGTTGAAATCACTAGTGCTAATGGCATAAAGTATAAAACTTTATCTTCCTGGTAGGCATCGTGCGGGCATGACTATGTGTTTATCTTATTAACCATTTGTAAATTTATATTTTGTTAACACTTAAGAAAACCTTCAAAAGTTTTTGAACTTGAGAATTGGCCTAAACGATTTGAGGGAAAAATGGGTTTAACGATTTGGTATGATCTTTCCTTAACGATTTGGCCTTTACTTTGAAAGTTTTTCAGTGTCTCTTAACGATTAGACAAGTTTTGGCTTAACGATTTGGGTCACCAAAATTGGCCTTAACGATCAGGCTACCAAATAGTCTTAACGATTTGGCCTTTTATGTCTTAACGATTTGGGTTGACCAAATTGGCCTTAATGATCTGATGTTACTTGGTCTATTGTTTATTTCTTGTTCTTAGCGATCTGATCGAGTAGGCCTTTACGATCTGGCTTTTGGAATGATCTTAACGATCTGGCCAAGTTTGCCTTAACGATCTGATAGCCAGTTGGTCTTAACGATCACGTCCTTTTATGATTTTACTTTTAACGACTTGAGGATTTTGCCTTAACGACCTGACCTTCCCAATCGGTCTTAACGATCAGATCCGATGAAGCCTTATGTTGTCTTCTTTAACGATCAGGGGTTCAAGTTAACGACCAGCCTTTGCTCTCGTTTCCTCTTAACGATCAGAGCTAGGTTACCAACTTGCCCCCCACACTTAGTTTTTCTTTCCTAACCTATATATTCAAATCAAACCTCTCCATCCTCCTCACTCATTCACGTATCCGAAAACACACACAAACACTCCCGTTTCTCTTTCTCTCCGACGACCTCGATCCAAGAAAATCCGATACTCGAGATAGTGAAATCGAACATCACTTCGTTCGCGTTTGGCTTGCACAGTCCCTACGAAGTACTCGGTATGTGTTTCATTCTTGGATTTTGAGTTTCTTTTGGTTTCCGTGTGCGATCAGTCTTGACGAATCCCACTTGAACCTAAACCCGAATTAATCACAATTTTGTCTTGAAAATCTCAGATTTTACATCCTTTGAGTTCGGCATTCTTCAATCTCATAAAAGTTCAAGGTAAATCCGAGTCCTTCTCTTCAATTTTGCATTTTTAGTTTCGGTATGGGTCCAAGGGAAGTTAATGCCGCCGCTTCTTGAGAAACTAGGGTTAATTTTGTTTGTTTGTGAAAGTATGGTGGATTCTAGGTTAACATCAGTAGAAATTGATAGATAGTTGTATATCTTGGATAGGCGACTACTAATTTTGATTTCAGCCGATCGATTAGGTGATCTAGATCCACTGTCAGGTGAGTTCATTAGGATGTAGTGGTAGAAATTTGAAATTTGTTATTACACTTGGTTAATTTTTATATTGAACCGTGATCCAAACTATATAACCATTGATGTTGTCAATTTGAGATGAATGTTTAGCTTGATGTACGATAAGTTGATTTCTCATCTTAGCTTACAACTCATGTGTGTTAATTTGTAGGATCTGTCTCACTCCCGTTACCTTTAAAGATTAAGTAATGATAATATCAAGTAAATTTGATCGAATTGAGTTGTTGTTCAACACATGACTCTTTGGTCAAATAATAGAAAGTTTACTTTTAATATGTTAATTTGATGTTAAAATGTATTGGAAATTGCTTATAATGTGCCTGATTTATTTAAATGTATGTGGTTAGGCATGACATTAAGCAATTTGAAATGCATAAGACTCAAAGTTAAATTTGTTATACTTGTTTTGTTGACTTTGACTTCACTTAGAAAGTTCCAATATTTGTAAAAGGAAGTTAGATAAACTCCCATTAGGTCATCTAAACTTCAAAATTTGCATGTTATGTTGTAGAACTTTGTGGTAAGTCAAGTTATGCAGTGATAATGTGATTGACATGCTATCTGTTGATTTGTCTTAATTACTTGGTTCTAATGCACATTTGCCTGATCCTCAACAGATTATTCTGTGATTACGAGTGATATCATTTTCGTGTGATCTTTACAAACTGTTAGATCATCAAAAGGTATGTTATTACTTGTTATACATGAACTTATGCTTAATCAAGAAATGAGCTAAACAGGGGCATACTCTCACCTTATTGATTTTATTTATCACTAATTTCATCAAATTATTGATCCACTTATGCTTGATTAAACACAGATTCTTTTGGAAGCAGTAGCTCTCTGAACGTATTTATCTCCTATAGATCTTAGACATATTTAGATCTACTTCGAGGTATGTGCTTCTGTGAACTTTATCAAGTATGATGACGTCTAAATTGTCTCAGTTGACTGTTTTATTATCAAACTCTGTGTTCAAGTTGCTTCAGTTTTGATAGGTCTTTAGGATGAAGTGTGTTAATTTGATATTACATTTCTTCAAATTAACCTGCATAACCTGATTATGTGATCTACTTCGAGATTAGAAATGAACCATTGTTTGAATAGTTGTCTGACCACTGTGTTATAATGATCTGTCATTGATATGATTGATAGTTACTCATTGATGCTAGTTAGTAGAATTGATTTATCCATTATTCCTAACTTTGGCTCATGACTTGTCTCATGTACTTGATTGATTGATTGTTATGATGCAAGGTCAAAATCTTTATCTATATTGGATTGCACTCAAATTGATGTCATAGGGTTCATAGTTCCATACTTAGGACTTGATCTGGCCTATATGTAATTATACATTTATTCATTTAGGTCCATGCTGGTTGAGTCTTTAGTGTGTTGAGTATAGAACATGTGATTTCATTATGATGATCCAGTCTGACAAGTGCTTCTTGCCATGTCAATGTGTGTTGCGATTTGGGTGAATTGTATATAAGATAGTCACATGTTTAGGGGGAACAAACACATTATGTGGTCCACCTGAATAATTTGAGCATGATCATTTATTTGTTTTATTCTCATGTTTAAAATTCAAAATTTAAAAGTTAAGTTTAAATTTTTCAATTTATCTCGAATATTAATTTCTATGCTCAAAGTGACATCTTGTTAATTACTTCCTCAAGTTGTATTATATTGATCTTGTACAAATTAGCCTCTGTCTAGGTAAAGTATATGTTTCTTTTCTCAGTTATTCATGTTTTATGATTGATTGAAAGTATGTATATCTGGTTCAATTGTGGGTTTCCACAGATATCTGTTGCAAATGTTAATTGACTATGTGCTATGCCATTCTAGGAACCTGCTTAGTTGAACCCAAACATACCTTAATTTTACTTTAAACAGCTCTGTCATTATCCTGGTTTAGTGTTGACATGACATTTAATTGTAAAACCAATAGGTTGTAATTGTGTTGTTTCACTTATGCAGATGCCTCCTAGACGAGCGGGGAACGAGCCATTAGGCTATGGTGTGGCCGACAATCAAATAAGCATTTTTAACAAGGAATGGAAACATGCTGATGCCTTCGAGCAAACTTTTCAGATTCTGGAATACTCCAACTGGGGTTATTGTATGCTGTTAGATCTTCCAATATACAAATCAATAGTGGAGAGTTTCTGGATGAATGCTCAAAAGGTGGTAAATCAAGATGGGTCAGAACACTTGAGCTCCAGAATTCAGGAAACCGATGTGGTGATGACGGAAAGTATGATCAGAACGGCCCTTCGCCTAGATGATGCCCTGATTCTTACACTAAGCAGCGGTGGCATGATAGCATGAGGAACATGGGTTATACTGGTCCACTTCCAATTGATACAAATCCCATGATTAAGAAACCCTTGTTTCCTCTCAACTGGAGAAAAATTCTAGGCTTTTTCATTCTGACCTTCTCCTCGAGGAAGACAGAACTGATGACTTCAAGGATGAGCTGGCTCATGCCCTTCATGGTTTTGTTACCGGAACTGGCTACAACATGTCAAGGTTTCTCCTCAGAAGTATGATTAGGAACCTGACTCCTGCAGGTCGTGCTGAGAAGTTCATTATGTATCCCAAGTTTCTACAGGCCATCTTGAACCACTACTACCCAAATTTGGTGAAAGCAGGAGAAAAGTTTACTCCCCGAAGGACAGATCATGATTCTTACAGAAAATATCTGTTACCTGGAAATGAAGGACCAGATGCACCTTACTTTCAAAATTTGGTGGATACTATTGGTGATCTAGGCCACGCCCAGTACTACCAGAATTCAATGAGTGCAACTGCAGCTGCTGCCGCTCAAGATCAACCAAATTTAAATGAGCCCGCAACAGAGGTAGATCCCTTTGCATACTTGGAACTTGCGGCTGTTGGCCAAAACCAGTCACCAGGTCACCAAGGCTCTGAGCACAATGATTCAGAAGAAGGTGAAAATGAGAGTGATGCTAGTGGATCTGAAGGAGATTCTGACAATGATTCAGACGGCAATTCAAATGGTGACGCCGGAAATGTTTCAGTACAATCATCACCTGAAGAATCCCAGCATGAAGCTGAAGCAAGCGGTTCTAAGTTTGAACCTTCTCAATTTGATTCTGAGGCTTCTGATGCTCGAGCCCCACCGAAAAAGAAACGGAAGACCGGAGCTGACACCGCCGGATCTTCTCGTGCCAGAACACAGGGAGACGAACAATCACAAGAAGAACCTTATTCCACAAGCGTTGAGTCAGACAAGGTCGTATATAAAGAGAAGCATTGGATTGTCACTTCTTATCCCAGAACAACTAGGAAGAAGATGTTCTATGTGGAACACAAGAAACGTCTAGCAGAGCAAGTTAAGTTAGACGCTACTGCTCATTCCACTAGAGCTGATAATGAACAACCTGTTGATCAAGAATGTCAGAATGTTCAAGACGAGCCGATGCCAACAACCTGTTAATCAAGAATGTCAGAATGTTCAAGACGAACCGATGCCAGACATTGCTGTTGAGGCTGATGTTAACAAGTCTGCAGAGACTGAACCTGTGACTGTTGAAGCTGAAACAGAAGCTGTTATAGAACCTATCACCCTCCCATTAGGTAGCCCATCGAGATGCGGTGCGATAACACAGGTGCTATAGCTCAAGCCAAAGAGCAAGGGTCTCACAAGAAGGCCAAGTACATCCTGAGGAAGTTCCACTACATAAGAGAAGTAGTCGACATAAATGAAATTAAAATAAGCAAAGTACACACAGATCAAAACTTAGCTGATCCTTTCACTAAGCCTATGACTTAGGAGACTCATGTACGCCAAAGAGAAGCGATAGGGCTTATATTAGCTAAAGACATGTTTTGATTTAGTATTTGGATGTATGAACACCAGTAGTTATCTATCTTATTCTTATTCCATTTGTTTTATGCAATAATGAATTACATAACTGTGTTCAGTATTAATACGTTTAATCCTTGGACAATAAGTTCTTGTCCTAAAGGTCCGTAGTCGATTAGTTTAGTGGGAGCTATACTAAAGTAAGACTATTGTGACTACTTGAACCTTAAAGACATTAATTTTTAGGAATGGCTCTGAGGTTTAGTGGGAGTTGTATGCCTCATCAACGGATTTTGTACTCTTGCTTCGGCAACTGTTAGACAAAAAGGCGCCCTCGTTGATTCCAAGTGATAAGTGTGAGGCCTCACCCAAACTTACCGTGCGTTTGTTGAATCACTTCGAATTAAATCAAGAACGAAAATCGATGAATCATATATGAGAGTCCATGTCTCATAAATTCATCAATGTCTTATACAAAAAGGAACATATGACAATGAATGCAGAAGTCATAAGTCTGCTTGATTGACAATCAGATATACATTGGCTGACGACTTAAAGTGTCAATATTAGTTGGTGTAGCCATGCTTAGCTAGAGTGCCTTTGACTGCGCTCGTTAAATTGTCGTGTTCAGTCCAAGTGGGAGAATGTTGGAAACAGGGTGTCCTGACCCGATGAATTAACGAACCTGACCGATATTGACCCGTAAGAGTTACACCCGGGTCAACGGACTATAAATCTAATTAATTGTTAATTAGTATTAAAACGAACTAAGTGGTTAATTAAATAAATACTTTTTTATTTATTTAGTTAAAACGACAAAAATAATTCGGCCAAAAATGCTCGTAAAATAAACAAACGGACTGATCAGTTGTTGCTGGATTTAACAGACTGATAAGTATGGTGGACTGATAGAAATCGCGACCGGGCCCAGTCCGTCAGTGCCCCGGTCTGCGATTTTTAATTAAATATGGAGAGAGATGTTAATTGAAAAACAAGTTATCAAAACCCTAATCTCCACTTTCTCTCTCCCTCCCTGCGTCGACCCCAAAACCGGCGCCACCCCTCACCGCCACCGACCACCGTCCGACGCCACCCCGTCGTCCGTCGCTCGTTGCGATGGATCCCCGTTTGGCTAGTATTTGTTCTTGGCTCGAAAAGGAAGCCGCCGCCGCCCGAGCCGAAGCCGAAGCCACGACCCAAGCCACAGCTGCGGCCCAAGCCGCCGCCGCGACCCAAGCCGCAGTTGCGGCCCAAGCTGCCGCCACCGCTGCCTCCGCGGAATCACAGCGAGATCATCGGCCGGTGGTCCTCGCGCTGCCGGCGCAGCCGAGGCCACCGCGCCCTCTCCCCTCGTCGCGGCCCGCGCCGCTCTACTTGCCGGCCACCGCCATCGCGTCACCGCCTGTCACCGGTGACGAGATTTTCGTAGGGACTGTCCCAGTCGCGATCCCGGTGGAGAAAGATTTGTCACCGCCACCCGTGGTAACCCTACCACCGCCGCCACCACTACTGCCGCCGCCACCGTCGATGATCTGTCTCGCAGGTTCGAGTCAGAAGTTTCAATTTGTCCTAGCGCGAGCCCGTTGAATACGGGTGTCTCGAGCGGTTGCTCGGATCCCGCCAAGGTATATCTAACTCGTTTAGATATTTAATTTTATTTATTTATTTTAAATAAATATATTTCTGTGTTTGTCGTGTACGGTGATTGATCCTGTTGCAGTTGTATCCGCGTGTTTTAATTTAATCGTTTCCGCTGCCAAATTAATATAGTATTAATTTACATTAAATCGGTAACCCGGATATCCACTTTAAAACCCAACAGCTACTTGTGCTTGTTAATGAAACTTTTTTCTATCTTTTGGTCGAGCGGTGGTGCCCGACTTATTTTGTATGTATGTTAGGCTAACTCTTTAGCCGTTGTTAATGGATGATATGTGTTGCGAGCACTTGTTTCTGTGTTTTATTGTGTCGAAAATATTGTGCACTGTGTTTGGTCCAACTTTTTGTAAGATTACCTTTGGTCGGGTGTATACTTGCCCGACTAGGTTTTTTTAAGATTTTGTTGGTCACCCACTGGTAGAGCTGTTAGGAATGGACACCGAGGTATCTTCCTTTTTAGCCCGGTTCGGATAACCTATCTTACAAAGGCCCGAGGCTATGACTTGTTCGGTAGACTACTTAGTGTTTAAGACGATTGTCTTGTATGCACGAGTATCACATTGGCCAGGGCAATTTGATGACCATTTGATCATGTTTATGTTCTTAAGTGTGGGATTGTATTTAATACTTTGTGTTTTGTTTTTTATCCAAACGGGTTTGCCATTTGATAAAGGGTTGTAAATAGATAGAAAGTTTCATTAATAATGTGGCGTATTGCCATTTCAAATACATAGTTCAAAATTTGAAACTTTGACTTGACTGTCAACATATAACATTATTTCAGCTACATTCCGTTCCAGTACCTTGGGACGGGCTTTCCTTCGAGTGTGGCCAACTTGTATGAACCTTTTACGTGTGCTTCCGAGACTTGGTATGGGCCTTCCCATGTTGGTCCGAGCTTGCCTGCGTTTTCTTTTCGGCTTGCTTCGTTACTCCTGAAAACGAAGTCTCCCGGTCTGTATCTTTCTTCTTTCACTCGTTGGTTGTAATAACCTTCGATTTGTTTCTTATACCGACCTTCATTGATTGCTGCTATGTCACGCCTTTCCTCTGTGAGTGCCAGGTTCACCAAAAGTTCGGAGTCATTGGTAAGCTCGGATACGTTTTCTGTGCGGAAAGTCGACACTCCTATTTCAGCTGGGATGACTGCTTCTGAGCCGAACGTCAAGCTGTAGGGTGTGTGGCCATGGCTCGTGCACTCTGTTGTGCGTATTGCCCATATGACGCTAGGCAGCTCGTTTAACCAGCCTTTTCTGTGGCTTCCCAATCGGGCCTTGATTCCAGAAACGATGCTTCTGTTAAACGAGTTCTAAATTTGTCTAATCTAGGTGATACACAATGAAATCAGTCAAGACACATGAAAGAAACTAATAAAAATACAAACTTGATGCTTGACATGATCATTAAAAACAAGAAAAAGATGTGGAATTTAAAAACCTATATGAAGATGCAAACCGGAAGGTTAAAATCTTCAAATTCCTGATCCTAAAGCTCCAATCTTGATCCCTTTTTCTTCCTTGATCTTCAAAAACGTTTTTTAGGGTTTTACAGAGGTTTTGGGGGTGTTTTTTTTCTGAAAGATGACGGCTCCAAATGATTTATATGCGAAATTTAGGTTAAAATCACGTTCAGGTCGTGATTTTGTCTAAATGGGTCGGACTGCAGAAGAGTATAAAGGATATTTAAACTGAATTTAAACCAGTATAAAGTGCTGGCCTAGTGGTAAAATGCGCGCTGGGAAAGCTGGAGGTCAGGGGTTCAGATCCCTGCCTCCAGCGAGAGTTTTATTATTTTTCTGCTAAGCTGCTCGATTTGGGCCTGCTGGGCTGCATCTGCTGGGTTTCTGCTAAGCTGCTACTGGGGCCTGGGGACTGGACTACTGCAACTCTTATTAATTTTTTTTTCTTTTTCTTTTAAACTCCACAACTTTTGCTACCGAGCTCCGAATCCGCTCTCGTTCTTTTTGCGATTTTCTTCTAAATTCAATGCGAATCCACCAAACATCTAAAAATCACATTTAAACACACCAATAATATCACATTCTAATAATCTCATTAAAACCCCAATTTAAATGTAAAAATTATATATTTCTCAAATATTAATCAAAAACCCAATCAAAGATCAATAATTCAAATATTAAACAATTAAGCACTAATCTTGATAATTTTAATTTAAAAACTTATTTAAATGGGGGATTTTTATTTACTTATTTTATCTACAAGATGCTACGCATCATGGATCTATTTGGCAGTGCGTTGAAACGAAACTCGGGCCGGTCCTGATAGTGTTTGGGCAACATTTTGCACCACACAGGCTGGGACCATTTTAAAATGGATGCTGCTGACTTGAAGTCATGGATGTGGTCCTCTGGATCTCCATTTCTGTCGTATGTTTTGACTGTCGATGGCAGCTTCATTTTTTGTGGGCACTCAAAGTTTTTGATGCGATCGGTGAACTTGCTGTCTTCCTCTGGCACATAGGGCAACGATAGGTCTTCGACGTCCCTGTCATGAATCTCTACGACTGGTATGCGGCCTGCGTCTGTGGTTGTGCCCGAGCCACGGGTGGGGCCCGTGCTGGGCGGCCGAGTCGAGTAAGTGCCGTGGTTGTACGGGTATGGCTGATAGTATCCTGGGTACTATGTGTAATACCCTTACTGCCCCTGTGTGTTGTGGTATGCTGGGTTGTGGTACCACTGTTGATTATTGAAGGGTTGATACGGTGTGTGAGTATGTTGGCTCCTGACATGAGCTGTGGTTGCCATCGAGCTTATGGGATGCCGTACCCCTGTGGCAAAGTTAGTAGTGGTGGCGGAGGTGATGGCCGACCCCGAGGTTTCTACTGTTACTCGGACGCTGTCGGTAACTACTGTTGGCGTCGTCGCTGCTCCAGTGGTGTTGCTTGTGTAGGTTAGGGTTGGGATGGTGTCGGTAATAGATGGTGTTGGGTCGTCAAAAGATAGCTGTAGACAAACTCCTTTTAGCCTTTCTCCTGCGACATACTCATTCATGGCGTGTCTCAATTGTATGAAGTTCCTGCTGACGAGTTCTGGTGTTAGTGCTATGACGTCCGACACTGAACCTTCTGTGTTATGTCTGGCATTGTTTGCTGGTGTGCTGAAGACTCCAATTTCGTCGTTTGACTTTTTTGTTTCTTCAGTCATTGTTGTACCGTACGGATGGCGCCAATGTAAAATCGATGGCGTAAGGGGGCACTCAGGATAGACTGAGCGAGGAGGAGCTCGGGCTAGGACGTGAGAACCTAACACTCTAATTACAAGGGGAGATCTCGGGTGACCGAGCGGAATACTTGGTTTCCAGAGAGAACCTGCAAAATAGAAAACACCGTTGATCTTGGAGCACAGGACGGGTGTCCCGCAACCAAGCTCGGGCGTGAGAATAAGCTCTTGATTGAGAATAAGAAATCGTATGGACGAGAGGAGTGGAATTAATGAATCGTTACCTGGTGGTTGGGGGTATTTATAACCCCCAACCGTTGTCTTTACTCGTAATTAATGCGGCTTTACCAGAAATGGTGTCCTACGTTTCTAGCCTGGTGGTCGGGTCAGAAAGCTACAGTACCCATTTGTGGTAAAGTGTTGGTAAGAGCGCCGGGTCGACCGAGCGGTCGCTCGGTCTAGTTGTTTGGTGAGCTTGGTTTGTAGATTCGAGTCTGTCGGATGCTTTGTGCCCGACCGAATGGTTCGGTTGGCTGGTATAGCAGTTGTTAGTTTAGTATCGCTCGGGCGTACGATGTTTTGTTGAATGGTGTGACCGGACATACGTCATCAATCATCAAGCATAAATTTTAAGTTTATATCATACTAGCATGTATCAGATTTGCCTTCACACATTCAACTAACCAAAACAAGCACCTACAGCCTTTATTTCTACTTTATCCATGGTTGATAACATACATTGATGTAATATCA
Source organism: Deinandra increscens subsp. villosa (assembly GCA_039602395.1). Lineage (NCBI taxonomy): Eukaryota > Viridiplantae > Streptophyta > Magnoliopsida > Asterales > Asteraceae > Deinandra > Deinandra increscens. The sequence goes on from JBCNJP010000024.1 coordinate 27,759,792, forward strand.
GTTCTCGCTTGGTCGGATCAATTTCTCAATTTTTTATTTTTCAATTTTTTATGCTTTTTGCATATTTCAAAAAAAAAATTTAAAATTTTATGATTTTCTCCCCCTAAAATACAAAACGCTATTTTTGGATTTTTGTAATAAGAAAAGAAACTCAATGAAAAATAAACCAAAAACAAAAATTGATTAACCAACAACTACTAAACAGGAAATTGTTGTATGCCGTTGATTTGCAAAAGATATCGAAAGCGGGTTTTGTTAAATACCTATCGCCTAAGAATTGACATCCGGCCATGGTTGACTTAAAATTAAGCTTGCAACCGCCGTAGTCAGAATCTGAATAGGCAGATAAGTTGAACTTATCATCACAAGGATACCAGATCCCGAGATCTGTGTGACCCTTCAGATAAGCTAGAATTCTTCTAACTGCATTCAAATGAGAAATACGAGGAGCTGCTTGGTACCTGGCACACAAACAAACGGCAAACATAATGTCAGATCTGCTAGCTGTTAAGTACTTCAGTGAACCTCTCATTGCCCTATACAGAGTGGCTTCAACTTCTTCACCATCTTTGTCAGGACAAAGGCCATGTGACAGCTGAATCGGAGATCCGGGAACACGAACGTCTTCAATCTTGAATCGACTCAGAACATCCTTCACATACTTTGTTTGATGTATGAAGATCCCTTTGTCAGATTGTTAAACTTGTAAACCCAAAAAGAAAGACATTTCTCCCATAGAACTCATCTCAATCTTAGTCTGCATAAAATTCTCGAAATATTTCAAAAGTTGTTCGTTTGAGCTCCCAAAAATAATATCATCAACATATATTTGTACCAAGAGCAACTCCTCCCCCGTTTTCCGACAGAACAAAGTGCAGTCTACCAACCCACGCTTAAACCCGTTCTCGAGTAAATAAGTGGACAAGGTCTCATACCAAGCTTGAGGAGCCAAATGAAGACCATAATGTGCTTTGTCCAACTTATATACCTTCTCTGGATAATCAGGATCGTAGAATCCCAGAGGTTGTTTTCAATAGACTTCTTCCTTCACTTTTCCATACAGAAATGCACTCTACCCACGAACCATCTTGTAACAATTCTTCTTGCATTGCCTCCACCCAATTAGATGTCTTGTTCTCACTCATTCGCTTAAATCACCGATAATATTATCTTGTGGATGATAGGTGTTTATCCGGAGCGTCTGATGAATTGGAACAATGACCGTCTCAGCTAAATCAGGAACATGATCTTCCCCAACAACCACATTTTCAGTTGAATTAGTGTCAGATTGTGAAACAGATTGAACATTATCTACCGCCACCTCACTCGTAATCTGATCAGACACAACTTCATGAAGATAAATCATCAGCAATAGTTGTGGAGTCAATTGTTGTTTCTGTCAGATAATCTTCAACAACATGCACGTTCGGAGTAGACGGAGTCTCAATATGCAGAACTGGAGTATCATCTTGTAAATTGATATAAACATGAGTAAGATCATCATCAGATGTCGGTGGTGTTGATTCAAGCGACTCAAAAATGGCCTTGTAATCAAACATCCAATCCAGTACCAGTCTGCTTATTAAACATGCGTTTCTTCTGATTTGAATACCCGACAAACAATCCTTCGAAAACTTTTTCTTTAAATTTACCGGCAGACTTTAACACGGTACCGGGACACCCAAAAGGTTCCAAATAATTGAGATTTGGCTTATGATTCTTGAGTAACTCGTAACAAGTTTTCCCAAGTCTTTTAACCGTAAGCACTCGGTTGAGCACATAACAAGCAGTGTTGACAACTTCTGTCCAGAAATTTACTGGAAGTTGTGCATCAGCCAACATCGTATGTGCTGTTTTGATAAGTGTTCGGTTCTTCCTCTCCGCAACACCATTTTGCTGAGGCGCGTAAGGAATACTAAATTCATGTACTATTCCTTTTTCCAAGCAAAACACCCTCATGTCGTTGTTTTTAAACTCCGTGCCATTGTCGCTTCGAATCCTTCTTACCTTCAAATTGTAGAAAGACTCAAGTGTATTGATTAAATTGACAAGGATTCTTGAAGTTTCATCCTTTGTGACAAGAAAATCTTGAAAATTCATCGGTTACCACAAGATAGTACCAATGTCCGGAAATGCTTTTGCGATTCACAAGACCAAATAACTTCATGTGAAGCAATTCCAATGGAACATCAATGGAATGGTACTTCTTCAGTAGATGAGATTTTCTTTTCTGCTTCCCTTTCCTGTAGCTAGCGCACACATCATTGAATACAAATTGGTGCTTCGGAACCCCTTCTACAAGATCCCTAGGAACCAATTCATTCATCTTTCGGTAATGGATGTGACCCATGCGTCGGTGCCAAAGGACAGATTCTTTCTCAGAAGCCTTTGAAAGGAAACACTGACCCACAACATTCGATCTTGCTGAATTCATATCAAGAACATAAAGATTTGAGAAACGTGGTGCTCTCATCACAATGTAATCATCTGGAATCTTGTATCCTGGTTTCAAGATCAGACATTCACTCCCTGTGAAAGCAGTGGTGTATTGCTTATCACAAATCTGGGAGACGCTTAGACGATTGTATTCCAATTCCTTGACATATTCCACTCTGTCGAATGTGATGGCACCATTACTCAATTTACGAATTCCAGTAATTTGACCACCTTTATTTCCAGCAAAAGTGACTTTTCCTCTATCGAATTGTTTAACATCATGAAGTAGGGAGATGTCATCGGTCATATGTCTGGATGCTCCGCTATCAACATCACAAATATTATTCATAGGCTGTCGCGAAGATCCCTTTGAAGTGTCAGTCATCAAGGCAACCGGGTCTTTGATATTATTTCTTTTCAAGACACCATTCTCCTGTTTAAGACTTGTATTTTCATCTGACAACTTTTGCATTTCCTTTTGTAGAGCAATCATTTTATCAGCAACTTCCAAAGCATTTTGTTTAGCCTTGTCATATTGTTCCTTTAACGGAAGACTTTTCTGATACAAATTCTCAAAATCATTTCCGTTATCCAATGCATCAGCTTTTACAGCTTCAACCTCCTTAAACAAGGCTTCTTTTTCTTGACTTGACACTTCAATCTTCTTTTTCAACAAAAGAATTTCATCAAACTCAACTTGTTCAGAAATTGTATTTGCCATAAATCCAAACTTTTCTTTAAGCATTGAGTGAACATCATCAATTGAGGTTGTAGCATTTGTTTCATCACTTTCTCCAACATTTGTTTCACAATTTGCTTCATCACCATCTTGTGTAGACTCAGTCATTGCATCTTCATCTTGCACATGTTTAACAATTAAAGCAGATGAATCAGCAAACTGGTTACCCCAATTGTATGTTTTGTCTTCTTGAGACACTAAAGCTTTAGAATTTTCAGACTTACGGTTTGAGTTTGAGTTTGAGGAACTCCTTGAATTTGTAGCATTCTTGTTTCCAGACGCATTTGACTTGAGAGCAAATTCTTGATATTCCTGCTTTTTGGGCTGAGAGCATTCCCGTGCAAAGTGTCCAAAATTCGAGCAATTGTAGCATCTCACTTTCGATTTATCAAATCCAGTTCCACCACCAGAATTAAGATCTTTTCTTCTGTCTTCTTTAGAAACCTCTTTACCCTTCGAGCAAGCATAGAAAATTGCCAATTGATATCCATGAGCTCCAAATCATCTGGATCAACTTGGTCATAGTCTTCTTCGGTTAATTCCGTGTTGCTCACCTTTCCAGTAATATCTCTATAATATGATGATACCAAAGCAGATACCAAGGCCATATAATCTTCAGTTGTGGTGACATACATGGCTATGTTGCTTGTATTCATCATGTTGCTTGCTGGGATTGACATGTTACACCCTCCAGATCCATAGTTGTATTCATAATTCTCTGAATTTGTTCCATTCCCCGAAATTGAGACATTTCCAGACAAATTTCCAGCCACAAATGCAGTTGCCGGAGCAGAACTTGTTGCTTTTCCAGATTTGCCTGAAATTGTTGCAGCATTCGAACCATAATAAACATCAGGGTTTTGGACCTCAGCAGGAGTAGTGTTAACATTCTTCATTTCCAAATCCCTGGCTTGTAACTTTCCCAATAATTTTACAAAAGTTGAAGTTGAGTAATCCTTGTCATTGGTTAGCATTAACACATACGGTTCCCATTTTGACGGAAGACCGTCGAGTAATTTTTCCTTCAGTTCATCATCATCCTTTTTTATTTGAACGGTATCCATCTCGGATAAAAGATGATAATATCTCGAGATCAACTCAGGTACACCTTCCCCGTCAAAATGTTTGAAATTGTCAAACTCCGTTTTCAATAATTGCTTCTTACTTTCCTTGTACTGATCATTTACTTCACATCGTTCTTTCAAAGTAGTCCATAGTTCATGAGAATGTTTGCAATTTTTAAATTGATGTAAAAGCTCCATAGGTAAAGCTTGAGTAAGAAGTCCGTAGGCTTTCTGTTCTCTCGTGTAATCAGCCTTTTGTGTAAGATCCAAATTTCTTTGCATAACAGGAACATTGTTGTTATCAACTTGATAAACATACGGTGCATCCATGGCGATCCATAAACCACAATTCGTTGTTCCGATACAAGCTTCAAATCGTTTCTTCCATTTGTGATAGTCCTCAAGTTTGAGTAACTTGGGAACCTTCTCTTTAGTTCCAATCTCGTTTTCATAATTCAACAACGTTTGCATCTGAGATTGAATTGCAGCAAAAGCATGCAAATCCGACATTTTGAAATTCTGAATTTTACTGTTTGTCCGAACTCTTAACGAACTCTAGTAAGTTGTCTGAACGTCTTCCGAACAATGTCCGAACCTAAATACACAAGCTGAACTATCTCCCAACTTCCTCTGAACTCTTACTTTCCAAACCTGGTCCGATCTCCTTCCGAACTCCGAGTGTTCGAACTCTTTCCAAACCTAAACTGATGACAGTACCGAACGTTATCCGAATGTCCTCCGAACCTCTAATGAACTCTTTCCGACCGTGGTACGAACTCTCAACGAATAAGAAATTCTAACGAACGTCAAACGAACTCCAACTTTAGAACGGTTTCTGATACGAACTTCAAGTTCGGAGTGGTTATCGGGACGAACCTCAGCTTTGGACGATCGAAAATTCCGAAACTCTCAAACACTCAGAAAAACTGAATCTCACGAGCACCAGATGATCAACAGATCGAAAAACACTCGTAACACTGTTTTCGAATGTGAATCATGATGTGAAATGATCAAATTTTCAAAAATGAAAGTTTTCGAGATGAAAAATGAGATGAAACAAATTGTTTATCAACACAAATGATCAAAAACGAGCTGAGCATCACCTGAAAGCTCTGATACCACTTGAAAGAGCGTTAACGGATGGATCGTGATCAGCTCGACATCATTGTGTAAACAAAACGTTGAACAAACGTGTAAATATAACTCAATCTCATTCAGTAAGTAAGAATAGTTTATAGAGATTCAGAACACAAAACACGTTCACTTACACACACATAAGAAATCTTAGTTACAAAAATCAAACCTATCGACCTATATATAACCCCCATTGTCCGAACTCCACTGCTTGTCTGAACCTGTGGTTCCGCTACAGTTCGGCCAGGGTTCGGCCAACAGGAAAACTTGAAATCTTCAAAACATTGTCTGATCCAGCATCTTGCCATCTACAGGTATAAACAGAAAGGGATCTTTAGGACATGCATAGTTCAGAAGCATACTTTCTTCTCTTTTGATGCACGGGCCTGTCATTTCTTCAGTATTCCATGCAAATGTTGACATTCTGGATGAGGAATTCTACCAAATCTTTTTCAATGGGGCCAATGTTAGTGCCAATTGACACTTTTTTCCCAGGATGCAAGGGATCTAGGACTACTTGTTTGACATCCTGTTCCCTTGCCTATAGGACATCCCTGGCCTTCTTCTTTAATTGCCATCCTTGATGGGCTTTTGCTGAAATCTTCATAGATGAAGTGTAGCAGTCCTTTGCTTCTTGCTGGCCACTGTTGATGTTGACTACTCCCCAGGATGTTGGCAGTTTGACACACTGATAGTAGGTCGAGGGGACATCCTTCATGTCATGAATCCAGGGTCTGCCCAGGATAATGTTGTATCCGGACTGAGCATCCATGACGCAAAAGCGTTGCATCGAGTTCACCCCTTCAATATATACTGTGAGTTGTACCTCCTCCAGGGTGTTCTTTGTTTCGCCGCTGCTACCTACAAGGACCGTGGATTTGGCTATGATCTCATCATGGGGTATCCCCATCTTGGTCAATTCTTCAAGTTGAATGATATTGAGAAACTGCCCCCGACAAACAGGATCCTCTTCACGAAATGGTTGGTAATGTAGAGAGTAATCATGACCCCATCATGATGAGGGTCTATGACGTTGCACCTGTCGTCTTCTCCAAATGTTACATCTTTCACATCCTCCTATACTGAAGCTTTGGCTGGTTTTCTGGGTACTTCGGATTTTGCTTCCCTTGCATGCCTTTTAGCTACAGAATAAGAAGTACCACATATATCAGATCCACTAGAAATAAAATAAATTACCTTTGCATCCAGGGATGGAGATGCTGCTCGCTCAGGGGGTCCGCGTGATCTGTATTCATCCTGGGTCTGGTCAATGCCCCTGGATTTTGCAGGCTGGTCAGCGCCTTGGATTTGTCCTTTTTTCTACTAAGAGATCCTTCAAGAAACCTTTGCTCAACAGGTAACTGATCTTTGTTTCGCGCATAGCTATGCAATCCTCGGTCAGATGGCCAAAGTCCTCATGGTACGCAAACCATTTGGATTTGTCCTTCCAGGATGTTTGTTTATCCGTTTTCCTGGGCCACCACACTCTGTCCCCCAAGTCCTGCATAGCGTTAATCACACTACAACATCAGTAGCAAAACAGAACTCGTTAAAAGTAGGATACTCTTCATCATTCTCGTCTTCACCCTGATCGACCATGTTAACCCTTGGATTATCAGGTTTGGAATAGGGTTTAGGCCTCTGGGACCTAGGTTGCGCCGGTTCTGACTTCCTGTTGGAGGAGCCGTATCGTGGGACAATGTCCACTTTTTCCTACACCTTCTTGTCCTCTTCATGTCTGATGAATCGTAGGGCCCTATGCCTTACTTCATCAAGCGCGTGACGGGGTTTCGTTACAAGATCTTCATAGAAGGGTGAATCCTTCTTGAGGCCCATTTTGAACGCCTGGACAGCAGTAGCCATGTCCAGACTAGGGATATCCAGGGCCTCCCTGCCAAACCTGTTCACATAATCCCTGAGACACTCGTTAGCATTCTGGGTAATCCTCTAAAGATCACTCGTCAGTTTTTCGAAACTGCGACTACAAGAGAACTGGTTATTGAACAAGTTAATTAAATGAGAAAAAGATGTGATAGAAAAGGGTGGAACACTCAGCAGCCATTTTAAGGCCGAGCCTGTGAGTGTTGACCCGAAACCTTTACATATGCATGCTTCCTTGATTTCAGGGGGCATGTAGATCAATTCCATCCTCTCAATATACTGAGCCACGTGTTCTTCCGGGTCAGTTGTGCCATCGTACAGTTTCATGTTGTGAGTCTGGAATCTCTTGGGTATTTCCACGTCACATACTGGGGGATCAAACCTTGAAAGTCTATGACTCGCCGGTTCCACTTTAGGGATAGGTTGGACCACCCCAGGAACACTCGAGATCATTTCTATTAATTTCTTGAGCTCCCTAGCCACTGCTGGGCTAAGACCTGCGTCCTGCACAGATTCATTAGTATGAGCATTTAGATTAGGAGTTCCAAGGATGTTACCAGTATCCTGGGTAGCTGTGCCCCCAGGATTCACATTGGACTCCCTGAATGTAGACACTCTGGGTCTGTCAGCCAGGGTGGTGTAAGCAGTAGCGAATGCATGTCTTGGATTTATGATTTGGATGTCATCTGCTAAGCTGGACCCATTTCCAGGACTATTGAATTGTAGCCTCCTAGCCTGAACAGGGGACGTGGGTGTATGATCCACCATGTTCATCTTCGACCTCAACCTAGCTACCTCTCTAAACATATCCTGATTCACTTTATGTTGTTGCTTCATGTACTGCTGCACCTTTGCGAACATGGTGAGGAGTTCATCATTGGAGACCAATACTGGGATTTCTCCGCCACGTCCTGATCCTGTGACACACTAATTGAAAGTCCTACTAGTGTTATGGTTCACGGTAGTTGTTATTGATGTGGTAACCCGTGGCGGTGGAGGAGGAAGGACAGTGCTAGTTGCAGAAGAAGTGCTCACAGGGGTAGTCGCATTCGAGGTACTTGGTTGTGTTGTCATTTTTTGATAAATTTTTGTAAAAATCAAGTTGAAAACGAGTCTAACAAGAGTTTGGAAAAAGATTGACACCAATTGCCCCCACGGTGGGCGCCAAATTGTTTTGGCTAAAAATTATAGGACTCAATTTAGTAACCAAATTAGTTTGTGAGGTATGGTTCCCTGGATGTTAAGTTTATTAAATCAGATTTTCCATTTAAAATCCAAGGTTTAAATAGAATAAATGAAACACGAGTAATAACTTCCCTGAATGCAACTAAGAACACCGAGATTTTTGAGGGGGAAAAGCCCTTAACCCTTGGATGTCTCCAAAGGCCGCCGGCATAAAAAACCCTTGGCAACGATAACATACATTGGCCGTTTATTCCACCGAAAACAATTCAACTACAAGTGTTTGCGGCAATTGCTAAGTGAGTGAGTGAGAGTACAAGTGTATGTTCCTATCAAAAAATGATTCCTAAGCCGCGTATAAATACAAATAGCATCTAACTAACTATCTGTGATTCATGGGATCTTCCCACCAATGACTTATCACCGTTGTTTGACCGAGTTCGGCGGCGAGTCTTCATCTCCACACGTGCTCTGGCTATTGACTAAGTCTATCTAACCGTTATCCATTCTTTCGTACCTGGCTTGATCACAAATAGTCATATAATAGATCTGTATCGTTGCCCTGGCATGCTGGGTATCCGCGCATGCTGGGACCAGGTAGATTAAATAGATAAACCTTGTATGTATTACATCCTAGGATACTAAATAAATAAAAGGTATCATGAACATAAACGAAAATCCAAGGTATCGATAAGCCAAATACGCAGTCCCTGGATGTTCGAAATTCAGGGGTCTAAACCTGTCAAAGAACATTAGTAAAATTTAGTGCGAAATCTAGGGTATAACACATATCATGAAGAATTTGGTCACCTGACCGAGGATTGTATAGCCATGAGGAAGGAAATCAGTTATCTGTTGAGAAAGGGTCACATGAAGGAGCTTCTAGGAAGAAAAAGGAAAAAATCCAGAGGAGTAGACCAGAAGGCAAGATCCAAGGATGCTGATCAGAATGCACGAACCCAATATACAAATAGACCGCACAGGAAACATGAAGGAGCTACATCTCCATCTCCGAACGCTAAGGTAACTCACTTTATTTCTGGGGTGTCTGACATATGTGGTACCTCTTATTCTGCAACTAAGAGACAGGCTAGAGAAACAAAGTCAGGGATGGAAAGGAGAGTGGCTAAAGCTTCCATTCAAGTTGTTGTGAAGGATATTACATTTGGTGAAAATGATAGATGCAACGTCTTGGACACTCATCACGATGGATTGGTAATTACGCTCTATATCGCTAACAACTTTGTCAAAAGGATCCACATAGATGGGGGCTATTCAGTTAACATCATTCAGTTGGAGGCGTTAACCAAGATGGATACCTCATTCGGAGATTATAGCCAAATCTACCGTGTTCGAAGGCTTCAGTGGAGAAACCAAGAACATTCTGGGTGAAGTGAAACTTCTAGTGTATGTTGAAGTATTGAACTCCATGCAACGATTCTGTGTTATGGATGCACCGTCTGGGTATAATATCATCCTAGGTAGACCCTAGATTCATGACATGAAAGCCATACTATCTACCTACCATCAACGTGTAAAACTGCCAACACCCTAGGGAGTAGTCACAATCAATAGCGGCCAGCAATGCAGACCAAGGATGCAGAGGGCCAACAGCACCAGGAGTAGTCACAATCAATGCAGGTAGATACCCTGGTGCTGTTGGCCCTCTGTAAAACTGAAAGCCATACTATCTACCTGCATCGATGAAGATCTCTGTAAAAAATCGTAAAGGATAACAATGACAAAAGAAAGCTAGGGACAGTCTGGAAGGAAGGGAACAAGACGGCAAAGAAGTGGTGCTTGATCCTTTGTACCCAGAGAAAAAGGTGCTAATCAGCACAAGCATCCCTCAACCTATAGAAAAGGAGTTAGTAGAATTTCCCAAATCCAGGATGTCTATATTTGCTTGGAGTCACGAGGACATGACATGTATTTCTAAAAACATTATAACACATAAACTTGGCATTGATAATTCTTTCAGGCCAGTGCATCAGAAGAGAAGAAAGTTTGCTCTAGAAAAGAACATGATAATCCAGGAAGAAGTAGATCGTTTGCCCAAAGTCAAAATGATAAGGGAAGTTAAATTCCTAAGATGGCTGGCTAATTTGGTTGTTTTAGGAAAGAAGAATGGCAAGTTGGGAGTTTGTGTGGACCTTACTGACCTAAACCGAGCATGCCCGAAAGATCCTTTTCCTCTGCCACATATAGATTCCATGGTGGATGCAACAACAGGCCACAGAATGTTAGCATTCATGGATGCCATCTCAGGATTTCAACAAATTCAGATGGAAGTTTATATGGATGATATGGTGGTCAAGTCAATGAAGATGAGTAACCATCTCCATGATGTAAAAGAATCCTTTGACATCCTGGACAAGTACAACATGAAGCTAAACCCAGAAAAATGTCACTTCGGAGTAGGAGCTGGGAAATTCCTAAGCTATATGGTCACAAAAAGGGGAATTTAAGCGAGTCCTGAGTAAATTCGAGCCATCGCAAATTTGAAGTCACCAACAACCACCAAGGATGTGCAAAGACTAACGGGCAGAGTGGCTGCCCTGAACAGGTTTATTTCTAAATCCTCGAAGAGATGCCAAGAATTTTATGATATCTTGAAAATGAATAAAAGGTTAGAATGGAAGGCTGAGCATGAAAAAGCTTCCAAGACCTGAAGGAATATCTATCATCGGCACCGTTATTGATAAAAATAAACCAGAACCAAGAGAGCCATTGTCGCTCCATCTTTCAGTTTCCAGGAATACAGTAAGTGCAATGCAGACCAAGGATGCAGAGGGCCAACAGCACCAGGTTTATTATGTAAGTAAAAGCCTACTAGATGCAGAATCTTGGTACTCTCACCTAGAAAAACTAATTTTAGCTCTAAGCATGGCTTCAACTAAATTAAGACATTATTTTGAAGCAAACACTATACATGTGAGAACTAACTATCCTAATAAGTATGTTTTAAGAAAGCTAGAAATGTCCGGAAGAATGGCGAAATCGTCTATTAAACTAAGCGCTTATGACTTGGTTTATGAGGCAAGAACAAAAATAAAGTCACGGGCATTGGCAAACTTTGTGGCTGATTTCAATTATGAAATACAATCAGAGGCTGATCAAGAATTACAACATCTACAAGAAGAAGAATTCTCAGGATGCTAGACACTATTAACATATGGAGCATCCAACGTCAGGGGGACAGGTTTGGGAATCATACTAAAATCGCCACAGGGGGACATGATACCCCAGGCGGTGTGGTGTGGATTCCAAGCAACTAACAACGAAGTCGAATATGAAACTCTGAAGTCAAGGTGCTAATAGGGACTAGCATCCCTGCGGATATCGAGAAGGAGCTCATACAGCTTCTGAAATCCAGAACCTCAACTTTCGCGTGGAAACATGAGGATATGACAGGTATCCCCGAACATATTATAACTCATAAACTTGGTATTGATAACTCTTTTAGGCCCGTCCATCAAAAAAGAAGGAACTTCGCACCCGATACAAATGCAATCATACAAGAAGAAGTTGATAAGCTTCTCAAGACAAAAATGATCCGGGAGGTTAAGTATCCCAAATGGCTCGCCAACGTGGTCGTACTACAAAAGAAGAATGGAAAGTGGAGAGTTTGTGTAAATTACACAGACTTGAACAAGGCTTGTCCCAAGGATCCTTTTCCACTTTATCGACGCAGTGGTCGACGCGAAAACTAGCCATGAGATGCTCACCTTTATGGATGCCTCATCAGGATTCCAGCAGATCCAAATGGATCCCTCTGACCAGGAGCACACGGCATTCATAAATCCGACAGGTATATATTGTTACACCGCTATGCCTTTTGGTTTGAGAAATGCAGGTGCCATATATCAAAGACTGGTTAACATGATGTTCAAAGAGTAACTAGGGGACACTATGGAGGTATATACTGACAACATGGTGGTCAAGTCCAAGAAAGCTAAGGATCACGTCCGGGATCTCTAGACTGCCTTCGATATCCTTGATTAATAAAATATGAAGTTGAACCCTCCAAGTGCCATTTGGGAGTCCGAGCCTAAAAATTCTTGGGTTATATGGTGACTGAAAGAGGAATAGAAGTAAGCCCCGAGCAAATCAAAGCAATATTGAACCTGAAATCTCCATCGAATTAACACCAAAGAAGTACAAAGATTAACAGTAAGGGTAGCCGCACTCAATAGATTTATTTCGAGATCCTCAGAGAAAAGAAGAGACTTTAATGATATTCTGAGGAAAAACAAAAGATTCGAGTGAATGAGAAGCACGAGGAGGCACTTAAGCCTTGAAATCCTGTTTATCATCAGCTCCTCTCTTGATGAAGCCTGAAGATGGGGAGCCACTATCTCTATATCTCGCATTATTCGGAAGCTCAGTCAGCATGTCCTAGTTAAAGATCATGAAGGTCAGCCGCATCCGGTATATTACGTAAGTAAAACTCTGCTAGACACAGAATCCAGGTATTCCTACCTTGAAAAATTAATTTTAGCTCTTATAATGGCTTCTACAAAACTAAGACATTATTTTGAAACACATGTTATTATTGTGAAATCCTATTAAGGCAGTTCGTAGGAAGCCAGAAATGTCTGGTAGAATGGCTAAGTGAGCAGTCAAATTGAGTGCCCATGACATTCAATTCGAGCCGAGGACATCAATCAGATACCAAGCCTTGACTTTGTGGCTAATTTCAGCAGTGACATTGAGCCGGAGGCCGATAAAGAAGTCCAGAAGCTTAAGAAGCTCGATGAAAACTGGATTCTCTATACAGACGGATCCTCAAATGTCAAGGGACCAGCTCTTGGCATCCTACTAAAATCACCACAGGGGGACATAATACCGCTAGAGGCTGGCCACCTCTCCTTCGTACAAGGTATTCTGCGTACCTTCTAAGGTTTGAGAGGATGTCACCTCTCCTACATTTGGGTAATCGCCAGTAGCGCACGACCCTTGCCAGGAGCGCACGTTGTTTACCGGCATGCTCAAGGTGGCTGGACTAGTCTATCCTAAGTGGTGGATAACAATCTCGTCACCGTAGACTGCCGGGTGGATTCTTAAGTTTCTAACACTTACGTGTTAACAAAGGTTTTGGTATTTACATGTCACTCAAGTTTATTGGGCTTGTCCCTAGAATTAGCTTAGACTCAAGTTTATTGGGCTTGTCCCTAGAATTGGCTTAGACCCAAGTTTATAGGGCTTCTCCCCAGAATTGGCTTAGTATCAAGTACTCCGGGTTATCCCCAGTTTAATTATGTTTCCTAACTTATTTTAAGTTCCTGAATCCCACCGTCAATATGCCTAAGCTACCCACCAAGCTATCAGTGAGAATCCTCATAAGAATCCCAACTGGGATGCCAACAGGGACACCGGAAAAGGTGATGAACCAATTTAAAAGTTTCCTAAGGTAAAACTTATAGATCAGGTAATTTATATCTTTGCATGTTACATTAGTTAATTGTGGTTAGTGACCTTGCATATATTACAATATGATCTAGCATTAAAATTTTCTAAATCGTTTATTGAGAAGATCAATTTTAACGCAATGCTTAGCAAACTTTTACTAACAGCAAACATTGACAAGACAAAAATTTTAATAAACAAATGGTCATAGCATATTATTAACAAAAGTGAGCTCCCCAAGCTTCGTCCTGAAATCCTCAGGATCCGTCCACTTAGGCAGCTCAACCTCAGGATCCGTCCACCGGCCCCGAGGTTTCTACTGTTACTCAGACGTTGTCGGTCACTACTGCTGGCGCCGTCCCTGCTCTAGTGGTGTTGCTTGTGTTGGTTAGGGTTGGGATGGTGTCGGTAATGGATGGTGCTGGGTCGTCAAAAGATAGCTATAGAAAAACTCCTTTTAGCCTTTCTGCTGCGACATACTCATTTATGGCTTGTCTCAATTGTATGAAGTTCCTGCTGACGAGTTCTGGTGTTACTGCTATGACGTCCGACCCCGAACCTTCTGTGTCATGGCATTGTGTGGCATTGTTTGCTGGTGTGCTGAAGACTCCGATTTCGTCGTTTGAATTTTTTGTTTCTTCAGTCATTGTTGTATCGTACGAATGGCGCCAATGTAAAATCGATAGCGTAAGGGGGCACTCAGGATAGACCGAGCGAGGAGGAGCTCCGGCTAGGACGTGAGAACCTCACACTCTAATTACAAGGGGAGACTCGGGTGACCGAGCGGAATAGTTGGTTTCCAGAGAGAACCTGCAAAATAGATAATGCCGTTTGATCTTGGAGCGCAGGACGGGTGTCCCGCAACCAAGCTCGGGCGTGAGAATAAGCTCTTGATTGAGAATAAGAAATCGTATGGACGAGTGGAGTGGAAATAATGAATCGTTACCCGGTGGTTGGGGATATTTATAACCCCCAACAATTGTCTTTACTCGTAATTAATGTAGCTTTACCAGAAATGGTGTCCTGCGTTTCTGGCCTGGTGGTCGGGTCAGAAAGCTATAGTACCCATTTGTGGTAAAGTGTTGGTAAGAGCGTCGGGTCGACCGAGCGGTCGCTTGGTCTAGTTGTTTGGTGAGTTTGGTCTGTGGGCCCGAGTCTGTCGGATGCTTTGTGCCTGACCGAATGGTTCGGTCGACTGGTATAGCAGTTGTTAGTTTAGTGTCGCTCGGGCGTACGATGTTTTGTTGCGTCGTGTGACCAGACATATTCATCATTTATCAAGCAGAATTTTAAGTTTATATCATACTAGCATGTATCAGATTTGCCTTCACACATTCAACTAACCAAAACAAGAACCTACAACCTTTATTTCTACTTTATCCATGGTTGATAACATACGTTGATGTAATATCAGATCTCGCTTGGTCGGGTCAATTTCTCAATTTTTTTATTTTTCAATTTTTTATGCTTTTTGCATATTTCAATTTTTTATTTAAATTTTGTGATTTTCTCCCCCTAAAATACAAAACACTATTTTTGGATTTTTGTAATAAGAAAAGAAACTCAATGAAAAATAAACCAAAAACAAAAATTGATCAACCGACAACTACTAAACAGGAAATTGTTGTATGCCGTTGATTTGCAAAATGTAAGGAAATGAATTTCTGAGTCAACCGGTTCAAGATGAAGATTTCCGGTTGAAGACATGTTCAAGCGGAAGACGCTCAAGCGGAAGATTTGTCAACCGGAAGTTCAACCGGAAGAACATTTCCGGGTGAACTCTTTTATCCAACAGTATAAAGAGTTCAACCGAAAAAGTACTAAAAGATTACTTTTGCAGAATTCAGACCTGCAACAGCTTCTGTTCTTCCAAAGTCACATCCTAGCCGTCTCCTACTTATAGATAAATGCATTTTGCACATTTCCTCTTTTGTATGTTTACTAATGTTCTTTTAGTAAGTTTATTGTTTGACTTTCATGTACGGTTAGATTAGCGCGTATGAGATCAACGGCTGTAGTTGATCTCCTTAGTACTATTTATAGTTGTTAGCTAGTTCATTCACTTGTACCAGTTTTAGTGCTTACACTTGTAACAGTTTGAACTTGAGTTAATGCAAATAGTACCGAGAAATTTATTATCTTGTGTTCACTAGTTTATGCAATCAATACAATCAAACTACAAGTATAAGTAAAACAAAGCTTAAGTAAAAACAAATATGATACAACTTTATTCCGCATGGTTGTGATCTTCAAGTAAAGAGTTCTTGTTTTGATTATTTCTCTGAGTAATCATCGGTCCTACAAGTGGTATCAGAGCGTTGGCTCTCCACTTTGAAGACTTCTAGTGCTTCAAAGTTGATACTTTACTTGCTCACTTGAGTTTTTACAAGCTTTTTCTGTTTTACAAACAGTTTTTCACAATGACTGACTTAACTCTTGGTTCACTAAATGGTAGCTCTAACAAACCACCAATTTTCACTCCTGATGACTTTGATACTTGGAAACTCAGGATGGAAGGTTTTGTTAGAAGCCTAGACAGACGCATTTGGAACAGGTTGACTGTAGGTCCTTACAGTCCAACTGTTCAATCTGCTGATGATGCCGAAGTGTACATACCAAAACCACTAGACAAATATGTTGAAGCTGATTATACTGAGCTTGAATATGATCACAAGGCCTACTGGACACTCCAGGCTGCATTACCCAACTCTATACTGGTAGGGTTCAAGGGATATAAGACAGCACATGGCTTGTGGAATGCTCTCAGTGAGATGTATGAAGGGTCTAGTGAGGTTAAGGAAAACAAAAAGGATGTTTTGAAACAAAGATATGAAAACTTCACTTACAAAACTGGTGAATCTATGACCAACCAGTATCTTAGATTTGTTTCACTTCTTGATGAATTGCAAAAGGTAGAAGTAACAACAGAACAGGCTGATGCCAACAGGAAGTTCTTGAGATCCTTACCTCCAATGTGGACTGTCTATACAGTAAGCATTAGGGAGTGCAAGGACCTCAAAAAGCTTAAACTAAGTGAACTCCATGGGGTCCTTAGTGCTTATGAAATGGAGCTTAATCTTAAGCAAAACAACTTTCCTGAAGCATCACCACAGTTGCAAACCACTGCTTTGGTTACAACTGATTTTCAAAAGATCTCAAATTCTTCTCAATATCACTCACCCTCAGTCAGTTTCAATGAGTCACCTAGATGCTCAGAGAGTTCTTCAACACTGTTTGACAACTCTCACTCTGCCTATGTGGCAACTGACTCATCTCAAGGATTCACACGTGAAGACTTGGAATGTATAGGGGCAGATGATCTAGAAGAAATGGACATTTTAACTCAATTAGCTATGGTTTCCGTAAGAGCCCAAAGATTTTATAAGAGAACAGGAAGAACTTATAAAGGGTCAAAGGGATCATCAATTGGGTTGGATAAATCTAAAGCTAAATGTTATAATTGTCACCAACTTGGTCATTTTGCCAGGGAGTGCAAGCAGCCAAGGAGAGATGGACAGAATAACAACAACAATGTCCAACAAAGATCAAATCATGGAAGCAACAACAACAGCAGTCAACATAACAACAGCAGCAGCAACCAACAGCCAACACAACCAAAACCACTTGGAAATCAAAATGTGGTGGCAGCTGTAGCTAACCAGACTGAATGCTATGAGTGGGATGACTTTATCACTGAGTTTGAGCCAATCAACCATGCTTTGATGGCCAAAGAAGATTCAACTGAACAGGTAAATGAGATTCCTAAAAAAGTTTTAGAAAATCTATGCAGCCCTGCATGCATAGAACAAGTGTCAAAATACAGGAAACATAACACTGATCTAATTGATGAAGTTTCTAATTTGAATGAGTTAAAGAATTGCTTTAAGAAAACTGAAAATGCATACATCACCAAAATTGAAAATTTAAACAAAGAATTTGATGCTTTGAAGCTAACTAACTCTATTTTGGAAACACAATTGGAGGATCTGTTGAACAAACTAACTATTTCAAGACAAGAAACAAAAGATGCAAAAGCAGAAAATGATGTTCTTGAAATTAAGTTAAAAGATGCCTTGTTCACCTGTGACAAATTCCAAACAGCTAACAAGAAAGCTGAGAAACTTTGGAATGGGGTAATGCATGGGAAATCAGGTATTGGGTACAACAATGTTGAACCACCCAAGGAATACTCACCTATTATTGCTCCAATCCAAGCACTTCAGAAGGAGTGTAGTGTGAGTCTAACTGTTGATAGCACTACATCTTCTTCTTCTGAAACAAAATCTGTTGAATCATTATCAAACTGTGAAGTCAAAGATGCTAGCACACCAGCATCTGTTGACCAATCCAAGGTTTTAAAACCAAAAGTTGCTTTTCCACCACCAACTATTTATGAGCCCAAAGACTCAAAAGTTGGAGGTAAACTACCTGAGCAGCCAAAACCCAGTGAAACTGAGAAAATGGGTAAGCTAACTTACCACCAGGTCACAAATGAAGAATCAACCAAAAACACAAACACTTACCAAAGAAAAATGTTTGAATGTGTTTTCTGTGGTGAGAAAGGGCACATGGCTGCAATGTGCAAATTCAATCCTTTGAGTAAAACTCAAAACTTGTTAAAACCCAAAACTGTTTCTACTCAGAAAAAATCTACAGGTAGAACTTCACCTGTAAGAAGTAACACATTGAAGTATTTTGATACTGAGTCAAACAAAGTTTTAATTGGGAACAACAAAAATGGAAGTTTTTCAGTCCTAAAACCGAACAGGGTTCCGGCTGAACTTCAACCGGAAAAATTTTCAACCGGAAATGAAGTTCAACCGGAAATCTCCAAAACACTCAGATCAGTTACTGCACCTAGACAACGACCCAGGGTTCAGTTCACTGATGAGTATGACCATTTTGAAGGTCAAGGAAGGAGAAACCCATCTAGAGGCAAGACCACCTCTAGAGAAAATTTTGTGAAAAACAAGCACAACTCTCAACCGGAAATTCCCTCTAGTTCAAATGGAAATGCCACTGTTGCATTTCACAGTGAGAGATCTAGCCAGTCAAACAAATTTTCAAACTTTAATGCTAGAATCTCACCAGTGACTAGTGTTGATCAGACCTACACCTCACCCAATGAGTTGCCAAAGGTTTTGACCAACAAACAAAAGAAATATAGGGAATACAGAGAGAGGAAGATTGCTGAGAGAAGGCTTAGCAAAACAAACAGACAATGTCAATCAAGTGAACAGTCTGAACACTTGAACATTGATCAAGATGATCTGTTGAATGAGGATCCAATACAAAATACTTTAGTACTTAAAGAGTACAAGTATTATGATGCTTCTGGCAAGCCCAAGACCTCAAAGGCTTGGGTTCCCTTTAGAAATTAACCAACTTTCTCTGTGTGTAGGTGCATAATAAAGGCCAACAAAGCCTATGGGTTGTTGATAGTGGATGCACTTGCCACATGACAGGAAATAAGCATGTATTGGAAAACCCCAAAAACATAAACGGAGGTCCTGTAGCCTTTGGGAGTGCAAAAGGACACATTACTGCACAAGGTGCTGTTAGTAATGGGAAGCTTACCTTTGACAAGGTAAATTTTGTTGATACATTAAATTTCAATTTACTTAGTGTCTCACAAATGTGTGACAAGAATTTGAATTTGATGTTCACTGAGAGAGAGAGGCCATAGTCTTAAAACCTGGTGTTAACATCCCTGAGGAACTTGTATTGCTCAGAGCTCCTAGGAGAGAAGGACTATATATTTTGGATCTATCTGCTGCCACTCCAGCAAGTGGAATTGCATGCTTTATATCCAAAGCCTCAGTGGATGAATCTGATTTATAGCATAGGAGGTTATGTCATGTTAACTACAAGAACATGAACAGGATAGTGAATCTTGGCTTGGTTAAGGGTCTTCCTAACAAGCAGTTCAATTGTTCTGAACACTGTGTTTCTTGCCTCAAGGGTAAGCAACACAAGACTTCCTTCAAGCCAAAAACTGAGTCTTCTATCACTCAACCTCTAGAACTCTTGCATATGGATTTGTTTGGTCCAACTAGAGTGATGAGCTTAGGAAAAAGGTCATATTGTTTTGTCATTATTGATGATTTCACAAGATATACTTGGGTGTTTTTCTTAAAAACAAAAGATGAAACTGCTGAACTGTTAAAAACACTAATTGTATCTTTAGAAAATCAAGCAAAATTGAAAGTTAAGACAATCAGAAGTGACAATGGCACTGAGTTTAAAAATCATGTTTTGAACTCATTTTGTGAGGAAAAGGGAATTCTTAGACAATTCAGTGCTCCTAGAACTCCACTGCAAAATGGTGTTGCTGAAAGGAGAAATAGGACATTAATTGAGGCTGCTAGAGCAATGCTAGCAGATTCTAAGTTACCTGTGATATTTTGGGCAGAAGCAGTAAACACTGCTTGCTATGTCCAAAACAGGACTTTGATTGTTAAGGGTAAAAATAAAACTGCTTATGAGCTTTGGAGAGGTAGAAAACCTAACATTTACTTCTTTAAATCATTTGGCTGTCCTGTTACTATTTTGATAACTAATAGGTTGTTGCCTAAGTTTGCTGAAAAGGCAGATGAAGGATATTTTGTTGGATATTCTGGTGTGTCAAAAGCATTCAGGGTATACAATAAAAGTACTAAAATTGTTGAGGAAACCATTAATGTAACTTTTAATGAGAAATCTCTTAACAATTTTGTATCTCAACCAGAATGGTTATTTGATATAGATGCACTAACCACTGCTTTCAATTTTACCATTGAGAAGCCATTGAGTTCAACAGTGCAGGAACAGGAACTTAAGCATAATCACATGAGGTCAGCTGATAATATCTGGCAGATGAACACCAAAGGACTGCAAATGCAACCTACCTTCTTTTCATCCATCAGCACCAAGCCTGTGAAATCCAACAATTCAAAGAAAGCCTCTGAAATTGTTCTTGCTGATGCAGAAGTTCATCCGGTTGAACTTCCGGTTGGAGTTCAAACGGATCCTGTAGCAGTAGAATCTCCGGTTGAGACTCAACCGGAAAACAATTTTTCAAAAAATTTTGAGAACAATGAATCCAATGATTCAACTGATGCTGGTTCAAATGAGTATAGTTTTGAGCATCTAATCTCAGATTCAGTCCCTAGTTCTCAAGAACCAACTGAAGTTTCAGAACCTGTTTCACAAACCAACAATATTGAGTTATTACCTCAACTCAATATTCCTCATAATGGAAGAAGCCATGAATTTCCAATGTTTACTGATAGAAGAGTCAGTAAGAATCATCCAAGGGAGAATATTATAGGAGACTTGTCAGCTCCTGTGCTGACAAGAAGCAAGTCTATTGATGCAAACATTTGCCTACATGCTGCATTTCTGTCTCAGGAAGTACCCACAAAGATCAATGATGCATTGGAAGATGAAAGCTGGGTAGAGGCAATGCAAGAGGAATTGTTTCAGATCAATAAACAGAAGGTTTGGGAATTGGTAGACCTACCTGAAGGTGAAGAACCAATTGGAACCAAATGGGTATTCAGAAACAAGAAGGATGACAGAAGAATTGTGATAAAAAACAAAGCCAGACTTGTAGCTCAAGGCTACACACAGGAAGAAGGCATTGATTATGATGAAGTTTTTGCTCCTGTGGCCAGGCTTGAAGCAATCAGAATATTTCTTGCCTATGCTGCATTCAAAAACTTTCTGGTATTTCAAATGGATGTCAAATGTGCTTTTCTGTATGGTCTTTTGGAACAAGATGTGTATGTCAAGCAACCTCCTGGCTTTGAAGACCCTCATTACCCCAACAAGGTATGCAAGCTAATTAAGGCTTTATATGGTCTCAAGCAAGCTCCTAGGACATGGTATGAAACACTTTCAAACTATCTCCTAGAGAATGGCTACAAGAGAGGAGCTATTGACAAAACACTGTTTGTGAAATCTGATGGCAAAGATACTTTGATGGTACAAATCTACGTTGATGACATCATCTTTGGTTCATCCAATGCTGCCTTATGCAAAGAGTTTGAGGGATTGATGCAATCTAAGTTTGAAATGAGTTCAATGGGTGAACTAAATTTCTTCTTAGGCCTACAAGTGAAACAAACTGCCAATGGAATTTTCTTGAATCAGTCAAAATATATTCAAGATATGCTAAAAAGGTTTGATATGCAGTCTGTTTCAACCTCAAGAACTCCTATCTCCACTTCCCACAAGTTAAACAGTGACTTAAGTGGAAAACCAGTGGATGTTCATCTCTACAGGGCAATGATTGGATCACTGCTCTATCTCACAGCTAGCAGACCTGACATCATGTTTAGTGTCTGTTTATGTGCTAGATACCAGTGTCAACCAAAGGAATCACACATGTTAGCAGTGAAGAGAATCTTTCGATATCTTAAAGGACAACCAAAGCTTGGGTTGTGGTATCCAAAGAATTCAGATTTCTCCTTCAAAGCTTACACTGATAGTGATTATGCTGGCTGCAACTTGGATAAAAAGTCTACTACTGGAGGATGCCAATTTTTGGGAGAAAGACTTGTGTCTTGGCAATGCAAGAAGCAAACCTGCGTATCTACTTCTACTGCTGAGGCTGAATATATTGCTGCATCAAGCTGCTGCAGTCAAGTCTTATGGATTCAGAATCAAATGTTGGATTACGGCATCAAGTTCATGGAGACTCCAATTCTAGCAGACAACAACAGTGCTATATCAATCACAAACAATCCTGTTCAACACTCAAAAGCAAAACACATTGATATCAGGTACCATTTTATTAGAGATTGTGCTGAGAAACATTTAATTAGAATGGTTAAAGTTCATACAAATCAACAATTGGCTGATTTGTTTACCAAAGCATTTGATGAAGCTAGATTTTTCTATCTCATTAGTGCCATTGGTATGATGAACTTTGACTGATTAAACTGTTTTCACAAACTTAATAAAAGAGACCATTTTGTGTCAAAGAGCCCGTCTCTTGATACAAAAAGAAAAAGAAAAAGAAAAGTTTCTGTATTAGTTAGACACCTTTTCAATCATAGTCAGGTCATACTGTTAAACTATGATAACTGATACATGTAATTTTCAAAATCAAGTGTTTTTCTGTCTTCCGGTTGAACTTTCCAGTTCAACACATCCGGTTGAATCTTAACCGGAAAGTCATCTTCAACCGGAAACTCAATTTTTGATCACACCATCCAAATTTCTGAAACTGGTAAAAGGAACAACAATTCTTTATTAGAAAGTTCAGATTAAAATTGAAAATTTTTCAAACGGAAATTTTATTTCCTGTTGACAACCTCAACCGGAAAAATTTTCAACCGGCAAAATCTGTCCGATTCAACTTTCAAACGGAAAGAAATTTTGTTGTTTGGAGAGAAAAACTCTCCGCTTGAATCTCAACCAGAAAAATCTTTTGCCTTAAATGAATCATTTAATTCACCAGTTGAGGCACATATTTTCAAGCGGATTGTGCATTTAAAGTGTTTCAATTTATTGTCCGAGAAAACTATTTGAATTAAATTCTAAAGACACGCAACAGGAAGTTGTATTGTACAACCACCTGAAGCACACTTTTTGCGGACCCACTTGCACTTTTTCTTTCTCTCTCCTGTGACTCAGCGTACTTTATCCCATCGCTGATAACTGTCACCCATCTTTAAACCCACCAGTTAAATACCCACAACCCCTTCAACACTCCTCATAATCCAAAAGCAAGAAACCGTTCAAAATCCGAAAACCTAGAAATTTTCAGAACCATTTCTTTCTACTCCCAAATTTCTCTCACAGTCAATCAACAATGTCACCAAAGTCCAAAGCAAAGGGGAAACAACCAGTGAAGAATGATCCTTTCCCACTTGAACACAACCTAGTTGCGTTTCTTGACGAACCAGTGAACTCTACACACGCTGAAACCTTCACCGAGATGATCAATTTCCTCAAAACTTCATATCTGAATGACGCACTCACTGTTGCGGTTTATTTATATGAGGAAATTCTCTCTGAATTCTGGAAGAACATCCAACTGCTCGAGAAGGATGTAGACGATGTAGAGGAAGACACGCTGAAGTCAACTGTAAAAGGGGTAACTGTTCTCATCACTGAGTCGTTGATTAGGGAATTGCTGAAGTTGAATGACAAGAATGGGTATGTTCGAAGACCACCAAAGCAATACATGGCCCTGCTCAAAGCAATTGGCTACGGTGGTGCTACTGAAGGAACTGCCACTGTTCTCAAGGGTCAAATGCCCTACAAATGGAGATTTCTGGCTCACACCATCATGGTGTGCCTGTCGCCAAAGAAATCAGGATTTGATGAAATGGCTATTGAGCAAGCTTCTGCCTTCTATGCTGTGGTGAAAGGGGAGGTATACAATTTTTCTGCTGTAATTTTTAATGCTTTAAAGGGTAATGCAAAGAAATTTGCTTTTTACATGTACCCTAGATTTTTAACTTACATTTTGCAAGAAAAATACCCCAAAATTAATTTGGATGGAAACATGATGCTGGTTCCAAGAGCATTATCTGAAAACACATTTTCCAAATTAACCACCAACAAGAAGCCATTCCTTGGGAGGGACACTGACCATCCCATGCCAATCCAAAGGGTGATTCCGGTTGAACAAGGAGAACCTAGTTCTCAACCGGAAACACATGCTTCTGAAGAGCAACTTGCTCCAGTGGACAACACTGTACCATCCACAGTAGTTGAACCCACCACTGATCAACCACCTTCTCCTTCTGATACTTCAACCATACTTTTCAAAAGAAAAAGGAGAAGAGATTCAGACCCACCATCAATTCCCACCATTCCCCCTTCCCCAAAGCCTACAAAGCTCAAAAGGCTCAAAAAGGTTGTGCAAGAGCCTACTCCTCTCTTGCAACCCATTGCCTCCAGCCCTGAACCAACCCTTGGCACAAAGCCAACTGGGTCAGCCAAATTGGGATTTAAACTTGTTGATGAACCTTCTTCTGAGGGGGAGTCATTTCATATGGATGTACAATCCCCATCCACTTTCTCACCCTACACTTCACACTTCTCACCTGTGAATGATGATGTAGAAAGAGGTGTCACAGATGATGGTGTTATTAACCCACACACCACATTACATGGGAACATTCTGAGTGACACTCACACTGCTACATCTAACCCACATTCACCCCAGGAGGTGAATCTCAGGAGTTTAGATGAGATTCATGTGGAAAGGGCTGCTGCCACTCAAAGTTTCTCATTGAACTTTGATGATGGTGGTAACATTCATAAGACCCAATCCACGGCAACCCATACTATAGTTCAACCGGAAGATCCCCTAGTAGATCCTAAAGGGAAAACTGTAGTTAAGGGGAATCCCAGGCGCCAAGAAAACCAGGGTGGTGGACTTGATCAACATAGGGTTGATGGTCCATCTTTTTCCTATGATACTGGTAAAACTCCAGTTGAGGATAGTTTAACACTTACAGAATTGACGGCATTGTACAAATCACTACAGGCTCAGGTAACCAGTCTCAATTTGACTGTTGCCAGCCTTGTAATGACCACTCCTGCTGCTGCTCAAGCTCAAGAAGTTCCTGTTGAAGCCTCAACTGCTCAACCGGAAACTTCCCCTGCACCAAAGTTTCAACCGGTTGCACAGCATACTGCTGAGGTTAGTTCTTTGAATCCATTTCCTTTTGGAGGTCAGGCTGTAGAAGCTGATGCTTCCAAAAAGGGGGAGAAGACTAATCCTCCAACACCTGTTATTGCTGCTGCTGCAACCACAACTGAAGAAGAAGAACTTGATCAAACAGTGCCTTTACCTGAAGATGTAAGGCATACAGCCTTCAAATTGGCTAAAGTTGATCCCTTTTCAGTTGCTGATGGGTTAACCAAGGTGAAGATGAGCTCACTCATGAAGGTATTTCCACAGGATCCAAGCCTGTTGGGAATGATTGAAGCAACAATGTTAGTTGCAGGTGCTCAGCCAGAGAGCATTCTGCAGGTCAAGCACTTCTTGACCAATGTGATTATCCCACAAGAGGAGGCATTTGCCAAATCTAAAGTGGATGAGGTCACAACTAACATTGTCTCTGAACCAGTTGTTGATGTGGTTCATGAAGATGTGGATGATGATGCTTCAGTCACTCAGACTGAAGAAGTTGAAGGTGAAAAAGGAGGAGAAGATACAACTAAAATCATCAGCACTGTACCGAGAGATCTAAGTACGAAATCTCCGGCTGAAGTTCAACCGGAAGAGACTCAACCGGAAAACTCAACAGAAGCTGAGATTGCTGAAACATTGATCCAACTGCACTCCACCTCCGATTCAGAGCCTCCTTTGAGCTTCAAAAGAAAGAAACAAACCAAACCTAGGAGGATGATCAGACTGAAGGAGAGTGAAGATTGCATAACTCCTCAACCAAGGGTACTAGATACTATGGTTAATTCTGACCAGTCAGAAGAACAAGAGACTATGGATGACCTGATTGAAGAAGAATTCATCCATGACTGGGAAGATAATCAAGCCAGGATAAGATCAGAGGAAGCCAAATCAAATTTGCAATACAAACAATTTTTGGCAGACCTGGATCTTCTATCAAATGACTTTGTGGTTGAAGGATTGGTAGATGAAGCAAGGAAGAGATCGATTGAATGGAGAATGCAGGTTTATGACCTTGCTAAATTAAGTGAACAGGAGAAAAACAGGCTGATCAACATAGCTTCCAGAATGCCAACTGTCTTGAACAAAAGTTTAGACAACCTGGAGCTATTGGAAAGGATCAAGAGATGTGCTATCATCAGATGTCTCAAGCCTGCTGCTGAAGTAGAGAACATGAAGGCAAAAGACACTTGCAAAATTGTAGATGAGCTGCTCAAACAAGTGAAAGGAGCAGAGTTTGCTGTGATTCCAAGTCTCCAAATGCCTTTGCCATCTGAGACAGTCACAGGTAACCCCTCATCTACATACATTAAACCTGAACCTTTTGATGCCTCTGACCTACTTGCTGAGTCTCTCCCTTCCAACTTGTTGGAAAGACTCAAGCAACCAGCCTCCCATGTTCCCATTCCATCTTCCAGATTTTACTCCCATAGACCCAAGGGAATGAACCCAAGGCCCAGGGGATCCAGACCTACCAAGCCTAAATATATTCATCCAAAATTTAGGATAGATAACTGGACTGATATCACCCTTGTCAAGCCTAAACCCTGTCCATCTATTTGGAAGTATAATCAACCTTCATCTCCACCTAAAAACTCCACCTCTTCAACTCCACAACCACAAGCCATGAAACCACCCACCATATCACCAACAAAGCCTTCTGAACCCACTGAGATAGCCGCAACCAGTTCTGTTCAAGCATCGTCTCAAGCAGATAAAGGGAAAGAAAAGGTCCCAATTGAAACTGATAAATCATCTGCTGATCCTGCCACTGGTGCTTCACCTGGAAGAAAGAAGTCCATTGCAAAAAGACCTCTTCTTTCAACCTTCAATTTTCAAACCAGGAGGATCATGAGACAATTGAACAAAACAAAAGTTAAATTTGAAAGGCCGCCATCTCCAGAAGAGTAAAGCTCTTGGAGATAGTCAATTTTTGAAGAACAACATACAGAGGATAAATTTTGGCAGCATCATCTTAGGGGGAGATTGTAAGGAAATGAATTTCTGAGTCAACCGGTTCAAGATGAAGATTTCCGGTTGAAGACATGTTCAAGCGGAAGACGCTCAAGCGGAAGATTTGTCAACCGGAAGTTCAACCGGAAGAACATTTCCGGGTGAACTCTTTTATCCAACAGTATAAATAGTTCAACCGGAAAAGTACTGAAAGATTACTTTTGCAGAATTCAGACCTGCAACAGCTTCTGTTCTTCCAAAGTCACATCCTAGCCGTCTCCTACTTATAGATAAATGCATTATGCACATTTCCTCTTTTGTATGTTTACTAATGTTCTTTTAGTAAGTTTATTGTTTGACTTTCATGTACGGTTAGATTAGCCCGTATGAGATCAACGGCTGTAGTTGATCTCCTTAGTACTATTTATAGTTGTTAGCTAGTTCATTCACTTGTACCAGTTTTAGTGCTTACACTTGTAACAGTTTGAACTTGAGTTAATGCAAATAGTACCGAGAAATTTATTATCTTGTGTTCACTAGTTTATGCAATCAATACAATCAAACTACAAGTATAAGTAAAACAAAGCTTAAGTAAAAACAAATATGATACAACTTTATTCCGCATGGTTGTGATCTTCAAGTAAAGAGTTGTTGTTTTGATTATTTCTCTGAGTAATCATCGGTCCTACACAAAAGATATCGAAAGCGGGTTTTGTTAAATGCCTTAGTTAAAAGGTCCGCCTTTTGAAAATCTGTGTGAGTCTTTTGCAAATCAATCAAGTGTTTCTCATAACAATCACGAATGAAGTGATAACGGATGTCGATGTGTTTAGTTTTAGAGTGATGCACGGGGTTCTTAGTAATGCATATAGCATCAGAATTATCTATGTATATGGGGGTAGTAAGAAACTGCAAACCGTAATCCCGCATTTGCTATTGAATTCATAAAACCTGTGAGCAGCAACTTGCAGCTGCAATATATTCAGCTTCTGCCGTGGATGTAGCAACGGATGTTTGTTTGTTACATTGCCATGATACCAACCTATCGCCTAAGAATTGACTTCCGGCCGTGGTTGACTTGAAATTAAGCTTGCAACCGCCGTAGTCAGAATCTGAATAGGCAGATAAGTCGAACTTATCATCACGAGGATACCAGATCCCAAGATCTGTGTGACCCTTCAGATAAGCTAGAATTATTCTAACTGCATTCAAATGAGAAATCCGAGGAGCTGCTTGGTACCTGGCACACAAACAAACGCCAAACATAATGTCAGATCTGCTAGCTGTTAAGTACATCAGTGAACCTATCATTGCCCTATACAGAGTGGCTTCAACTTCTTCAGCATCTTCGTCAGGTCAAAGGCCATGTGACAGCTGAATCGGAGTTCCGGGAACACGAACGTCTTCAATCTTGAATCGACTCAGAACATCCTTCACACACTTTGTTTGATGTATGAAGATCCCTTTGTCAGATTGTTGAACTTGTAAACCCAAAAAGAAAGACATTTCTCCCATAGAACTCATCTCAATCTTAGTCTGCAAAAAATTCTCGAAATATTTCGAAAGTTGTTCGTTTGAGCTCCCAAAAATAATATCATCAACATATATTTGTACCAAAAGCAAATCCTCCCCTGTTTTCCGACAGAACAAAGTGCAGTCTACCAACCCACGCTTAAACCTGTTCTCGAGTAAATAAGTGGACAAGGTCTCATACCAAGCTCTAGGAGCCTAATGAAGACCATAAAGTTCTTTGTCCAACTTATATACCTTCTCTGGATAATCAGGATCGTAGAATCCCAGAGGTTGTTTTACATAGACTTCTTCCTTCACTTTTCCAAACAGAAATGCACGCCTCAACCTAATTGGATGTCTTGTTCTCACTCCTTCGCTTAAATCACCAATAATATTATCTTGTGGATGATAGGTGTTTATCCGGAGCGTCTGATGAATTAGAACAATGACCGTCTCAGCTAAATAAGGAACATGATCTTCCCCAACAACCATATTTTCAGTTGAATTAGTGTCAAGATTGTGAAACAGATTGAACATTATCTACCGCAACCTCACTCCTACGACTTGTGGTAGCTTCAACTTGTGGTTCAGCTTGTTGTACAGGAATTTCAATCTGATCAGACACAGCTTCATGAAGATAAATCATCAGTAATAGTTGTGGAGTCAATTGTTGTTTGTGTCATATAATCTTCAACAACATGCACGTTCGGAGTAGACGGAGTCTCAATATGCAGAACTGGAGTATCATCTTGTAAATTGATATAAACATGAGTAAGATGATCATCAGATATAGGTGGTGTTGATTCAAGCAACTCAAAACTGGCCTTGTAATCAGACAACCAATCCGGTACAATGCCTTAGGGTGGCAACGCGTAAGATTGGAAATCAACATCCGAATGTTCTTCCACTGTACCAGTATGCTTATTAAACACGCGTTTCTTCTAATTTGAATACCCGACAAATAATCCATCGAAAACTTTGTCTTCAAATTTACCGGCAGACTTTAACACGGTACCGGGACACCCAAAAGGTTCCAAATAATTGAGATTTGGCTTATGAATCTTGAGTAACTCGTAACAAGTTTTCCCAAGTCTTTTAACCATAAGCACTCGGTTGAGCACATAACAAGCAGTGTTGACAACTTCTGTCTAGAAATTTACTGGAAGTTGTGCATCAGCCAACATCGTACCTGCTGTTTTGATAATTGTTCGGTTCTTCCTCTCTGCAACACCATTTTGCTGAGGCGTGTAAGGAGTACTAAATTCATGTACTATTCCTTTTTTCAAGCAAAACACCCTCATGACGTTTTTTATAAACTCCATGTCGTTGTCGCTTCGAATCCTTCTTACCTTCAAATTGTAGAAAGACTCAAGTGTATTGATTAAATTGACAAGGATTCTTGAAGTTTCATCCTTTGTGACAAGAAAATCTTGAAAATTCATCGGTTACCATAAGATATTACCAATGTCCGGAAATGCTTTTACGATTCACAGGACCAAATAAGTCCATGTGAAGCAATTCCATTGGAACATCAATGGAATGGTACTTCTTCGGTGGATGAGATTTTCTTTTCTTCTTCCCTTTCCTGCAGCTAACGCACACATCATTGAATACAATTGGTGCTTCAGAACCCCTTCTACAAGATCCCTACGAACCAATTCATTCATCTTTCGGTAATGGATGTGACCCATGCGTCGGTGCCAAAGAACAGATTCTTTCTCAGAAGCCTTTGAAAGGAAACACTGACCCACAACATTCGATCTTGCTGAATTCATATCAAGAACATAAAGATTTGAGAATCGTGTTGCTCTCATCACAATGTAATCATCTGGAATCTTGTATCCTGGTTTCAAGATCAGACATTCACTCCCTGTGAAAGCAGTGGTGTATTGCTTATCACAAATCTGGGAGACGCTTAGAAGATTGTATTACAATTCCTT
Organism: Deinandra increscens subsp. villosa; assembly: GCA_039602395.1. Lineage (NCBI taxonomy): Eukaryota > Viridiplantae > Streptophyta > Magnoliopsida > Asterales > Asteraceae > Deinandra > Deinandra increscens. The sequence goes on from JBCNJP010000024.1 coordinate 27,790,677, forward strand.
GACATATTCCACTCTGTCGAATGTGATAGCACCATTACTCAATTTACGAATTCCAGTAATTTGACCACCTTTATTTCCAGCAAAAGTGACTTTTCCTCTATCGAAATGTTTAACATCGTGATGTAGGGAGATGTCACCGGTCATATGTCTGGATGCTCCGCTATCAACATCCGAAATATTATTCATAGGCTGTCGCGAAGCTCCCTTTGAAGTGTCAGTCATCAAGGCAATCGGGTCTTTGATATTATTTCTTTTCTAGACACCATTCTCCTGTTTGAGACTTGTATTTTCATCTGACAGCTTTTGCATTTCCTTTTGTAGAGTAATCATTTTATCAGCAACTCAGTTTGTTTAGCCTTGTCATATTGTTCCTTTAACGGAAGACTTTTCTGATACAGATTCTCCAAATCATTTGCGTTATCCAATGCATCAGCTTTTACAGCTTCAACCTCCTTAAACAATGCTTCTTTTTCTTGACTTGACACTTCAATCTTCTTTTTCAACAAAAGAATTTCATCAGACTCAACTTGTTCAGAAATTGTATTTTCCATAAATGCAAACTTTTCTTTAAGCATTGAGTGAACATCATCAGTTGAGGTTGTAGCATTTGTTTCATAACTTTCTCCAACATTTGTTTCACCATTTGCTTCATCACCATCTTGTGTAGACTCGGTCATAGCATCTTCATCCTGCACATGTTTAACAATTAAAGCAGATGAATCAGCAAACTGGTTACCCCAATTGTATGTTTTGTCTTCTTGAGACACTAAAGCTTTAGAATTTTCAGACTTACGGTTTTAGTTTGAGTTTGAGGAACTCCCTGAATTTGTAGCATTCTTGTTTCCAGACGCATTTGACTTAGGAGCAAATTCTTGATATTCCTGCTTTTTGGGCTGAGAGCATTCCCGTGCAAAGTGTCCAAAATTCGAGCAATTGTAGCATCTCACTTTTGATTTATCAAATCCAGTTCCACCACCAGAATTAAGATCTTTTCTACTGTCTTCTTTAGAAACCTCTTTACCCTTCGAGCAAGCATAGAAAATTGCTAATTGATATCCATGAGCTCCAAATCATCTGGATCAACTTGGTCAAAGTCTTCTTCGGTTAATGTCAGGACCGATTTCTAGCCAAAGATCATTATTTGATTCATCACACGAGTGCGGAAATCACGTGTGATGATCATCCTTGGTTGGATCAGCAACATTGCCTTGCCATGGTTGAAGAAATCTTTGAAACTCAAAACACACCAAGAACACACACACAAACACACAGTGCTCCTCAGGAGGTTCTCTCAAGACTTGTCTAGGGTTTCCTAAGAATTCCTATATATACCCTATGAGGAGCACAAGTGTCTATGCACAGAATACAAGGAGAATCACACATCACATCAAGGAATCATTAAATTCGTCTAACACTTATTGTCAGATCGTTAACCTCAAGAAGCTGATCGATAAATTGCACAGGTCAGATCGTTAGCCACATTGTTATCACATAGCTAGGTCGTTAAGAACAATGTATCTGATCGTTAAGGCTCCTTCAGACTAGCCAGGTCGTTAAGCACACCATAGGCAAGTCATTAAGATTTCACCAGATCGATAGATTGGTTCTTTAGGTCGTTAAGGCTAAATGATCAGGGCAAGTCGTTAAGACATGTGAGGCAGGTCGTTAGAAAGGAAGATCGTTACTAGACATTGAGGAGGCTGGTCGTTAAGATGAACAATGTCAGATCGTTAAACATATTCTACATGCAAGTCGTTAAGGCCAATGTACTCAAGTCGTTAAGACCTTTGTCAGGCAGATCGTTAAGCACAACTAGGGTCAGATCGTTAAGATTAGTTGGGCCTGATCGTTAAGTACAACTTAAACATGAAAATATTCTAAGTGTTGAACATCCAAACACACATACAATCACAAGATCAACACAAATGTAAATCAAGCTGAACCAACATAAGATAATAAACAAACATTCAAAGTAAATATTCAAAGTTCAACATTAACTAAATTATTACAAACCAAAGTGTTCAAATACATAAATAGCAAAATACATGTTGGTTCTGCAGCTTTACCTTTGATCTTGTCCTTGTGTTCGTGTGTTCGCGTTATCACCAACCTCCAGGTTCCAACAATTCCCCCTTTGGTGGTAATGCGAACGACCTCCAACATCATCATCTTAACTGTCCAAGAAGCTTCAACAGGAAACGTCGGTATCTTCTCGCCAACCTGTTATACTTGCGGTCATAGCAGTAGATCTGTGTTTGTCACAGCATCCAAAGATCTTTTGTTGCAAATTTCTTCAGATCTGAGTAGTGCCACATTTCAAGCTTCTTGTCCGGTCCTCTACACAAATGACATATCCCGCGACTGTCTATTTCCCACCTCTCCAAGTTCTTCAGACTTTAAGTTTTCATCCTTCCGGCGTTAATACATTCCCAGCTCCACCATTTAAGGAACAGTAGGAAGTAATTTGCATCAACTACCTCATAGGGCTTCAGCCTGGGTGGAACAGTTTCAAGGCGACCATAAAAGATCCAACGCAAGTAGCAGATGGGTAACAGACTGAGCTCTATGGCAGCAAATAGTCTGATTTGTTCTGCATTTTCTCGTTCAATCACTAACTCATGCGTTTGAGCACTGTAGTACCAATCCTTGATTGGGTTTTTCTTCAGATTACCCTCAATCTTCTTAGTCTTTATGTTCCTGCCAATGTTGGAGTAGATCTGCTTGTAAGGGGACTTTAGCTCGTCTCTTCTTAAACCGTTCATGTTCTTTCTTCTCTTGCTCTCTAGTTTGCTTGTGATACATCTTAAGGTATGTGGAATGCACTAAACTCTGAGCTATTGCAGCAAGCTCAGCGTTTGAGTGATTGACAATGTCGAACCGTCTCAATTCTTTAAGTTCCCAGGAGAAGAACTTCATGAGGTCTCTAATAGTTGCGAAGAATTGAACGAACCCGTTTCTTCTTTTAACGATAAAAGCCCCGAACTCGTGATCATACTTCCATCCCATAATTTCATTGCATTAGGATACTCGGAAGTAGAAGGCATCTCCTTTAGCTTACGCGCAGTGAACTGCATCATAGCTTTAGTGTGTGGGAGCATCTCCTTCCATTCGTCTACCAATGTGGGAGCATCATTGACACGATGGCTTTCTACCCTCTCCTGTTCCATCATATTGATTCTTCTGTTCCTGGACTCAGCGTCATCATCCATGAATTGCTTGGCCATCTTTCTTAGTCCGGGCATTTGCTTGAAAATATAGTCTTTTCTTGCAACATTCCTGACTGCTAAGAAGTCTCGAAGCTCTCGTTTGGTCATGGAGTTGACCTTGGCCTGGATAGATTTGGGACTAGGAGGGCTGGATAGTTAACAATCTGGGTCGGCCGGAGGTGCCCGATATCTAGTATGCATTTGATGAAGTTTTTCCGTCAAGCCGTTATTGAATTAGACGTAGTCTACATCTTGATCTGTGTCAGCATACAGATTCACAAATGCCTTTTTCGGGTCTCTTAGACTACAGTGAGGGTTCTCCTTCAGTAGCTTTTCCATATCCATTTCATCAGTGTACATTTCAACAATTTGGTAGGTGTTGAAAGTCATGAGATATTGGAAGGATAAACCACACTCTATCAGTGCTCTAACGTATCTTGCAGCCTCAGAGTGGTCATCAGGGTGTACACCATTGCCAGTTTCATTGGGAATCACCTGGATCAAGGGGTCAGAGAGATTTGAATTTGGCTCCATTGGCATTGAGTCGTTTTCCAATATGGTGGTATTCAGGTGTCGGGTTTGACGAAGTATTTCTGCTTCTCTATCATCAATCACCTTCAAAATTTCTTCTGCCCTTGCCTATTGAGCCAATCTAAACTCTTCTTCTTTAGCTCTCCGCTTATTCTCTGCATCTTCAAACTCCTCTTGTGGTGTTATCTTTTGTTTCCCCTTGTCTCTTCGACTCAGTGTTCGAGTGGTACCTGATGGACCGGTTTCTGCAGAAGTTCTCACAGCAGTAGGTTGTTCAAGAAGCTCTGGATCCACCACGTTTACAGGTACGTTATCACCAACCAACGGTGATTCTGGTTGAGGAGGGAGACCCATAGGATTATATCTTAACCGTTCCGGAGCGATTCGCCTTATCCCTGTCTTGTATTCATATTCTTCAAGGGATAATGGATAAAAGCCTCTATTTCGATCAATTCTGCTTGCCATGTTCAACTAGCTTCTTCCAGGGTTTGCAGGACTATCATCAGGCTCAGGTCCAAAAATATCCTCGGGATATGGTCTTCTCTGGACGACTTGAGTAGCCATCACAGATAAACCAGTGGCAGCTTCAGCAGAGTGGGAAGGTAAAGTAGAAGTTTGCTCTTCAGTGACATCGTCTAATGATCCATTCTGATCTCTTTCAGTGGAAGGTAAGGCTAGAGCTAATTGATGTTCCACCATCTCTACCTGTTCTCCCACAAATGGCACTACATTGAGTGGAGATATGGGATCAAGGTGGGTCATTTCAGTCTCTGCTTCTTCTTCGAACTCTTCTTCCTTGACATTATCTAGGATGTCTTCATCATACTCATCACCAGAAAACTCCAAATCTATGAAGTTTAGAGGGTTTGACCGGTTTACCAGTAGGTCAAGACGGTCACCCAACTCTTCAACGTCATTCAAATCATCTGGATTTACTGAGATATCTTCCAAAGCTTGCTCTTTGGATTTTCATCATTGACAGTCACTATGCTTCTGCAGCTGGGATCAGTAGCAAGAATAGTAGAATAGAAGTCCTTGAAGGTTTCTGTACCAGCATCCAGAAAGGCTAGGTCAACAGACATATGCTGAACATCTTCCATTGCTGGAACCAATGCACTAGAAGGGTTTGTCTGTGACGGTTGGACTGGAGGAGCAAGTTGGAGCTGTAATGATACACTCCTAGGAATGTCTGGAGAAACTCTAATTTCACCAGCAGTGAGAGCCAGTGGGGCTCCTGAGGAAGAAGCAGCAGCAGTTCCTAGTGCAACCATAGTAAACCTTGCAAGCTTTGGATTTTCAGGCGGTGGCACCAGATACTATAAGCTGTTGTGGATCTGCATTTGCATTTCTTCATCTTCACATGGTTCATTATTCAAGAATGTGTCACCATATGATGCATCCACTTCAGAATCAGAATCATCATCATCAGAGTCGTCAGAATCACTATCTTGTGGGCCTTTTTCATCAGTATGTGGGAAAATTGATTCTTTACCAAGAGCGTGTGAACTCGGTTGAACAGATGGTTCAGTTGTTGAGGGTTGTTCACCAGCCTGTGTGCTTGTACCTGTATTCCCTTCTCCGTCTCTACCATCTTTTGGAACATTCTGTTGCCTATCATTATGCACTTTAGCGAGCAACTCCCTGAGCTTTCTAATCTTAACCGCTTGATCCAGAATTGTCTGATTTGCAGCTCTTAATTCGGCCTCAAGGTGAGAGTTTTGGATTGTCAAGATCTCAATTTCTGAGTTCATCTCCTCATAGTCATAGACATCATAAGGATTTACACCTGACGGTCCAACTTCAGAAGTTCCTGCTTTGGCAACAAGGCTAGTTCTTACCTCAGGTTGGGTAGCAAAGACAGCGGCTGGAGTTACTATCATTTGCATCATTTGACCCTGTTTAGGTGAAACAGCCGGTTCATTTGGGAGGGTGACAGGTTCTGTAACAGCTTCTGTTTCAGCTTCAACAATCACAGGTTCAGTCTCTGCAGACTTGTTAACATCAGCCTCAACAACTTCCACCATCTTTTCAGTTGCATCGAGATCGGATATGAACTTCTTCATCTACACGACTTCCTTAGCAGCTTCTGAGGCGGCTATGCATTCGGATTCAGTAGTAGAATCAGCTACTACTGGCTGTTTTGAGCTTCTCCATGAAACAGCCCCTCCGTTAAGAGTGAATACGAATCCCGACTGTGAGCGAGAATCATCTCAGTCAGTCTGAAAACTAGCGTTAGTGTAACACCTTACATTGAGCTCTTCATCAACACCTCCATATACGAGAAACATATCTGTGGTGTTTCTCAAGTATTTCAATATGTTCTTTACAACCGTCCAGTGAGCTAGTCCTGGCATCTGCTGGTACCGACTAGTCACGCTCAGTGCATACATACGAGACATCCGGTCGTGTGCAGAGCATGGCATACATGATAGATCCAATAGCAGAGGCAAATGGGATCGATGCCATTTCGCTTATCTCTTGCTCTGTTTTAGGTGCTTGAGATTTGTCCAAAATTGTACCCTTAGTCATGGAAACGGCTCCTTTCTTGGAGTTGCTCATGTTGAACCGAGCTATGATCTTATCAACGTATGTGCTTTGACTGAGACCCAAAAGTCACTTAGATCGATCTCTGTGAATTTTAATTCCCAGAATGTAAGCGGCTTCTCCAAGATCTTTCATAGCGAAACAAGATGATAACTTCGTTAAGCATGGGTATGTTGTTTCCTATGATCAGTATATCGTCTATGTACAGTACGAGAAACGATACAACGCTCCCACTTGCCTTTCTGTAAACACAAGGTTCATCTTTATTTTGATCAAAACCAAACTCTTTGACCTTTTGATCAAAACGAAGATTCCAGCTTCGAGATGCTTGCTTGAGTCCATAAATTGACTTGCTTAGCTTGCAGACCTTATTTGGATTCTCTGGATCGACAAAACCATCAGGCTAAACCATGTAGACATCCTCTTCGAGTTGTCCGTTCAGGAAAGCGGTTTTGACGTCCATTTGCCATATCTCATAATCATGGTATGCGGCTATGGCAAGGAGAATCCTGATCGATTTGATCATGACAACGGGCGAGAAGGTTTCATCATAGTCAATCCCTTGGGTTTGAGTGAAACCTTTTGCTACAAGCCGTGCCTTGTAGGTTTGCACATTCCCATGCATGTCAGTTTTTCTTTTAAAGATCCACTTGCTCCCTACTGCCTGAGTGCCGGGGGGTAGCTCAATCAAGTCCCAGACATTATTGTCACACATGGATTGCATCTCAGCGTTCATGGCTTCAAGCCATTTATCATATTCCGGATCTGACATAGTAGCTTTGTAGTTATTAGGCTCATCGTTAGAATTGGCTATTAACAGAACGTCAAAGGCCTCATGATAGCCAAGGTATCTATCAGGCTCTTTGCGCGTCCTTTCGCTCCTACGAACGCTTGCGCTTGTGCTTGGGTCTGATGGGGCGATAACCATTTTTCGGTCAGACGCAGAGACCGTCTCAGGGTTTGGTGTATCTCGAATTTCTTCAAGATCTACTGGATCGCTATTCGTTCCTCGAGTAAGAAACTCTTTCTCAAGGAATTTACCTTTCCTTTTGATGGAAATAGTGTTTGCATCAGGATGGTAAAAGTAATAACCGGTATTACTATAGTATCCAACGAAAGTTACCCTTTCGCCTTGGGGATCGAGTTTGTTATCAGATTCGCTGGTAACATAAGCATCACATCCCCACACCCTGAGGTATGATAGTTTAGGAATAGAACCATGCCATATCTCATACGAGGTCTTCTCTACTTTCTTGGTTGGTGCCAGATTTATTAGGCGAGCAGCGGTCAAGATGGCATATCCCCAAAAGGAATGTGGCAAGATGGTCCCGCACATCATCGATCGAACAATGTTAAGCAGAGTTCGATTCCTCCTTTCACTGACGCCATTTAACTGGGGTGTGCCAGGAGGAGTAGGTTGTGAAACAATTCCACATTCCTTCAGATGATTCAGGAATTCAGCGCTTAGGTATTCACCACCTCTATCAGATCGAACTATTTTAATAGTTCGACTCGGCTGATTTTGTACTTCGTTTTGAAACTCTTTGAACTTTTCAAAAGTTCCATGCTTGTGTTTCATCAGATAGACATAGGTATAATCTTTTGTAGTCATCGATGAAAGTCACAAAGTACCGTTCAAGATTTCTCGTTTCGGTTCGAAAGGTTCCCACACGTCGGTGTGAATAATGCCTAACAATCCTTGGGCCCATTCACCTGTGTGGGTGAAGGGTGACTTGGTAAGTTTACCAGATAAGCACGACTCGCATTCATCGAAGGAATTTGCATCTTGGGATTCAAGAATCCTAGCAGTTTGCAACTTCTTGATGCGGGCTTTGCTTATGTGCCCAAGCCTATGGTGCCATAACGAGGATTCATTACTATCAGCTTGCCTTCTTTTAGAAACATGATAGAGCCGATCGTTTGTTTGAACGTCTATCTCATATATATCATGTCGAGGTTTAGCCTCGAAATAAAAGATATCATTAAGGTAAGTAGAAATCATATTTCCATTAAATTTATACCGAAAACCTTGTTCAAACAATGAAGAGACAGAAATAATGTTTCTGGATAAACCAGGTGCATACAAACAGTTAACTAAAGTAACTACAAGGCCAGAAGAGCATGAAAAAGAATATGTGCCGGTATCAAATACCCATGAATTGGAGGAAACAGTGAAAAAGAATATGTCCCGTCACCAACGATGAGGTCCATGCAGCCTCCTTCTGTCTTCTTCCACTTCTCAGGTTCCTACAAAACATTAACGATGTGATAACCACATCCAGTATCAAATACCCATGAACTGGAGGAAACAGTGAAAAGTTCAATAACATTTATTGACATACCTGATGTGCAACCCTTATTAGGGTTCTTGGTCATCTTCAGCTTTGCAAGATAAAAGGGACAGTTGCGACGCCAGTGTCCCATTTTGTTGCACTCATAGCACGGGCGCTCCTCAGGAGGCTGCACCTATGGTTTCTTGCCTTTGCCTTCTTTAACCTTCTTGGCTTTGGAGATCTTTGTATTAGCAACTCTGAGCACGTCCGGCGTGGTCCTGATCTTCACATTGGGTATCAACGGAATAACCTCCTCGATCGACGGAGCCAAACAATTAATCGCAAGAATACGATAATGTCCAGGCAAAGATCTGAGTACTACATCAAGAGCCATCCCATCAGAGATGGAGTATCCAAGGTCGATCAGCCTGTCGCGATACGCTTTCATCAGCATGACATGATCGTATGGCGAGGAGTCGCTAGCCATGGGGCAGTTCACGAATTGTGAAAGTGCATTGGCTCGCTCAGTCCTCTGACCTAACTCAAATAAATCCTTGAGTTTACGCATGATGTCATAGGCAGACATCCACATGAAATTGTACCGATAATCCTGAGTCATGCTAGATAAAATCAGGTCAGTGACGTCCTTATCATCATCAGTGTGCTTTTGGAGCTCAGATCGCGAGTTCTAATTTAACAAGTAAGATGGAATACTCGCGATAGGTCGGTCAATGACATAGAGTTTTCTGAAGAGCCTTAAAAGGTTCCTCAGGGTAGTCTGCCATGCGAGAAAGCCAGTCTCAGTAAAGGGGTCGAGTTGTACCATTGAACTTAATGGTGGTGAGTTTTCATTAGCCTTCTGAAATAAGCAAAGTAGATTTAACTAGTATTTTTGATGTTTTATATTTCTTTTAAAAATAAGTTGGTAAAGTTTATTTTTGAGAAATCAAGAATTCGTTTAGGCGACGTTACTTGAGACCGCCAAATGAGACTCAGGAGCAAAGCCGTGTAAACAAACGCACAACGGTTGCCAATTGTGAGACTCAAGTCATAACTCTCAGTATGAGGCCGCTATATACATACAATTTTATTTTGCGATACGTTTAGCCTCATCCGTGCCCACTTTAGCAATACACATCTGTGGCGCAGTGTTGAAATACTCCAACACCACGAACATATATGTCTAAAGCGATAGTAATCTTAAATGGTCGAAGTGATGACACGGTGTTGAAATACTCCAATGTCCTCACCTTAATAGGCACCCTCGGCACCAAGTTCGGTGTTGAAATACTCCAACACTGATGCTCCGGTAAATACGTTCCAAGTTCGACTTAAGATAGGATGGCACGAACTATTAGTTTTTAAGAATTACCATATAGGGATATTAATTACTTTTAATATTTAATTATCGTCAGACACGAACGATAAACCCTATCACCAATCGGGACTAGTAAATTAATTCACCCTAATTAAAATTACTAAGTTGTCGCGAATGGCACATTGTGTGTTAATCGACATAAGGTCTTGATCTCGCCCGAGCCATACAAGTGAGATCATGAGGGGTATATTTAATTAAAATTAAACACAATAAATGATGAATAACCAAGGAGGCAACTCTGTGCGTTCTTGGATCCGATTCAGCTCCCACTTGCTTCGACATCCCTTCGGCGTGTGTCCAGTCTTCGAGTCTTGGTTTTTTTTTATAAAATTTACCATTACAATATAGTAACCTAGCTCTAGACTTTGTACAACTTTAAAACCCTAAAACCGGGTCCTATAAACCAAAAATTCGAAATACATAAATGGGCCAAAACAAATGGGTCAACCAGAGAAAAATAAACACGCCACCGACATAAACAATTATGTAATTTTTAAACAAGGGGTAGGCCGTAACACACAATAATAAAATTTACATAGAATTAAAATAAACAAGTAAATTAATTCTAATTCACAACTTGGATTTTAATCAAAATTGCGAACTACCGGTTACGAAAAGACCGGTTCTGGTTTACGCGCGGTGATAATGGCTCTGATACCACTGTTGGGTTTTACAGTGGATATCCGGGTTACCGGTTTTAATTTTATCTGATTAAAACCGATTTAATGTAAATTAATACTATATTAATTTGGCAGCGGAAACGATTTAATCAAAACACGTGGATGCAACTGTAACAGGATCAATCACCATACATGACAAACACATAAAAATATTTATTTAAAATAAATAAATAAAATTAAATATCTAAACGAGTTAGATATACCTTGGCGGGATCCGAGCAACCGCTTGAGACACCCGGATTCAACGGGCTCGCGCTAGGACGAACTGAGACTTCTGACTCGAACCTGGGAGACAGATCATCGATGGTGGCGGCGACAATAGTGGTGGCAGCGGTGGTAGGGTTACCACGGGCGGCGGTGACAAATCTTTCTCCACCGGGATCGCGATTGGGACAGTGCCTACGAAAATTTCGTCACCGCTGACAGGCGGTGACGCGGTGGCGGTGGCCGGCGAGTAGAGCGGCGCGGGCCACGACGAGGGGACATGGTGTGGTGGCCTCGACTGCGCTGGCAGCGCGAGGACCACCGGTCGGCGATCGCACGGTGGTGCGGCGGAAGCAGCGACGGCGGCAGCTTGGGCCGTAGCTACGGCTTGGGTCGCGGCTTCGGCTTCGGCTCGGGCTGCGGCTTCGGCTCGGGCGGCGGCGGCTTCCTTTTCGAGCCGAGAATAAATACTAACCAAACGGGGATCCATCGGAATGAGCGACGAACGGCGGTGGTGGCGTCGGACAGCGGTCGGCGGCGACGAGGGGTGGCGCCGGTTTTGGGGTCGACGTAGGGAGGGAGAGAGAGAGTGGAGATTAGGGTTTTGATAACTTGTTTTTCAATTAACCTCTCTCTCCCTATTTAATTAAAAATCGCGGACCGGGGCACTGACGGACTGGGCCCCGTCGCAATTTCTATCAGTCCACCATACTGATCAGTCTGTTAAATCCATCAACAACTGATCAGTCCGTTTGTTTTATTTTACGAGCATTTTTGGCCGAATTAATTTTGTCGTTTTAACTAAATAAGTAATCAAGTATTTATTTAATTAACCACTTAGTTCGTTTTAATACTAATTAACAATTATTTAGATTTATAGTCCGTTGACCTGGGTGTAACTCTTACGGGTCAATATCGGTCGGGTTTGTTAATTCGTCGGGTCAGGACACCCTGTTTCCAACAGCAGCCACACAGGGCCCAAAAGAAAACAAACTAAAACAAGCTTCACTCCCTGCCCAATTCACCACCTTTCCCACCAGACTGGCCCATGATCACTTCCATCACTCCCTCAGGTTTGATCGCCTTCAACTCATCGAACGTCTTGTTCACACAAGCTGACACAAGGTTGATATATTCAAAACGCTTCTCTGCAATGGCTCGGGCCGCTTCCCCCACTTTCTCCTCAACGTCGGGATCGTACCACTCACCATCTTCCAAGGCACCACCCGACTCTGCGTGAGCAAAACCATCAACATAGCCCATATGCGCCCCGTTAGCCATGACAGCACTCTGAAAGTTCCCAAGAGCCTGGCGATATTCGATACTTTTAAACAAATAACCAACCACATGATGGAACCCGTCCTCAATCAACCGTTGTCGTTCGTCCCCTAGCTTCTTGGAATTGCCCACCTCCCTCCGATACAAGCTCTCAAGCCTATCCCGCTCGGACCGTAGTTTGGCATCCTCACGCTCGGACACTTCAAGAACTCTCTTATGGGATTCCTTCAACAAAGTAAGGGAATTCTCAGAGTTAGCCAAGCTTTTCTACAAGTTTTCACACTTAGAAGACAGCTTGGCCTTTGAAGTCATAACACCACGATGCTCATCTTCCAAGGCTTTCAGGGCAACATCAACTTTCAACAACTGATCCACATCCACACCACACAGCTTCTGTGACAACTCTTCAAACTGACGCTTCATCTTCATAAGCTCCTCACGTTTCTTCTCATACTTTCTCTTCATGGCCACGCACCTCTCCTCCAAAAGCTCGTTACGAGCTAGCATATCAACCGCCGCATTAAAGCCTTTAGTTAGCTTAAAGTATGCTTTGTCTCAAGCCAGGGAATAATTGTCTTTCCTCAAATTTTCCACCTCACCCTGAGGCAAATAACACAGCGCAAATTCACGACAAGTTTCCATGCTTTCCAGTCTCAAACCCTCCCTTAGCGTCCATTCCGGATGAAAAACACGAGCCATCTCACCCTCACCATGCAAACCTTCCCCCGCAACATCACTATCAAGACGGTCAAGACTCACGCTGACACTAGTAACCAACACAGCTTTCTCTTTTCCCTTCCTAACATCAATCGATGCTCGGACGTTAGTAGAACTACCCGGTGCCGTAATATACCGAAACGGACCAGCCGGTGTTACCTGAAAATTACGAAGAATTTGATCAAGATCGACGCATTGGATACCATCAAAAATTGCTAGAGAGTAGTCACTTATGTCTTTTTGAACCTCATGATCAACAGCCGGCCCTTCAATTAACCGCTCAATTTCATCGGTACTGATAATCACGACATCAGAGTCACTAACCTTTTCTTCACCAGAAACACCGCCCGACTCACTACCCTTATCTGAACTATCCTCATCCTTCTTCACAAGTTCCCCTTTCTTTCCACTCTTCAACCTCTTAGACCGACTGCTCGAAACCCCATCTCTCTTAGCCATGGTTTTCTAGGAACCACCTTTCTCACCTCTCTTTGTTTTATCCCCAGAATCAAATGCCTTCCTCTTGCTCGACCGAGTTACCTTCTTTGACTCAAACTCCTCAGCATTAGCAAGAACCATGGTCGGACCTTCCAAAGTCGAACCAAAGAATGTTCAGTTTTCAACAGACACAGTAAACTCCTCATGACGATGTTGCTGACCAGCAGCCACCGGATCAACCTCAGTAACAGACTTTCTCTTACTTCCTTGAACAACCCCTTTCGGTTTCTTCACACTGATGAATGACAACCAATCCATTTCTGCAACAAGCAGCATAACGTTAGAAAATATATACAAAGAAGCAAATAAAACAACAAAAAAGGGAGCCATACCCTCCCCATCCCTTATAAAGATTGGCTTCTAATCTTGTAAGATCTTTATAGGGTTGGTGGCAACTCAAACATAGCATCCTTAGTATTTGTGCTCAAATTGTATATCTTTCACTTTAACTTGTATTTTGTACTTGGACAATTCTCTTGATGTTTATGTTAATCATTCAAGTATTTGATATTTTATATTTCATATGTAATGTCATAACTTGTGTTGATCATTGATATTGAGGTATTTGCCCTTGTACATTTCTATTTTGATGTGAAAGTCTGGATCCATATTCTGAGTCATTTCATGACAATTTACTTGGCTAATGTTAATAACTGAATGTGACTTCATAATAACAACCCTGAATGGTTCAATAATGATTCTTGACATTTTACGAGTGTACTTGATGATTTGGACTTAGTCTTGGCGACCTCACCAAGCTTGGCGACCTCACCAGCTTGGCGACGTCACCAAACACTTGGTGACCTCAACAAACACTTGGCAACCTCACCAAGCTTGGCGATCTCACCAAGTTTGGCGACCTCACTAGGAAGTCTTAGCGACTTGGTTTTTCTCTTGGTGATCTGGACAAGTGTTCTTGGCGACCTCACCAAGGTTGGCGACCTCACTAAGTAGCCTTAGCGATGTCAAGATTTGTTCTTGGCGATCTCGTCAGTCTGATGACATAATTTGCCCTAACTTTAATAACATTCTCTTGATTTCAGTGTTGTGACAGCAGGTGCTCTCTCCAATATAAATAGCAACATGAGAATTACTTAAAATAAGCTTTTTAGACGGCTGTTTGAAGAAAGAGAGCACCTGTGTGTGAAAACCCACGTGTTCTTGAGTTTCAGACATGAAATCTAAGGATTTCAACCAACAAACACTATGATTTGATCATGGATTCATGATTTCCACACTTGGATCTGTTTATTAGATGAGTAAAGGCTCCAAATTGGTCCTGACAAATGGTATCAGAGCCATTGTTCTTCATGTTCTTGAGGTTTTTCTCAAAAACTTGAAGAATCACTCATTCAAGTCATCAAATCTAGTTGTTTGTATGATTCCTTGAACCATTTTGAATGAAATTTCACAAGGAATTTGTTGGAATGCTTAGATTTCACCAATAATCACAATAAATGGGTCAATTTTTGAGTTTTTCAGATTAATGCGAACATAGAGCATACGTGTTGTGCGTTTCTTTTGAAAATCAAAGTCTATCTTCCACTGATTTTGAGTCAAAATTGAACATGCATACATGTTAGACTCATGATTTAGGGATGATAGCAACTTGAATCATTCAAAAACATTAAGCATTGAAGATTTTAGAGCAAAAATTGTGTTCTTGGAAGTTTTCATAAGAATCACTGTTTAAACCGATTTCGCATAGATTAAGTGGTTTTTGGAGTTTGTTGTAGTAAACAAATGTGTTCCTAAGAAAATTCCTAAGCTGTTGGTGCAATAAAAACTTGATTTCGTGAAATTTGATTTTGATCCAGTGATTATGCTCAAGAACATGGCTGGAAATATTCTAAGTCTTGAAAATTTTGAATATTTCAAATTTCAGATTATTGCTTGATTGATTCAAACAAAATAAGCTTCATGATGTTTGTTTTGTAGGTTTTGAGCAATTAACCTCAATCTTAGCATCCGTTGAAGCAATTTCTGAGATCTCAACTCGTTTGACCCATTAAGCACTTTTGTGAAGAAACACAACTTGTTTCATCATGTCTGAGTTCAATTCTAGAAACCAAATATTCCAAGGGCATAATAGGCCTCCAAAACTACTCGGGGCCGCAAACTATGATGACTGGAAAAAGAAATTTCAGTGTCACCTCGAGTATCTAGATTATGACCTATTGACATCTGTGAAGTGTGGTCCTAATGTGTTCTATGTGGATCCTGTTCCTGTGGTTGGTGCTGATCCACCTCCTGCTTAAAGACGTGTAATAAAGAAAGTTGAAGACTATTCACCAGCTGAACATAATCAAATGAAGGTTGATAAACGTGCTCTCGGGTGTATCAAAATGGCATTATCTGATGACATTTCCTTCCACTTCACTGAAGCAACCTCTGCTCATGAAATCTGGGTTGCACTTGAGAAAAAGTATGAGGGGAACATTGAGAGCAAAGAGAGGAGACTGGACTCTCTCAAACTGCGTTTCAACACTTTTGCTCACACTGCTGGAGACTTATTTGAGACTCATGTGACAAAATTCTGCAGACTTATCTGTGAAATGCAAAATAACCAGATCCGACCTGAGATGCCAGCCATATCTAAGAAGATTCTGAAGTCACTTCCTCGGGACTTTGCTCCATATGTTATCTACCTACTTAAAAGCAGTGATTTAGCCACTTGTGACTACTTGGATCTTATTGACAAAGTCAGAGGCTATGAAATTGCAACTATTGAAAGATACGGAAATTCACTTATGGGGAAAGTTACAAATAAGGGTTCCTCTCAGATTGCCCCAAAAGCTGCTTTCATTACTCCTAATGAGACTGACTTAGAATTTCCTTACTTTGTTGGTGGGTCCTGTTCCTCTAATCAAGCATCTGCTCCAGTTCCTACTCAACAACCTGTTTGTCAAGCTGCCTTCATTTCTCAACAACCCGTCTCACCAGTGATTCGGTCACCTGCTACATACCAATCAGGACCTTCAGCTGTTGGATTAACTGACAAAGACCAAGAGTTGTGTAATGCTCTTGTGGCATGCCTTGCTTCCCAAATGTCTGGAAGTATTGAAAGTATGACTTTGTGCCAAGAAGACTTAGACCAAATTCCTGCTGATGACCTTGAAGAAATGGATATCAAGTGGCAACTTGGTATGATTGCTGACCGCACAAGAAAGCTTTTCAAGAAACTGGGAGAGAAGTGTTCCAGTCACAACCCAGTGCAACTATTGGTTTTGATAAATCCAAGGCACAGTGTTACAATTGTCAAGGTTTGGGTCACTTTGCACGTGAGTGTAAGAAGCCGAAGCTGAGACAGATCCCTGTGACATCTGGGGGAAACAAAAATTCGAGTCAAAATCAGGCCAACTATTCATACTAGAAGTCACAACCTGCTGGCTCATCTCACCAGGGTTCTAGTTCCAACAATGGTAAGCATGCTGACAACCCAGAAAAGGGTCTCGTGTCACTAAGTGATCCAAACTACACGTTATTCAATCAGACTCAACCACCAGCTAATGTTGATTATGCACTATTGGTGAACTCATCTAATGAGTCCAAGATTGAGGAAGACTCCTTCTTTGATCCACTTTATCCCAACGACTTTGCACTGATGGCTGATGTGGATGATGTAGAAGCATATTCCTATGCTAGCATGTGTCTCGTGTATTGTATCTAATCTAGAGCGTCTGTGTGAGTCAGATAGTCATCTGGCCGGACCACATGGTCCGCCGGACCAGTTGGTACAGCGTACCAGATGGTCCGCTGGTGGTCCGCTGGCCTGTTGACTAAGTGACTATAAATAGTCCGTGTTAGAGAGAGTTAGTTAGTTTTGTCATTTTCATATCTCTTAACTGTGTGTAACTCAGGGTGTTTCTCTCTCTAGCTTGTATTCTCTAAGTGAATCAATAAAGCAAAGCTTTATTTACATCGTGTTCATTCTCTGATAACCGAATCATGCAGTAGTAAGATCGTCTCGTGGTTTTACAAGTGGTATCAGAGCATTCCAGGTTGTTCTACTGCTGTGATTTGGTAAGTTTTTCGGATTCTAGAGAGAAAAAGTTTGGGTTTTCTAAGTTTTTCATCAATTTTTCATAATTCTGAGTGATTCCAAGGATAAAAATGATTTCTGGATGTTCCTGGAGTGTTTTCGCATCATACTGATCCAGTTTCTAGCTTCAATTGTCGAAATCTGTGAAAATCAGCCAATTTCAGCTTCATTTGCATTTGGTCCGCCGGATGAAAATTTGGTCCGCCGTTTGATCCGCCCCGGCAATCTTCATCAGTCTGATCCGCAGCAGTTACAGCGTACCAGTTTTTGGTCCGCCGTACCAAAATCTGATCCGCCGTATGAAATTTGGTTCGCCGGACGAAATCTGATCCGAAATCTGGTCCGCTTGTACAAAACTGATCCGCCTGGCTAATTTGATCCGGAACTGTTCCGCTGGTAGTATTTTGATCCGCCAATTTGTGTTGGTCCGCTGGCAGAAAACATATCTTCACTAAAACTGACGTAACTTGCAAACTGTTTGGAGTTACGGAACCCAATACCAGTCAAAACGTTCGTCTTTCCGAGATCTAGACGTGTACTCACCTAAAAGGTCTGTACCCCCCAGTTTGACCCCCAAAATCTGCTTGGAAGACCCTCGTTTTTTAGTTCAAAGTTTTGGAGTTTTAGGTTTAACATCAAAATGAGTGATTTCTATGCAATGACTGCTGCTCAAACATCAATGCAAGCCATGTTGAACTATGATAATGAGATAGGAACAACCCAAAAAGTTCCTAAATTGCTAAGGCTTGAAGATTATCACAATTGGAGAAGTTGGTTTGAATCTTACATTTATTCGCAAGATATTGAGAGTTGGATTCCAATTGAGAAAGAATATGAATATCCGATGATAAGTCCCAACAAACCAAAGATGATTAGTAGTTTCGATGCTGATGAACGGAAATTGTTTTCTCGAGAAAAGAAAACATATAGTTATCTTACAATGGCCTTACCAAAAGATCTAATGCATCAATTTAAGCAATATACAACAGCTAAGGAGTTGTGGGATGCTATTGAAGAGAGATGTACGGGTAATGATCAATACAAAAACACTCGAAAGAAATTTTTGAAGAAAGAGTTTGATAATTTCAGGCACTGCGAGAATGAGAAAATTCCAGATTTGATTGCTCGGTTTTCCCATTTGATAAATGAACTTGATGTTGTAGGAGTCAAGAAAGATAGTGATGAATTGAAAGAGAAAATTCTGGAAGCTTTACCAGAACAATGGGAAAATTATGTGATGATGTTGACAAATGATCCAAATTATTCAAATTGGACTTTCAACCAAATAACTAGCAAATTACAAGCTCGTGAGATGGAATTACTGGTGAAGAAATCTGCACATCCTACAGTTCAAAATCCCGAATTGTACTTTGGAGAAAATAGTGCTACTGTTCATGCTAAGGCAAAGTCACATGTTATTTCTAGTAGTAATCCGCCGGTAACAGCTTTTCTTGCTGGACATTCTGAAAATTCTAGTTATTCTCCAGGATGTCGTTTTACCATTCCAGATAAATCGTCAAATAATTCTCATCCTGCTCAATCAACTGAAGAATTGGCTGCATTGTTATCTGCTTTTATATCTTCATCGTCTGGTTTGATATTTGGTCAAATTAGTGATGCTGATTTGAGTAGAACTGAGTTTGAACAGCTGGATGATGATCAATTGGCTGAATTAGATCTGCATTGGCAATTTGCAATGATAGTTGAAAAGGGGAAACGGTTTATCAAGAAACATGGGAAGAATTCCTTTGTTCCAGGAAGTAGAAAACTGGGTTTGGATAAATCTAAAGTAAAATGTTTCAAGTGTTCCAAGATTGGACATTTTGCTCGTGAGTGTTCTCAATCGTCTTCTGATAAAGTTAAATCTGATAAGCATGACGCAAAAGCTATGATGGTTCAAGCTCAAGCAGAAAGAGAGTATGAAGAATGGTCAAAACAATTTGACAAATCACCTATTGCTTTGACTGCTATTCAAGATACGTGTGCCGACTCCGACGAATTTTGTTATATCAAAGGTCAACCTGTGGCTTTAATGGCTAATATTCAAGTTGAATCAAGTGAGTATACATCTGAGATCACTACATCTGAAACAAGTGATTCTGAAGTTAGTGGGTATGAGTCAACTTGTGAATTTTGTGCTGAAAAGGATAGAAAAATTCGTGAATTGGTTCAAGAAAAGGAAGGGTTAATGGTTGAGAGAACACTGAAGGAAATAGAATTAGAAAGTTTCAAGAAGAAAGTTGAAAATACTGATGACATTTGCAAGATAAATGAGAAATTAATCGCTGAAAAGAATGTTTTGAAGGAAGAGTTGGTGGCAGTTCAAGATAAATTGAATGAGTTCATTAGTGCCGATAAAGAACAAATTTTGAAGTTGCAAAGTGAGAATGAAGAGTTGGTTAAAAGTGTTGAGAAATGGGAACGTGAAGCAAAAGATGTGATTAATGATTTTGATAATTTGTTTGAAAAATCAACTGCAAGAGTAGAATCGCTGAAGAAAGCTTATGATGATCTCCAGAAAGAGTTTAATGAAATTACTGCTAAGGAAAATGATCGTCAAATGGAACATTCAACATTACTTGATAAAGTTACAACTTTGACACATGACAATCAGTTGTTGAAACGAAATATTGAGATTCATGAAGGTCGTGTCAAGAAAATTACTCAAGAAGTGTATGATGCCCATGATCAGATGCGACAGGAAAAGTTTCGGTTTAATACAGCTTCAGAGCAATTAATTGAATCAGAAAAAGCACTGGGTGAAGCTCAAAAGAAAATATCTGATTTGAATGTTGAAGTGTTGGATCTTAAGAGGCAGTTGAATAATTTGAAGAATTCACATTCTTTCACAAGTTATTTGTGTAAAGATGAGAATCTCAAGAAGGTTTTTGGGAGTGAAGAATATAATCAGATTCCTCATCCAGTTATTGAATCTAATGCTCTTGCTGACATTCAAATTTCAGCTCTAACTGGTGATTATTCTGAATTTGTTGCAAAGAAGTCTGACTTGAAGAAATCACAGAAATCAAAGATGAAAGTGGACCAAGAAGAGAGTTTGGTTGATAATTTCCCAACAAAGTTTGTTTCAGGTGGTTTTATTTCAGAAGAGGGAGTTGGTTCTGTTGGAAACCAAGTGGCGAAGGATGAAAAGCAGTTGCATAAAGAAAAGTTTGCTGCCCAACTGGTTGAAGCTAATAAACTAAAGGATATTAAAGCTTCGTTTAATCAAGCTGCTAAAGCAGGTCCTTCGTGTTCTGAAGTCGATTTAACTAAGCTACCGGGTTACAAACGTTGTGGTTTGGGTAGTGATAGTAAGAAGGGTGCAAAGAATATCAAGAAAAATATGCCCACAAAAGCTCTAAAAGTAAAGAAAGACACAAGCTTGGAACAAATTTATTATTTGGCTCAAGTCTTCATGTCTACAATGGAAAAGGGGTTCGGTGGAAAGATCCACACGAAGGCTTCATCTACAAGTTCTTCTGGTGAAGTTCAAACAGTGAAAGTTTCGTCTTCATCTGGATCAAATTCCACTCCTCGAAGTCCTACTTCAAAATGGGTACATTCTAATCGATTTCAAATTTTTGATGATATTTCTGATAATTCTGAGCCCGTTGAGAGGTGTTCATCAGTTCAGGGTAAATCACAATCTCAACGATCATATCGTTTGTGCTATCAATGTCGCCGAAAGGGACACATGGCATAGGATTGTCCTGAAACTGTAAAAAGATCGTTTTCAAACAAATCTGCCACATTTATCGATGAATTAGGCATAATTTTTACTGAGTCCACACCGTCTAACACTAAGTCTAAAAAGAACCAATTTTTTAAATTTGATTCAAGTGTTGAAGGTTCATCACAAGATGATGGTTCAGTAAAAACAGAAAAGGTCAAAATGCAGTGGCGACCTAAGGTGGTCAGCAAAGCTGCAACTGATTTTGTGGAAGACACTGGTCGACCAGAAGCTGTGTGCTTCGGGTCATTTGAGTACTAATCATTTAAACCAGTGTGCAGGTATTCCTAGAAGACCCGTTAGTGATTGCAAAGTTGCTGATGGAGGAGTATTTTGCATTCTTAACTTAAATTACATGTGATATCATATTTCAAAACTGAAATTTTCTGAAAGCTAAACCTGACAGGTATCAGTATCGATTGGTCAATTTTTTTTCTTTAATGCTTTTTGTTTGTAGTTTAGGGAGAGAAAATTGAAAAACCAAAAATAGTGTCTTTGTGTTTTTGTTTTTGTTAAAATGAAAATCCAAAATAGAGTTTTCATTTTAAGGGGGAGAAAATGAAAAATACAAAAACATCGAAAAATGGAAAAATACAAAAACATTGAAAATGGAAAAATACAAAAACATTGAAAAAATGAGAAATTGTATCCAACATATTTGGGAAATGATGGTACATTGGCTTACGTGTCTGGCTCATGGATAAATTAGATGAAAAAGCCATAAGATCATTGTTTGATGTACTTGGTAGGCTCGGCATTAAATCAGAAAGTATTCAGATGTGATAAACACTAAATACTAATGCTTGACCAAGTGGACAACATCTTGATGCATATCACATGATATATCAAGAAAAGATATGTGAAAAAGAAAATGAGAAGTCACTGTGTATACATGTGTTCATTTTGCTAAGATTTAAACTTGTTTGATTTTCTTTATTTTGTCAAACGATCGGACTTTCTCTGCGTGTCGAAAGACCGACCTGATTGTTGTTCGTTTGACGTTCTGCTTTATTTTCTTTGGTGTTTCGTATAACTCATCGGACTTTCTCTGCGTGTACGGGAGTACCGACCTGATTGTTGTTGGGTTATACAATTTCAACTTGTT
Organism: Deinandra increscens subsp. villosa; assembly: GCA_039602395.1. Lineage (NCBI taxonomy): Eukaryota > Viridiplantae > Streptophyta > Magnoliopsida > Asterales > Asteraceae > Deinandra > Deinandra increscens. The sequence goes on from JBCNJP010000024.1 coordinate 27,812,863, forward strand.
TTTTTTTTTTTTTGTTAAATCCGAGGTCTTATCTGCGTATCGAAAGATCGACCTTAAGGTAGACGATTTAACGTTCTTATTTCTTTTTGCATGGAACACAGTTGACTGAATCATGAATACAATCATTATGTGATTAAATCACAAATGAAATCACAAAGTGTGATATAAAAAGCAAAAATATATCTGAGTATGTCTGATAGTGTGGGGTACACTGATCAAAGCAAACCTAATCAATGCAATAACATATCCAGATGGTATGAGTATGATTGTGTCTGAGTTTAAGATGGACAAATTATACCAGTAATCGACATGACTTGTGTGCTGAAGTAATTGAAATTGAAGTATAGTTCAGCATGTTATGACCAATATGATCCCAAGTTGTGATCTTTCTCGCAAAATACAAAAATAGTGTGTGTTTCAGTATTTCATTTCTGTATTGCATTTATGTTTCATATCTGAAAAATCCAAAAAGATTTTCGGTGTGTTTTAATATAAAGTTTCAAAAAGCCAAAAAGATTTTGTTTCTTATTTGTTTTCGACCAATCGGTGCCATGATACAAAATTCAAAATTCAAATTTACATCTTGGATTCTCGAAGAGAAATTTTGCGCCAAGATTAAATTAATTTTCAAAAGAAAGGAAAGCCGCGTTTCTGTCTTCTGAAATTGCAGGTTTCTGTGTGAAAAGTCTCAAGCATGGTGAAAGGGGGAGTATGTTATATCTTTCACAAGTGGATCTTGAAGTTCAAAGATTTTTCAAGATTGATCCAGCCATGCGAGCTCTAATTCTGACAAGATTTCAAGTTGAAGATCAGATGCAAAAATGCTGAAGATTGAAGACTGAAGTTTTGTTAGAAAGATAGATAGCTAGATACACTACACGTTAAGGGGGAGTCTGTAGAAGCATATTCCTATGCTAGCATGTGTCTCGTGTATTGTATCTAATCTAGAGCGTCTGTGTGAGTCAGATAGTCATCTGGCCGGACCACATGGTCCGCCGGACCAGTTGGTACAGCGTACCAGATGGTCCGCTGGTGGTCCGCTGGCCTGTTGACTAAGTGACTATAAATAGTCCGTGTTAGAGAGAGTTAGTTAGTTCTGTCATTTTCATATCTCTTAACTGTGTGTAACTCAGGGTGTTTCTCTCTCTAGCTTGTATTCTCTAAGTGAATCAATAAAGCAAAGCTTTATTTACATCGTGTTCATTCTCTGATTACCGAATCATGCAGTAGTAAGATCGTCTCGTGGTTTTACAGATGAAATCTCTGACGATGTTGCTTTTGTGTCTAACACTGCTGATGGTACTTCCAAAGGTGAATCTGATGCTAAACAAAAGTGTTGATACCTAATCTGTGCGTCATGTGAAGTATCTGAACGAGACGATGTGAAGATCAAGATACAAGTTCAAGCTGCTTGCCGAACCAGGTCCGAACCTGGAGTTCGGACAGGGTTCGGCCCAGACGTATATATATAGGAACTTTTTTTTGTAATATGGAACGGGGAGAGAACTGAGAGATCTTAACTATGTGTTTTTAGAGTGTTTATCTAGAGAGCTTCATTGAGAGTTTGTAATTGAGTATTTAGTGATTTCAATAAAACAAACTATTATTTACGTCTCGTGTTCACTCAACGATCAAGCAAACCTCTAGTATGATCCGTATTACGGGTTTTCAATTGGTATCGGAGCTAATCCAGGTTGCTCTATTGCGTTTGCTTTGATTGTTTCGTTTTCTTGATAAAATCAAGTGTTTTTCATTCATAAACGAGTAAATCTTTGAGCTTTTCGAGTGCATTTCATTTCCAAAACATTTCTATGGGTTTTACCTGAGTTCCTGTCAAAAATCTCGTCCAAATTCTCTCAAAATCGCGAAAATGGTGTCGAAAGTGTTCGGGTTCGTCTGAGGTTCGGAGTAACTGAAAAATTACCGCTCTGAACTCCTAGTTCGGAGACAGTTCGACTCAATTCGGTTCAATTCTCACGAACCTTAAGTTCGGATAGAGTTCGGAGAGAGTTCGGAAGCAGTTCGGACCTCGTTCGGAACAAATTCGGTAAAGATTTTATTGGTTCATCCGAAGGTTAGGTTTGGCGAGAGTTCGGCTACTTATTGTTCGACTAAGGTTCGGAAGGAGTTCGGACAAGCTTTTCAAGTTCGGATCAAGTTCGGACAAAGTTAGGATATTTGGGTTGTTTCACGAAAACTGACTTAACTTGAGAAGCGTTAAGAGTTACGGAACCCAATACCAGCTAAAACGACTGTCTCGGAAAGATATACACTTTTACTAGCCTAATAGCTAGTACCCTCCGTTTTAGTACCCAAATTCCGCTTGGAAGACCTTCATTTTCAAGTTTGAAGTTTTGATATCGAATTTCAGAATTTCCAAAATGTATGAAATTGAGGTGTTCGTTGAACGTCATCGTCAAAATGTGCCAAAGTTGATAAATCTTGAAGATTATCATGGTTGGGCAACAAATTTTAGAGCTTATATTGTTGATTTGGATAAAACATTGTGGTTACCAGTTACGAAAGAATTTAAGTATCCAACTTAGGGTGGTGATTTTAAAGAAATACAGGATTTTTCAAGGGAAGAAAGGAAATCATATGATCAAAATGAGAAGGCTGTTGCAGTGCTTCTGTTAGCTTTACTTATAATTCTTAAAAGTCAAATTAGGAAGTGTCAAAAATCAAAACTGATATGGGATTTTGTAAAGACACAATGTGAAGAACATATGTCCAAAATTTCTCCGAAAACAATTGATCAAGATTTGAAGTTTCAAGGTAAAATTGAAGAGTTCGAGAATAAGGTGGGAAAGTTGACTGAAGTGAATATTTTTCTGACAAAGGAAGTGGAGAAATGGAAAAATAAAGTTTGTGATGGTTTAGCTGCTGAAATTCAAAAGGATGTGTCTGCTTCTTGTGCGAATTGTTTGGAATTTGCTAGTGTTAAGGAAGAATGGTTGAAAGAGAAGAATATGTTGGTTGAAGAATGCAATAAAGCTCAAGCTAAGGAAAATGAAGATGTTGAAGATTTTGATGCTTTATTTGCAAAATGTTATCCTCCTCAACAAAAATATGAGAATATTCATAAAATTTCCGTCGAAGCTGCTGATAGAATAATTCAACTTCAGGAGGAACTCACAAAGTTGCGTGATGAAAATGGTGAGGTTCAAAGTCAAAATAACATTTTGAAACAAGATGTTATTTACTATAAGAAACAGGTAGAGAAACTTACTTAAGAAGTTCTGGAAGAGTGTCGCTCGAGACAATGTCATATAAATGATTATAACAATGTGTCTGATACGTACATTGCTTCGCAGAAAGAGTTGTCGGAAGCTAATATGAAAAATAGCAGAACAAAAGATTGAGATTTTTGATCTGCAAAGGAAATTGAAAAATTGCAACAATTCACCAACTTTCCTGAATTATTTGTATAAGTTGAAAAAGAGTCAGGAGAATGGTAAAGATGCAAGTCTTCATCAAGTTCCTGCTCCTGTGGATATTGAACTTTCTGTTCCAGCTATATCATCTGGTATTGAACAACATGATTATTCAAAATTTGCTGATACCAGTTCAGGAAAGAAAACGAAGTCCAAATCAAAGAAGAATAAAAAGGAGGTTGATTACCACAAAGGGTTAAAGTTTGATTCCAAATCTACATTTCTTGAAAAAGAAAATGTGTTTTATGGAAATCCAGGAAATCTAAAAGTGCCAAAGTTTTCTGAGATTCTGATAGATGATTCTTTGATTTCCGGGAAGAATGATTTGAAAGGTATCAAGTCTGAATTTACAAAGCTTGCCAAACAAGGTCATGAGATACCAAATTCTGTTCAAGATAAATTTAAGCAGAAGAATGGTGGTTTGGGATTTGAAGAAAAAGAAATGCCGATTAAGGATTTCAGCAAGAAGGAATTCAAAGCAAAGAAGATAAAGAAGCAGAAGGTGTTTTCAGATAAGAAGGCACAATGTTGGCAGAAGAAAGTATTTTCACCAGATGAAAAGCTTTCCTCTGTCTGCAGAGTTTTCTTGCATGTCTAATTCTACATCACCAGGCGGTAACAATTCAGATTCATTTTATTCTGCTAATTCTAACAGGTTTTATCGTCAAGATAAATTCTTTGGTTATGGAGATGATTCTGATTTTTATGATTCTCCAAAATGTTTTCTAAAATTTCATAAACCAAAGAAATCTAAACCTGTGTTTTCAAAAGTTTATGATGAATGTTTGACTGACCAGTTTGGAAAACCAATTTCAATCCATCCAACTGGTAAGAGACTTTGTTATGTTTGTCGTCAGAAGGGTCATTATGCAAATAATTATCCTACGACAACTAACAATTCATCATCAAATGCCAAACATACAAAGTATGTTGATCTTGATGGCATCATTTTTAGTGAACCAATGCCCAATACTAAATTTTCATGAAAAAAGAAGCCTCTTTCGGAAAAATTGGGCAGTAGTTCTGATTGTCACTCATCAGTTGACAATGGTTCACTAGAAATCATAAAACCAAAACAGGAATGGAGACCAAAAGTTGTCTCCACGGCCAACATAGATTTTGTTGAAGACACTGGACGACCTACCATCGTTGGGGATGAGGGTCGGGGTTTTAAGAACTTATTGTTTTCCAGTGTTTGCAGGTATTTCAAGAAGACCTATTAGTAATTGCGAGATTTTTGACAGTGAGATACTTGTGGTTTTAAGTTCAAATGCATTGTTCTTATATTTGAAAAGTTGATTTTCAAAAACTTCATTTTCAAAAATGTGTCAAGTGTTGATCGATCATCTTCATTTTTGTTTTTCATTTTCTTTCTCCATATTTTAGGGGGAGAAAATGTGAAAATTTAAAAAATAGTGTTTGTTTGAATTTTAGGGGGAGAAACTAGGAAAATATAAAAAATGAATGAAAAATTGAGAAATTGATCCGACAAAAGCAAGAAATGATAGTACATCTAGTATATACGTTTATCTGCCATGGATAGATTAAGTTTAAAAGCTGTAGGTACTTGCATAATCTGTGAATGTGCATTACTAATCTGATATCTGCAAGTAAGATATAAACATAATGCTTTCCTAATGATCTTTGGTTGTTTTCTTCTTGATGATTGCTATGTAATGATTCTGACAAAAACATAATAAAGAGATATCCTGATGAATGCATGCTTTCATTTTGAAAGATTTAAACTTGTTTGATTTTCTTTATTTTGTCAAACGATCGGACTTTCTCTGCGTATCGAAAGATCGACCTGATTGTTGTTCGTTTGACGTTCTGCTTTATATTCATTGTTGTTTAGTATAATCCATCGGACTTTCTCTGCGTATACGGAAGTATCGACCTGATTGTTGTTGGATTATACAACTTCAACTTGTTTTGCTTTCTTATTTTCTCAAATACTTGAGCTTTCTCTGTGTGTCCACACGACCGACCTGATTGCTAGGTATATGAGGTTTTGCTTTATTTTTTTCATGACTCATCAAGGATGATTAAATCTCAAAGAAAATTTTCTTCTATATGATAAATATGATGATTTGCTAGTACTTCTGATAGAGTAGAGGCCGAGTTATCAGTGCATGATAATACTACCTTAAGCATATCTGAAAACGATAAAAAATGATTGGTGCATGCTGAAATAAACATAAATGTTGTATTTGCGATTATCTTGACTTGCATGCTGATTAAGGCCGAAATTAAAATGTGCTAAATGCGTTATGTTTGATATGATCTTGCGTCGTGATCTTTCTCGCAAAATACAAAAAATAGAGTTTCTTTCCGCATTGCATTTTCATTTCATTTCTGAAAAGTACAAAAAGAATTTTGGTGTGTTTTAGCATAAGTTTGAAAAATAAAAAAGATTTTAGGTTTGTTTTGATAGAAACTTTGTAAAAGTCAAAAATATTTTCTTTCTTGTTTGTTTACGATTGATCGACACAAGATACTAAAAATATTTTCAAAATCTATATATTGGATTCTCAAAGAGAAGTTTTGCGCCAAGATTATTTATGTTGGCGAGGTACTCAAAGGAAAGAGTTAATCACAACTTCAAGTCTTCTGAAGCTGTTGATAAGGAAGAAAGAAACTGTGCATCATCAAATATTCAAGATCAAGCTATCGTCAAGTTGAGGGGGAGTTTGTTCAAAGAATATGTTTTAACTGGTGAACAGATATTGCACATGACGAGGGGGAGTTTGTTGATACCTAATCTGTGCATCATGTGAAGTATCTGAATGAGACGATGTGAAGATCAAGATACAAGTTCAAGCTGCTTGCCAAACCAGGTTCGAACCTGGAGTTCGGACCGGCCGAACCTGGAGTTCGGACAGGGTTCGGCCCAAACCATCTTAAACTTTGTCATAATTTGCCATTACTTAAGTTTTTCACAAATATAAAACACAAACAAGTTTTTTTTTTGAATCAAAACACACTTAGTTCTTCACCAAACTCAACTTATCAATAAGACTGCTATTTTAAGTAAAATTTCTGGAATTTGGGTCAAATTCACTGACATCCTCTGTTGAAGTAAATTGATTAATTCTTGGAGAAATTTGAGCCTATGCCTTAAGTAAATTTCTTTTATATATTTGTAGGTTAATTGAAAAGCTCTGTCACTATCACAAATCTAGTGTGACATGACCTAATTTCATGATGTTTCTTATGTGCAGATGGCTCCCAGACCGGAAAAAGCAGCCAATGCCCCTCTGGATTTCTCAAAATCACACAATCAATTCTGTGAAATAAATAGAAGTTGGACAGATGCCGGATTGTATGAACAGGCCTTCAGAATTCTAGAGAACTCGAATTGGATCACTGGTATCCCAATGGAGCCTGTCAATAGCTCAGGTATAATAAATGATTTCTGGAACAATGCCCACACATTTGAGGCTGACAATGGTTCCAAATCCATCATATCAAAAATTCAAGGAGTTTATGTTGAAATAAATGAGGAGAGAGTCTGAGAAGTGCTACAGTTAGATGATGCACTGTGCCCTGATTCTTTTCCAAAGGAAGAATGGCAAGACACAATCCTCATGATGGGATATCAAGAAAATCTCTCGGTAACTTCAAATGAGAAAATAAAGAAGACGTTGTTCCCTAAAAATTGGAAGTGCATCATGACTTTCTTTATTTCTGCTTTTGGTTCAAGAAAGTCAGGAACAGACGACTTTGTGGAAGAAACAGCCTGGGCTCTACATGGTTTAGCATCCGGTGCTGGTTTCAACCTCTTAAGGCAAATAATTAAATGGATGGACTAAAACTTGCATCCAATAAGAAAATCAGAGAAGTTCTTGATGCATTCTAAATTCATACAAGCCATCCTTGATCCTTACTACCCGAACTTGCAACAGACAGAACCATACTTGGTTTCTAGGAGGATGATATCTGGTTCTTACACACGATACCGGATGGGTCAGTATGATGGACCTGAAGTTCCATTTTCCCAAACATGATTGAGGGAATTGATGTTGATGACGACATGGATGAAGATCAAAGAAATAATGATGCTGATGCTGATGCTGAATGGCAGATATCAATGTTGCTGATCCTGATAATAATGCAGCAAATCTCCAAGATGATAATCCAATCATCTCCCCCATTCATGATGACCCTATGCCATCAGAACATGAAGACATAGATTCAAACAAAGATGCAACTGAATCAGACGAATTAGGAGATGAAGAAGAAGAGTCTGGTAGTAAAAATAATGCATCTGACAAAGTTGCTGACAATAACTCATATGCATCTGGATCCAAACCTGAATCAGGGTCAAGATTCCAACCTGGATTAGAATCGGGTTCTGACTCTACTAGTTCTGATGCAAGGGGTCCTTAAAAGAAGAAAATAAAAACAAGAGAAACAACCAAAGTTAGTGAACAACCTGAGGCATCAAGTAATAAGAAGCAGAAGAAAATAAAGTCAAGGAAAACAATGGATGAAATTTCAACAAGCTCCACAAAATCTGATTCACCTGAACCAGATCCAGCCTCATTTTTGCTTGAGGGACATTTTAATCCTACCTACAAAAGAGAGTCAAGATCTAAGTACGCTCAAGAAAGAAAGAAGCTTGAAATAAGAAGAGGGCTTGTCTCAGGAACTGGAACTGCTGCTGCTGTACAATCACCAGTACAACCTGAACCAGACGACACTTTGCAACAAAGAGTTATATATGCTCCCATCACCACTATTGTAGCAACCATTTAGGATATTGATGCAACAGCAGACATCAACATCACAAGCCTAGATCCCGCCATCCAATTTGAGTCTCAGCCTATGTCAACTGCTCCTACTCAAGTGATTGCACCTGGAGCAGATACCTCCTTGGTCCATCAAGAGTTGACTTTGGAGCAAAATCTTAAAATATCCAACTCTTCGGTTGCTAATAAGCTTAAAGAAGCAAATGACAAGATCAAAGTACATGATCAAGAGCTTCTTAAAGCAAATGAGAAAATAAAACAGCAAGCTAAAGAAATTGAAAGACTCAAGAGGCTGTTGGCTGAAGCTCTTTAAAATAATCAAACTGCTAGAGCTAATGATGATGATGTGGGTGGAAGTGGAAATGGAAACCAAGGTGATGATTAGATAATAGAACAACCTCCCTCTGCAGAAAATATTCAACAAAATAAAGAGCCAAGTCTAAGCCTAGATGGAAAAGAATCTGGAGCTAAATCTTCTACCATTGTTACCGAGCAAGATGTAGATGATACTCATCTTGCTGATTTTTCGTCAGGTGATGATGAATCTACCGAATCTGACATGGACATCTTTTATGATGACACCTTTCTTAATGTTGAACCAAATGACGAGGATGAAGATGAAATATACCAATCAGTAATAAGCCTGGTGCCACCTCCTGAGAATATCAAACTTCCAAGATTCTCCAGAGCTGCAGTTGAAATAAATCAATCATCCTCAGGAGAAACCCTTGCCTTAACCATGGGTGAACCAGATGTACCTCCTGCCATCCCTGAGATCTCCTTGCAGCTCCAACTGGCTCCTCCAATGCAACAACCAATAAGCATTGTTATGCTGCAAATGCTGAATCCGAAATCTCTGAACAACTGAAACACTTGCATGTTGAAAGTGAGTTTCTGGATATTGGGAGAAGTGCGTTTCGGGAGATTTATGCAAACACCCTTGCTACTGATCCTGGCAGCCGAAGCGGTGTAGTTGTCACTGAAGAGAATGTTGAAGTCAGTGAAGCACTGCAGATTCAGCCTCTCAGTATGATTCCAGACGATATCTTCAATGACATTAGTTTGGCTGAACGTCTAAATAATCTTATTTATGACTCCAGCGCCACAAACTTCATAAATCCGGAATTCACAACTGATGATGAATATGATGAGGAGATCATCTATGAGATCAAAGACGAACCAGTTGAGATTGTATCTCCAACTCCTCTGAGATCTGTGCCTGTGGTAAGTGAGCATCAAATTGAAGATGAAGTTATTATTTCTTCAATCTCTTCACCAGTTCATCATTCTGAAGAAAGGGAAGTCAATCAAGAAGGAGTTGCAACCCAAACCTTAGTGACTGAGTCTACTAAAACCACCACGAGTGCTGCTCTTGAAGCTGTTCAGGTTGAACTAATAACAAGTGCAAGTGGTGGTTAAGCTACAAATAATCCAGACCCTTCACAAGAAGCTGGTCCTTCTAATAGACCCAACAAAGGTAAAAGGAAATTGACTCCTAAAGAGGTTTACGAGCAGGAAATGGAAAAACAAAGAAAGAAGGAAGAAGCTCTAAGACTTGCTAAAGAAGAAATAATTCTTGAGAGGACACTGGATGAGATTGCCAGACAAGAGGCTATCAGAGAGTTGACAGAATCCATCCGTCCTCAAATGAAAAATTGGCCCTGGATTAGAACACTTTGAGCTGAACGATCAAAACACAGATGAGGGAGAACCTAGAATAAGAATAATCCCCAACTTAGCTGGAGACAATGCTGATCTGTCTGACACTACAGAAATTGCAAAATATGTCAGAGAGCTCATTTCTCATGGGATTCCCCTATCCTACTTGATTACTCTCACGGATGCATAGCTAGTTGAACTGTACACTGACGAGCAAGATATGGAGAAACATCTCTACAACTACAAACTTGCAGATAAGCTTACTGATCCTCGAGCAAATCCCTTTACTGATACTGATAGGAAGTTTGAATATGTGCAATTCAACGACAGCCTGCGAGAAACGATGCGAGAGATGCATGCAAAGTATATGCCTCCCCCTCCAGACATATTTGATCATGTTTCACCTCCGCCCAGTCCCACTACAGCTACGCTTGGCGTTAACCGAATGACCAAAAGAGAGTTGCAGGACTTTCTACACCAGAGGCGATATGCTCACAAAAGCTATAGCAGAAAGCAGCTTCCTGGTCTACGAAAAATGGTCAAAAGTCACATAATTGAAGAGAATAAGAAGGTCAAGCGTCAGCAGGACGAACGAGAAGCAATAAGGGTAGAGGAACACCAAAGGAAGGAAGCCCCTACCTTGGTTGACGACTGGAAGGAAATGGCACCGTATCGGAAAGCCTTGGTGCAGTTCACTGCTAAAAAGCTCAAAGATATGCCTCCTAACGTCGAATCCGATGATGGGATGAAAATCCTTGGTTAGAGATATGATCACGGGTTTAAGGCATTTATTGTCAAATGCAGAAACGGATTTGTACAATTCTTTGCCAAGATAAGAGACCTTCTAAATCTGTTCTCTTGGGAGCTGAAACAACTTAGATGGTGACAGCTGATCAACCATAAAAATGATCCAGTGGGTAGAGATGCTGAAAAACAGATAAAAGCCATCTACAACGTTAGTTCAACTTACCTACTCAAGACAGAAAAGAAGAAGTACAAAACTTTCAGAAAGCAAAGAGCTGAGGACTCACATAAGGTCATCTATAAGAGTATCAGCAAGGATTTGATTACAAAGAAAATAGCAGGAGATCAGAATAGCAACCCAATAAGATGTTGGTATTACAGTGGGGACACTCAGGAATTAGTCGTTGAAAGGGAAGACGGCGATAAAAAAAGGCTCTTCACTGCAATTGAACTGAGACTGCTGCATAGAAGTTACCTTAAATGGTTATTCTACAGTCGCCTGGACACCATCCCTTGAAGGCTTAGGCCATACGAGATAGTGGACGCAAGCTACTTCGGTTTGTTTCTAAGGTGGTGGTGCTGGGAGTGCATTGCTGCCAAGAAGATGACGACAGAAAGCCTGAGTACCTTAAAAGACTGGGTCACGGATGGTTGCGGGATTTGCTACCTCTCTCGTGGTCGTGAAAGGATGTTAGAGATGTGGCACTATTCTGACTTGAAGAAGTTCTTGCGAGAAGACCTTTGGATACTGTACGATGCACCTATTATCTACTTAGATGATCGATACAGGAATCTTGCCCGTAAATACTGGAGGTTCTTGCTAAATCTGCTTGGTCAACTCAGATAGTCGTCAGTTTTTCTTTTCTATGTATGTATTACCACCAAAGGGGGAATTTTTAAGATCTTTATAGGGGTTGGTGGCAACTCAAACATAGCATCCTTAGTATTTGTGCTCAAATTGTAAATCTTTCACTTTAACTTATATTTTGTACTTGGACAATTCTCTTGATGTTTATGTTAATCATTCAAGTATTTGATATTTTGTATTTCATATGTAATGTTATAACTTGTGTTTATCATTGATATTGAGGAATTTTCCCTTGTGCATTTCTATTGTGATGTGAAAGTCTAGATCCATATTCTGAGTCATTTCATGACAATTTACTTGGCTAATGTTAATAACTGAATGTGACTTCATAATAACAACCCTTAATGGTTTAATAATGATTCTTGACGTTTTACGAGCGTACTTGATGATTTGGACCTCACCAGCTTGGCGACCTCACCAAACACTTGGCGACCTCACTAAGCTTGGCGTCCTCACCAAGCTTGGCAACCTCACCAGGAAGTCTTGGCGATCTAGACAAGTGTTCTTGGCGACCTCACCAAGGTTGGCGACCTCACCAAGTGGCCTTGGCGATGTTAAGATTTTTTCTTGGCGATCTCGTCAGTCTGATGACATAATTTGCCCTAACTTTAATAACATTCTCTTGATTTCAGTGCGGTGACAGCAGGTGCTCTCTCTAGTATAAATAGCAACATGAGAATAACCTAAAATAAGCTTTTTGGACGGCTGTTTGAAGAAAAAGAGCACTTGTGTGTGAAAACCCACGTGTTCTTGAGTTTCAGACATGAAATCTAAGGATTTCAACCAACAAACACTATGATTTGATAATGGATTCATGGTTTCCGCACTTGGATCTATGTATTGGATGAGTAAAGGCTCCAAATTGGTCATGACAGATCTAAAGGCAACCAATTTTGGCTAAGGCCGGTCAACACAAGCACCCGCTCTGGGGAAGGGTTTCAAATCAATATGTAGGCGAACCAATTTATCAACATCTGCTTGATCAAACGCCTCGCCATCATCAAGGTTTAACACTGTAGTGGACCTTTTCAAGGAATATTTTTATCCAGCATCTTATCGGATATCGAGAAGAATTTATCCTTGAACCCTTTCAAATTTTTAGGAACCCATTCAAGATAATCAGGACTGCGTGTCCCGTCGTCAAACCGGGTGCGCAGCTGATCCATGGAATACCAGTCTCCCTGCCTACCCATTCAGTAAAACTGACGGAATAACCCAACTGAGGGCATGATGCCCAAGGCACGGCAGCACACCTCAAAGTGGGTAATCCGAAGGAAGGCGTAGGGATGTAGTTGGGATATATGAACCCGATGATGGTCGAGGACGGAGAGAAGAAATTTGGTTAAAAGAACCCTAAGTTGGACAGGGCTAAAGGACTTGGTGTACAACCCAATTTTCCCCTCCGGAGCCTCTTTCATCCAAGCGCCGGCCGCCGGAATCTCCGGTCCCTGGGCAGGAGGAATCCCATATTGCTCGCAAAAGCGATGAAAGAACTTAGGTTTCAGGGTCGAATGATATGTTTGCATACCCGACATAACGACTAACTAGATAGAGAAAATGTACCGAGGACTGAAACGAGATGGACGAAAGCAATAGAAGACTCGGAGACGAAGGAAGGAGACTGTAAAAAGGATAACAAAAGGTAAAACCCCTTTATATAGGGAGCAGTGGGAATATCATACACCCGCGTTGCACACGATCTCATGCCTCAGAGACAATCAAAACACGCCACGACATGACAGCTGTTAATACACATAAAGTCTAAGATGGTTAAATGTCAAATCAACTATCACTTCATCTTGAAACTACTACTCGGATAATAAAGAATCGGAGCAAAGATACAAATTGTTAAATAAAGTCCGAGCAATAACGTCCATACCGTCATAAGCTCGGATTGGGGGCCTGATGACGTATGTCTGGTCACACCACACAACAAAACATCGTACGCCCGAGCGATACTAAACTAACAACTGTTATACCAGCCGACTGAACCATTCGGTCGGGCACAAAGCATCCAACAGACTCGGACCTACAGACCAAGTTCACCAAACAACTAGACCGAGCGACCGCTCGGTCGACCCGACGCTCTTACCAACACTTTACCACAAATGGGTACTGTAGCTTTCTGACCCAACCACCAGGCCAGAAACGCAGGACACCATTTCTGGTAAAGCCGCATTAATTACGAGTAAAGACAACGGTTGGGGGTTATAAATACCCCCAACCAGCCAGGTAATGATTCATTAATTCCACTCCACCCGTCCATACGATTTCTTATTCTCAATCAAGAGATTATTCTCACGCCCGAGCTTGGTCGCGGGACACCCGTCCTGCGCTCCAAGATCAACGGCGTTTTCTATTTTGCAGGTTCTCTCTGGAAACCAAGTATTCCGCTCGGTCACCCGAGTCTCCCTTTGTAATCAGAGTGTTAGGTTCTTACGTCCTAGCCCGAGCTCCTCCTCGCTCGGTCTATCCCAAGTGCCCCCTTACGCCCTTGATTTTAAAATAATTGTCAGGCACATCATGATGGATGCTGTGTGATTTTGGCAATATAAAAAAATTAAAATAGCAAAAACAGAATAAGAGATGTTCTGGTGTATGCATGCATTTATTTTGCAAAAATTTCAACTTGTTTGATTTTCTTTATTTTGTCAAACGATCGGCCTTTCTCTGCGTATCGAAAGATCGACGTGATTGATGTTCGTTTGACGTTTTTCTTTATTTTCTTTGGTGCTTCGTAAATCCATCGGACTTTCTCTACGTGTACGTGAGTACCGACCTTATTGTTGTTGGATTATACAACTTCTGCTTTATTTTCTATTTCTTATTTTCCTAAACAATCGGACTTTCTCTGCGTGCCCACAAGGCCGACCTGATTGTTGTTTGTTTAGGGTTCTGCTTTATTTTTGCATGAAACACCATGGACGATAAATCTCTGTTGAAATTCAAAATTCTGTGAAAAATACAAAAATAAAATAAGCCATATTACCAGTATTTCAGATTGTGTGGGATATCATATTTTCAATGCTTGTTAAATCATACCTTAACATATCAGAAAGCAATAGAAATTGATCTACCTGAACTGAAATAAACTGAAAAGTTATATTCTCTGCCTACTTGACTTGCATGCTGATTAAAATTGAAATTGAAGTGTGTCAGATACATATTGGCTGATATAATCTCGTGTCTGGATCTTTCTCATTATTTCATTTCAGTTTGGTTATTTGTTTTTGAATACCTAGAAATTTTAAAAAGATTTTAGGTGTGTTTTAGCATAATCTTGTAAAAATCCAAAAAGATTTTCTGTGTGTTTAAAATTTTTTATAAAAAATTTGTTTCTAGTTTATTTTCGATCAACCGATAGTGAAAAATCAAAATTATGTCGGTTACAACCAAATGTATTTGATTTCAGAGAGTTCATCATTGAATTGAACAAAGTTTATTGCAAATTGACAAAATTTAAAAATTTTTGGTGTTCAATTTGAAGATTCTTCAAAATTCATGGTTTAATCTGAAAATTTCGGAAAACAGCCAAACCCTAAGTTCGGACATCCGAACCTTAAGTTCGGATCCTCCAAAGGTCGAGTTCGGATAACTTTCGGATGGGCCAAAGACAGAGTTTGGACAGGGTTTGGAGCCAACATGGAGTTCGGATAAAGTTCGGATAAGCCGAACCCTCAGGATATAAATAGCAAAACTTGAGGTTCGGACAATCACTATTCTCCTTTTTCACGAACCTCTACCAAACCTCTGCCAAATTTCCAAAATTTGTTAGACTGCATGTTTGCTTTTTCTGAGACTGGATTAAGGTAGGATTTGTTTTTCCGAGTGCAAGGGTGTCTTTGGGTGTTGTTTTTGGTCGTTTTCTGTGAGTTTTTTTGGTCGAAAACTGTGTTGAGGGTTTTAGGACTCATAGATCTGAAATTAATCATACATAGAGGCCAATTTAGATGATAAAACTGGTTCTGTGGATTCGTAATAAAAAAACGCTTAAAGGGTTAAATTTTTAAAGGCTAATTTGGTCTGAATCGAGTTTTAGCGAGTTCAAATTTTTCAGTGTTTGTCAGTTGCCGAACCTGAAGTTCGTCTACCGCACCTGGAGTTCGAACGAAGTTCATTTAAGGTTCGGGCGTTGACCAAGGAGTTCGGACGTTGACCGAAGGTCAACATAACCTTTGACTAGGTCAAGTTCGGACAAGGTTCAGATAGTGATTCTAGTTCGTCTGGAGTTCGGACAAAGTTTGGCTCAAGTTCGTCAATTGTTGATTTTTGAAGAAAAAGTCAATTGTTTACGCGAATGACAACGAACTAATGAAATTGGTGACCATTTCTGTTAATCACATTAAATTTAATGAACTTTTTGTTTTATGTGTATTCAGATATGGCGGACGATTTAAAAATTGGTGATAAGCATAATATTTGTGCGTATCTTGACGTTGCTCGTTCCAAGATTGCTATATTTGGAGGATCGGGAATATTTGATTTCTTACGAAGATCGAGAATTCACTATGCCATTACACAACCGTGTGATGTCTATCGTGATATTCTGGTGGAATTCTGGTCTACAACAAGAAGAATTACTGATGATCCAATCAGGATTTCTGCAACAATACAAAATCGAACTGTTTAATTCACTGGAGAAGATGTTAGAAGAGTTCTGAAGCTGACTGGTGACTCAACAACAGCTCAACTTAAACTTCCTCATGCTGACAATGTGGCGTTGTTAAAACGAATTTGGTACACCGATGATCCAAGTCGGGAGTGGATTTATAAGTCATCCTTCAGTGTTCCTTACAAATTCCTGGTGCATGTATTCCTGTTATGTCTGGGGCACAAGATTTCAGGACAAGACAAAGTTAATCATAAGATGATTTCATTGCTGAATGCCTTGATTGTGAATCGTCCTTCTAATTGTGCTGGATTAATCTTTCACTACATGAGAGATAATATGACACAAAGGCACAAGAAAGCAACATTGTATCCGAGATTTTTTTAGATGATATCGAATGATTTGTATCCTGATTTAGTGAAGCTTAAAGAGCAAAAGATGGATTTGAAGCACATGAATGAGACAAGTATGGGTGCATTGGCTTCTTATCAGAAAAAGTCACTTGAAGAGCAGCCAAAATTGAAAAGGTTGATTGGTCACTTGGCTAATCCAAACTATGTTGCACCAGCTCGAGGTGCAGCTTGTCATGAACAAGATAGTGATTCTGAGGAATTGGACTATAGTTGGATAGAAGAACAAAATCAATAGCCACAACAATCAAGAATCAAACGGCCAAAACGAAAGATTCAAACACCTGTTGCACAGGAACAAGATCCAGTTGTTCAAGAACCAGTTGTCTCTCAACCTACTGTCTCAGAACCTGCTATTTCAACACAAGAAGTCCCTATGAATGTCACTGAAACTGAAACACCAGCGGTTAATACCTTGATTGATGAAGAAGAAGAATCAGAAGATGATGTCTTTCTTGAAGCTAACTCCGAAGATGTCTCGGATACAAATGAACCATTTGTGTATATACGGGTTGGTTCAAGGAACAAAAAGGTGAAGAAAGGTAGTGATGAGCATCTGGATTATCGTACCAGTTTAAGAAAGAAAAATGATCATTTTATTGGTCGTGCGTACGATGATGTTCCATATGAGCCGGATGAAGATTACATTCCTGAAGTTGGTGTTAAACATGGCAAGGGAAAGCAATCGGTTACTGTTACATCTTCAGTAACTCCATCAAAAAGAAGGATGAAGTCAGTTGCTGCTGTTGGGAGAGGCAAGAAACATAAGAGTCAAAAGTATATTTTGAAACCTTGTCCCGGTGTATCTTCGTCTGATGGTCCAAGTATATTCGTCCCAGAAAGTACAACAGTTCAGAATGAAGTTTCTACAGTTCTAGCTGATATTCTTCAAGGATTGGGTTAGTCTGACATTTTGCAAGATTTGTGAATGCAATACGGTCTGCAGCTGCTAGCACAGCACCTTCAGCAAGTGCTAGTGCTCAATATGTCAATCAGCCATTAGGATCAACACCTACAACTCTTATGTTCTCAACAGCTACTGCAACTACAGCTTCCACAACATCAACTCCTGAAGTTAAATTCAATCTAGATCAGGGTTTTGTGTCATTATCTCAGGCTAGTATCCTTAACAGTGCTTTACTTGATCAACAAGCACATATTGACAGCTTAGAAGCTAAGGCTGAAGAACAATCGAAGGTGATTATTGAGTTGAAAACAAGCAATGATGCATTGAGAGCCAGAACTGAATCTCAAGGGAAGTTGATTACTTCATTACAAGGAGATTATATGCAACTGAAACGTGGGGAATCAGCTAAGGATCAGGAGATTCTAAATTTAAGAACAGCTAGTCAAACCCAGAGTGCTATGCTTTCAGAGATGAATGAGTAATTAAAGTTCTTGATGCAGAAATTTAAAGCTCACGGGGAGATTGGGTCTGGTTCTAGATGCAAAGAGGATTATTCGATGTATTTGAATGATGATC
Source organism: Deinandra increscens subsp. villosa (assembly GCA_039602395.1). Taxonomy (NCBI): domain Eukaryota; kingdom Viridiplantae; phylum Streptophyta; class Magnoliopsida; order Asterales; family Asteraceae; genus Deinandra; species Deinandra increscens. The sequence goes on from JBCNJP010000024.1 coordinate 27,830,821, forward strand.
CTGATCATGAAGATCCTCAAGTGAATGTTGGTGGATGTTCAAGGCCAACCGGAAACACTTGTTCGGGTGCTAGAACTTCTACATCTCAAGGGGAGTCTGATTCAAGGGAAGTTATGCCGATAACTTCAATTCCATCGAATCAAGTTGCTAAGAGTATGGATGAGTTCAAACGAATGCTGGAAGAAGGTGAATTTGTTTGTGATCTTGATCCTGAATAGCTTCAAGCAGTTTTTGATTTAAACGATGAGGATATGAAGAGAACTTCTGAAGCTACACCTGAGAAATATGAGTCATCTGAGCCCGAGTCTGAGGAAGATATCTTTGAAGAAGAAATTGAGGTTGCAGATATTACTGAAGAAGAATATCCAGATTTATACTCCAATTTCAACATCAAAAATCAGTCTGGTGATGAATTTGAAGTATTTCCCAAAGAGAAAGGCGCTGAAGCTGAGGAGATATTGAAAAAGAAAGAGGCAGAAAAACCTGAAGACCCGATTGCTAAAGAGGCAAAAAAACGGAATCAATGATGGGTGTTCAATGAATACATGAAGACATTCCATGCAAATTATGTTCCTCCTCTAAAGCCAATCAAACAAAGAATGCATGTAAAATTCAAGGTTTAAGCATCATGTGAAATTATCAGTTAGATGTATGCTGAAAGTCTTAGGTGCTAGGGAATTAAACGCCAACATGGAATTCAATTTTTCAAGACTACACGAGACTTTGATTCATTATCCGTTTGGGATATTCGGGAGCTTACGCAAAAGCTGTTCTGCAATTATGGTAATGATTGGAAGGGTTACTACTTCAAGAATCAAATTAAGAAAGAATGTATTTTTGGATTTCAATTTCTGAAACCTCAAAAACTGAAGAGGCGTAGACATCCAACCAAGATTCATAAAAGAACTGGGAAGAGGTTGATAATACTTGTCTTCAAAACAAAGCCAAATGCGAGGAAGAAGATTCCGTTGATAAAAATGGAATTGGATTTTATTCAAGATTTGAAGTGGTGGTATAATAATGAAAAGACTGGAGAAGCTGTAATAGTGTTGAAGAAAGACAACAGGGTTGTGAAGGTTTATGATCCAATGTGGCTGATTAACTTATCAAAAGCTGATATAGATGTGTTGTATCATAATCAGATCCTGTTTCATCCATATGGATCAGACCTTGTAGTTTTAAAGGGTGATACGAATATGCTTTGCGTTCAACATCTATGCTGGGCACAATCATTAGAGTACCTGGACTGAGATGAAGACTGGAGCTGAAAAATCGACAAAGACTGACCAGCATTTGCCAAGGGGGATTTTGTTGATACCCTGCAGATGGCAAGATGTTGGATCAGACAATGTTTTGAAGATTTCAAGTTTTCCTGTTGGCCGAACCCTGTCCGAACCCTGGCCGAACTGCAGGTTCGGACAAGCAGTGGAGTTCGGACAGTGGAGGTTATATATAGGTCGATAGGTTTGATTTTTGTAACTAAGCTTTCTTATGTGTGTGTAAGTGAATGTGTTTTGTGCTCTGAGTCTCTGTAAACTGTTCTTGCTTACTGAACGAGATTGAGTATTATATTTACACGTTTGTTCAATGTTTTGTTTACACAATGATGTCGAGCTGATCACGATCCATCCGTTAACGCTCTTTCACTTTCCCTTACCACACATCGACTCTAATGTGGACGCAACAGCCTCATGAAATGTTGACATTCATGGATGCCACCTCAAGGTTCTACCAGATTCAAATGGAGCCAGATGACTAGGAGGATACATCGTTCATTACGACAACATGGATTTATTGTTATGTTGTTATGCCTTTTGGATTGAAAAATGCAGGGGCAACCTACCAAAGATTGGTGAATATGATTTTCAAAGAAAAGCTAGGAGAAACTATGGAGGTATATATAGACAACATGGTGGTAAAATATCTGAATTTGAGCACCCACGTCCAGGATGTTAAAGAATCTTTCGATATCTTGGACAAATACAATATGAAGCTGAATCCAGAGAAGTGTCATTTTGGAGTGGGTGCTAGCAAATTCCTGGGTTACATGGTGACCAAAAGAGGAATCGAGGCTAGCCCTGAACAAATTCGTGCCATTATGAATCTGAAGTCACCATAATCAACCAAGGATGTACAAAGGCTGACAGGCTGGGTTGCAGCCCTAAATAGATTTATCTCCAAATCCTCAGAGAGATGCCGAGATTTTTATGATATCTTTAGAAATAACAAAAAAATCGAGTGGATGTCCTATCATGAACAACCCCTACCAGGATTTGAAGTCATATCTATCCTCAGCGCCTCTCCTGATGAAATCAAATCTAGGGGAACCACTATCCTTGTACCTAGCAGCCTCGAGGAGTACGGTAAGTGCAGTCCAAACCAAGGATACAGAGGGTCAACAACACCTGGTGTACTATGTAAGTAAGAGCCTTCTTGATGCTGAATCAAGGTATTCACATTTGAGAAACTTATACTAGTCCTAAGTATGGCTTCTGCTAAACTTAGACATTAATTTGAGACTCATACTATACATGTGAAAACTAACTACCCACAGGAAGGATGGAAAAATGGTCCCTAAATCTGAGTGTTTACAACCTGGTCTATGAAGTTAGAACAACCATAAAATCACAAGCTCTAGCGGACTTTGTGGCTGATTTTAGTAGTGACGTCCAGAACGAAACAGATCAAGAATTACAGACCTTGCAGGAAGAAGAATTCTTAGGATGTTGGACCTTATTTATGGATGGGGCATCCAATGTCAGGGGGGACAGGCCTTGGAATCATGCTAAAAACGCCACAGGGGGACATAATACCCCAGGCTGTTAGGTGTGAATTTCAAGCCACTAACAATGAAGCGGAGTATGAAACCCTGATTGCTTGTTTACAATTAGCCTTGCATCTTGGGATTCAGAACATTCAGGCATACATCGATTCCCTACTTTTAACTGATTATTTCAATGGATCTTACGCGGTGAAAGGGGAGAAACTGGCCAAGTAGGCAAGTACCTAGAAATTGTGAAGACCATATCCCAGGATTTTCAAACTTTCAACATACAACAAGTACCCAGGGATGAGAATGCTGACGCGGACGCACTAGCAAACCTGGGGTCAGCATTCAAGGCAATGGATGACACACACAACCCCATAATCCACATATTGAGCCCAGAAATCAACCAACAAGAAAATCCTGAAGGCATTGGTCCTGGAGGCAGGGTCTTAGCGTCCGATACCCAGGATGCTCAGTGTCCTGATTCCCAGGATGATCCGTCATCCTGGACCAGACCTATCATAAACTATCTACAGAATGGTTCTATTCCCAGTGAAGAAAAGGATACTAGGGCATTTAGAACCAGAATGGCCAAGTACGTTCTTATAAAAGGGAAATTGTATAAAAAATCTGTTGTAGGTACATACCTAAGATGCTTGGAAGATGACGAAGCTCAAGAAGCACTCAAATACATCCATGAAGGCGACTGTGGAAACCACACAGGGTGCAGGTCTCTAATGTCCAAAATCTTGAGAACATGTTATTTCTGGCCATCCTTGAGAAAAGATGACCAGGAGCCCTCAAATGTGATGCTTGCCAGAGACACACCAATATTGCTCATCAACCGGCCAAACCCTTGCATCCTATCCATGCATCCTGGCCCTTTATGAAATGGGGAATGGACATTGTGGGGAAGTTACCCTGGGCCCCAGGAGGGAAAGTCTTTAGGTTAGCAATGACCAATTACTTTTCAAAATGGATAGAGGCTGAGGCATATGTCCAAGTTAGTGAAAAAGAAGTCATCTCATTCATCAGAGGAATATCATAACAAGATTTGGTATACCCTCTGAAATAGTGTGTGACAATGGATCTCAATTTATTGTCAAAAGGACTACTGGATTCTGTGAAAGTTGGGGGATAAAGATGATAACTTCTACACCAGTTCATCCTCAGGCTAATGGCCAGCAGAGTCTAGCAATAAAATCATCATCAACAATTTGAAGAAAAGGCTCAAGGAGAAGAAAGGAAGATGGGTGTAAGAATTACCATTAGCATTGTGGGCTGGTAGGACTATATCCAAGAATGCCATAGGCGAGACTCCGTTCTCCTTGGTATTTGGTATAGAGTCAGTTATACCAACAGAATGGTGGTTCCAACATTCAGGGTTATCAGTCAAACCCATGATGCAAATTATGAATCCCTGGTTGACGACCTTGATACCATGGATGAGCTACGAGAACAAGCTGCTTGGAGAATGGCCGCATATCAACAAAGGATCTCTAAAACCTACAACAGACATGTAAGGATCCGAAGATTCAGGGTAGGAGACTTAGTTTTAAGGAATGCATTTCAGAATACGACGAATCCACGAGATGCTAAGTTAGCCCCTAGATGGAAAGGACCATACTTGATTGACTCAGAAGCAGGTAAGGGGGCATATTGGCTTGCCAACATGAAAAGTGAGTTATTACCATGTCCATGGAATGCGATTCATTTGAAAGCTTATCTCATGTAAGTCTAGTAGGATGATGTGTCCCAGGTATGTTTCCTAATAAAGAAATTATTCAAGTTATTTCTTTTACATTTCCTACAGTTACTTATTTCTGTTCTATTTTTATTCTTGTTATTATTCTGTAAAAAATCTATTGACTTTTGTGTTTAAGACACTTGAAACAGATGCGTTATCCTGGATGCGTGAAGCCAGGGATGTATTTCTCCTAAGTTAGAGACTGGCCATCTCTCCTTCGTTCAAGGTATCTAGTATACCTTCTAAGGTTTGAGAGGATATCACCTCTCCTACGTTTGGGTAATCGCATGTAGCGCACGACCCCCACCTGTAGTGCACGTTAACCCACATATTGTGTTAATAGCATGGGCGACAACCTCATGATTTATGGACATATAGGGGTTCCTTAAGGTGTTTGGTGTTTTCACGCCAACATAAGACACACGAGGCAATACCCTAGTTCGCCAATTCGGCTCGAGGTGGACCCTAGAATTCGCCATTATGGCACCGGGCATGAACACCCCGTTCGCAGGATCGGCACCGGGTTTAACCCAGTATTTTCGGGGTCGACCTTAGGATTTTTGGGCTTGAGCCCAGTCTGTTTGGGCTTGACCCTAGGATTTTTGGGTTGACCACAGGATTTTTTGGTTTTGATCCTAGTTGTTAAAACTCATTTCTAACATATGCAGGATATATCTATGTGATTATGGCCTAGGATGGCATGGCAATGCCAAATCCTAGGATTTCGATACCGGTTAAGTTGTTACTAAACATTCCAAAGAATAATTACACTAAGGATGGGATATTTGAATGAGAAGGAGTCTAGCATTCAGGGCACACCCCAGGATGTAGAAGGTGTGAGTTATTTTCTTAACATTTTTATCATACTTACATATTTGTTTCTGCAGAAAAGATAAAGATATCACACGAGCATATAGTTCAAAAGCATATATATATATATATATATATATATATATATATATATATATATATATACTCTTTCATTCTAATAAAGCAATAAACTGGTGTCCACATTTCCATTTCTAGGATCTCCACATCATCATCCACATCAGCATTCCACCTGTCAACACTACAATGAATAAAAAAAACTATTAATACATTCCAAAAATACAATTCAACATTATATTTAATACAAAAACTTTCCAAATCTACAATTTAAATTACGTTAAAAACAAAATCAAATTTATTTTTTATGTTAACAAATTAATATTTATACAAAATTAATAAAACTAATTATCATTCATGTGAACAATAATCGTTTTAAACAATTTACTTTTTGGATATTGTTATGTTGCTTAATTAATGTTCCTTTTGCTTTTTACATTTATATACATATTTATTATTCCGTTTGATATGAATTATGATTAATATTTTAATTATATAAGAAAACTGTCACTGTTAAAGTTCTTAATGTTGTGTGTTAGTTTATTATATTTAAATTTTTTTCTCTATTATTCACTATAGAAATAGTTATTCTGATGGTCAACAAATCATTCAATCTAATTAGCAACTATAAGATAACTATTTGATATGCTTTAACAATTAAAATGACTGTGTCGGTGGTCATGTTGTTTTATAAAGCCAGATTTGAAAGATGACAACATTGGTCTGTATAATGTGGACTATCTAACCTAAACTGCAATATCAAAAATAAAATATTAGATCAGTCAAACATGATTACTGTAATTAGTGGATCTATAACTTGATAAATAATATTCATATTTCCATAGCTCTTAAATTTGAACAAACTCAACCCTGATTTAACAGTCAAAATTGATAACAAATTATGTCATTCATAATTTTCAAACCTCTTAATCATTTATTTTTGTATTAATGTTATCTTATGAACCTAATATTCAACCCGTGTATTACACGGGTTACTAACCTAGTATATATATATATATATATATATATATATATATATATATATATATATATAACCACCCCTTGGTTGGAGCAAAGTGTCCAACCACCTCAGGGTGGTTTAGAGTCAACAGGTATTTAGCCTGTGGGTGGAGCATTGTAACACCGGGAATCAAACCTCCGGCAAACCATTACAAAATAAATTATTATAAAAGCTTCACTAAAATAGGAAAAAGACAAAGGACCACGGGCTATTGAACAGTACCCGTGGCTACTGCATCGGGAGCCCCTGCATCCTTCTCCTTGTCTTCTTCTTCACCAGCTCCTCCCTTGCCTGCATCGTCCTGGCCCTCAGCATCCTTGGTCTTGACCTGATCCACCTCCATCTCGCTGCTACCACCGATTACGACCAAAGCTAAACCCCCTGCTTCCTGGATCTCTTTCAAATCAAAGCCCTCAGGAACAGTACCACCCAGCTCTTATAACTTTTTCAACCACAGGCGGTAGTTCAATCCAGGGTTCACAAGAATCAGATCCCTAGCCTCCTTCACCATATTGAGTCTAGCCTGCAGTAGGGATACCAGGGCCGAAACCTTGGTTGTCTCAACGACCTCAGCCATGGCAGCTTGGTGGTCGACTCTTGCCTGTACCGCTTTCTTCTCATTTTCAACAATGAGCTTCATGGCTTTGTCGTGAAGGAGCTTGGATTTGGTAGCTTCTTTGTTGGCCTGGGCAACCTTTGCCTTGGCCAAGGCTTCAGCATCGACCGCTCGCTTCTCAGTGGCGGCCAGGAGGTCCAGAATACGGGAGGTAGTCTGAAACAAAATGGAATCTAGGGTCAAGGTCGATATGAATAAATTTATTGAGGGTCAGATAATAGTTACCTGATGAACTAGGGACTCGCTCTCTGTAGCTGAGAGGTCCGAGATGGAACTGGGGGCAGCAGGAGTGGTAGCAACAGCACTTGACCCTCAGGTCTTTCTCTTGGTCCCGGAAGCACTGGATGAAGGAATCCTAGTGAGGGGAGTAGGTTCAGTCTTCATGAATCCAAGGACCAGTATGGCGTCTTCTGTACCAGCTCTAGAGCTCAAGACGACATCCATGTCATCAAGGTCGAATTTGGGGGAAGCAGCTGAGAAAGGATCTCTGGATGTCAGACGACAGATATTTACAGAAATAAAGATGTGAAATCCAGGGGGTACTTACAACCTGACATGTTGGGAGTATGGTAAGTGGCGGCGGAAGTCTCGTCACAACGAAATGAACGCTTGGATTCAGGGATGCTAAGAAACTTCTCCAAATTAGCTTCAGTTTCCTGCTCCTCGGGACCAATCTCCAACAAACTGGGCACTGCACAGGAAAACGTCCAAGGTTAGCAATTTGATAAATACATATTTTAACCCTAAAATTCTATGGCAGGTCTTCCTACCCTTAACAATCCATCTATGGGGAAGCTGGTCACCCCCTGGGATACTCGAATGCCTTACGAAGAAGAACCGACCTCTCCATTCTTCTCGTTGAGTTGCACCAATTATTAATTGCAGGTCTTTAGTGAGGGACTTGAACAAGAAACGGTTCGAGCCATGAGATTTCATCTCATAAACCTGAGCGAACTCAGGTAAACCGATCAGGGGCTGGAAAGAGTGGTTTAGATGGTTAAGAGAACCCAGGATGTGCCAAACCATGGGAAGGTTTTGGGCATAAGAAAGATCTGTGGCATGAAAAAGTTCGGCGACCAAGCTAGAGAAGGGGTAAGAGAGTCTAATACAGAAAGGGGCTGCAGGAAAACAAACCTAAGTGTGGGATGCAAAGTCCGATCTCAACCTGGGGTCGAATGGTCGGATCTCAGCTGAAGCAGGTAGTAGCCCGGAGGCCTTAAGGGCAATAATGTCGGCTTCGTCGAAGCTGCATGTCTCTATTTCAAGGTTTTAGAGGTATTTTTGGTCCAAGAAGTCTTCGATTCGCGTAGGGGTAGCAACAGATTCAGAACAGGTGCGTTTTTTGGTCATTATCGGGCCAGGAAATTGAAAGCTAGAAGGAGAGGTATACCTGATCGAAGAATGCAGTCGGGAAGGTAGAGACGATGATCGCTTTTCTCTCTAAAAGAAATGGGTAAAACCGGTTGAAAGAGAGGGGTATTTAATGGATAGAACTTACATGGTAAAAAGACGTGGGCAATGATTGTGGAGCGTCTACTCCTAAATGAACGGACAAGATTGAAATAGCTTGGATAAGTCACCGAAAATTCAAAAATTCACAGCTGTGAAATTTTACCCACTAGCTTCGAATTTGGGGGCAATTGTTATACCCAGAATGTCGAACATCCAGGGACTGCGCATTTGGCTTATCGGTACCTTGGATTTTCGTTTATGTTCATGATACCTTTTATTTTATTAGTATCCCAAGATGTAATACATTCAAGGTTTATCTGTTTAATCTACCTGGTCTCAGCATGCGTTGATACCCAGCATGCCAAGGCAACCATACTGATCTTTTATTTGACTCTGTGTGATCAAGCTAGGTACGAGAGAATAGATAACGGTCAAATAGAGTCAGATAGACTTAGTCAATAGCCAGAGCACGTGTGGAGATGAAGACTCGCCGCCGAACTTGGTCAAACAACGGTCATAAGTCATTGCGGGGAAGATCCCATGAATCACGGATAGTTAGTTAGATGTTATATGTATTTATACACGACTTAGGTATCATTTTTTGATAGGAACATACACTTGTACTCTCACTCACTCACTTAGCAATCGCCGCAAACAAATTTAATTGAATTATTTTAGGTGCAATAAATGAGCAACGTGTGTTATCATTGCCAAGGGATTTTTTATGTCGGCGGCCTTTGGAGACATCCAAGGGTTAAGGGCTTTTCCCCTCAAAAATCTCCGTGTTCTTAGTTGCATTCAAGCAAGTTATTACTTGTGTTTCCATTTATTCTATTTAAACCTTGGATTTTAACTGGCAAATCTGATTTTATAAACTTAACATCCAGGGAACCATACCTCACAAACTAATTTGGTTACTAAATTGAGTCCTATAATTTTTAGCCAAAACAATATGCACACCATTTGGATTTGTCCTTCCAGGATGTGGATTTTTCATTTCTTTTGGGCCACCTGGCTTTATCCCCGAGATCCCGCATGGCATTTATTACCCCTGCAACATCTGTAATAAAACAAAAAATTCAGTAAAGGTAGGATATTCTTCCTCTTCATCATCCTGTTCAACCCGGTTAACCCGATGATTATCAGTTCTGGAATATGGCTTAGATCTCTGAGACTTCGAATTTATTGTCTCAGATTTCCTGTTGAAGTGTCCATATCTCGAGCATGCTTCAGCTTTTCTTGGATTTTCCTATCTTCTTCCAGCCTAATCAAGCGGTGTGCCCTGTGCCTTACTTCATCCAGCTTCTGGCAAGGATTCATCCCTAAATCCTCGTAGAACGCTGAATCCTTTTTCAGAACCATCTTGAACGCTTGAACTGATGTCGCCATGTCCATGTTAGGTATATCCGGGGCATTTCTGCCGAATCACTTGTTAGTTTCTCAAAACTGCGGTTGCAAGAAAATTGTTTGTTAAATATGTTATCAAATGTGAAAATGAAGTAACAGAGTAGGGAGGAACACTTAGCAGCCATTTCAGCGCTGATCTAGTAAGAGTGGATCCAAATCCTTTACACAAACATGTTTCTTTTATTTCAGGAGGCATGTATATGACCTCCATTCTTTCCCAGTATTGAGCCACGTGCTCCTCTTGGTCTGTCGTGCCATTCATATTGGGCGTCTAGTATCTTTAGGGGATTTCCACATCATATATAGGAGGTACGAATCGATAGAGTTTATGACTTGAGGGTGCTACTTATGGAATAGGTTGGATTACTCCGGGCACACTCGAGATCGTGTCCTTCAGCTTCTAGAGTTCCTTGGCTATCGTCGAGCTGACACCTGCATCCTGCACTGGCTTATTAGTGTTAGTATTAAAAGTAGAGTTTGCATGGACATTACCGGCATCCTGGGTAATGTTGCCCCCATGATTTACATATGATTCTCTGAAAGTTGACATCATAGGCATATTGGCCAGGGCAAGAACTATGGGTCTCTGCTCCATAGCGATGATGTCCTCAAGAAGACTGAAGTCGCTCCTAGGAGTGCTGAAACTTAGTGCCCAGGGATGAATAAGGGATATAGGAGTCTGATACATCCTTCTCACTTCTGACCTCAATCTCGCCACCTCGCCCATTACATCCTGGTTCACTTTCTATTGCTGCTCCATATAGTGCTGCACTTTTGCAAACATGGTGAGGAGCTCATCATTTGACACCAAGACAGGAAGTTCTGAACTGTGTCCCGATCCCACGACACCGCAACTAACTGACTGGCTAGTGCTGTAGTTCAAGCTATTTCCGCTTGAAGTATTGAACTGTGGCAGAGGAGGAGGAAATGAGTTAGTGGATGATGAGGTATTAGCGGGAGTTGATGCATTCAAAGAACTCAGCTGAGTTGACATTTTTTGATAAATCTTTGTAAAACATGAAGTTTAAAAAAAATTTCCAAATGATTGAAAGATGATCTACACCAACTGCCCCACGGTGGGCGCCAAATTGTTTTGACCAAAAACTATGACCTAGGATTTTGTGATCAAATCGTTTGTGAGGCTTGGTGTCTAGGATACAGAAATAAGTAAGTTGGTAAAACGGCTAGTAGTTAAGTAAGATTTGATGTAAAAATGGATTAAAATCAGCTACAATAAAAAAAATTCAGAATGCAAGCAATAACACCAGTATTTATACGAAGAAAAAGCCTTTAACCCCTTAGATGTCTCTAAGGATTTCCGACATAAAAAACCTCGAGTGATGATAACACACATCACTAAATTTATTTCACTAAAACTCTTGAGTACAATTGGTAACGACAAGTGACTAAGTGGATTTATGTCAGAGTACAAGTGTGAGTGAGAAGCAAAAAAGTGTTCTCAAGAATAGCCTAAGCCATTTATTATACATGATAATATTAAATAATTATCCGGATATCCGGGGATTCTTTCTGCTAGTCGTTATGATCGTTGGTGAAGCTGAGTCTCGAGCTTCCTCAATACCTCCAAGTATTAAATAAACTTGACTTGGTCCTTCAAGGTTGTTATGGGTAGTGTCCGAAATTCTTGGGATCTTCCGTTCAACGAAAAATGATTGTTGAAGTCTGAGTCTTCATCTGTTTCTTCCTCTCTATGCGCCTTCCAAATGGTGACTCGGTCTTCATAGCCGTTGCCCATGCTTTACCTGACTTATAATCAAATATAACAAGGCCTGAGCAAATCAAAGATATCCTAAACTTGAAGTCTCCAGCAACAATAAAAGTTATCCAGAGACTAATAGGAAGGATAGCTGCACTAAACAGGTTTATTTCAAGATCCTTAGAAAAGAGCAAGGATTTCTATGATATCATGAGAAAAAATTGGAAATTCGAGTGGAGTGAAAAATATGAGGAGGCACTCAACTCCCTCAAGAGTTATCTCTCATCAGATCCTCTCCTAATGAAACCTCTAGATGGGCAACCTTTATCCTTGTACCTCAAAGTATCTAGAAGGGCCGTTAGTGTTGTGTTTGTTAAGAATCATGAAGGTCAACAACATCCGGTATACTATGTAAGTAAAACACTGCTAGACATAGAATCCAAGTATTCCTATCTCAAAAAACTAATATTATCATTATTTATGGCTTCAACTAAGCTTAGGCATTATTTTGAAACTCATGTTATACATGTGAAATCTAGTTATCCTATTAAGGTAGTTCTCAGAAAGCCAAAAATGTCCGGAAGGATGGCCAAGTGGCAGTCAAGCTGAGTACCAGGGACAACCATAAAATCTTAGGCCTTGGCTGACTTTGTGGCCGATTTCAACAGAGATATCCAACCAGAAGATGATAAAGAGGTCCAGAAGCTAGAAAAACTCGAGGACACCTAGATACTCTACACAGATGGAGCCTCAAATAATAGAGGAACAAGTCTATGGATTCTGCTAAAATCGCCACAGGGGGACATAATACATCTATCTATATCTTGTGAAATTCAGGCTATAACAATGAAGCCAATTGCAGGTTTACAGCTAGCTAAGGATATGGGAACTCGGTATATCTAAGTGTTTACTGACTCTTTACTACTGAGTACCAATTTAATGGGTCTTATGTAGTGATAGGAGAAAATTTAATAAAATATCTTGACATTGTTAAAAAAAACTAGCATTATATTTCGAAAATTTCAGTATACCTTAGGTACCAACGGAAGAACTCGAAAGTTGACGCTTTCGCAAACTTAGCATCCTCCCTCAGGAAACTTGAAGATGTCAGGATAGCGATAACGCATATCTTGACCCCTGCAATAGTTCAACAGGAAGCTAACAAGATCACTAATGATGAAGACATGGAAGTCAAAGATTCCGAGGATACCTAGGAATCCTGGACTTTCCCGATCAAGAAATACATCTGAGATGGAGAAATTCCCAAAGGCAAAAATCCTAGAACTTTTCGCGCTAAGGTAGTCCCATTTTTTTTTAAATGTTACATTGTACAGGAAATCCCTTGCAGGTATCTACTTAAGATGCTTGGAGAAGCCTGAGGCACTTGAAGTTCTCAAGGATATTCATGAAGGGGATTGCAGAAATCTTACTAGGGGCAGAGCACTATTCTCTCAGATCCTGAGAATAGGTTACTATTGGCTCACTATGAAGACGGATTCCATGAGCTTCTCACAAAGATGTGATTTCTGCCAAAACATAGAAATATTCTTCATCAGCTAGCCGAGCCGCTTCACTCTATTGTATCTCCATGGCCATTCATGAAGTGGGGCATGGATATTGTTTTGACCAAAAACTACGACCTAGGATTTTGTGATCAAATTCGTTTGTGAAGCTTGGTGTTTAGGATGTAGAAATAAGTAAGTTGGTAAAACGGTTTCTAGTTAAGTAAGATTTGATGTAAAAATGGATTAAAATCAACTAGAATCAAAGAATTCTCAGAATGCAAGCAATAACACCAGGATTTATACGAGAAAAAAAGCCCTTAATCCTTAGATGTCTCTAAGGATTTCCGGCATAAAAAATCTAGAGTGACGATAACATACGTCACTGATTTTATTTCACTGAAACTCTTGAGTACAATTGGTAAAGGCAAGTGACTCAGTGGATTTGTGTGAGAGTACGAGTGTGAGTGATAAGCAAAAAAGTGTTCTCAAGAATAGCCTAAAACGTTTATTTATACATGATAATATTTACTAGTTCTCTGGATATCCCGGGATTCTTTCTGCTAGCCGTTATGATCGTTGGTGAAGCCGAGTCTTGAGCTTCCTCAATACTTCCACGTGTTTAATAAACTTGACTTGGTCCTTCAAGGTTGTTATGGGTAGTGTCCGGATTTCCTGGGATCTTCCCTTCAACAGAAAATGATTGTTGAGAACCGGCACAATACGCCTAATCGATTGGAGTTACTAAAATTCGGTCCATATTGTTACAAACATACGCTTCACGGGGATATAAAGAAACAGATTGAAGCAAGCACTTGCGCCCTTATCTTACAAGGAAAGGGGAAAATGACATGACATTATATATATAACATATTTAACATAGTTAAAGATAATTATAAACAAAGCAAATCCTATTTATTTATTCAAAATTAGAGATCCGGCTAAAATAGGATTTTAGGGATAAGAAATAAACTAACCAAACCATGGATAAATCCAAGCAAACGTTTCTTAAATCGAAGCGATCTTTTCGTAAACGTTTGCCCCCGATCCAATAGGGGGATCAAATTGATTATAAAAACATGAGTTTAATTAGTCGATTTATTAGTGAACAGGGAAAAATATTATATAGACGAGTAAATAGATTGACCTTGAAACAACAACGATTAATTACTATTGCTATAAAACAAGCCTGTATTTTACCGAGTCTTCAGCCATTTCTTCCTCTCCACGCGTCTTCCAAATGGTGACTCAGTCTTCATAGTTGTTTCCCATGCTTTACCTGACTTGTAGTTAAATAATAACAAGGTAAACGATTAGTAACATTTCCCGTGCATGCTGGGTTAAGTAAATAAACAACACTTCCCTGGATGCACAACATCCTAGTATGCAGACAGAACACGATACGTTAGTTGATACCCTGGATGCAGAGTGTGGAATTGAGCCCTAACAAATATTGTTGGTAAGCTGCCGAAGGCACCTAAAGGAAAAGTATTTATGTTAGCCATGCATGACTATTTCTCCAAGTGGATCGAAGCAGAAGCTTTTGTTCAAGTAAGAGAGAAAGAGGTGATATCCTTCATTAAGCATAATATCATGACCAGGTTGGGATATCAGCGAAGATAATATGTGATAATGGTTTTTTATTCATTGGAAAGAGGACTACCAACTTTTATGCCAATTGGAGAATTAAGATGATAACCTCAACACTAGTTCATCCACAAGCCAATGGACAAGTAGAGCCAAGCAACAAAATAAATACCAACAATTTGAAGAGAAGCTAGATTCCAAGTATGGAAAGTGGTCTGAAGAGCTAGCATTCGTTCTTTGGGCAGATCGAACTACTCCTAAGAATAAAACGGGTCTAACTCATTTTTCCTTAGTGTTTGATGCTAAATTTGTGATCCCTACTGCAACGGTTAGGTGCCAGGATCGCGGGTTCAACAGTCAGAATCTCCTTTAGGATCTTGAAACAGGGGATGAGCTCAGGCATCTTGCAAGAATCCGCATGGCAGCATATCAAGAGAGGATGGCCAGGTCTTATAACAAGAATATCAGACTCGGAATATTCCAGGTTGGAGATTTGATGCTCCGAAAGGCATTTCAATAGACAACTAATCCTGCTGACGGGAAGCTCGCACCCAGTGTGAAGGTCCTTACCTAATTGATTTAGAAGAAGGAAACAGGGTATACAAATTAGCAACTACGGAAGGCGAGTTACTACCAAGAGCATGGAATGCCATCCATCTTAAGGCATGTTTCATGTAAGGATAGTCAAGGATCCCTAGGGATCATTACTAATTGCATATCTTGCCATAAGCAGGTACGTCTTCTCTTCTATTTTTCATTATTATTTCTAAAATGGGCTACTAACTTAAGCATCGGAGTGGTGTTAGCCTAGCTAACACCCACCCCTCACCAAGTCTTGAGTGTTTTGCAGAAGCTCAAGTATTATTACAAAAGTTAGAGGTTGGCCACTACTCCTACGTTTAAGGTATTCCGAATATCTTCTAACGTTTAAAAGATATTCACCTTTTCTAAGAATTGGGAAACACCCCGCCAAGAGCGCACGATGATTCACCTATAGTTCAAGATGGCAGGACCAATCCATCTTCAACTGACTGAAAATTTCATTATCGTTGGCTATAGTGTGGATCCCAAGAATGATAGCAGAAGTGCTATCTCAAGTATCTAAGGTTTTTAACACTGACGTGTTAACTAAGGTTTTGACGTATTCATGTCACTTACGAATCGGGTTTATCCCCAGTTGGCATAGTCCCAAGATTAACGGGTTTATCCTCAGTTCAAAGGTTTTTAACACCGACGTGTTAACTATGTGTTAGAGCCAAAATCCATACAAACCATCCTGGATATCATTTAAGTATCGCATGTTTGACTCCAGCATGTTGGACTACCCAGCATGCACGGGCATTATTTCTAACCATTTACCTTGTCGTTATTTGATCTAAGATCACGTAATGCTGGGACAACTGATATGAAGACTAAGTCTCAACAAGAAGACACATAAATTGAAGGAAAAGGAAAAAGACTCGGATTATAATGGTCGAGTACCGATGAGGGGACGATCCCAGGAAATCCGGACACTACTGTAACTGCTTTGAAGGACCAGGTCAAGCAGATTAAACGTGTGAAGATACTCGTGAAGCTCAAGAATCGGCCTCAACAACCATAATGACTAATAGAGAGAATCCTAGGATATCCGGAGAACTAGTTAACATTATCTTTGTATAAACAGGCGGCTTAGGTCTCACTTTTCACACACATTTTTGCTCTTTACGACACTTGTACTCACAATCACTTAGCTATCAGCCGAGGTTTTTGATGTCGGAGATCCTTGGAGACATCCAAGGATTAAGGGCTTTTTCCTCGTATAAATCCTGGTGTTAGTACTTGCATATTGGGAATTCTTCGGTTGTGTTTGACTTAAATATGTTTTTACGTCGTAATTAGCTTAACACTCATTTCCAATATCAAATTATCAAGTTTTGCATCCTAGGCATCTATCCTCACAAACTAATTTGGTTACTAAATTCAGCTTTGTTATTTTTAGCCAAAATAATTTGGCACCCACTGTGGGGCAATTGGTGTCAATCTTCTTTCAAACACTTGCAACATTTGTTTTGAATTTAACTTTTAGAAAATATAATCAAAAAATGTCACACCAGCCGAATTCCTCGAATGCATCAACTCCTGCTAACACCTCATCATGTAGCGCAATACGGAGAAAGAATGGAGGTCACCTGACATAAAAGAAGCATGCTTGTGCAAGGGATTCGGATCTACTCTCACTGGATCAGCCCTGAAATGGCTCCTTAGTGTTCCACCTTTTTCCATTACCTCATTTTCGCATTTAATCAATTTGTTTAACAATCAATTCTCTTGCAGCCATAGCTTTGAGAAACTAACAATCGATTTGTATAGGGTAACCCAGAATGCTAACGAATCCTTATGGGATTATGTTAGCCGGATGTGCTAGGGACACCAGTCAAGGCCTCTATCCAGACAAAGGTGAAGGAAGTCACATTTGGCGAAGATGATCGATGCAATGTCCTAGACCCTCACCATGATGGACTGGTGATTACACTATACATCACCAACCTTTTTGTCAAGAGAATCTTAATAGATGGGGGAAGTTCAGTCAACATCATCCAGTTAGAAGCGTTAACCAAGATAGGCATACCCCATGAAGAATCATAGCCAAATCCACAGTACTGGTAGGCTTCAACGGAGAAACAAAGAGCACCCTGGGTGAAGTCAAACTCCTTGTATATGTTGAAGGCGTGAACACCATGTAGCGATTTTGTGTCATGGATGTGCCGTCTGGATACAACATCATCCTTGGCCTATAGAAAAAAGAGTTAACAGAATTCCTCAAGGCCAGGATGTCTACATTCGCCTAGAGTCACGAAGACATGACAGGTATCTCTAAAAACGTTATAACACATAAACTTGGAATTAACAATTCTTTCAGGCCACTATACCAGAAAAGAAGGAAGTTTGCCCCCGAAAAGAACATAATAATCCAAGAAGAAGTGGATCGTTTACTCAAAGCCAAGATGAGAAAGGAAGTCAAGTTCCCAAGATGGTTAGCTAACGTGGTTGTTGTGCAAAGAAGAATAGAAATTGGAGGGAATGTGTAGACTACACTGACCTGAACCGAGCATGCCCCAATGATCCTTTCCCTCTACCACATATAGATACGATGGTGGATCCAACGACAGGCCATGAAATGTTGACATTCATAGATGCTATCTTAGGATTTCAACAATTTAGATGAAACCTGAAGACCAGGAGGACACTACACTCATCACCCCCACAGGTATATATTGTTATATTGTAATGCCCTTTGGACTGAAAAATACATGTGCAACCTAACCTGGTCAACATGATGTTTAAAGAAAAGCTGGGGGACACCATCCGTTTACATCAATGATATGGTGGGTAAATCTATGAAGATGAACAACCATGTCCCGGATGTAAAGGAATCCTTTGACATCTTGGACAAGTACAACATAAAGTTGAATCCTAAGAAATGCCACTTCGGGGTATGAGCTGGCAAATTCCTGGAATACATGGTCTCGAAGAGGGGAATTGAAGCAAGTCCTGAGCAAATTCGAGTCGTAGTAAATTTGAAGTCACCAGCATAAACCAAGGATGTACAAAGATTAACAGTCAGGGTGTAAGTACACAGAATGATCTTACTACTGCATGAATCAATCAATCCAGTGAACACGAGAATGTAAATAAGAGTTTTTCTTATTGATCACTTGAAGATTACAAGAAGAACTCTCTGGTTTCTGTCTCTAGATTAAACCCATGCCATCCTAGGCCATAATCATTTAGATATATCCTGCGTTAGTAATAAGTTTTAATAACTGGGATCAAAACTAAAAACCTTGGGGTCAAACCCAAACATACCTGGGTCAAGCCCAAAAATCCCGGGGTCAAGCCCAAACATACTAGGGTCAAGCCCGGTGCCGATCCGGCGAACTGGGGTCATGCCCGGTGCCGTACTGGCGAATCCTAGGGTCCACCTCGAGCCGAACCGGCGAACTAGGGTATTACCTCGTGTGTCTTATGTTGGAGTGAAAACACCAAAAACCTTAAGGAACCACCATATGTTCATAAATCATGAGGTTGTTGCCCATGATGTTAACACAGGTCGATCCCATAATCATGGGTCCAATATGTTGGTTAACGTGCCCTACATGCGAGGATCGTGCGCTACAAGAGACTACCCAAACGTAGGAAAGGTGATATCCTCTCAAACCTTAGAAGGTATACTAGATACCTTGAACGGAGGAGAGATGGCCGGTCTCTAACTTAGGAGAAATACATCAATGGCTTCATGCATCCAGGCTCACGCATCTGTTCCAAGTGTCTTAAACGCAAATGTCAATAGATTTTATAGAGAATAATAAAAATAAAAATACATATAGAACTGAAGTATGCAATAATAAAGAAAGTAAGAGAAATAGCTTGAACGATTTCATAATTAGGTAACATACCTGGGACACAACATCCTGGGGTACCAGACTTACATAAGATAGGCTTTCAGGTGAATCGCATTCCATGGTCTTGGTAATAATTCACCTTCCATATTGACAAGCCAATATGCCCCCTTACCTGCCTCTGAGTCAAATAAATAGGTACATTCCCACTTGGGGGCTCACTTACAATCCCCTGGATTCGTCGTGTTCTGAAATGCTTTCCTCAAAACCAAGTCTCCTACCTTGAATCTTCGGATCCTTACATATTTATTGTAGGTCTGAGAGACTCTTTGTTGATATGCGGCCATTCTCCAAGCAGCTTGTTCTCGTAGCTCATCCACGGTATCAAGGTCGTCAACCAGTTTTTCGTTATTTGCATCCTGGGTTTGACTGATAACCCTGAATGTTGGGACCATCATTTCTGTTGGAATGACTGGGTCCATACAAAAGACCAAAGAAAATGGAGTCTGGCCTGTGGCGTTCTTGGATGTAGTTCTATCAGCCCAAATGCTAATGGTAATTCTTCTGCCCATTTTCCCTCCTTTTCCTTGAGCCTTTTCTTCAGATTGTTGATGATGATCTTATTGCTAGACTCCGCCTGGCCATTAGCCTGAGGATGAACTGGTGTAGAAGTTATCATTTTTATACCCCAACTTTCACAGAATCCAATATTCTTTTTGCCGATAAATTGAGATCCATTGTCACACACTATCTCAGAGGGTATGCCAAATCTTGTTATGATATTCCTTTTGATGAATGAAATGACTTCTTTTCTCTAACTTGGACATACGCCTCAGCCTCTATCCATTTTGCAAAATAATCAGTCATAGCTAACATAAAGACTTTTCCTTCCGGAGCCCGGGGCAGCTTCCCCACGATGTCCATTCCCCACTTCATAAAGGGCCAGGATGCAAGGATAGGATGCAAGGGTTCGACAGGTTGATGAGGGATATTGGCGTGTCTCTAGCAAGCATCACATTTAAGGGCGAAATCCTGGGCATCCTTTCTCAAGGATGGCCAGAAGAAGTCTGTTCTCAGGATTTTAGACATTAGAGACCTGCCCCCTGTGTGGTTTCCACAGTCGCCTTCATGGATGTCTTTGAGTACTTCTTGAGCTTCGTCGTCTTCCATGCATCTTGAGTATGTACCTACAACAGATTTTTTATATAATTTCACTTTTATAAGAACGTACCGGCCATTCTGGTTCTGAATTCCCTAACATCCTTTTCTTCTTTCGGGATAGAACCATTCTGTAGATAGTCTATAATAAGCTGAGTCCAGGATGACGGACTATCCTGGGAATCAGGACATCGTCTATCCTGGGAATCAGATGCCAAAACCTTGCCCCCAGGATCAGTGTCTTCTGGTTTCTCCTGTTGGTTGATTGATGGGCTTAGTATGTGAATTATGGGGATATGAGTATCCTCAATTGCCTTAAATGCTGACCCCAGGTTTGCTAGTGCATCTGCTTCAGCGTTTTCGTCCCTGGGTACTTGCTGAATATTGAAAGTTTGAAAATCCTGGGATATAGCCTTCACAATTTCTAGGTACTTGGCCGGCTTCACCCCTTTCACTACATAAGTTCCATTAAAATGATTAGTTAAAGGTACGGAGTCGACGTATACCTGGATGTTCTGGATCCCAAGATGCAAGGCTAATTGTAAGCCAGCAATCAGGGCTTCATACTCCGCTTCGTTGTTAGTTGCCTGGAATCCACACCTAACAGCCTGGGGTATCATGTCCCCCTGTGGCGATTTCAGTATGATTCCAAGGCCTGTACCCCTGACATTGGATGCCCCATCTATAAATAGGATTCAACATCCTGAGAATTCTTCTTCCTGCATGCTCTAGAATTCTTGATTTGCTTCATTTTGGATGTCACTACTGAAATCAGCCACAAAGTATACTAGAGCCAGTGATTTTATGGTTGTTCTTGCTTCGTAGACCAGGTTCTAAGCGCTCAGCTTCAGGGATCATTTTGCCATCCTACTTGGCATCTCAGGTTTTCTGAAGACAGACTTCATAGGTTAGTTAGTTTTCTCATGTATAGTATGAGTCTCAAAATAATGTTTAAGTGTGGTAGACGCCATACTTAGGGCTAGTATAAGTTTATCTAAATGTGGATACCAGGATTCAGCGTCAAGAAGACTCTTACTTACATAGTACACCGGGTGTTGTTGACCCTCTACATCCTTGGTTAGGACTGCACTCACCGTATTTCTCGAAACTGCAAGGTACAAGGACAATGCTAGCTGCAGTAGAGGTGTTCGTAGGGGTAGATGCATTCGAGGTCTGTGGTTGTGTTGCCATTTTTTTATGGATATTTGTAAAGATCAAGTTTAGAACAAATCTGAAAAGAGTTTGAGAGAAAATTGACACCAGTTGCCCCACTATGGGCGCCAAATTGTTTTGGCTAAAAATTATAAGACTCAATTTAGTAACCGAATTAGTTTAAGAGGTATGATGCCCTGGATGTTAAGTTTATGAAATCAAATTTGCCAGTTAAAATTCAAGGTTTAAATAGAATAAATGGAAACACAAGTAATAACTACCCTGAATGCAACTGTGTATGTGTGTGTGTGTGTTCCATGATTACATGCAAATAGGTTAACTTGTCACAAATCTATAAAACCTACATGCATGTCATCTTTTCATTTAAGCTAGATTAAACCCATGATAATAGATGAATCTCATTAACTAATAATCTTGATATAACCGGGTTAGGCATACAATTCACAATCCCAATCCATATATGTGCATAGTTTCATATATAAAACTTTTTAGAAATAAATTTATGTATATGCATGTGTCTCATTTAAAGTGTAAAACCATAGGCTAAGAATCATTGGATATCACCTAATAAAAAAATAATTGAAATCATAAACCCATACACAAGAATCGGGTTACAATGAGGTAAAAACAAGACCAGAGGCCCAATAGGCCCACTGAGCCAAACCCTGAACCTCGCAAACCACTGGAGCGGGTCTGGCAGTCGGGTCAGAACGAGTATACGAGTCAGACTGAGCCCATAATACCGGTCAGGTCGAATCTACAACCCAACCCAATCGGACGACGCTTAAACCCATCGGGTTTACTCATCGGGTATCAACTTTGGGCCCAGAAACCCATTCGGGTGATATTCCAGTTGGGCTAAAGCCCACTGCCCTAAAACACTTGGGCCAGTTACCGAACCCGATACACTTGAATAGTTGGGCCACTAGGTAAACAGAGCCGAAATCCTACTTCACAACCAGTAGGGCCACCGGTTCGGGACAAGCCCAATACCCACATTGTTGGACTACGGGTTACGGGTTACGGGTATGGGTCTAAATAACACAAATAGGTAATCGTGTATGGGTCCAAAAGCCTATACGGGTCGGAACGGTCTCCTAATAATCGGGTTATACCCAAACCAACTAAACACACATATATATTTTAAAAAATAAACATTTTCTAATAATATACTTTTCATAAATACTTATAAAATCTCTTATTGATTTATACAAGCAATATAGTCTTATAAATACTAGACTTATATGGTTATTAATAAACATTTTTCCTATACTTTATTTATACAAACAACCTAGTTTTTTTAAATGTGTGACAACCCACGTTATCACCAACTAATCATAACTAGATGATTATCATGTATGCTAAAATCATAAACCTACCATAAGCCCTTTTGCGCCCAAGGCCCAATACCTAACCTTAGGTAAGTCGGGTCAAGGCCGGTAACCAAATTAAAGCACGACCACATATTTACACATGCATACACATATTCACGAATGATAGGCATTCACACACCACACAATACACACATTTAATAGTAAAGCTACTTAGGGATCTCAATCGAATATGGAAACGCAAACAACGGGTTAATCACCCGAACACAAAAATTACTTGGTCATAAATCATTAATTTAGGTGCCAAAGAAGTCAAGAAAACCCAACTACTTGGGAAATGCAAGTGCATAGGTGAGTCTTCAATACTAATTCCCCTTTTCTTTTACTATTTTTGGGTGATACACAACCTGTTTTACTTCAAACATATATTTATTTCAGTTATTGTACCTTCCTTTTTTACATGTCATACTTGATTATACTTGGATGCTCCATACGCATATGTTCAGACTAGTGATACTTACCCCGGCTAGTCCCTCACGTACACAATCTTAGTCCTCGGTATAGGATCGCGGGTAAAATAGGTAGCGCTATTTGGGGATAGTGACCCCACGTCCTTGTGCCCATGCTATTTTGGGGCGCCCTCACATGGGACAACATTTTGGCTTTTGGCACATCAAAACCCCATGGTTAGGTTAACACATATTTATTTATTTATACGGGAAGTATCTATTGGCGAGTGGTCTTGTGCACGTAACTATCGGCTATGACCACGACGGATAGGGAATGGTTGATTTTGGAACTATATTTATTTTGAAACCATAGCATCCCATGGCCGACAGGTCATCTAATTGAATTCTATTGTGAGAACGTACGATAAAATTTATATTTTGAACTATGTACGATAAAACTATACTTTTTGGCAAACATAACAACCCTATTTTTATTGAACTCAAACACTCTTTTTGATAAAACTAAACCTTTTTGACAAACCTAAAGGAAACTCATTTTTATACGACGATTACTTTTACTAACCATGTGAACTCACACAACTTTCTAGTTGACACAAATCCTTTTTGATTATGTATCAGGTACCTAGCTTTGGATAAGATGAAATAGAAGACCATGAAGACAACCCTATAAGACTCTAGCTTCCGCCCTAGATGTTGTACTATTTTCCTAAATTAAATCATGTACTCTTAAAATATTAATAGAAATGTATTTATTTTGTTCTTTCAAACAGATACAATCTTGGCTATCTCGGCCTCCCTAAGAGCTGGAGTATTATAGATTGTATCAGAGCCTACGTTTGATGAGACAAAATGGATACATAGGAACCCCCAAAACAACATAGGAACCCAAAACCAAAGCCTCTTCTAAGACATGTGCCGCGCCGAGCATAGGAAGTCCTTATTGATCACCCTTGATCATGGCTCTTAAGTTACACATTACCTCGAATTAATCTTCTTGAATAGCTAGTCTTGGAAAAATGCAACTTAAAATGATATTTTGGGTAACCTACCTTAACTCATACTTTTAAACGTTTGAAACTATTTTGTATAACTTCCTAAACTCCATTTTTTGTAAAACAATCAACGTTTTAAGTAAAAAGTCCTTTTTGCTAAACAACTATTGGAATAAGTTTAAAGTTTTAAACATATGTTTCAACTATTGGGCCAGTTATCGAACCCGATACACTTGAACAGTTGAGCTAAACCCACTGTTGGGCCACCAAATAAACTGAACCGAAATCCCACTTTGCAACCAGTTGGGCCACCGGTTAGGGACATGCCCAATACCCACATTGTTGGGTTACGGGTAAGGGTCTAAATAACACAAATGGGGTAATCAGGTACGGGTCCAAAAACCTATAGGGTCGGATCGGGCTCCTAAGAATCGAGTTATACCCAAACCAACTAAACCCGCATATATATTTTAAGTAACAAACATTTTTTAATAATTAGTTTACACAAATAATATAGTTTTCATAAATACTTATAAACTCTCTTATTGATTTATACAACCATTTTAGTCTTATAAATACTAGACTTATGTGGTTATTAATAAAAATTTCTCCAAATACTTGATTTATACAAACAACCTAGTGTTTATAAATATGTGAAGACCCATGTTTTCACCAAGTAATCATAACTAGATGATTATCATGTATGCTAAAATCATAAACCTACCATAAGCCCTTTTGGGCCCAAGGCCCAATACTTAACCTTAGGTGAGCCGGGTAAAGGCTCGTAACCAAATTAATTCACAACCACATATGTACACATGCATAGACATATTCATGAATGATAGGCATTCACACACCACGTTATACACACATTTAACTATAAAGCTATTTAGAGATCTCAATCGAATATGGAAATGCAAACAACGGGTTAATCACCCGAACACGTAACTTAATTGGTCATAAATCATTACATTAGGTGCCAAATACTGGAAGTCAAGGAAACCCAAACTATTTAGGAAACGCAAGTGCTTAGGTGACTTTTCACTACTAATTCCCCTTTTCTTTTACTATTTGGGGTGATACATACTCGGTTTTACTTCAAACATATATTTATTTCAATTATCGTACCTTCTTTATTTACATGTCGTACTTGATTATTTTTGGATGCTCGATACGCATATGTTTGGACTAGTGATACTTACCCAGGCTAGTCCCACACGTACACAATCTTAGTCCTCGGTATAGGACGAAGGGTAAAATGGGTAGTGCTATTTGGGGATGATGCCCATGCTATTTCTAGTTGACACAAATCCTTTTTGAGTATGTATCAAGTACCTAGCTTTGGATAAGATGAAATAGAAGACCATGAACTAGATTCGCTAGCGTGCGCATGAAGACAACCTCAGAAGACTCTAGCTTCCGTCCTAGATTTACTTATATTTTCCTAGATGTTGTACTATTTTCCTTAATTATATAATGTACTCTTATATATTAATAGAAATAAACAGATACGATATTGACTACCTTGGCCTCCCAAGGGCCGCGGTGTTACATAGCTCTTACCAAGATCCTGGAACGCCATTAATCTCAAGGCCTATTTTAAGTAAGTCCATGTTGGATATTAATATCCAGATCTGATAAATTAAGGTGACCGACCCGGTCATTGACCCGTAAGAGTTACACTGGGGTCAACGTGTCAAGAAATCCGATTAATTTATTAATCGGTAATTAACGAAACTTAATTACTAAGTTTAGTAATCATGGTGGATAATTATTTAATTACTAAAATAGTTTAGTTGATTAAATAAATGATTATTTAAATTATGAATTTAAATAAATCAGATAATTATTTAGTTAGTGGATAAATTAGAGGTTTAGATATAAGGTTTATTTAAAAGAGGATAAATGAGATTAAACGAACGTCGTCGCCTCGCCTACCCTTGAGAGTTTAGAGTTGATCCAGTTGCAAATCAAAAATACTCTAAACTCTCTCCTCTCTCTCTCTCTCTCTCTCTCTCTCTCTCTCTCTCTCTCACTCTCTCTGCGATTTTGGTTCCCCTACCCTTGGGTCCGACCACCGCTAGCCAACGTCGAACGCCGTCGCCTCGCCGGCGTCCGCCGCCGATCGCAACCACCACCGTGGTGCCACCGCCCCGCCTTCGTGCCACCGCCACCAACTGCTGCCGCCGCCCTACTACCGATCCCATCCTAACCATGGCCTAGTCCATTATACTCGACACGACTACCACTCTCCACCATCGCCACTGATGTGTTGTTTAGTGTATATGAAAGTGGGGTCCTACACTATCAAATTTTAAATTTATAAACTGGTTATTCACCAGGGGATTATACCAACACACTAAGGCAAGTATACATGTCGTGCGTAGCACAGTATTGGTAAACAATGGGTTGTCGAACCTTAGGGACACGAACTTGTTGAAAACAGTCGATTTTATAATTCAGCCGGTTTTTGTTTTGTTTTAAAAATTGATTTTAATTTAGAAAACTGAAAATGACAATAATTAAAATGTTGTTTGGAAAACAAATATTTGGTAAATGATCACTTAGGCATGGCTCCTCCAACTTCGGTTTGACAGGTGTATCGGTAATGCGTTCTGACTTATCTCTGGGATGAACTGGGGTCCTAAAACAAGGCTTACCTAGTTCCTATGGAGAGGTTCACGTTTAGGGTTATAGACATGCCCTACACGGTTACTACTGGTCCATGGTGAAGTACTGATAAGGTTGCGGTTTATGAAGTGCCCTAGGCTGGGTCCCGAGTTATCGGTGGCTCAACTCACAACTGGTCAAAGGGTTAGGATAGGTATGGCCCTAACGGTCCTATAGTTGTGAAGCGGTTACAATTGGGTTGATAGGTTGACCTAGTAGGTCCTAGACACGACTAAGCAGGAACAGACCCGAGTTATCGGTGAATATTGACAATGGCGAGGGTAGATACTAGCTAAGGGTAAGGTGATTTCTCACTCAAACTCTATGGTGGACTCCTAATCGAATTCTAGGGTTTCCCTGATGATCGTGACTATTTCTAGTTCACGCGTACGCCGCAGATTCTGTTGTTCGGCTATACAATAGTCTCCTAATGATAGTTGGCTTGCAAGTTAGGGTTAGGTTTCCACAAGACCAGAGATTACTAGAGACAATATAGGAATTCAATTCATCAACCAAATCAAGCAATAATAACGTCTACTTCATAAACGCAAAGTATAAGCAAAACCGATACAAAATTAATGTCAAACCATGGTTGGATTCTCCTCGCCTAAGCGATACGATGAGTTTAGCCAACCATATAAATGTTTAAATATAAACAAATCTGATTCAAATAGGAATTCATGGCTAAATGTAAATACAATACCAAATCGAAGCTCGGAATGATGAAAAATGCTACTTTACGACTCGTCGAAGGCTTCAAATCTTCAAATCTTCGAAGGACTTCAATGAGGGCTTCCTCTAGCTTTTTCTCTGCTCTCCAAGATGTCTTGAATGATAGAAATGGCTCCTCTATTTATAGGGGTCGAATTTTGAAGTTATCATACGGGTATAACCTGGTCACGGCCGTGACAGGGCCTCTCACAGCCTCGGCAGGCCGTGAGCTTTCTTCTGGTCAGCTCTGATGTCGGTCACGGCCTGTAGGGGGTAACCTGGGTGTCGGTCACGGCTTGTAGGCCGTGACAGGGGGTCTCACGGCCTTGACGAGGCTGTCATGGCCATGACAGGGTCTTCATGGCTTGGCTTCAGTGCTCACAGCTTGGACAGGGTGTGACAAGGGTCCTCACGGCCTAGGTCAGGCCATGACAAAGGGTCTCACAGCTTGCAAGCCATGAGGTTTTTCAGCTTCTTTAATTTTTCTGTTTTCTTCCTCGTTTTCCGCACCAAGCTTGATTTTCCTGCAAACTCATGATATTTATCATAATTTCATATATTTTAACATTTTCAACCTGAATTCACTAAGTCTGACCCCAAAACCCGTTATCATTTCGTGTCCAAAACCACACACATCAAACATCCCCATACTTAAACATTGCTTGTCCCCAAGCAATCATTTTTAATCTCGACACTACTACAACTCTATCTTAACCATATAGACATTTAAGTGTACATATTCGGTCCACACGATTTACTATTAATACTAGGATTTACAACCTCACAAGTTCAATGATTTTAAAAACTCACAAAATCTCTCAACCAAATAATGCGAACCATTTTTCTATTATTTTTTCACTCAACTCACCAAATCACTCGACCTATGGGTGTAATATTTGAAGTGAACGCTCAGGTTAAGCATATCTAAGTGTTTCTTGGGTTTATATATACGATCGTGTCGTCGAGTTCGTTATGGGATCCGACCAAAAAATGGAGGGGGATACTCAAACGTTTGCTCACATATACGGGTGTATGAGCTACCACCCAAACGTATATCTTGGCGTATACGTACAGCCGTTTCACAATTTTCATTGTGATTTATTTATATATATATATATTTTTTTTTTCTTTAGCTTGATTTAGGATTTTGCAACCTTTCAATACAAGACTATTTTTTTTAATTTTTTCTCTCTCTCTCTTTTTTTTTATTAATATATATACTGGAGTTATACAGAAAGTCCAGTATCTTCAGGCAATTGACGACCCGGAGAAGATCCATAACGACTCAAAGCGATTAGTTAAACACGGTCTCAACATAAACCTAGAAAATGTTTTAGACATACGACATCCCTCATAACTATGATTTTTTTTCACTTTTCACCTAAATATATATTTTTTCTTTTGTAGGCTTAATCTCACAAGGGAAATCGGGTGAGTGGGTTTTTGTTGGTACACAAAACTCAATCGAGAAACTTTGATCATGTTATTTTATATGAAAACAACTTTAAAGGAAAACCGTTCTTGCGACTTGCAGACATGATAAGGCACAAGTAAATTATCTATGATTTGCGTTAAAAATGGTGTACTTTCGTGTCATGTGAGATTGGGATAAAAAATTTCTTAATTTGGGGGATTTTCAGACTTTTGATGTGGTGAGGGAGTTATATACAATTTGCTTAGCCAACCCTTGCCATCCCCATACTTAGAATATTGTATTGTCCTCAATGCTGAAAAATAAAATCAAGCAAAAAGGGTTGGATAAAGTGAACTCCCTGATTGTTGTGATTGCACATGATTCTCACTTCCACACACATCAAACATCTGGCACTTGCATCATTCCATGTCTTGAGCAGTCAAATTCCTAAAAATTAAAACACACAAAAATAAAATTAAATTAAAAAGTAAAATAAACCATCGGGTTGCCTCCCGGAAGCACTTAATTTATTAACGAGTCTTTAGCTCGACTCGGCCCCTATGAGTCATTCAAGGGGCTTTTGGAAGCTCAGATCCTCCACAAAAGCTCTGCTGACGGGCCCTTCGATATATCATTTAAGTCTGTGCCCGTTAACTTTGAATGGGTTTCCGTCCTCGCCCACTATCTCCAATGTTCCGTATGAGAATACATGCGTGACCGTATACGGACCGCTCCACCTTGATCGTAGTTTTCCTGGAAACAACTTCAGACGCGAGTTGTATAGCAATACACGATCCCCCTACTTAAACTCTTTCTTCTCCTTGAGCTTTTGATCATGTGTCCTTGCTGTCTTGTCCTTGTATTGTCTGGCACTCTCGTACACTGCGTCTCTCAGTTCCTGCAGCTCATTCAATTGCAAGAGACGCTCCTCGCCTGATTTCATCATGTCAATGTTAACTGTGCGCATCACCCAATAAGATTTGTGTTCTAGTTCTACGGGCAGATGACATAACTTTCCATAAACAAGCCTAAAGGGAGTTGTGCCGATTGGTGTTTTGTAGGTTGTACGGAAAGCCCACAATGCGTCATCGAGCTTCTACGACCAGTCTTTTTGATGAACGCTGCATGTTCTTTCCAAGATATGTTTGATTCCTCTGTTGGATACCTCGACCTGCCCACTAGTTTGTGGGTGGTAGGGTGTTGCGAGTCTATGGTTCACACCGTATCTTTTCAAGAGCTTCTCTATTTGACCATTGCAGAAATGGGTGCCTCGGTCGCTGATTAGGGCTTTGGGTGTACCGAAGCACGCAAACAACTTTTTCAGAAATTTCGTAACTACTCGTGCGTTGTTGGTTGGTAGGGCTTGAGCCTCTACCCATTTCGAGACGTAATCGACAGCGACGAGTATATACTTATTTCCATATGATGACGGAAATGGCCCCATGAAATCACTGAGATGCAATCCATGCATGATAACCAAGTATTAAACTTGATTGAGCTGCCTCCTGGTTCTCGGGCCGTAGGCAGCAAATGGATCTTTAAGAAGAAGACCGGCATGCATGGAATTGTGCAAACCTATAAAGCACGGCTTGTTGTGAAAGGTTTCACTCAAACCTAAGGGTTAATGAAGAAACATTTTTGCCCGTTGCTGTGATCAAATAGATCATGATATTACTTGCCATAGCCGCGTTTTATAACCACAAGATATGGCAAATGGATGTCAAAACCGCTTTCCTAAATGGAATCCTCGAAGAGGATGTCTATATGGTACATCCTAAAGGTTTTGTCGATTCCAAATATCCTAATAGGTTTTGCAAACTGAATAAGTCCATTTATGGACTTAAACAAGCATCTCGGAGCTGGAATCTCCGTATTGATAGGAAAATCAAAGAATTTGGTATTGCTAAAAACGAAGATGAGCCCTGTGTTTACAGAAAGGCAAGTGGGAGTATCATTTCTCATATTGTATGTGGATGATATACAGATCATAGGAAACGATATACCCATGCTTAATGAAGTCAAGAAATGGCTATCTACTTGTTTCGCTATGAAGGATTTAGGAGAAGCCGCTTACATACTGGGAATAAAGATTCACAGGGATAGATCTAAGCGACTTCTTATACCCAGTCAAAGTACATACATTGATAAGATAATAGCTCAGTTCAACATGGAGAATTCCAAGAAAGGAAATGTTCTTATGACTAAAGGAACAGTGTAGAAAAAATCACAAGCTCCTTCCACGGACCTTGAAAAGAAGCAAATGGAAAAGGTTCCATACACTTCAGCTATTGGGTCAATCATGTATGCTATGCTTCGCACAAGACCAGATGTCTCATATACATTATGCTTGACCAGTCGTTACCAACAGACTCCAGGAATTGCTCACTAGACTGCTGTAAAGAACATATTAAAATACCTTAGGAAAACTAAGGATGTGTTCTTGGTATTAGGACAAACGGATGAGGAGCTCACTATAAGATGTTACACTGACGCGAGTTTTCAGACTAATGAGATGATTCTTGATCACAGTCCGAATTCGTATTTACTCTAAATGGAGGCGCCATTTCATGGAAGAGCTCAAAACAGAGTGTTGTGGCTGATTACACAACCGAATCTGAATATATAGCCGCCTCAGAAGCTACAAAGGTAGCTGCTTGGATGAAGAAGTTCATTACAGATCTCGACGTGGTTTCTTCGATAAAGTAACCGATCAAGATGCTTTGTAATAACACAGGAGCCATTGCTCAAGTCAAGGAGCCCAGAGCACATCACAAAGACAAGCACATTCTGAGAAAATTCCACTACATTCGAGAAGTAGTGGAACGAGGAGATATCCGCATAATCAAAGTAGACACAGATTAAAACTTAGCCGATCCATTCACTAAGCCCATGGCTCAATCTTCTCATGATAACCATAGAGAAGCTATAGGACTTAAATCGATTAATATGTTTTGATTTAGTATTTTGATGTACGAACAAAAAAAGTTATCTATTTATTATTCTTATTCCATTTAGAGAATGCAATTGAAGAACTATATAATTGTGTTCGTTTTTAGTACGTTTAATTATCCAAGAATTTGTTCTAAATAGTCCGTAGTTGATCAAATATCATGGGAACGATGTTTGAATTAAGACTGCTTTAACTTTTGAATCTCAAATGAGTTGACATTCAAATCTTAAAGGCCTTATTAAAGAATAACGATGGACGTAACTCGCATCAAATGAAACTCCAGGAGCTGCTATACTATAGTTATATTTTATGCCCTAAAATTGTAACATATAAAAAAACAAAACTTATCAAGCAAACATAATGACAATCATTGTTCAAGATACATGAGGGCCCAACATATTTGTTTTCCCATACCAACTCTACTGTTACATGAGGGAAAAATAAATTTGTTTAACCATACAATCCTCACTACTCTGTTTAACAAACACACCCACAGTCATGTATCACACTACATGATATCCACGTGTTTAAATTTTGACATCAAACAATCACTGTTGTCTTTTTGTTAGTTCCCTTTGGTGATTCATCCTATTATCAGTTATTCTAACACAGGTTCCTAACATTCTACATAAATGAATACAGGTAGTGGCACTTCAGTTTCTAAACCGTTGTTCCAACAGAGGTACAAAGAAAGTTAAGTTTTTTGGTGGACGTCAAGATTGTGTTCTCGATATTGTATATAGCTTGAACCACGAAACACAGCAAACAGTCCCTTCAGGGTTGAGGGGAATAACATGGCCACTATTCTATAGTGAGAATAAAATTGATACTGGATACTGGCTGGTATTCACTGATCTGGGAAGTACCGAACAACATGGCTTCAACTTCAGTGTTGATGTGTTTACCAAATTAGGGGTAGCGTTGTACGAGGACCCTGTTCATTATTGTACCTTTTCCCTCCTCACACATCATCACAATGATCTGAATCCACACTATTACAAAAAGCTCACCCCTCAGAACTTTGAAAGCCAACTGTTGGTATTCTTTTACTCTGTGATTTACCTAGGTATATTATAGTGCGTAACACTACAAAACTTTTCACTTATGTAGGTATAATTAATTATACTTTCCTACTTACTGTTGCAGTCAATACCTAAAGTGCTGCACCAAATGTTCAGAACTCATTCTTGCAGCAAGGCAGTTTTACACTATGGCTTGGTTCAGTTTTTGGTCAGGATTGTTTCTACCGGTGAAGGTGGCCCTCACTCTCGGGTGAGTATGAAGGCGGATTGGCGATCATTCCTACAGCAAACAGGTGTACCTCGACACAAGCTCTTGTGCTTTGAGCTACATGAGG
The DNA here is from genome assembly GCA_039602395.1 of Deinandra increscens subsp. villosa. Classification (NCBI taxonomy): domain Eukaryota; kingdom Viridiplantae; phylum Streptophyta; class Magnoliopsida; order Asterales; family Asteraceae; genus Deinandra; species Deinandra increscens. Next base: position 27,864,130 of record JBCNJP010000024.1, read on the forward strand.
AAATACAACACCCGGATCACACCGTGTATTTCAATGTTTGTTAGCCTCTGTAGCTGGATATCTGACCATTGGGTTCGTATGCCATAGTGTTACGGGTTATTTTGCCTATCCTGTTTGTATGCCTAGCAAATATTACTATTTGTTAACTTTTGCTACCCTGTTAACGATAACAATGAACCTTTTAAATAGACCTGGAGGCGTCTTGCGTGCATATTTAAATTCCTACTCCACCTAAAAAAAGTTACTTTATAAACATGTGACAGTTCTGTGCATATTTAAATCCGTGCTCGAACTTAGAAACTGTTAGTTCCTAAACATCTCCTGTTGAAACCTCACACTAATGAGTGGTTTAATGTCATAATAAAAGTCCATCTTTACTACATAACCACTTATCTGCTTCATGATATGAGGAACCATAATTTTTCCTATCATTATGACTACTTCACGCATGTAATGGATGCTCTTTGTTGTACATAACAAATCATACACAAACGTATGGTATTTCCTATAAATATTGGCATGAATAAAAGATTTAACATTTCATGAAACATGATTATTGATGTCTTCGCCTCCTTCGATGAATTTATGTAACGCTTATTTCACCTTACAAAATTTACTTAATATTTGGGAAATTAACGGTTAAATCATAGAATAATCGTTTTATTACACTATGCACATTGGTAATCAATACAATCTAATCTTATATTAAAAAACTTGTTTTTCTAATAATAACTAAAACTTTTATGAACATATAGTTATCAGGAATATGCTTATGTTATTTAAACTTATACAAACATATCCAAGCCCTATTTGATTGTCTCTCGAAGCGTCATATAAATAAATATAATCTTTCATCTGTTTCATATATTAAATATCTGTTTATTTTGAATTAAATATATTAGTTTAAAATAAAAAAGATAACTATTATGAATTTATATAAAAAATAAAAGATGAACATTATAAATTTCATATGTTTATGTTTCCTATGAAATAATCTTAACTCATTTGTATAACTTTTACAAGTTCAAGCCCAACTCATTTACCATTTTCTTTACCCAATAGCCCAATTGAAAAAAGATGTGGAAAAAATACCGGTTATATGGATACTGAAAAGACGTCATCATCAACACCACATCATTTGAAATAAGTTCTACACGCTTTCCCTGCACACACTCACCCGAAAATCAGACGAAACCATTCATTTCTTCGCCCAAAGGTAAGAAATATGACCTAAGCGCTTCAGTTTTCTACATAATACCCATGTAGCTAGGTATCTGCGTTTTACTTCTATACTTTTTTTAATTTAATGGGACGAAACCCCTGTTTTACGGTTTCTAGCGATGACTATTTACATTACTTATCTTGTTAAATCAGAAACATCATACTTTGATTGTATAGTGTGAAGCCTTGATGGATGTGTCTATGCATGTGTTGATTTGTTAGCAACAGGTTGCATGTTAACAAAAAGGTCCCTAGAACCGTCAATTCCTAAATTTTGGTTGACTTGCCTTACAATTCCACATTCAAATAGAGCCTGTTGATGAACTTTCTATTCTGTAAACATTCATACCCAAAATGGTCTCTATACTCTTTTATAAACAATTCCTAATGTCCTCATACATATGGGCACTAATATTTAACCAACCATCAGTTTTTTGTACTTTTCAGAACACTAAAACTGCTCTCTTTTGTTACCCAATGTTACTTATTAGGAACAAACAACAACAATGGAACGTTTAATCATGAACTTCTTATTAGTAAGCCATGTGCAAATCATAGCAGAAATTGATGTGGTTATACAGACACTCTATAGGACAATAGAGGAAAATGAAAGAATGTTAGCTATTGTGCTTGACCAAGACCCTTTAGACTTCAAATCTTGAGCTGGATACATGCTACATCAAGAAATTGTTGTCACTAGAGCAAACCTCGAAAGCCTCAAAGTCATGCGGAAAGAAGCTTTACAGAGGCAGCTTGATGTTTTTCACCATGTTGCAAGGATGTTCCAACCAGATATTAGTTGTTGTGTGTTTTTTGTTGCGTGTGTTCTTTTGGAAATCACAGATCACCACATTATATAATTTAGTTTGGTTAACAATACTTTGGTGCCACTAAACTTTCATATGACTTTTGTGCACTCATATTTGGTTGTTAGTATATAATGCTTCTTACTTATTTCACATTTTCATGTTGTCCAATTTTGTTTGTGTGTATATACCATTCTCTGTTTTACTCTCTGTTTTACATGTCTATGTTTACTCTATTTGACACTTCCTTTATTAAAGTGCAGCATTTAGTAATTAAGATTGATAGTCTTTTACTACATATCTCCTCCTCATCTCCCCATCTTTGACAATTTTTCCGAGAAAATCTGTCTCCCCAGAATTACACAGATTATTCACTAATTTTGATTCTCCTTCAGGCAAATTTGGTGCTGGAAAAAATGTGAATGTTAGAAACCACAAACAATTGAAACCTATAACTCAACATCTAAAACAACCAGCTTAAAGGAATTACAGGATTTGGTATGCATTAACAATATAGTATAAAGTTTTATTTGACACATATAACAGCTCATTCACTTCACTCAGCACTGATAACATAACCCGATATCCCGTGTTTACAGAAGTTAAAATTATCTAACAATTGTAGAGGAAGATTACTTAAATATGAGAAATGATTTTAGGGACTTGCATGTAGAAGTGATGACAGTAGATAGTGATGATACACACATGGAAGATGAGTGGTTAAAGAATGGAACTTCCAGGGTAAAAAGCGTGTGATGATTGTTAGAGGTGTCTATGGATTCTAATTGTGCGAGTGAAGGCAATTAAGATAAGACGTATGTGATATTGGCTTCAATTAGGAACGAATGGTGTGTACCACCGAAATTATGGCCATGGAGAAAAACCAATATTAAAATCATTTGTACTTGAGCGGGACTCCGGAAAGTTTAAATATGACTATTAAAATTATTTGGAGTTCAAAGATGATAGAGCATGTATACCATGGCTAATTACATTAATAAGACTAAGGTCTATTGAAAAATCAAAGCAAGATTACCATTGATAAATTAAAATTTTGGAGCGATATAGAAATAGGTGTTAAGTAATTACCATTAATAATTTTGGTTTCTATAAAAATTATGATTTGTAGTCTCTACCATCTATTAATTATTTTATAAAACCTATACGTTGTATGCTATAGTTTATAAAAACATCACAAGTTTTATAGAAACAGGTCACCTATATATGTGTTAATATATATGTCATTTTGTACTAAACTTAGTGTCCAAATTAACTTAATCAGCTTTCCTTAAAAATAGTTTCTAAAGTTGAACCATCATCACTAATAGTGAATGTACCTTGGATTAATACAATGGATTTGAATCGAACCTAAAAAAGAATGGCATTTGATTTGTATTTCTAAAAGTGTAGTATGATTTTGTTGCACGACCCAATACCATCCGTAGTCGGTTTAAAGCCCAGGCCCAGATGGATAGTGGCCTTCAAACCATATCCAGAAAAGAGGTGGGAAATTTCTTGACGGTTAAATTGAAAATATAGAGACTTTAACACGCCATCGTTTCAAACAGTCGCTACACATTCGCCTCTTCATCTTCAGCCTGCGTGGTCACCGGAAAACCACAGTGCACCCTCCATCTCACTGTACAGAGGTAAGTACTCCACCTTTTGTAGTACCTTTTTATGTCTCATTATCTATGTATGCGCCTACATTCACTGCTTATATGGCAACTTTTTTGAATGATGTACTTAAAGTCCGTTATTTTCGAGGTGTACGTAACCCCATTTGCATATGTTGGACTGTAGAAAACGGAAATTTAGACGCTTTTTACTGTATGCTATCTTCAACACATAGATTTTCATAGTTACATACCTTGCATGTTAAGAGAAAGAGTCTAAAATTAGGTATTCATAGGTTATACTGTAAAAAACCAGAAATCCCACTCCTTTAGATTGTAACCTGTCTTCAACACATGCAGATTCATAGTTACATAGCTTGCATGTTGTGAAAAAAAGTTTGAATTAGATGATTTAATTTCTGTCATGTTGTGTAGTTGCAATGAATATTAAGATAGTGTCCATAAAGGAAATCAATAATAAACAAATCAAAATCATTGACTTTAAAAAATGTTTATACTCATGTTGGCTTTTTTCGTGTGCTCTGATAAATGTAATCTACATGGGTTTGATGCCTTGAAACTGTCTCATCACTACGTACTTCATAGGACAAGGGTGGGTGACCTAATCAGTTAAGAAATATAGAATAAAAACTTTAATAACAAGTTATATACTAATGGGATTTAGTGATTAATCTATGCAGCTCACAACAATTTGCATGTTCAGGCACTGCATATGTCTATCTTAATTTAAAACACTTACCTAATCTCACTTCAATTCATTATAAACTATATATTTGTTTTCATAGTTTTATAACATGATACTTGGTTCCAATAACATCAATATGACAACCACATAACCTATGTATTGCTTCTATACATATGCCTTATAAATTGCTGCTTGACCTTATTCTAGAAAATGAAGGGCCTCGCGGAGTGGTTAGTTCTTTTATTTAAACAAGTCCATGGTCAGAAAACATTATAACACACGCATACTAATATAATCTCTATGTAGGTTTCCCCCTGCAATTCACACGACACGTGCCCAATAACTGCACGTCTGTTCGTTTTGTTGACTACCAGAATCACAAATTTAGTGTGAACCTCACTAATGTTGGTAATCGTATGTGAGGAGCTGAGGATGACACATGGATGTCTTTTCTAAATGCACTCACTACACGTGGCATACAAAAGATTTGCTTAAATCGGAAGAAGGTTGACAAGATAGAAGTTACTGCGTACAATGAAGATGGGCTAGAGATGAGAAGAAAAGGGAATGGAGAAGAATTTGTTAATTCGTGTGTCGTTGAAGCAACTGATTAATCATATCATACACATGTGACATTTTTACTATCTATACATACAATGTCTCATATTCCACCATTATATATCATCTTTTTAATACTTAAGCTAATATTACTAATATGAGAACCTCACTTTTACACTATAGCTCCTACCCAAACAGTTTGTTAAAGAATACTCAGTCACCCACCTACATAAGCACGCATTACAGGTGAAAATTGTACCTGCTGATGAAACAAAAGAACAAAAGGTTAGTCATTTTACATCCTCTACAGAATTTTATTCTACTACGGATCTTAAGGTAAAAACAACTTTTATTTATTGTTATGATTGCCTGCATATGCCATAATTTAATTGCCCATTATTGTTCTTGATATAATGGAAATATTTTATTTCCCTTTTAAAACTATACGTTATTTTATTAAGAAGTATAACTATCTCTAAATTAATATACTTCCACTCCATTCACATAACTAATTTATATGCCAATCTCAAAGCCTACACATATAACTGATATATCTCAAGCACCATCAGCTTCAAACAACCTTACAAGAAGATGCTTTATATTTACTAATTCTAATGGTGAGTAATATGTGATGACACCAATGAAACAGACCAGAACCAGATGTGTATATGATATTCATCTATTAAATTACAACAAATCTGTAATTTGACATGTAGAAATTTAGAACTGTGGCTTAATTATCTTGCATAGTTATCATGATCTAAACATGGTTTTCATTAATCATAGTGTTTGCATAGTAGGTAATATTATGCTAATTAATTACTTCACACCCATGGCATCTTTTATTTGAGCAGATAAATGTTTACTAAGAACTCTAATATTTGACAACTACTGCCTAATGACTTTTGTAATCAGGTGCTAATGTTTAATGTTGTTAAATTATACGTTCTACCGATACAGTTTCCACAATGGAAGTTCCAAGGAAGGGTAAATACAGTGAAGCTTCATGCGGCCAAACAAAACGAGGCCGCCGATGTGCTTTTGGAACTCGATCCACAAACACAGCAAGAGATCCCAATAGGTTTTACTGGGCGAAGCTGGGCCCTGTTCTATATTGAGAACCAAATTGAACCTGGCAGGTAGCTTATTTTCACGGACCATGGAAGTGATGAACGCCATGCGTACAACTGTGAAGTTACCGTGTTCACAAACACTGGTACTACACTATACCAAGATCCCGAACATCAATGCAGCCTCTCCATACCCACCCACATTCACACTGATGGCAGGCCCCAGTACTTCAAACAACTGACAACCCACAACCTGGAAAGTCACTACTGGTATTTTCATGTAAAAAATAATGGCTTACTTATATATTTTAATACGTAACTATCATTATCAATTTAATTATATGTTAGAGTAATAAATTACTCTTGCAGACCATTCCTAAAGCACTGTTTCGGAGCCACAACATTCATGTTTCCAATCGAGCAACTTTAAAGTTTGGACTGATGGAGTTCCTGTTGAATATTCTATGGACAGGTCAAGATGGCAGCCACCCTCGCTTAAGGATGAAAGTAGACTGGGCTGCATTCTTCCACCTAACGGGCCTTCTGAGACACAAGATTCTGCGTTTCCATCTTGATGAGGAGTGTGACCCAGCGGATGATACTACCATATTCCATATATGTTAGTCTTTGTCTCTTTCCTTCCATGTAACTAGTCTGATTTATGAAACTTAAACTATTCTTATGTTACTTCTGCACCATTTTGGCATATCTCCACGTTGTTTATAACTTATTATACTGTATGGAAACTAATACGATTGTTGGTTCTAAATCACTTATTTGTTTGAACTCAATCTGTTGGTTAGTTTATTTCGTTTATGTACACATTAATACTACATACATATACATGCTTTTAAAAGAATGTTCATTTTTTTGGGATGAAAATATGAAGTGAAGCCAAAGTTGCCAACCAAATATTTTTTGGAAATCAATACATGAAAACCTCTATTTTATGGAGAAAAAAAAACACTTAAAAAATCAAGATATGCACTAACTTATTGAATAATTTTATATTAGTATTTAGTCCAAATCTTTTTCAAAATCCTTCAAATATTCAAAACAAGAAGTTACAATTGGTCAAAGGATATCACTAAGTGATATATAAAAATTAATTCTTAGGACAGAAAAATGAAAATATACAATAAATGTTACTCCATTTTCATGGTACCTAATCAGTGACTTTAGCAAATAACGATGGAATAAAGTAATCATATAACATTATATTAATGAGCGAATACAAATTTCTATCCATTAACCTTGTAATTAAAAAATTCCTGATGGTGCAAATTTCCCACCTTCATCGTTAAGAGAATTAAACCATCTGAAATATTAAAACCAAAATGAAGAATAACTTTTAAACAGAAAGGTTAGTTGGGTATACACCCAGTTTATTAATAAGAATTTTGTTAAAACAGTGTATGTCACATTGTTTGATTTCTCATTTTTATCTTGCACGCAGCGAACTCATCTATACATTAGGCTTTGGCCCGGTTGCTTAGAATACATAACGAACACAGACAACAGTTACAAGGAAACTGAATTGACAGGCGGTTGCAACTGAATCGACAGGTGGTTAGACAGGCGACTATTTAAATCCATACTCCTATCTCCTATCTACAGAAGCGACAGAAAACCAGGCGTCAACTCCATCTCGTCGGCGAAAGGTAAACTGATAAGTGGCTTAAAAGTGCATTATATTTAGTATTAATCATCCCCTAAATATACTTTGTTGAGTTTAAAATATATTATTTTAACCGGTTGTTATGATTGATATTGTGGAGTAATTAAGTTAAACTCGAGTCCTAAGATGTTAACGTACAGACTCCAATTATTTTCGTCAATTATTAAATTCAATTGTTTTGACATAAATAAAAGGAAATAACAATGAAAAGAAAATAATTAAAAAAAATAGAAACATGTGCTCTGATGTGAATTTCGTGAATACAGCAATTGAAGGTTGGGCCTTGGCCCATGAAATTAAAACGGCAAAATAAAGTGACGCAATTTAAAAGGAGATTGGACGTGAATCAAAGAGGAGGGAGACGGCAGCATTCGGTTGCTTTGGTTCCGGACGCACGAAGTCAGAGAGAGAGACAACTTTCTTTGGAGAATTTTATTAGTGTTTTTTTTATTCTAAACATGTGTGTGATGATTTTGATGTCCGGCTAATTACTCGGTGATTACCAACGGTGAACGGTTAGCATATGACTATTCTATTTCAGTTATTTTTTGTTTAGTTTCGAAACATAGTGACAGTGTTCGTTTGTCTGAATGTTCAATTGAATGTTATTTGACTTGCGTTTCGATTGCGTATGTGCCCCCCGCTCCCGGACTACCTTTCATAGCATAGCTCTAGGACTATACTTAGCTAATACGTAATCTCTGAATGTTAGGTTAAATATATTCTGCAATTCAAGTTAGGGTTTGTAAATGTGTATTGCCCTCCACTCCCGGATTAGGTGCACTAAATCTAGGACTATCTTGTGATGCATGTGAATAGATCATAGGTTGAATTGAGTTGAATTGATTAATTGAATTGGATTAGAAATTAGCTAACCGGGATCCTGAGGTTCTCACGTTTTAATTATCTATTTACTAGTTCAAATTATCATTAGTTTTCTTTAGTTTTTAATCCATTCAAATTAAACAGCCAAGAGGCAACTTTTTATATTTTCAGTATTTAGGTTAGTTTAGTTAATCTAGGTTAGTGACAATAACTTAGGTTAGGTAATTAGAGTCGCTAATAACCACCAACTCCCTTGGTTCGATACCCTAGCTTGCCACTACTACAGTTTAAGTTAGGTATTTGTGTAGCGGTCACGACAACCGTTATCAAATTGGCGTCGTTGCCGGGGAGTACGTGCGCTTGTTAGTGATTTTAGTATTTTTTTTATTAATTTCTTGTTTGTTCGTTTTTCTAAAAACTAAAAAAAAACCAAAAATATATTCTTTTTATTTTCGCATTTTAATTTACTTAGTATAGTTAATTTTTGTTAAACAAAAAACTCAAAAAAAATTTAATTTTCTGCAATTTTAGTTGTTTTTAGTTTATTTATTTTTAGTAATTAGTTATTATTATTTTTTGCATTCTTTGAGTTGATTTATTGTTTCGAACAGTACTACGTGAACGTTTTCTGTTTTTGTGACTGTTTTTGCAGGATTTAGGTTTATGCAAACTCGAAGGTCGGGACGAGAGTCACCATCGATATTTGATCCCGAAATTGAAATAACTTCTAGGCAGAACCGAGCCAATCAAAGAAACCAGATGGGTGATCCATTTCTGCAGTACCGACACACGTTTTCGAGAGCTAGTAGCTCACGTTACAATAACATGAGGCTTAGACCGAATCAGGCACAAGATGGATATGAGGCATCTCCTCATCATGATGGAGTTCAGAGTGAAGCAACATGGGAGACCGGGTGGCGTAATGAACCTCCTACTTCACTTGAGTCGTATGATCGTCAATATGTGAACCATCTATACGATGATGACCAAGATGATGATTATGACAGGGATTATGAACAACACCAATCACCACCAGTTTACTACAACCAACAAAGAAATCAGCCTGCCCGAGGGGTCCCACGATTTAATGATGGAGTTTATAACAATCAGGGTCGCTTCGAAGTTATAGATGGAGTTCCAAGGATTCATAGGCAAGCACCGGATCAGGGGGTAGAAAGTCATTTCAAGCCGATGGTGATGTCGAGTTCTTCCGCGGTGGTGACCCCGATAGGTCGAGATCGGATGGCTTTTCAAGTAAGACCGGAATACCTTAGCCTCTTACCGGAGTTTTTTGGGAAAAAGACCGAGGAGCCATACCCTCACATAGCAGCATTTGAGTCCATTTGTGGCATAATCGGAGGTTCTGGGTTTACACTAAATGAGGTAAAGCTTATGTTATTTCAATTTACTCTAAAGGATAGAGCTCGACATTGGTTTGATAGTCTACCGGCGGGTAGTATTTTCACGTGGGAAGAAATGCAGAAAATTTTTCTAGATGAATACTACCCTATGCGCAAAACGAGTGAGGCACGGGAATCTATTCGGTTTTTTCAACAACACTCGGGAGAACCATTTCACGAGGCCTTTTCTAGATTCAAGGAGCTCTTAAGGAAATGCCCCCATCACAGAATAGAGACGTGGGATTTGATAAAATGTTTTTATGATGGATTGTTTCCCGAGGATGTACGAGATTTATTGTCAATTAGCAACGGGACATTTTTGACAAATTCAGAGGAGGTTGATTGGGATAATTTAGAAAGAACGAGCGCCACTTCCAAGAGACAAGCTCAAGCTAGTAGGAGATCGAGATCATTTTTGAAAGCGATGGATTATGAGGCGGAGGAAAAAATAGAAAAATTGAGACAACAAAATATGCTTCTAGAGAAACAAGTCGCTCAGTTGAAGATTGGTGGTGATGAGATTTATTTCGTGCAAAACGGGCAAAATTATTCCGACACATGTCCATAATACCAATCCCGTTCCCAAAATTACAATCAGGGCTTTCAAGGAAATAATTATAATCAAGGGCAACAACGACAACCGCCAAGGCAAGAAGATGGGGTCCAAGTGCAATTCACTGTTATTTTAGAGGCTTTGAAGGGGTTTGAACGAAAATTTGAAATGCAAGACAAGACCATGGAATCCATGCAAAAGCAATTGGGGCAACTGGCAGAGCAGATGTCTAGACGAGAACCAGGGATGTTGCCGAGTGATACAGTTGTCAATCCATCTCATCAACCCTCAACCTTGGGTACTAAAAATGTCCGAGGAGTCCCAATCAGTGCAATCAATAATTCGGAGGATGTTGAAGATAGTGATGATGAGGAAGAGTGTGAAGAACTAAAGACGCCATTCATCCCAATCCAGATTGGTGAATTCAAGACGAACAAGGCATTGTTAGATTATGGAGCATCGGTTAGTGTGTTACCGGGTTCTATTTATGATGAGTTGGACTTGGGGCCGTTGAAAGAAGTGAAGACAACTTTATTCTTTGCGGACCAGTCCAAGAAAAAGCCTCGAGGTATGCTAGCGGGAGTTGTAGTCAAGGTTGGTGAATTTTCTTACCCCGAGAATTTTGTAGTGCTAGATTATGAAGAAACGGGACATCAACCGAGGGTGATTTTAGGAAGGACGTTCTTAGCAACCGCGAACACGCAAATCAATTGCAAGGCGAACACATGCACAATGGAATTTGGTAACCGAAAACTCCATTTAAATATGTTTACACATGATTTTAATTATTCGGTTATTAATACTTTCCCAGGAATGTTTGCTACTAACAATTGTTCCCCTTGTGATAACAAGGGTGGCACAAAGAAGGTTGAGTTTGTGGTTGACAGGTTCAAGGAAGTGGATGTCATTAAACTCAAGTGTGGGGATACAGGTGACCCGGAAAGTGTTGGACCGGCCGATCAAAAGGATGCTAAAAATGCTCATAAACCAAGAGAGAAAATGACATGCCCTCGGGCTCAAAGGCATGATGGAAAGACAGCTGATAGAGAGAATCTGCAAGGAAGAGGAGCGGTAAAAATGAAAGCAGGTCAAGTTGAAGAATGGGGATGGATCAAAGACGAAAAATGGAAATATGCTCAATATCTGTCTACCAAACTGACGGTTGATGAAAACCGCATATTTGAACCTCCATGAGGGCGTTGGGTCTGGCTGAAGACTTTAAACTTAGCGCTTTCTGGGAGGCAACCCAGCGGTAAGTTGTGTTTTTATTTATTTTTCGCGTTTGTGTGTTTCTGTTTTTTGTGTTTTTTAGGATTCGGATCGGATTTCGGTGATGAAAATTAAGCAAAAGCTTGAGGTTCGAGGTATGTCTAGGAATAGATAAATATTGAAACGTTATTGCTTGAATCCGGTACATTTCCTAATTCTATTTCTTTTTAATTTTTTTTATTTCTTATTTATTTTAGTTGTTTTTCGTTTCACATTGAGGACAATGTGTCACTCAAGTGTGGGGAGGGGAATAACACATTTTCGTATGATTGTTTTGTGTGTGTTAAAAAAATCCAAAAAAAAAAAATTTGAAAATTTGAAAAAATGTCTTTGGAATAACTTGAAAAATCATGGAAAATGATAGTACAATTGGAAGTCGGTTTTCAAAAATAAAAATAAAAAAGAAAAGGGAAGGTGGTAGAAAAGGAAAGAATGAAAAACATGACTAATTTGTGATGTGTCGGTAGACCCAACTGACTTAGGATTAGCTTAAACTGCCCTTTGTGTTTATTGTTGTATAAATATGTAAATAAATCAGGCTGCTAGTGGGTTCCCATTTTAGGGGTGATAGGGAGATTGAAACTGATGATTAGGAGGAAAAATACCGCTTTAAATTAGAGACTTATATGTCCTTAGAATAACCTGGCACGTTATGATCTTTTTGCGAAAGCAAATCCGAGAAATAATGGCGCCCCATCTTTTCATCTTTGAGCATATTAGGTAATAAATTGATTAATAATTTTAGAGTGAAGGGACAAAATACTCATGTACAAACTAAGGATAGTATCCTGTGGTGCGTGCCTCTGATGATGTTCTGGATCTCGCGGGCAAAATACTCATGTACGAGTTTGGGGATAGCATCTCGCAACGAGTACCTCTGATGATGTTCGTTGGTAATCATAGTTAAAATTAACCAATTATAAAAAAATTGAAAAAAAAAGAAAAAAAATAGAAAGAAAAAAAATATATAGCAAATTAGAGAAATAAATGCTCAAAACTTCACATCCATCTATTTCATCATTCTGTGTACATACGAGTATCTGGTTTAAAGGCGGGTGGGAAAAATCTATAAATATAATCTTAAATACCCTTTACTTTGACTGAATTTGACTTGGGAGTAGGTTGAACTTGAACTTTCTGAATGTGGGACACATAGGTAGACTGGTACACTATATTCGGTAAATTATAAACACTTTGGGGGCGAAACAAAAGGTCAGTGGTTGGGTTTAGTCGGACCGAAATACTGGCAATTGCAGTTAGTACATGTGATTACATTTTGGGATTGTGGAGTTGACATGGTGGTTGATTTAAAAGTTAAAATATTTTGAGACTGGTTTCCTTATTATGATTCCATGGCAGTTTTTCCGAGACGGAAAAAGATAAGTGTGAGGATGTGATAAGTGGCTTAAAAGTGCATTATATTTAGTATTAATCATCCCCTAAATATACTTTGTTGAGTTTAAAATATATTATTTTAACCGGTTGTTATGATTGATATTATGGAGTAATTAAGTTAAACTCGAGTCCTAAGATGTTAGGGGGGACGGAGTGGGCGGCATGGACGCCGCGGCGCCGGAAACTTCGGCGGCAAACACCGCCGCCGGTCTAGCGGCTTCGGCGAAAGCATGGAACGAAATCTACTTCTCGCCGCTGGTTGATTTGTGAGGGTTTCAAGAATTTCGACCGTTGAACGGTCGGGAACTTAAAAAAAAAAAAAAAAATTAATTTTTTTTTATATAATCAAACTCTTTCACTCTTCTCTTCTACACCATTTCACTCTTCTCTTCTACACTCTCTTCTACTCTCTCTTCTACACCATTTAAATAAAAGTAATGTAGTGTGTGTTTTTTTTTTAATTAATGTAATTTTTTTTTAAGTAATGTAATGTTTTTATATTAATGTAATGTTTTTTTTTTAAATAAATGTAGTGTTTTTATAAAATAAATATAGTGTTTTAAAACTAATTACAAAATATATATAACTTAAAAACATTAAAATAAATTAACATACAATTCTTCATAATCCTCACCACTCCCTCCCAAAATCCTTCAAAATTCTTCAAAATTCTTTCTTTTTCTCTTTCCTGCGTGGCACCTCTCCTATTGGTTACAACCCATTCTTCAAAATCCTAAAAATCCTACCACTCCCCCCTCCCTTAACGTACAGACTCCAATTATTTTCGTCAATTATTAAATTCAATTGTTTTGACATAAATAAAAGGAAATAACAATGAAAAGAAAATAATTAAAAAAAATAGAAACATGTGCTCTGATGTGAATTTCGTGAATACAGCAATTGAAGGTTGGGCCTTGGCCCATGAAATTAAAACGGCAAAATAAAGTGACGCAATTTAAAAGGAGATTGGACGTGAATCAAAGAGGAGGGAGACGGCAGCATTCGGTTGCTTTGGTTCCGGACGCACGAAGTCAGAGAGAGAGACAACTTTCTTTGGAGAATTTTATTAGTGTTTTTTTATTCTAAACATGTGTGTGATGATTTTGATGTCCGGCTAATTACTCGGTGATTACCAACGGTGAACGGTTAGCATATGACTATTCTATTTCAGTTATTTTTTTGTTTAGTTTCGAAACATAGTGACAGTGTTCGTTTGTCTGAATGTTCAATTGAATGTTATTTGACTTGCGTTTCGATTGCGTATGTGCCCCCCGCTCCCGGACTACCTTTCATAGCATAGCTCTAGGACTATACTTAGCTAATACGTAATCTCTGAATGTTAGGTTAAATATATTCTGCAATTCAAGTTAGGGTTTGTAAATGTGTATTGCTCTCCACTCCCGGATTAGGTGCACTAAATCTAGGACTATCTTGTGATGCATGTGAATAGATCATAGGTTGAATTGAGTTGAATTGATTAATTGAATTGGATTAGAAATTAGCTAACCGGGATCCTGAGGTTCTCACGTTTTAATTATCTATTTACTAGTTCAAATTATCATTAGTTTTCTTTAGTTTTTAATCCATTCAAATTAAACAGCCAAGAGGCAACTTTTTATATTTTCAGTATTTAGGTTAGTTTAGTTAATCTAGGTTAGTGACAATAACTTAGGTTAGGTAATTAGAGTCGCTAATAACCACCAACTCCCTTGGTTCGATACCCTAACTTGCCACTACTACAGTTTAAGTTAGGTATTTGTGTAGCGGTCACGACAACCGTTATCATAAACCTTCCGTTCTCAATTGCTACATGCTCTAAAATCAGTGATTACACGATAAGTAACAGTGTTCGTCTTCTTCGTGCAGACAACCCTTGAAGTCGTACAGAGACCAGCGAAGCTCGTTCATCTCCCCGGTAAAAGGTACGCAACCAAGATTCTGTATTTCATTTTATCGAAGTTAATTTGGGATGCACACAAGTTTGCATGTCAGGAATCCCAATCTTACAAAACAGATACATGAAATTCTCTGCTTTTGAAGCATATGCCTTTATGTTTTCTTTAATAAAACACTTACATTGAAACATCAAGGCCGTCAGATACTCATTATCCCTTACATTGCATTGTTGATCTGCTGCATGTAGCCTTAAGAAATTTCTAAAACTTAAATGAACACAACCCCAATTAATCTACCTAGGGAACTGTAATCATGGATAGTACATATGTTTTCTGGTTTTCTATTCTTCCTGCTATACATAATGTTCTAATTTGCATACAATTAATCTTTTTTTTTCTTAGTATCCGTTAACCAATATTTGTGTTTTGTTACATCTGCTTTCAATCAACAGTGTTATTTTTCTACAACATGTTAAATAGGATTATATTAATACGGGTATAACAATTGAGTGTTAGTTGCTCCAAAACAATTTTAAAACCTACCTCATGAGTCACTTTTATGTTAACAAATCCAAGAGCATGAGCATGATAACAATAATAGAAGAATATTGCTGAAAAAAGTTAGTGAATGTATGCATCAGTTGGTACTCAAAATTCATCTTAGGATAAAACGCAATTTCAATTTATAACAATTATCTACATTCACTTTAACGAATCATAATAGAAATAAAAACACATTAGTTACTCATGAGTCACAGATTCTACCTACACGTCTACACCTGTATCTATGCTTTGTAATGATGTTTTATTATTTTACGTATGTTGTTTATATTTAGGAAATGGAAGACTATGTCCGTAACTTTTTCATCGCCAGCCACAATGAGACAAACGCTGAACTGTCAGCCATGATAATGGTGGTGGAAAGGTTGCTGGCAGAAAACAGGCAAGCACTGGACGTTGTTCTTAGCCTTGATCCCTCTCCCTTCCGGTATGTTTCTATCTCCATGTTGAATGATGTGATTCATACCAAACAGGCGCTGCTACGGAATCTACGGTCCGTGCGCAGGATGCCGAGGCAGCAGCACGTGATATTGACAACCGGATGGAGTCCAGTTTCAGCTTGAACATGTAACCGTTATTTTCGGTTTTATTTTATTTACATCATATTAGAAGAATGGTGCTTAGACACCCCATTAGACTTTAAGACTACTAATATGGAATGAATCTTTCTTACTTTATAATTTTTTGTTAACTCCGATTATGTCTCATTACACCTAACTTGATGACTCTTTGATACACTTAATATTACATATGCCAATTAGCAATGGTAGGTTCATTTGTTTTAGACACATTACTTTTGTTCGTGCTTAATCTCAGTTTCTTTACCTACACTATTACGTTTATTCGCAAACACTGGTGTGCTAAAAACCATTTCACATATACAAACATACAACAGATTAAATGAAACAGAATCATACACCCGTGAGCCCCTAAACTGCAACAAAGTTACAGCACCAAAAAACGACTAATGATATTATGAGGCTCAGTTTTAAGTTTAAAATGCAGTAAAAGCACATACGGATGTTTGACAAACCGAATTTCATGATTTCGCATCTTTCAAGTTGGTTAGCAACTTTCAAACATCATCCACAGCCACTAAAACATCATCAACACTCAGATCTGTCCAAAAATGAAAAAATTGGGACATCAATAGCTAATCGGTGGTCAAATAGGTGTTACCTCACTAAAAATCAAGCAACCGATCTCTTACCTTAAATTGTTGGTCTAGGGTTTTGAATGACGAAAAACAACCACCTAAATCGTCTTCGGAGGTGCGACGGGTTCAGGCCGTAACCCGAAACCCTTCTGCCGCCGATTAACTTGACCCGACCAAAACCCTTGTCTAGTCAGAACATCGCACGAAGGAAACGAAAGAAGCAACGCCGCCTCTGTCGGCGATAGAAACCCTAGACGGGTTCGTAGTCGCCGCCGTCAAATCTGGTCTTCCTAGCCATGATTCACCACCACCGTGAACCAATGTAGCTCTACCGTCGGACTCTCTCTCTGCCATCCAGAATACGTGCGATGGAAACCGGTGAGTCTCTGGAGGAAGCGAAGATACGCAGAGAGATGAGAGCGTGAATTTAGGGAATTCAAAACCCAGTAGACTGACTTGAAAAGTGTATCCCCGCCTATTTTATTTCATGGGTGTTTGAATATGTGTATTGTGGGTTTGACATCATGCTAATAAGTTTGTACCTTTTAATGTTTTAAAAATATTGCTTTAAAGTGTTGTATATAGTGCATAAAGGCTTGTACATTTCTTAAGTTTTCAACTTTCAACACTATCTCTCTAAAATACATATTAAAGTATTATAGATATATATTTCACTATTTTGAACTTTAGCCCCCATACTTTTATCCCTTTATTATTTTACGTACCAAAACATTATGGGACATAATTCTAATATTTTTAGGGCTCAGGATGCCTTTGATAAGGTTTATATACTTTCGTATATTTATATATATATATTTTTCATCAATTTACATTTTAGCCCCTCTACTTCCATATACTTATTATTTCATGCTCCGATTCACTTTAGAACACATTTATAATAACTTCTAAGCCTCGGGTTCCTGTAAATACATATAAATACGTATAATGCTCGTATACGTTATGTATTTATTTATTTTTAACCATTATTTTAATGTAAGGATACGTTCTTATTTATTTTTCACATGTTTAACTATTCTAACACGTATTACCACATCTATATTCATCAAATGAATATTTCACATGCATTTAAGCCATTAGTATATATATATATATGTATATACTTACACATAATACAATCGTGTACATGTATTTTCTTCCGGTTGTCATGTATTTCCATCATATCCACTTCTAAACACGTATTTCATTTTGATAAAATGTATATCAATTATCTTTGATATAAAACACGTATCAATTAACTAACACATGTATTATTCATATAACCTTATCTTTTATCATTTATTACCCGTTAATGGGTAAACATGCATTTTTCATACATTACATCACGTTTAGCTATCTAGCACATATATCATATGTATCTATAACATAAATACGTATAGCATTTGCAATTCATTTCCCTTTACCCATTTATCAACCCATAAACCATATCAATATACATTTTAGCTACTTAACACATATTTCACTATTTTTCACTTTAGCCCCCATACTTTTATCCCTTTATCATTTTACGTACCAAAACATTATGGGACATAATTCTAATATTTTTAGGGCTCGGGATGCCTTTGATAAGGTTTATATACTTTCGTATATATAAATATATATTTATATATACATTTCATCAATTTACATTTTAGCCCCTCTACTTCCATATACTTATTATTTCATTCCGATTCACTTTAGGTCACATTTATAATAACTTCTAAGCCTTGGGTTCCTATAAATACATATAAATACGTATTATACTCGTATACGTTATGTATTTATTTATTTTTAACCATTATTCTAACGTAAGGATACGTTCTTATTTATTTTTCACATGTTTAACTTCTAACACGTATTACCACATATATATTCATCAAATGAATATTTCACATGCATTTAAGCCATTAGTATATATATATGTATATACTTACACATAATACAATCGTGTACACGTGTTTTCTTCCGGTTGTCATGTATTTCCATCATATCCACTTCTAAACACGTATTTCATTTTGATATCATGTATATCAATTATCTTTGATATAAAACACGTATCAATTAACTAACACGTGTATTATTCATATAACCCTATCTTTTATCAATTTATTACCCGTTAATGGGTAAACATGCATTTTTCATACGTTTCATCACGTTTAGCTATCTAGCACCTATATCATATGTATCTATAACATAAATACGTATGGCATTTGCAATTCATTTCCCTTTATCCATTTATCAACCCATAAACCATATCAATATACGTTTTAGCCACTTAACACGTATAGCACATGTATATAATTCGAGTTATGAAATTTTGGGGGTGTTACATAAAGGTCGAAATGACCAAAATTGCTCTTTGGTCAGTTATCCTTTTTCTTTTAACAATAATACGTAGACGCACATTCCTATAAGTAAACGCTCACTCCAGGATCGCCTAGTGTGGTATTCCAGGTCCCAGTTGGGATTTATGCGACACCCTCGCTTTGTTAGAAACTAGTACATGCGTTTACCCTTCCGGTCTGCACGAACTTCTAGGTATATTAATTTATTATCATTTCTCACTTATATTTATTATATGTATAAAATGTTACTATACCAAAAAATAGATCCCCATACGCTCCAGATTTTATATATATATGTATGTATATATATATATATATACATATATATATATATATATATATATATATTGTCATGACCCGTTCAGGAAGTCTCGTTTGGAGTCAACTGATTAGTACATGTGGTACCAATAATAAAAGGTACGAGTGCGCGAACAAATTACCAAACGACATTTATCAAAATAAAAGGTTTTCACCCCAAACGTATAATTTGTCTATGGCCAAATCGGCCTTCTCACACGCTAATTGTTCCAGCGGGGTACATTTCCCCGGAATACTTAAAAAGAAATAAAATAAATTGTCTAAAAACAAAGATTATTCAAATGCGAAAGATGCCAATGTTGAAGGTATATGACTTCCTCCATGCCCATGACACCGACCTTGCTTCAATGTTCAATTATACGCTAAAAACGGTCAACTATAAAGTTGGTGAGATCATGGTTTAACATACACAAAAAAATAATTTAAGTAAGAGAATTAAAATACGGAATGCAATTGAACAAACGTAACAAGTAGTTTCACAGTCAAGCATCCCATATTCGCCATGGTCCTTACCTAATTGCTTTGCGCGTGACCATCCGACCATAGGGTCTTCCCGATTATAAATATAAATTAATGGACCCACCCATGGGATCTCTTTGTGCCAAAAGTATTATGTCGTTGACATGAGGCAGTCCCAAACATGGGCACGTGGACGTGGGGGCATGATCCCCAAATAGCGGTTCCTCTGAAAATGCGTGAGCGGATGGATCGTGATCAACTCATTATCATTGTGCAAACAAAACGATCAACAAACGTGTAAATATAAGACTCAATCTCATTCAGTAAGCAAGATCAGATTACAGAGACTTAGAGCACAAAACACATTCACTTAAACACAAATAAGAAAACTTAGTTGCAAAATTTAAACCTATCGACCTATTTATAAACCCCCACTATCCGAACTTTACTACTCGTCCGAACCTGCAGTTCGGCTGCAGTTCGGCCAGGGTTCGGCCAATAAGTAAAACTTAAAATCTTGACATCTTCAAAACATTTTCTGATCCAACATCTTGCCATCTGCAGGTATCAACAAAATTGTGCAAACAAAATGATGAAAAAAAGTGTAAATATAAGACTCAATCTCATTCAGTAAGCAAGATCAGATTACAGAGACTCAGAGCACAAAACACGTTCACTTACACACACATAAGAAAACTTAGTTGCAAAATTCAAACCTATCGACCTATTTATAAACCCCCACTATCCGAACTATACTGCTTGTCTGAACCTGCAGTTCGGCCAGGGTTCGGACAGGGTTCGGCCAATAAGTAAAACTTGAAATCTTGACATCTTTAAAACATTGTCTGATCCAGCATCTTTCCATCTGCAGGTATCAACAAACTCCTCCTTGGCAAATGCTGGTCGGTCTTTGTTAGTTTTCAGCTCCAGCCTCCATCTCAGTCCAGGTACTCTGATGATTATGCCCAGCATAGATGTTGAACGCAAAGCATATTCGTATCACCCTTTGAAACTGCAAGGCATGATCCATATAGTCTGGATGAAACAGGATCTGATTGTGATATAACACATCTATATCAGCTTTTGATAAGTTAATCAACCACATTGGATCATAAACCTTCACAACTCTGTTATCTTTCTTTAGCACTATAACAGCTTCTCCCGTCTTCTCATTATAATACTACCACTTCAAATCTTGAATGAAGTCCAATTCCATTTTCATCAACGAAATCTTCTTCATCACATTAGGCTTTTTGTTTAAGGTAAGTATTATTAGCTTCTTCCCGGTTTTTTGAGGTTACAGAAAATGAAATCTAGAATTACATTCTTTCTCAATTTGATTCTTGAAGAAGAAACCCCTCTAATCATTACCATAATTGCAAAACGGCTTTCGTGTAAGCTCCCAAATGTCCCAAACCGGTAATGTATCAAAGTCTCGTGCAGTCTTGAAATATTGAATTCCATGTTGTCGTTTAATTCCATAGCACACCTAAGACTTTCAGCATACATCCAACTGATAATTTCACCTGATGCCTGACCCTTGAATTTTACATGCATTCTTTGCTTGATTGGCTTTGGAGGAGGAACACAATTTGCATGGAATGTCTTCATATATTCATTGAACATCCATCGTTGATTTTGTTCCTTTGTCTCTTTAGCAATCGGGTCTTCAGGTTTTTCTGCCTCTTTCTTTTTCAATCTCTCCTCAGCTTCATCACCTTTCTCTTTGGGAAATACTTCAAAATCATCACCAGACTGATTTTTGTTGTTGGAATTGGAGTATAGATCTGGATATTCTTCTTCAGTAATATCTTCAACCTCAATCTCTTCTTCAAAAATATCTTCCTCAGACTCTGGCTCAGATTATTCATATTTCTCAGGTGTAGTTTTAGAAGTTCTCTTCATCTCCTCATCGTTCAAATCAAAAACTACTTGAAGTTGTTCAGGATCAAGATCACAAACAAATTCACCTTCTTCCAGCATTCGTTTGAACTCATCCATACTCTTAGCAGCTTGATTCGATGGAATTGAAGTTATCAGCATAGCATCCCTTGAATCAGACTCCCCTTGAGATGTAGAAGTTCCAGCACCCTAACCAGTGCTTCCGGTTGGGTCTGAACCTCCACCAACATTCCCTTGAGGATCTTCATGATCAAGATCATCATTCGAATATTTCAAATAATCCTCTTGACATCCAGAACCAGACCCAATCTCCCCTTGAGCTTTAAATTTCTGCATCAAGAATTTTAATTGCTCATTCATCTCTAGAAGCATAGCACTCTGGGTCTGACTAGCTGTTCTCAAACAAAGAATCTCCTAATCTTTAGCCGATTCCCCATGTTTCAATTGAAAATAATCTCCTTGTAATGAGGTAATCAACTTCCCTTGAGATTTAGTTCTGGCTCTCAGTGCATCATTGCTTGTTCTCAACTCAATAATCACCTTCGATTGTTCTTCAGACTAAGCTTTAAAACTATCAATGAGGTAGGGGTTCCAACAACAAGGATGGTGGAAATCAATGACAATGATGATAAGATAATGGAAAAATTGGATTTTTTGGAAGAGTGAAGGGAGATAGCTGTTATTCGAGAAGCGAAGTACAAGAGAAGCATGGCCAGGTATTATGATTAAAATGTTAAGAGTTTTCAGTTTAAAGAAGGAGATTTAGCGTTAAGAAGAAATGACGCAAGTATAATGTTAGCAGGTGGAAAGTCGTCTCCACATTGGGAGGGTCCTTACCAAATTTTAGAAGTGTTGGATAAAGGGTCGTACGTGCTAAGAAGAAGTGATGGAAGTAAAATGCCAAGGACTTGGAATGGAGTTCATCTTTCGGAAATACTATACGTAAAGGTGGCAGAAGCTCAAATACTTCGATCTATTGTTCTCTATAAATCAGAAATGTCCTTTGATTTGGTTGCTTTGTTTTAAATAAAAAAAATAATATATCATAGTATGAAGTGGATAACTGCATTTGTGATATGGAAAATTATAGGCAAAGCAAGTGCAAGTGATGAAAGAATGATGGTCTACAATCGCAAAGGTTAAAGTTTTAAACAAACTAAACCTGAACTAAAATGTTTAAGTTCGAAAAGCAGCTAAGTTGTAATATACATCCATGCTGGTGCTTAATTGAGTACAATACAGGAAAAATATTTTTCCTAAGAAGTTGTTGAGCTTATGTGGTGAAGTTGTGAAATACATCTAACCATAGGAGAACTCAGGTTATGAATATCCTTTTCTAAAAAAGAAAGAAAATGAAAAATTAAACCAAGTTCTAAAAGTAATTTAAAGCTATAAACCTTACTTGCAAATCTATTGAGAAAGGTCAAACAGAAAACAAGGAAATATTGAAATAACACCAAGAGAGAAAATACAAATGACATCCATACCAATAGTGGAAGGGCCAACATGAACCCTTCCAAACCAAAAAAGAGTTAAATTGTTAAGGGTAGATGACCTAATTACATCACCAAAAGAAAAGTCATTGTTTTTTAGGGAAAAGCATGAAAGAAACAGATGGTTACTTACCCACGGAAGGGTATGAGACATCACCAAGAGTCACTTTGATGGTACCTAAGGGAGCTTCAGCTAACTCAACAAGTGATTCGATGATAGGAAAGGATAAGTCATTAAAAGCTTGATTAGCTAGGGCGAAAGAGTTGTCAGCAGTAGAGTCAAAACCTGAAACCTTCTCTGCATCATCCGCATTTCCTGATAAAAAGTGCATGCCAGCCCTTATACCCTCATTGAAGCCGCAGGCATTTCTAGCATTGATTATGTTTCCAATTGCAATATGAAGGGATGAGCTGTAAAGGATGTTTCGCGCTAAACTCCTGATGCCAGATGTAAGTAGCCACACTTTTCTTGTTTCAAAGCTTCACATGTATATTGGAGCACTGTCTTCTCAACAGAGATGCTTCTGTCCTTTTGGGAAAATTCTTCACAGCTCTTATTAAGCTTTCCCTGCAAAGCTTTTAACTGTTCCTAGTAAAGCAATTCCTTTGCTTTAAGCTGTTTCAGTTCTATAATTACAAGAAGGTAGAATAGTTAATAATATACATTAATAAAATGGATAAGCAATAAAGTACAATTACCATCCAAAGAGTTATGAATCATTTAAGCTTTAGAAGTGTTCTCATCTTTAAGTTGATCAATGGTAGCACCAGTGGTGGTTTTCAAATCGATCAGGGACCTCTGCAAAGTCTGGTTTTCTTCCTGAATAGCCTTCATGGAATGCTCGACAACAGTTTTCTCTTGGAAGAGTTTTGAAATCTCCATCTTAAGGGATGCAACATTGACTGGTGGACCTGGAAGGGATAAGCTTCTAGCGGATGGGGCAACAAGAGGAAAGATTTTCTCAGCTTTTGCTTCAGCAGTAATCCAACGGCAATAGAGCTCAGGTATCAAATTCTGGTTTTCAGCATAACTCATGATAACTCTATCCACAAAGTCAATGGTGTGTGTTTCTTGGAGAGCCTTGGTATCATGAGGGGTGCTTTGGTGAAAAAAATAGGCTCCTTGTAATTATGGGTTCGGAAAAACTATCCCCATTGGTCAAGATCCAGGAGGGGATAAATAGTACGTCTAGGTGCTCCTGTGAGGTGGTTCTATAGGCCACTTCCTTCATCTCTTTTTAAGCCAATCGGCAAGGGGGTTGGTAAATGGGCGAAAAGAAGACGACGTTTGGGGTAAAGTAGAAATGGGGATGCGTACCTGGGTAGAAGATGGGGTTATGAGGGGAGGGGTGTTTCACTCAAATAGGAAACTTGTTTTCATTTATCACTTGCAGTTGGAAAGGAGAGGGATTCGGAAGGTTCAAAAGGAGAGTTGGTAAAGTGATCATTTACATTGAAGCTATCTGAAACAAGGTGGGAAAGGCTTGGAGGACTGGGAGTATGGGTGATGGGAGATTCAAGGTCGAAAAGGTCCACGTTTTCCGATATTTTCCCTTCTAAATGGTCAAATAGTACATCTATGGTGGAGGAAATGGTGGATGTATTTTGAGTTCTAGGGGATTTTCTTGTTCTTTTGTGGCCTTCAGCTTTCGGGGCAGGGTTTTGAGAAGGTTTTGCTGCACGCTTTTTTCGCTTGTTATGAAAAGGCTGAACGGGAAGAGCTTAAGGGGTAATCATTAGAGAAGAGGTTAAATTAACTTCAGTCTGAAGTGTTGACGGTGGAGTAGAGGATGGACCAACATCAATAGGAGAACTTGTGACGGGAGCAGGAACATTGCTGGTAGAGTTGGTGCTTCCGAGTTGAACAGAAGAAAAGCTCTTTAGCTTAAGCACGTTAGCCAAATTTATCTCTGAAAATGAAGTAAATAACAAGTTAGTTCTCATATCATTTTTTAAATACAAAAAACTAATGCGTGACTTATAAGACTCACCCACTCCGTCCACAAGGAGGATAGCATGCAAGTGTGGATGAGGAATATGTTTGCTAATTTGGGCAACAATTAAGATTTCTTCTGGATACTTCCTAATTGGATGAATAAACTTGCTAAGGAGGGTGAAATGATCCGAATTGATCTCTTCTTTTTTTTGGGGTTCATCATGAACAGTATCTTCTTTCTTCCTCCATTTGATTTCTTGGGGAAAGCAAGTGTGGTCTAAAAAAAATAAAGTTTTGATTCCAATGTCGATTCTTGGGCAGTTTCTTATCATGCAGGGGTTTAGAGATCGCCTCTTTTCAAACGTGTACCAATCTCCAGACCTGGTTATTCGATAAAAAGCGCGAAATAACAGCAGATTTGTGGTTAAATTCAGAGCGCGACGAGAAATTTCAAAATGGTTTAAAGTAGCGAGACCAACGGGGTTACATTGGGAAATATGAACTTTGAAGAATTTTAGGGTTTGGATCAGAAAAGATGAAAAGGGGTTTTGGTAATTCGTTGATCTTATGGTGTCTAAGTTTAGACCAATTTTGCCTTTAGGAAGAGGATGAATGGCCTTCTTTTTCTCGGGGATAACAGGGTGAAGTGATAAAGGAATATCAAATTCCTAAAAAAACTCAGTTAGGGTTTCTGAAGTGACGGTGGAAAAACATAAATTCATATTATGCTTTGATGATTTAGAGAAGGATGATGCCATAAGAATAAAAGGGGAGATGGAAACGAATTGACCTGTTGAAAATTGTAGGTTGACCTTGAAGATCGAAAGTAATGGCGGACTGAGTTTTGCATAAATTTTTGGGGGAGAAGGTATGGTTGTGGAATGTAAAAGTGAAGCAGTTTTATATATACGAAGAGTAAAACAGTTTTTATAAAAAGTAAAAATGAAAATTCTGGTAAAAAAACTGACATGATTGACATGTAATGATGTAAGTAAGTTGTACTGTACAAGGTGAAAAGCATAGCGACGGTTGCTAATCGGAAAGGCTCTAC
The DNA here is from genome assembly GCA_039602395.1 of Deinandra increscens subsp. villosa. Classification (NCBI taxonomy): domain Eukaryota; kingdom Viridiplantae; phylum Streptophyta; class Magnoliopsida; order Asterales; family Asteraceae; genus Deinandra; species Deinandra increscens. The sequence goes on from JBCNJP010000024.1 coordinate 27,890,340, forward strand.
AGTCTATTAACTTGATTTGACAAAAATGGCAGTTAATAGACTAGGGGGACTTGATGATACTATATAGGTGTTAGATGTGTTTCCCATCCGAGACCACCATAATTAAGTCCCGCTGTAGTCAAGTATTGCAGGTGCTATGATACAAGTAGCAAAGGGAGGTTATATGGGCATGCGAATGGCACTTGCGGAGCAAGTGCTGGATGGGCGCGAGTGGATTTTAAGGACGCTTAACTCCTATAAATAGGCGATTAATTAGCTAAGTTAAGGATGTTGTCATTTTACACTTTAACTATGTGTAATCGCATGTGATATTCTCTAATAAAATCTCTCTTTCACCTAACTCTAGTATAAATCCCCAATTCGTTCTAAGCTTCGTTTATAATCACTTTACTATCACTCGAGCGGGACTTTTTGTTTCATCAGATATAGATCAGTTGGAAGTTCAGAAGCTAGTAGAAGCAAAGATCTTGCTTCAATACAAGCATGAAATGGAAATACAGTAATAGCAAGAAAAAGGAGAAGAGACCTGGCGGATGTGAATCAAGCAATAGCAAGTCAAGGAGTAGAAGGGAAAGCACGACTAAAGTCGAGAGTCAAGATTTATCAAAATAAATATGGATAATTAATGCTATGTTTTCAGAGAAAATGGATCGAACTTATTTATGAATGATGATGATAAAAAGGTTTGTTAGCATATGCAAACGACCACTTGCATTACTGAGTACTTGGAAGTGTTATCAGAAAAAGAAGACAATTTCGTTCACAAAGGAGTCAACCGGTGAAAGGAATTATCTTTAAAAGATTAAATGAAAAGTCATGCGGGGTTGGCTGTGTTCTGAGCATAGTTTTCATCACATCAGCGTTAGTTTTGTACTTGCGACGCAAACTCCGATTTTGCCGAATAAGATAGAGTGGTTGTTTTTTATCCAAATTAAACAGAATATGGAACTTGGTTTCTCTTTCATACGTTTTGTGAAAAAAAAGAAGAATAATAATAATAGTGAAGAAGAATTGTTAACAAAGAAGGGAAGCAGAGTTACTTGTAAGGGAATGCAAGGGTGGCGAAAGCGGAAATCCCGCGAAATAGCCATTAGAAGCTACAAGCTCAGTTCTACCAATGGAGAAGCAAGATAATTAGATCCACTTAAAACAGTTGGATAACTTACTCAAGGGGTTATGAATGAACCTGAAGAATATGCGAGTATAAAGATGGATTGCAAGATTAGGAAGGGTCTGACACAAGTTTTAAAGAAGATAGACCAAGCAAAGTTTATCCCTTAAACAAGTATCATATGGATCTGCATACAAAAAAATAGTAATCCAAAAAAATAGTAATCCAAAAAATCCTTGGATGATATTAACGACAAGTCACAAAGCCATGAAAACTCCGGCGTGAGTCCTTAAGGTGGAATAATCAGACAAAGTTTATCTCTTGAACAAGTTTCGTAAAAATTTGGGGATGATGCAATTGCAATTATTAAAACACCAAGAAATCCTTGGGTTCCGTATGAACGCAAATTCGGGCGCTATGAAGAATCCAATGCCAGTTTATATTAATACAATCCAAAAGGAGGTAGAAGCATGCAGTGAAGCTTAGGGTATTTATGAATTCACATCTGAAGGAAGACGGGAAAAGGGGATCTATGGACCAAACGAAAGTGCATAATAGTGCATGTGTATCAAACAAAAATTTTGATGGATGAGTTAAATCCTTATGAGGTTATACATAATAACTATGGATAAACCAAGGAGGTTGACACAACTATAAAAGTTATGGTGAAGATGGGTCAAAATCATATACAATTAGTCCTGGAAGTGTGCAAAGTGGATTAGTTAATGGTGGCTAAAGTGAATAATTAGTGGATAATGATGAGCGAAGATTTGCATGGAAGAAGTGGAGATGCAATTGCGAAATGAAAAGAGCAAGTGATTACACAAGCAGATATGGCTCGAAATCTCTATAATTATGTTTGCATGGGCTTATAATTAAGGATCTTATAACTTTGCACCCTTAACTGTTGCATCAGAGTTATTTCAATAATCAAGTTGAAGCATTGAGAGTAATGTGAGTTAGAGATTCAATGGTCGCAGCAGGTGAAGTCAAAATTATAAATAGTCAAAGATAGTCATTAAAATTTTGAATTACAAGACGGAGAATTAAAGAAAACAGGAACTTTGTCTTTAAAAAAAAGGCTAAATACACCAAGGTGTAGAATTCGAAAATCACATGTGAATGCTTGTATGAGAAGACGGTTGCATGTGTGTCGAACCAATTAAAAAGAAAAAAGAAGAAAAAAAATGAGTATATATGTATATATGGAAGTGTTAGAGTCAAGGAGCTAAAGCGGGGATTTGGATGGAATATAGTATATTACGAAAGAGTCTATTGGCAGTTTATCCCAAGGCGTATAAAAGGTTAAGTGTGAAATACTTGTAACTAAGTATACATGTTACGTGCTTATAAAGTATTAAGTAATAAGGGATCTTCATTTAGCATTGCATGTGGAGCAAAGGTTATAATCTAGTAGTAGCAGATGGGAATAAAAAGATGAGGAGTTGTTACATAATTTTGATTTGTAAGGAAAAGGCATGGAATTACAGCTATGAAGACAAGCTTATATGAAGTATGTCAAAAATAAAGTGCATAAGGATGGTGACAAAATAAAGAAACAAACCCAAAATGCTTAAAATTACGAATATAATGATGCAAGAGACAAGGAAGTACATAAGTTTAATCTTTGCAGTGAGAAGAATCTAACATCTGGTGGAAATTATAATCATACTCTTGTACTACTCTGAAGGAAATTTGATATAAAACGCAAGTGCTTCTGCTGAATTTGCAAATGCAAAAGGAAAAAAAAGGGTCATTGACCAAAGAAGGGGTCTTGCAAGGCTGATTGAAGTGCTATTGCAACTTCAAGAAGATGCAAAACATCACAATTAAAAACCCTCTTAAGAAAGAAAAGGATAAAATGCAAAGATTGCATTAGGGAGGCTCATAAGCGACATTTCCATTATATGGTGGTTATAATGAACCAGGGAATTACTGCAAATGCATGTGTTGCGCTTGCGTATGCGATGGAGTTATTAAATCAATTGTGATGGACAAAATATGAATTTAATGAGATTGAACTCAAAAAGTTAAAGGTTTAATGAAACCTTCGAATGACTCCCAAGAGATGTCATGTTATTTGAAATGTTTATGGTTTTGTTAATAAAGTGTTGTTTCTTCATTCTTTCTCGTATGTTTATGGAGTTATTATGGGTTTCATAAATAGCAAATGTTAAATATAGACATTTATGTGTTAATGAAATTGCATGTGTGAGTAGTCGCATGTGCAAACTCATGTAGTTTGTCTAAAAAAATTTAAGCATGCACGTGTGACAATCCGACTTTTCAGGTCATTTAAATGACATTAACTGAATGTAAACCGTATTAAATGTTGTGTTAACATTTATGTGTTGACTTTAGCATTTAGGGTTTTGTGTAATCATCATAATACGAACATGCATGTTAGTTAAACGTTTGATATTCTATGGTTTCACTACTTATGATTTCATGTGATATATTTATATATAAGTTCACATGATTTGTTTTATGATTTTATGTGAAACAAAAATAAATAATTACGAGTTATTATTTATCCTTTTATGTGGTTATCTAGGATTTATATACTTATAAACTTCAAGCGTTAATCATGTAGCGATTTATATTCGTTTCTTTTCATAATCCAAGTTACCTCCGTTAACCCCGTTAAGGATTTGTTAACATCTTTGTTTGTTAAAACATTAAGGGACCAATTCTGCAAATTGTGGAATCCTTGTTTTATTTAACTAAAATAGGAGGGACTAGAGTGTCATTTGCTCATTCTTGATTTAATGACAAATAAATTTAACCCGGTACCAACGACCGTCGACTTCACTATCGCCCGATTTCCGTTTCAAGTCCAGCCTTCAATTCGCCAGTTACGACCGATTGTCTCCATCATCATCATTCATTCTTAACTCCGATCATCATTCGTACTTTGCACTCTCATTTCGATCAAGCCAAAAATCATTGTGAACCCTCCCAAGAAACCCACAAGAAAACCGACGATAGCCCAACATACACCTTCGATCGTTGTCTCAGTTTCGGTCGCCACCAGTCACCATTGTTCCACCATAACACCATCACCGAACTCTTCTACGTGGTTATCAGTCATCGACGATCAACCAGGAGGCATTGCAACATCAAAACGAGTCGCGTTCGGGGTTGTCGGGTTTGTGTTCGGACCGTTTCGGCATCAACAGAACTCGCCATCTTGCATCTCCGATTCGAGGTAAATGATCCCCTAAGTTAATCGCATGGTACCCTTGACTCGTTTCTTGTTTTTTACGATTTTCCGATGGCTGGAAATAATTCCGGCGACTTTAGGGTTTGTATGAGGAAGATGAGGACTGATCGGTAATAGATAAAATACTTGATTGTGGGTTTTAAACCAAACCCGTGTATTAGCCCAGTGGCTAGGTCCGCGACCTGTGATCAGCGAGATCGCCGGTTCGAACCCCGTCCCCTACAATCGTTTTTAATTATTTTTGAAAGAAAAAAACCCGGTTTCTGGTTTGCTAACTAGATAAAAGAAATAAATTCGAGTTTGTCACCATATTAGAAGGCTGGTCTAGTGGTTAGACCTTTCGTTTATGAGTGAGAGGTCGCGGGTTCAAACCCCGGCGACCCCATTTTCTTTATTTTTGTAATTTTATGCATGGAGTCAACTAGAACTTGTTTAAAACAGGTTTCTTATGAATGTGTAAACCCGTAAATCGTATCCTGGACTATTAAACCGTGTAAACCCGTAAAAATTTGACGTTTTGAAACTAAAATATAGTTTTCTTAATATATTCGTATATGTTGATCTAAAAATTATGGGTTTTCATAAAAGGGAAAATATATATATTTTTCATAGATTGATATATAAATATATATCGTTGGTTTATTGAAACGATGTCATATTTTGTGTAAACTATAAATATATATATCATTGAAATCTAGTTAATAATATCATTTACGTGTGTAATCTTTATATATATATATATATATATATATATATATATATATATATATATATTTATTTTTGATCTTCAAACTTAGAAAATATATATTATTGATATATAATATATTTTTCGCGTCCTTTCGATAACCGCTCGGATTCGGCAAACTTGCCATTCTCGACTTGTTTCGGACTTCACGATCATTCATTTTTCGTCGTTTACATTAGACTTAGTCGAACACACACTTATATTGTAATGCTCGTTAGGTGATTGATTGCTTTCACAAGACTCGTTCTTGCTACGTGATTAACTGTTTATCTGGAAACTTTGCTGTGCAACCTAAGGTGAGTTTCACGGCCCCATTTTACTGTTTTAAATCCTGTTGGGGGAGATTAACATGCATGATTTATACAACTGAGATAATTAGACTTTTATATATCACACGATTACTGATTACTGAGGCACACTAGACAACAAAGTCCTTCTCATGGTACCGTTAGTATTTGGTGATGATAGCGGGAAATATATTGTAGTACTACTGGGTTTGACAAACCCCACCCGGGTCAGTCGCTCTGGCACGATTGGATATCGAACGGGTGTTATATTCGTCCTCAACGTAACAAGGCAAACTATAAACAACTGTCAGCTTCGGTGACCATCACGTGCAAAGTTTCATGTATATAGCCTAGCTAGCTATCTGATATATATTAGTGATTATGCTCTTACAACTTTACTGTTGTTGAACAGTCAATCTTAAACTCAACTTGAACTGTTTTTGAACAGTTGCACTACTTTCAACTTGAACTGTTTTTGAACAGTTGCACTACTTTTAAACTGGAACTGTATTTGAACTGATAAACCTGTGAACTCACCAACCTTTGTGTTGACACTTTTTAGCATGTTATTTCTCAGGTTGCGGATGTTCGAGTATCACGAGTACGCACGCATGAGTATTTGAAAACCCTTTTAATGTCTTTGAACAAGCCACGTCACCTTGAGTGACAAAGATTTTACATAAGTACTTTTATTTTATTTACGTTTCCGCATTTGTAAAACTCTGATTTTATATTATAACGAAACATGTAACGTTTTATTAATTATTGGTCGTTTGGTGTAACTAATGGACAGCGATCCTGGTTTGTCACGCTCCCTGCGGCGGGTTATCGCGCGTGGAATTTTTAGGGGTGTGACAGATTGGTATCAGAGCCATTGGTTGCAGCGAACTAAGATTCGTCTTAGACTGTAACTGTTTTACATTAGTTGCACTTAAACTTTTCTCTCATGCATCGTGATACTCACTCCTACACGCACCTGGTTTAAGATTTGTCGTTTACATCATCCAATCCCCTTACACTCACGGCGAGGAGCCGGTTAGTCTTGAGTCATTTTTCTTAACCTCTCTAAGTTGTGTACCTCTTGGTTAGCATTCATGTACGACGAGACGTCGAATCAGATCGAAGGATCACGTTTATACTTTTGACGAGCTGATTGCTACTCGGGAATATTCCGGATTGAACAACTTGGCGTAGTGCCCATACTATGGATGTATGTTGCATAGGGAATGTGGTGTAATGCCTCTTCTTGTCCTTAAACCTCTATCTTAGCTTAGGAGGTTCTTGTTATACCTGCCTTACGTATATCTCTAAACTCATCCGTCCAGGAAATGTTATCTCGATGTGCTAGTAGCGCGATTATGTAGCTTCACTAGAGTTAGCAGGATATGAATTTAAGTAGCGGCCTATGGGGCACTTATATTAACTTTCGTTATCCTGATCGTCTTCACATTTGCTGTGATCTCTTAAGATTCTTCCCTTCTCGATTTTATCACGTTGTGCGTTGAAATAATACAACTTGAGTACAATTCTTATAACCCCAGTGAAACCTGGTGCGGGTCGACTGGAATTCCCTCTTTGTGTATCGGATTGCGATCACGCCAGTATGTGTGATAATTATTCTCTAACTTCTAGCTAAGCTAGGGTCATTGTGATAACCCTACGCAGATCCTATTGAGCTAAACTTCCGGCTGACTCACTTCGGGTGGGTCATTCCAATCTGAGTGAGCATTCTATTCTCGATAACTTGTCTCATTAACAATTTCTGGTCAAGATAACCATGGGTTAGTGACCACACCATACTTGGTAGCTGAAGTAAGAGGAACTAGGGTGATCATATAAAGTAAATCACAGTTACGGGTGCACACGTAAATGTAATTTGCAGTATATGGAAATCCTGGAGAATCCTGCCAGGCAAACCAATGGTCGTAATTGGGACCAAATTCCTGTAATTTTTTTTTCTCTCTCTCTTGGCATTGAATGTTGAGCATGTTGAAATTCGACTGGATGATCGAAGTCATCTATCTTTGAAAACGCTATCGCACCTGACTTTGCAACCCTTTACTGTATGGATTCTAGTCCACTACGTGAACCCTTTGAAGCATATTATGAAAAGTTGGTCCTGGTAGGACACTGTTCACACTCGTGTATCTCAATAATCAAGTCTTCCCTAACTACGAACACTCTCGACGAAACCCTTGACTGGTTTGAACTCATCCTGAATCATAATTCTATTTTTTTTTACGATCTTATCGACCATATCAATCCCTGGAACTTTACGATCGTGAGATAACCTGGACATACATTCACCGAACGAATACCTAGACAACGTTAGATGAACGAATTGGATAAATCATATAACATGAGCACCGGGGCGCATTTATTGGCTGAAAGCTCTTGTGAAGTTACCTTCTGAAGATTTATATTCCCTGATTTTCTTGTGCGAACCAATACTTGTTGTCCAACAACATCGACGCGGTTATACAAACTGCCTACCGCACCGCAAGCATATTTAATGGGGCTAATGTTAGTGAGAATCCTTCCTGACTTTCAAACTAATGACTCCCAGTTTTAACGTAAGGACTATTCTGATTGAACTCTTGAGCCTGAACTATCGATTTTTGTTTGCATAATTCAACCTTTCATGATTTAGCAACACGACAATTTCTGGTCCTCGTGCTCTGTAATCTTTTATGTCCTGGATAAGCTTCTAAACTTTGAACCGAAAGGTGTTACACTTTTGGTTAGCTTTTCTAGTAGTTAACACCGTTGATGATAAGACGACCTTATGCTTCAATCGACGGTAACAATACAAATCTTTTTGTGGAGACCCTATTTACACCCATCGAGCATGAAATTCTTGTTATCGATAGCTAATTGTACTATCAACCTGTATTTACCCTTCTTACACATTGAGCACACCAAGTTAACCATACATTTTGTATATTTATTTACGCCCCTCTCATAGCAACTAACGATAAATTTCTGGTACGTGAATCCTCATCGTTCTTTTCAGAAAACTTTCGTGGATGAACCCTTAGCTTGAACTTAAACCTTGTGGCCTGTTTAAATCTTGATCGTCTTGAAAATCTGAAGCTTTATGATATTCTTACTGCGCGTGCCAAACTCTCGACGATCTTCGCTAAAATGGCAAACCATACGCATCTTACTCACATTGTGGATGGAAATACCTACACCTTTTGGTTATGCAACGTATTGAAGTTTTAGTCTCTCGCCCCTTTACATTTAAGCGTATGGGAGAAACTTGACGTCCTCTATTTCCGATAAAAATATCCAATGTGGTTCGACTAATATCTAGTAATGGTGGGTGGCTGGTACGCCTTCAAGGTGCTGGTAGTGTGGTGGGTTAGCTGCGGTACACCCTATAAATAAACATTGGTGGCACGTTGAATGTGGGACCAGTACCGGACCAAGGATTGACTTAGAGTTATACACAGGAGCCTCATCTTGGGAAACTCCATCTAGCAGGGCTAGGTCCTCGATAAAACTGCTTAAGGCTATTTTCTCCTAAATAACAGATATCCCTTACGTATTCCTACCAAAAGAGACATACCCAAAATAATCAAACTTCATGCTTTCAATTGTCCGAGTCTTGAAGAAAACTTTTCTAAAGCGAATTTCCTGCCCTGATTTAGATGCGAGTTCTGATTCAGGTGAACATCAACGTTTGAAAACCAGAGATTTCCCCTTAGGAATGACAAATCACCTGATCGAATGATCAACTCCAATTTTTAGAAGCACGTGTTGAGAAGTAGACCGACTTTCGTTTAAGGGACACTGCTTTTGGGTCGACTGCCTTGTTTTTATGAACTCTCTGGCATTCACTGAGGTGATAGACCTGATCCTTTCCTATGGAACACCCGATTTGATCTTTTGACCCGCGGTAAACTTGCACTAAACCCTAGCAAAAATGCATATATACAGGCAACCCAAGCCAAAGCCGCTTTTGAACATTCTGATGTCTTTGTTTCATGGACACCCTTTTATAACACCTTTGTGCTTTATCTTACTTTTGAAAACCATTTGAATTGATGTTTTGACAAGAAAGGAATCAAGACGCATGAAGCGCAAGGACATCAAGGAGATTGGGCATGCCGGTGAGTTAAACAATGAAGATTTCCCTAACGAGACGTTTACTCTATTGGATTATATAACCGTTGACACGTTCATTTCGATATCTATTTATGCAAATTCCTTGCCAAATCCTGTCAAGCACATATATACCTCTCTCCGAATTTTATAATATCCATTACATTATTTGCATCCTCCCTACTGGAATCTTTACCAGTTCCAGTTTAAACTCACATATCATTTTTTTGGAATGTGTAGTTTCGGCTATCATAAGCCTGCTATCTCATCGCTTACTAGAATTCACGAACTAAGCTGTTGGCGCTCTTCATCTTAAATTTGCTATTCTCTTGCTTGATGAGCACCTGTTGATATTCGGTATCTCATAGTTTACGCTTTTGTTTTGTTCAACTTTTGCCTTTATTTTTGGATTCTTTAGCAATGTAATATGCATGATGATATGTGGTACAAAAATCCAACTTGAATTTGAACCTAATTATCTACGTTATTTCATGAAAAGTTCTTAATGGAATTTAGTAATTCTTTGCTAAAACAAACTGCTACGTGTTATCTTTTAAGTGGCTGTGAGCTCTTGATTGGACTTCTCTTTAGACCTCGGTCCTTTTGTCACAAAAATCTGTGTGTTACCATAGATAGTTTAGTATGTGAGCAACTGTTCGACCATTTTAACCAAGATAAACAGTTTGTTTGCTTTTGATCTTCTCATGAAAAATGGTTATAAACATACGTGTTTATGCATGCAAAAAAAAAAAAAATTTGAGAATCTAATCCTATGTTTGGGGTATATAAATTGACTTATCATTGAAGTGTCGTTTTAAACATAAGTTGCATAGAATTGCATGACTAGTTATGTATATGAAACGTATTAGGAACCAGAAAATGACATGTTCAGAATGTATTAACTTGATTGAGTATGAAAACCATACACCATACAAGGTCCTAAGTCTCCTACCTCGGTGGGAATGACAAGACTGTGTGAAGTTGCCCCGTCAACTTTGCACCGTGTGGGTTGTGTTGGTTAGTTTAGGAACTTATATGGTAGAGATATGTCATGTTAGGATCGTATGCTAGTATATAAGGTGTTGGGACAATCGTATGTGTCGTATGGTAAAATCTTCATGGATTTGCATGTTAAGTACGCTTTGACTGCATCAACCTTTAAAAGGAATATTCGTAGAAACTCGTATGCTATCTGAACCGTTATTGCATTAAATATGAATTTGAATGTTCTCATGAACCACACAAATATAAGCAGTCATAAATCTATGAAGTACTTTATCAACTATTGGGTCATCGTATGAAATTTATCAGTGTTAAGTCATTTTATGCTACTTGCTAATTGTTAGGAAAACCTAGATCTTTGTATTGTCGTTGAATAACAAGTCTATTAGGCAAACACTGGTTGACTTGATGCACACACACTTTTCTCATACTCAAATCTCTTTCTCTTCGATCCACTTGGGTTAATTGGTGAATACGAATTTCTTAACTGAAAACGAGACACGATAAGGAATCTCACTCCTAGCATTGGGTACAACAGCTGGAAGCTACTCGGACGTATCATGATTCCTCTTCGTATGGGAATTCTGATTTTCGATACTTACATTATAGTGTCACTCTGTTCGGCCTGGTCACACGACACGATTCCTGTATTATATTTGTACAACTCTTCTCGTAAGAGAACGCCCGATCGGAAATCATTTTCTATACTCTATATTCGAATTCCTTTCGAAAACCTCAAAACATTTGACATCTCCTCAACATCGGGTACACATTCTTGATCATAACATCAATCACTCCCTTTGGAGTAGGAAACTTGAATTCGTTCGATATGTTACTGTTAATTTGACTCTTCAAGCAATTGTCACTGATTTAAATTTCGGGACGAAATTCTTTCAACAAGGGGATGATGTATCGACTGAGAATTTTTCTTTTCTTTCTTTGTGTCTAGCTCATTTACTTTAACCGCGTTCGCAATTTTCGAGGACGAAAATTCTTCAACAAGGGGATACTGTGACAATCCGACTTTTCAGGTCATTTAAATGACATTAACTGAATGTAAACCGTATTAAATGTTGTGTTAACATTTATGTGTTGACTTTAGCATTTAGGGTTTTGTGTAATCATCATAATACGAACATGCATGTTAGTTAAACGTTTGATATTCTATGGTTTCACTACTTATGATTTCATGTGATATATTTATATATAAGTTCACATGATTTGTTTTATGATTTTATGTGAAACAAAAATAAATAATTACGAGTTATTATTTATCCTTTTATGTGGTTATCTAGGATTTATATACTTATAAACTTCAAGCGTTAATCATGTAGCGATTTATATTCGTTTCTTTTCATAATCCAAGTTACCTCCGTTAACCCCGTTAAGGATTTGTTAACATCTTTGTTTGTTAAAACATTAAGGGACCAATTCTGCAAATTGTGGAATCCTTGTTTTATTTAACTAAAATAGGAGGGACTAGAGTGTCATTTGCTCATTCTTGATTTAATGACAAATAAATTTAACCCGGTACCAACGACCGTCGACTTCACTATCGCCCGATTTCCGTTTCAAGTCCAGCCTTCAATTCGCCAGTTACGACCGATTGTCTCCATCATCATCATTCATTCTTAACTCCGATCATCATTCGTACTTTGCACTCTCATTTCGATCAAGCCAAAAATCATTGTGAACCCTCCCAAGAAACCCACAAGAAAACCGACGATAGCCCAACATACACCTTCGATCGTTGTCTCAGTTTCGGTCGCCACCAGTCACCATTGTTCCACCATAACACCATCACCGAACTCTTCTACGTGGTTATCAGTCATCGACGATCAACCAGGAGGCATTGCAACATCAAAACGAGTCGCGTTCGGGGTTGTCGGGTTTGTGTTCGGACCGTTTCGGCATCAACAGAACTCGCCATCTTGCATCTCCGATTCGAGGTAAATGATCCCCTAAGTTAATCGCATGGTACCCTTGACTCGTTTCTTGTTTTTACGATTTTCCGATGGCTGGAAATAATTCCGGCGACTTTAGGGTTTGTATGAGGAAGATGAGGACTGATCGGTAATAGATAAAATACTTGATTGTGGGTTTTAAACCAAACCCGTGTATTAGCCCAGTGGCTAGGTCCGCGACCTGTGATCAGCGAGATCGCCGGTTCGAACCCCGTCCCCTACAATCGTTTTTAATTATTTTTGAAAGAAAAAAACCCGGTTTCTGGTTTGCTAACTAGATAAAAGAAATAAATTCGAGTTTGTCACCATATTAGAAGGCTGGTCTAGTGGTTAGACCTTTCGTTTATGAGTGAGAGGTCGCGGGTTCAAACCCCGGCGACCCCATTTTCTTTATTTTTGTAATTTTATGCATGGAGTCAACTAGAACTTGTTTAAAACAGGTTTCTTATGAATGTGTAAACCCGTAAATCGTATCCTGGACTATTAAGCCGTGTAAACCCGTAAAAATTTGACGTTTTGAAACTAAAATATAGTTTTCTTAATATATTCGTATATGTTGATCTAAAAATTATGGGTTTTCATAAAAGGGAAAATATATATATTTTTCATAGATTGATATATAAATATATCTCGGTGGTTTATTGAAACGATGTCATATTTTGTGTAAACTATAAATATATATATCATTGAAATCTAGTTAATAATATCATTTACGTGTGTAATCTTTATATATATATATATATATATATATATATATATATATATATTTATTTTTGATCTTCAAACTTAGAAAATATATATTATTGATATATAATATATTTTTCGCGTCCTTTCGATAACCGCTCGGATTCGGCAAACTTGCCATTCTCGACTTGTTTCGGACTTCACGATCATTCATTTTTCGTCGTTTACATTAGACTTAGTCGAACACACACTTATATTGTAATGCTCGTTAGGTGATTGATTGCTTTCACAAGACTCGTTCTTGCTACGTGATTAACTGTTTATCTGGAAACTTTGCTGTGCAACCTAAGGTGAGTTTCACGGCCCCATTTTACTGTTTTAAATCCTGTTGGGGGAGATTAACATGCATGATTTATACAACTGAGATAATTAGACTTTTATATATCACACGATTACTGATTACTGAGGCACACTAGACAACAAAGTCCTTCTCATGGTACCGTTAGTATTTGGTGATGATAGCGGGAAATATATTGTAGTACTACTGGGTTTGACAAACCCCACCCGGGTCAGTCGCTCTGGCACGATTGGATATCGAACGGGTGTTATATTCGTCCTCAACGTAACAAGGCAAACTATAAACAACTGTCAGCTTCGGTGACCATCACGTGCAAAGTTTCATGTATATAGCCTAGCTAGCTATCTGATATATATTAGTGATTATGCTCTTACAACTTTACTGTTGTTGAACAGTCAATCTTAAACTCAACTTGAACTGTTTTTGAACAGTTGCACTACTTTCAACTTGAACTGTTTTTGAACAGTTGCACTACTTTTAAACTGGAACTGTATTTGAACTGATAAACCTGTGAACTCACCAACCTTTGTGTTGACACTTTTTAGCATGTTATTTCTCAGGTTGCGGATGTTCGAGTATCACGAGTACGCACGCATGAGTATTTGAAAACCCTTTTAATGTCTTTGAACAAGCCACGTCACCTTGAGTGACAAAGATTTTACATAAGTACTTTTATTTTATTTACGTTTCCGCATTTGTAAAACTCTGATTTTATATTATAACGAAACATGTAACGCTTTATTAATTATTGGTCGTTTGGTGTAACTAATGGACAGCGATCCTGGTTTGTCACGCTCCCTGCGGCGGGTTATCGCGCGTGGAATTTTTGGGGGTGTGACACATGTGGCATCCAATCTTTTCATATATATATTATATAGATATAGATAGATATATATATATATAGGAAGAAGATCAATGGAAAACCCATAATTTTTTGGAAAACCCTATCCAACCAATCACAAAATTCCATAGATTTTTATTTTTTTATTTTATAATAAGGGTAAGATTGTAACTTACCATATTCTATTTTAGTAAAGAATTTTTTAATTTAATGATAATAACTACTATCCTATAATCGGGAATTTTTTTTATACGTTGTTTCTTCTTCCTTTAACCCTAATCCATAACAATCGATATCCATAATCATCCATCTGCGACCTCTATTTTTTTCATCAAGTTCAAACATAATCGTATGCGATTGCAGATAATCTCGATCATTGGTCTTCGCTTGATATCAATAATGAACATAATAGTGTTCCCTTTTCTACGTTTGTGAAGAGCAATAATGTAACTGTTCTCCAATCCGCGGATCATTTTTGGAGTTCATCATGAAGGTTTGAACTTTCACGTATTGTTCATGTACATTATACATTTTCGTTTTCTTAAACTGATTGTATGTTGCCTAGTATAAATTTAATATACGTTACACTGATGTCACATTGTATCTTTTATCAGGTTATAGGATCTGACTAAATGAGCTGAATATAAATATAGGAAGGAACCCTAAAAATATGTTACACTGATGTAATACTGTATCATAGTCAGGTTATAGTTTCTGAGTAAATTGCATTGTTACACTGATTTAATATTGTATTTTTCTCAGGCTATAGTTTCTGAGTAAATTTCATTGTTACACTGATGTAATACTGTATCGTTGTCAGGTTATAGTTTCGGGGTAATTTTCATTGTTACACTGATGTAATATTGTATCTTTCTCAAGCTATAGTTTCTAAGTAAATTTCATTGTTACACTGATGTAATGTTATATCATTACGAAGTTATGAATTGATTACACAAATGTAAATGGGTTTTGTTAGTTTGTACAATGTTTAATTTGGTTACAAATATGTAAATGATTGTTACACATATGTAACCTTCAATTTTTTCTTCAAAAATATACATGAAATTATTGTTACTTCTATGTAACCATAGTGACGATAGTGATGAACTGATGATAGACGGGTTTTTTTTGTAAATTACGTTTGAAAATGATCTATAACTTAGTCTGGAAATTTAAAATCGAGAGAGAGAGAAAGAGTCAGATAAAGAGAGAGAGAAAGAGTTTAGGAAAGAGGAAAAGAGAGAATTTAAATGAAAATAAATAATTTGTTTCCTAAAAAAGAATAAAGCAAATTACAATGTTGTCATTGGTGCATTAAATGTTATTCAATTTATTTACAAAAATAACACAATCATTTTCAACCATTCATCAACTAAACAATGGTGTAAGATGAGTTTTCCAAGTTTTCTAAAAAAAACTTTATTTACAATCATTTACATATTTACAATCTATCCCCTATATATATATAGGGGATAGATATAATGAAAACCACTTTGAGTTGGAAAAACCGTGGAAACTACCACAAAATGATTTTTTTTCCTTTAAATTTTTTGTAGTGATTATATGCGTTAATACAAGCTCTATGGTGAAAAAAAAATCAAACAAACGCCTATTAGTTTTTTTTTTTTAAATCCGAAATATGGCGTTACGTCATGTTACATATTTGTCTGTTACATATGTAAAATGCTACATATGTAACATTTGTCTGTTACATATGCAAAATGCCTTGTTAAATATGTAACAAAATCTGTAAATCATTTTTTTTTTAAATCTCTAGGCGCTTTTTTATTTTTTTCACCAAAATCATAAAAAATGAATGTAGACTCTATAAAAAATACATTTATAAAAAATAATAAATTTTGAACGTCTTTTTTGGCCGGATAACTTCTTTTTGCAAAAAAAAAAAAAAATTGGTTCTTAAATATATTTTTTTATTTACTCGGCGTTTTTTATATTTTTTTTTCATAAATGGTGTTTTTTTAATTAGAGAGTCACCATAAAAAATCGGAACAAAAACGAACTTTTTAGCTTAGTTTTTACGGTTTTTCCAACTCGGAGAGGTTTTCATTTTATCCTTCTCCTATATATATATATATATATATATATATATATATATATATATATATATATATATATATATATATGGGGAAGGATCAAATAAAAACAAGATGTTATTGCGAAAACAAGAAAACAAATATTAAAACCTCTATAACTTCCTCATGCGATAATATTTTTTTTAAAAATTTGCACCAAAAGTCTTAAAATTATGTCACCTTTAATTCTGGGAAAAAAAATTAAAAATATAAAATTTCGTGATATTTTTTATTATTGCACATGTGCAATAATATGTATTAATTATATTACACATGTGCAATATTAACAAAAAAACGTTAATTTTTTTTAAATTTTTTCCAGAATTAAAGATAACAGAATTATAAGATCTATGGTACAATTTTTTTATCAAAAATATTAACGTATGAAAAAGTTATAGAGGTTTTAATATTATTGCACATGTGCAATAATAAATTTTTATTGCACATGTGCAATAATAAAAAAATAAAAAAAAAAGTTGAATTTTTTTTAATTTTCTCCAGAATTAAAGATAACAGAATTATAAGATTTATGGTGCAATTTTTTATAAAAAAATTTTAACATATGAAAAAAGTTATAAATGTTTTAATATTATTGCATATGTGCAATAATAATAATAATAAAAATTATTGCACCTGTGCAATAATAATTTTTAAAAAAATTTGATTATTTTTTAAATTTTTTCCCATAACTAAAGATAACATAATTTTAAGGATTTTGGTGCAAAATTTTTATAAAAATATTAACGTATGAAAAAGTTATAGAGGTTTTAATATTTGTTTTCGTGTTTTCGCAATAAATGTTGTTTTCATATGATCCTTACCCTATATATATATATATATATATATATATATATATATATATATATATATATATAGGGAGAGGATCATTTGAGAACCAATTGGTTTTGAGAACTTTTGAGAACCATTTTTAGCCACAAGTTATATATAAGTGAATCCCCCCCCCCCCCCATGAATTTGAATGCTTCCCCCTGAAAATTAGTGGCTCAGAATGGTTCTCAAAATTTCTCAAAAGAAAAAGTTCTCATTTGAACCTAACCCTATATATATATATACTAGGTTAGTAACCCGAGTATTACACGGGTTGAGTTCATAATATTAGATACATATAAAAAAAAGGGTTAAAATATTCAAATTTATTATGTTTGAGAAATTGTTGATTAGTTTTTATTAAAATAATCAATATTGAGTAAATTTATCAAATTTACATTAAGTTTGTCAAAAAAAAAAATTAAATGGAAATTTAGATTTTGACAAAATTGGTAATTATACTTTATTGATAATCTAATAAATTGATACTTGTATGTTACACCAACTAGTGACATTAGTCAGCTTCAGTTACGAACCATTTAGTGATATGAAAATAGGCTAGCTACCTACGATATGGATTATGCTTTATATCTTACATTACTTTAGTTACGAACCATTTATGTAACTCACCAACAATAGTTGACACTTGCTTCTTATACATGCTTTACAGGTCGCTAGGACTATCGGGTTTTGGACGCGTATGTGGTTAAAAACGATTTTGTTTTGGGAAATTGCTTTTAAATCTTTTAAAGACTTTGAACTAGCATTTGAATAACATGCGCCTTGTTTTACGCAACATTACTTTAATAATGTTTCTGCTAAACTGTTAACTCTGGTTTTGGTATTTACGATTTGGAAACGTATTTACATTTAAAACCTTTAACTTTGGTTTGAGGTAACTAATGATTCGGGTCCTGGTCTGGTTCACATCCCACACAGTATAACTCTATTAGTGGAAATTCGGGGTGTAACATATGTGTTTCATGCACGTTGTATCCAAAATTGAGCTCACCATTAGATCGTCGTGGATCATCCATGCAAGGCAGCTGTGTTTTTCTGGCATATTCATCATATTCGTGATTAGAACTTCAACAGCTATTTTGACGTATTTTGTTTGTGCATGATTCTTAGTCGTCATGTGAAGTATTAAATACAAGAGAAAAGCTACAAGATTGTGCATGTCCGAACTGACACGAACTACCAGTTCGGATGCACACGAACTTGTCCGAATTGGTAGTTCGGATGATCGTGTGTTCGCACGTAAATGTTCAGCTATAAATAGCTTCATCTTGTATAGAATCACAACAACTTGTCCAGATTAACTGTGTGTGTTTCTTGTGTACTCTCAGTGGTTTCTAATACAATACATATTGTATTTACTTCTCGTGTTCATCGCTTAACATTGATTTCTATACGACCGAGTAGAAGATCCACCACTCACGCAATTGCAATTGGTATCAGAGCTTTCTGTTCTATCTACAAATCTGTGTTTTTTAGATTTTTTTTAGTAAAAAAGTGGGGGGTTTTGAAAAATCTACTCATTTTTGTGTTCGTTTGATCATCTCGAGTGTGCTTTCTATGAAAAATCTTCTCATAAATCATTCCTATTGAGTTTATTTGACTTACCGTTGAAAATCTCGTTCGAAAACACTAAAAAATCGTGAATTTTTTGTGGGAAATGGTTCGGTTCGTCTGAGTTCGGGTGAGATCTGTCTGTTCGAGAAAATAACCGCTCCAAAGTTACGGTTCGGCTGAGTTTGGTCTAGTTCGTTTAAACGAAGTGTGGGTTCGGCTAGGTTCTTTTGTGTTCGTTTGATTGTTCGTTTCCAGTTCGGATCGAGTTCGGTTAAGTTGGTTCGGTTTAGATTATGTTCGGCTACATTCTGGTTCGGATCTCAGTTCGTCTACACGAAGTCTTGGTTCGGCTCAGTTCGTTTGAGTTTGGTTTGGCTCTTCTCAGTTCGTTCCAGTTCGCATCAGGTTCGACTCAGTTCGGTTAAGCAAATTTGAGTTCGTTTAGGTTCGGGTGAACAGTAATTAGATTCATTCAAGATGTTGGATTTTCAAGCGTTTGCTGCAAATCAAAATTCAATGCAAGCTATAATGCAAACCATGATGAACTATGATAATGAAATTGGAACAAGTCAGAAAGTTTCCAAATTGTCGAAATTGGAAGATTATCATAGTTGGACTAAACGGTTTGAAGCGTATGTTGATACGAACGATGTTGATATGTGGTTGGCATTTACTGAACAATACATATATCCTAAAGATGCTTCTGGAGAGCCGATTCTTTAAAGAAAATTCACTTCTGAACAAAAAAAAAGCATATCAAGCTGAGAAAAGGGCGTATGGTACTTTGACAATGGTATTGCCCAAAGAGTTGCTACATCAATTTTCTGCTAACTATACATCAATAAGTTTATGGGATGCATTGCAAAAACGATGTGAGGGTGATGACCAATATAAGAAAAGTCGACAAAAGCTCTTAAAGAAGGAATTCGATAGTTTCAAACATTATCAGGATGAATCAATTTCAAATATGATTGCAAGATTTGCACACTTGATAATTGAGATGAGTTTGGTGAGTCTTACAAAAGAATATGCTGATTTGAAAGAAAAGATTTTGGAGGCATTACCATAGAGGAAAATTATGTCATGATGATTACCCATGATAAAGAGTATTCGGGTTTATCTTTCAACGATCTGGTTCAAAGAATACAAGCAAGGGATATAGAGTTAACTGTGAATAAGTCACTTCCTGCACAAATCCAGAATCCTGTTGTGTATCATGGTGAAAATGATTCTACCATTAATGTTGTGAAGTCAAATATGTTAAATTCCGCACCTCCTACAGCATTTATCGCCGGTAAATCTGAAAATTCTAGTTATTCTTCTGGTTGCATTGTTTCAATTCCAAGTTCATCGACACAAAATGCTTTATCTGTTCAAACAACTGCTGATTATATAGCTTTAATGTCTGCATTGGTATCTTCATATTTTGGGGTTATTGCTGGTTCAGTGAGTAATGCAGAATTGATAAATGAAGATTATGATTAGATTGATTATGATCATCTTGAAGAGATGGATTTGAATTGGCGGTATGCTATGTTGGTTCGAAGAACGAAGAAGTTCTTTAACAGAACCGGGAAGAAGAGGTTGAATCAAGATGGAAAGATCGGGTTGGATAAATCAAAGGTTAAATGTTTCAAATGTTCAATATATGGACATTTTGCCCGAGAATGCCCAAAGTCAACTGATAGTAACTTGAAGACTGGTCAACATGCTCATCTGGTCATACATTCACCAAATCAAGATCAAAAAGATCAAAAAACATTCGTTCCTGTTGATAACAGAATGACGGAAATATTTTGGCATCCAAATGAATTTGCTTGGAATGCATATTCTGAAATTACAAGAATGCCACATGCTGATATTAATGTTTCTTTAACAGCTCGTCATTTAGATGATAGCATTGTAACTGATTCAGATTCAAGTTCCAAGGTATCACTGGTTGAAGAGGTTCAGACAAAGGTGAATAATAGTTCAAAGGCTGAAGAATCTAAATGTCTTGGATGTGTGAGTCTACACAACAAAAATGCAAGTTTAGAAAGAGATTCTCAGTGATCAACTGAAGAAATTGTTGTCTTAAAGAAAGAGTTGGAAGAGTTTCAGAAGAAATATTATGAATTGAGTTCATGTTAATGAAGATTTAGTGAAAGAGAAGAGTGGGTTAGTTGAAGAGTGTGAAAAGGCCAAAGCCGAAGCTAAGGAAGTTGCTGAAGATTTTGAGGCATTATTTGAGAAGAGTTATCCAGTTCAACAAAAATATGAACAAGCAAATTCACTTGCTATTGAATCTGTTGATACAGTTCTGAAACTTCAAGAATAATTATCTACACTTCGTGATGCAAATGTTCTTCTTAGAGATAAGAATGAAGTATTGACAAAGGATGTTGAGATATTCAAAAAGAAGTGGGAGAAAGTTACTGAAGAAGTATTATATGAATGTGAAATCAGCAAGCAGCAAACGTATGAGTACAATGATCTCAATGAAGAATTTATTAAGTCACAAAAGGAAGTATTTGCTGCTTAACAGAATATTTCTGAGTTAAAGTTGGAAATTTTGGAGTTACAAAGGCAACTCAAGAACTGCAACTTATCACCAACTTTGCTGAATTTCTTGTATAAGAAGGATAGGAGTGAAGATAGTTTAAAAGAGGATGATATTCATAAGGTTCCTTAACCCGTGGATCTATCTGAGTTTACATCTGCTCTTCTTGATCCTAAAGCTGAATTGTACGATTATTCCAAGTTTGCAACACCAGCGAAGAAGAAGAAAACTAAATCAGCAAAGAAGAAAGTAACATTTGGTGAAGCTCCTAAGTTTGATTCCAGTTCATCATTTTTGGAAGATGAAGATATTTTTGGTAAAGTTGAGAAATCTTCTAGTCCTTCATCTGAAGAAGAAGCAATTAAATCTTTGGTGCGTGAGAACAAACTGAAGGAAATTAAAGATAAATTTACTAGAGAAGCCAAAGAGAGAGATGCTTCTGGTTCTCAATCTGGATCTGCAAAGACTCCGGGTTACAAGCATAAGGTTTGGGATTTGAGGTTAAAGAATTGCCAATTCAAGCTCAACAATCAAAGAAGACTGAGAAAGTTTTGAAAGTCAAGAATCAAAAGAAATCACAATCTCCAACAAAGCAAGTTTTTTATTCTTCTGGAGGATCTTCATCTGAATCTAAGGTTTCTTCGCAGAGTCAATCTCCGAGGTATGACTCCTATGATGATTTCTTTGATAATTTTGGCTCTGATCATTCTTCATGTTCTAAAAATTCAAAGACTTTTTCAAATGTTTTTAAACTCCGTGAAAGAATTTGTTATGCACGTCGTCAATCTGGATATTTAGCTGCAAACTGTCCAACGACTGCATATATCCACAACACTGCCAAATATACGGATAACAATGGTCAAAATTTTTATGAACCATGGTCCCCAAAGGCCAAATCAACTCGTAAGCCGTTTTGGTCCAAACCAAATACGCCGGTTGACACTGATTCTGGTTCTGATAAAAAATCAAGATCATCTTTAATTTGGAAACCAAAGAGTGTTTCCAAGGTCAACAGCAAAGACTATGTGGAAGCCACCGGGCGACCCGACGCTGTTGAATCCGGTCGATCCCAAAGCGACTAATGTTTTATTTGGTGTCAGCATGTATTTCAGGAAGACCTATCGGTAGTTGATAAATTGCTAATAGTGGAATATCTGTGTTTAACTTAAAATGAATTTCCAAAACATTTTCCAAAATTCTGTGTTTTCAAAATACTCACATGCAAGTATCCGTGTTGGTTGATCAATTTTCTTTGTTTTTCACTCCGTCTTATTTTGAGGGGGAGTTTGTCCGAAAATTTAAAAACCGGTGTGTTGTTTTTCAAATGGTAAAAATGAAAATCTAAAAATAGAGTTCGTCATTTTTAGGGGGAGAAAATTTGAAAAGTCAAAAACATTGAAAAATAAGAAATTGTATCCGACATGTTTGGGACATGATGGTACATTGGCTAATGTTGTCTGGCTCATGGATAAACTAGATAAAAAAAGCCATAAGACAATTGTTCGAGGTGCTACGTAGGCTCGGCAAATCAGAAAATATACAAATGTGATATACACTAAATCTGATGTTTGACCTAGTGGACAACATCTTGATGCATATCTCATGATATATCAAGAAAAAGAATTTGCAAATATTTAATCTTGTTTGATTTTCTTTATTTTCTTAGATGATCGGACTATCTCTGCGTGTTCACAAGACCGACCTGATAGTTGTTCATTTAAGGTTCTGCTTTATTTTCTTGTTGTTTCGTATAATTCATTGGACTTTCTCTGCGTGTCCACAAGACCGACCTGATTGTTGTTGAATTATACAATTTCAACTTGTTTTATTTTCTTATTTTGTTAAATCTGAGGCCTTATTGCATTTACTTTTATATCAGAAGATACCAAAAAGATTTTAAGTGTGTTTTGATATAAAGTTTTAGAAAAACTTAAAAATATTATGTTTTTTATTTCTTTTGGATTAATCGACATAGAATACAAAATCAATTTCAAAACCAATATATATTGGAGTCTCAAAGAGACGTTTTGCGCCAAGATTATTTATGTTGGCAGGTTTCTAAGTGGAAAGAAAACATCACAACTTCAAGTCTTATGAAACTGTTGATAAGGAGAGTTCAT
>JBCNJP010000024.1:27914316-27961331 GCA_039602395.1 Deinandra increscens subsp. villosa
AGTCCATTACCTGCCCGATCAAGCAGAGGGGCTATTTTCAAAAGAAGAAAAAACTAAGTCCATTACCTGCTCGATCAAGCAGAGGGACTCCCTCCAAGAGGATGAGATACTATATCCATTACTTACTAAATCGAGCGTAGGAGTTCCCTTCGATGAAAGGACGTTCTAAGATCATTGCCTTGCACGAAAGGTAAAGACACGCCTCTCAAAAAGAAGGCAACGCGACGTCTTTCTCTAGAAAGACCAATAAAATCACCAAAGTTCTAAAAGAATGGTGAGAAGGACCTTCATTAGAAGAGTCCACTAAAAAGATACACTTCTGAAGGAAGGTATGTCAGGCCCTTCGAAGAAGGGTCACGTATTGAAAGAGCTTACAAAAGAAGCATATGAAGGTTCCTCTACGCAGGACATTATAGCAGCACACTAGCCTTTAAACGAAGGGGCAAGTGACCCTTCACGATGAAGCTAAGGTAGAACAAAAACTTAAAACATCACTTCAGGTGAAAAGCGCATGAAGCTCCTATATGAAGGACCTTCTATGATAGACTTAGAGCTTTGGGCCTAGGAACCTCAAACCAAAAAGACGTTACATTTCGGAGATACTATTATAGAAGGGCTTCGCTTAAGGCCCCTAGTCAGGAGCCTTGTGGTTGCATCCACATTTTTAAAAGAAGGGGCTTTGCATAAGTATATGAGACTTATTAAGAAATCCCTCACATCGAGTCGAAAGCCCATCATTAAGGCTACAAAAAGAAGTAGGCCTCAGGTGGGCCCAACATCACAATCCCCACTAAAAGAAATCCATCAAAACTTTGTGGTCCTCGATAAAAGGCATGACACAAACAAGTTATGGATTACGACAAAAGGAGGTCAAAGTACGGTGTTATCACAATGCAACCCATCGGGCTACTATAAGGACCGAAGAGGCCATGACCAAGGTTTTCGGTAAAAATCCTATGTAAAGACAACATACAAAATAAAACATTCACAAAACACATAAGTTTTGTTAAATGCAACCACACGTTTGAAGCTTCTTTAAGAAGGCCTCATTTTGTGTATAAGTGAATCCTTCGGGACAAGCACCCTTAGTGGGCTATATCAGGGAAGGACGCTCCAAAAATAACCTTCTGAAAAACGTTGGAAGGAGTGAAGTCAAAAGGATTATGAAGATTATGCAGTATAGTTATAACTAGTCCATTGCATTTATCACCTTGAGACTCAAATACAAAGGACTAGGAGGGATTTGATAGGATATCCCCCCTGCTAAAGAAAGTCATGCCAATCATGGACGGCGAAGGCCTCCAGAAAAGACTTATGAGAGAAGTTGAAGCTCGAATGCTCAAAAGCTATAAAAGGCTACTTAATGACTTGGGCGATACCGAGACCCAAATATGAAGGCCCAAAAAATATGGAAAGATTCCGAAGGATATACCCCCAAATGGCCTCCTCGAAGCCCTATGCCTTTGATAAGGGCCAAGGACCCCTATAAGGGGGCCGCCCAGGCATAAGGGGCATACCTTCTTGGTAAAATGGATGAAGCATATATGTCAAATATCTAGTAGACACGAAGTACATGTTCGTACTACAAGGACGATGTAGCATGTTAACTTAGTCACTAAGTAAATGACCCGTGCCCCTTCGTCGGAGTCCTTCGCCCTTCGTCGTCCATACGTGCCCCTTCGTCGAAGTACTTGCCCCTTCGTCGCAGTACTTGCCCCTTCATCAGAATACTTGGCCAGGATTAAAGATTAACCACTAAGCAAACAGCTAGGCAAAGACAGCTCATGGACTGCTAGGGAGGATATTCCCTATAAATAGGAGTCCCCCTCCACTCTCCAAATCAGGTTGTAAATGGGTTAGAAACCCCTTCTCTCTCTCTACACTCCCTCTCCAAAACCTTCTCCTGCATACACACACATATGCACGGGGGAGACCCAACGATGGCGATGATGGAAACGGAACGAAATACGTTCATACGGATCTGAGCCGGAGGATCTCACCCTCCACACACTTGTAGCTACCGGAATACCACCCCCCGGGATTCTGGGACGCAATAAGTTTTATAGAATAATATACTTTTTTCAACAAATATTATATTTCATTGTCTCCAACAACTTTCTAGGTTTTCTTTTTGATTTTTAAAAACTTATCGCATAAAAAAAACTAAACCAACAGCAATGAGTTTTATAATTTTTAGTGAGTTTTATAGAACAATATAGGGGGGGGGGTCTACGGGGTCTACACTTTTTTCGGGGTCTACAATGAACCCCACCATATATATATATATATATATATATATATATATATATATATATATATATATAGGGTGGGGTTCATTGTAGACACCCCCATAAGTGTAGACAGGTAGATACCCTATTTCACATGTGAAATTACTTTATTTCACATGTGTTTTCACATGTGAAATTTTCTGAACAATGAGAATAAGGAAAAAAGAAAAAAAGAAATTAATCATAATCATTAGATCAAGAGATCTAATGGTGAAAAAAGGTGTCTACCTGTCTACACTTATGGAGGTGTCTACAATGAACTTTTCACTATATATATATATATATATATATATATATATATATATATATATATATATAGGGTTAGGTTCAAATGAGAACTTTTTATTTTGAGAACTTTTGAGAACTAAATCTCAACCACAAATTTCAGGGGGGGGGGGGGGGGACCACTACAATTCATGGGAGGGGGGATACATGTAATAAACATGTGGCTCAAATTAGTTCTTTTTAGTTCTCAAATCAAATTGGTTCTCAAATGATCCTCTTCCTATATATATATATATATATATGTATATATATATTGTTGGAAAAGTGTGTGTGTGTGAATGAGATGTTAATCTCAAAATGTTACACATATCCCACATTGGTGGGTAGACAAAACAAAGTATGGTTTAAATGTGTAATCACCCAAGAAAGATTTAAATCTTGTGCTATGTTTTACTCCGGCTACTACCCTCGCGCAGGGGGGGGGGGGTGCAGAAATTGGGAGTTTGGCTTGAAAAATCAAACTCGTGCCCGCGCGACCTGCGGACACGAATGCAACGTAAAAACATGGGTCCGTGCGAGACCCGTTTTTGGTGTTAATTTTTTTATAAATTAAAAAAAAACAGCCCACCGTAATTTAACCATAATATCACCAAATTTTCAGTAAAAATACGGCGATATATCGGTAAATACGGCCGATTTTATCGGTACGGCGATATATCGGCAAATACGGCCGATTTTATCGGTACCGTATTTTTTGCCGAGGTCCGATATCCGACCGGGATATCGGCCGTATTAACTACCCAGTTTGTGGGTCACTATTTGCGGTTTTTATTCTTTCGTGAGCCACCACCAGATTACCTTCTTCTCTAGACTCACCCTCACCATTCAAATGTCTGATGTCTCGAAAGCCACACAACCTGACCCATTGACATCGCATAGCCTTGATCTGCTTTTGTTTTGCAACTAGGTTTTATGATGTTTGAATCAAGGTTAGGAAGCTATTTATGTGGTTGGTTTTCGCTAAGGTAAAGATAGTCAGAAGCATTTCTCTTTTAAAATGTATCTTTTTGTGTTTGGGTGTATATCGTATGCGATTATTTTGATATGAATCATATGATTGTAAGCTTTGATATAAAAATATACTTTGAAATTTAAATAAGTTTTGTATATGTTTCAGAAACCTATTATATAAGGAATGTTTTACCTGGTTGAAAGTTTGTTTGTAAGTAATTTATAGTTTGAATGTTTAAAAGTAAGCAAGTATATGCAATATGGCACCTGAGTATCATTGTGACAGAATATGGTGTAGTACCACTGGTGATATTACTTTAATATAATGACGTCTAACGGTCTAAGTTTGTTAGCTCATCAAGTAGTTTGACGTTCTATGTATATTTTGGCACCCGATGAGTAGTTTGGTGTTTGATATTCGTTCTAGGTGTATGAATCAATCCTAGAGGAAAGTAATTAAGGTTGGGTTATTATTAGTGATGTCACCTAGGTTGCTAATCGCTAGACTGGGTTATTACTGCCGACTTCATGCAATCGCAAATTTGCTGCAAGAGAAGTTCCTATCGATGATTTTACAGTTGTTAATGACCTCACCAACACTTGTGCTAAAGGAGTTGTTGAACAGTGTAGTTGCTATCGAGCTCGTGTGTCCTAATGATGACATCACGAATGTTGTTGATGATGTTTGGTTCCAGAGGTATCTTTTTTAGTTGTTTTCAAAAATAACATAATAAGGTTTTCATCAAAAACAGGTTTGATAAAACATGAGTAGTTAGATTTTACATCTAATAACGCAGCGAGAAAAAATAATCAAAAGATACACATTAGTAAAACCCGACCCCGATCTAGGTTACGTATATTCAAACACGGTATAATAAATTATTCTACCAATGAGATAGATATACCTTTGCGGTTAATGATTAACTAATTAAGGCACTAAGGTACAAGAATGGATGCTAGAAAAAGAATCGGAATGAAAAATGAGAGAGGGGGAGGGGGGAGGGGGGAGGGGGGAGGGGACTAGGGTTTTTAGTATTTTGTGTGTGTGTGTGTGTTTTATTTTTATGGATGTAATCTTCATCCCATTCCTAAACTCTACCACGCCCCTTAGTCCAATATGTGATATAATAGCCCGAACCTTTTAAAGTTTATATAATTAAACTTTATATACATTATTATTTATGACCCGTATAAATATAAATAATAGTAGTAGTAGTTTAAATAATTGAACTTTATATACATTATATTTTATGACCCGTATAAATATAGATAATAGTGGTGGTGGTGGCGGTGACGGTGGTGGTGGCGGCGGCGGCGGTGGTGGTGGTGGTCGTGGTGGTCTTCGTGGTCGTCGTGGTTAGGCCTGTAAACGAACCAAACGAACACGACAATGGGCATGTTCATGTTCGTTCATTTAACTTTAAGCGAACACGGACACGAACTCGAACATTAGTCGAACAAACATTTTCTTGTTCGTGTTCGTTCATTAAGGAAATGGAGATGTTCGTGTTCATTTATGTTCGTTCGTTAAGGACTAAACGAACGGTTCATGAACATAAACAAACATAATTTTAAACAAACATAAACAAACACAAATTTAATTGAACATAAACAAACACATCTTGTTTCCAACAATGTCAATAATCAAGAAAATCATCTAAATGAATGGTTCAAATGCTCATAATTCATTCCAAAATCCATCGAGACTCATCAAACAATCTTAATTTAAGTATTTTATTAGTAAAATTATTTATATAATTATATTAATAAAATTAAACGAATGTAATCGAACATAAACGAACGCATATACACGAACATAAATAAACGAACATAAACGAACGTTCACGAACATAAATGAACGAACAAGACATTTGTTCATGTTCGTTCATTTAATTTAATAAATAAAAAATTATGTTCATGTTCGTTCATTTATTAAATAAACGAACATAAACGTACTTTCCGCCAAACGGTTCACGAACTATTCACTAAACGTTCGATTCATTTACAGGCATAGTCGTGGTTATCGTGGTCGTGGCAATAGTGGTAGGGGTAGTGGTAGGGGTAGAGGTAGTAGTAGCAGTAGCAGCAGCAACATCGATATTGGAGTGGTAGTGGCCGTGGTGGTCGTAGCAGTAGCAGCAACAACAACAGTAGTAGTAGCAGTAGCAGCAGCAGTAGCAGCAACAGCAGGAGCAGGAGCAACAGGAGGAGGAGGAGGAGCAGTAGTAGCAGTAGTAGAGCAACAGCGACAACGACAGCAACAGTAGCAGTAGCAGTAGTAGTAGTAATAATACTAATACTAGTACTAGTATTAGTACTAGTAGTACTAGTATTAATGGTAATGGTAATGGTGGTGGTGGTGGTGGTGGTGGTGGTGGTGGTGGTGGTGGGGTGTAGTAGTTAGTAGTTAGTAGTTAGTATTGATAAGAATACAATGATGATTTACATTCATTCTGAATACATATACATATATGTATATATATATATATATATATATATATATATATAGGGTGAGGTTCATCGTAGACACCCCCATAAGTGTAGACAGGTAGACACCCTATTTCACATGTGAAATTATTTTATTTCACATGTGTTTTCACATGTGAAATTTTCTGAACAATGAGAAAAAGGGAAAAAAAAAGAAAAAAAGAAAAAAGAAATTAATCATAACCATTAGATCAAGAGATCTAATGGTGAAAAAAGGTGTCTACCTGTCTACACTTATGGAGGTGTCTACAATGAACTTTTCAATATATATATAATATATATATATATATATATATATATATATATATATATATAAAAGAGTTACTATAACAAACATGGACCTATTCTAGGGAAGGAATAATAGATAATAAATACAATAAATATATTAGAAAATATAGAGAACAATGAGTTATCAAGTGGTTGGCAATAGGGTGTAATCAATTGGCTCTAATAGTTTCCCGCAGTCAAAGCTGTAGCTGGTCAAATGCTTAGAATGGACCTGAATTGAGTGAAAAGCTGGCAGAGCAGTCCCTTGGTGAATATATCGGTGTACTGATAGTCTACGACATGAAGGACGCGAACAGAGCCTACTCGAACTTTCTCACGCACAAAGTGGATATCTATCTCTTCGTGTTTGGTGCGTTGGTGCTGGACCGGGTTTTGCGAGAGATACACAACTGAAATGTTGTACAATATATCAGTGTGGTTGAGCGAATTGGAACATGTTGTTAGAACACTTCCGTATATAATAGAGATAAACAAGTATTTGAAGAAAAGATAGGAGTTATCCTCAAAAGAGAAAGGACAACATAATCTGTCGAAATCATGGAGTCTGTGATTTCGCAGATACACTTTAGAACTTCTGAAGTAGGTATGTGAAATCCATTTTTCACAGAAGTCCTCGTTTCTGTGAAAGGCTTCTGAGGGAAGCATTCCTAGTCTTCAACGAAGAGTCTTGAAGGAGTTCAAGACTATCAAAAGATAAAGATTACGAGAAGTAAAAAAAGCTATGAGTAAAGAACAAGTAAAGCAGAATCACTTGACATTTAATGCAAAGACAGTTGAAGACGGTTGAAAAGAGATAAGTTGAATACTCTTAATTTATTTCTATATACTCTGACACACTCTGTCACACCCTGTAAAATCTGTGTCGGGTGTGAAACGGATGTATCTGTTGGATATTGTATGTCCAGACCCGACAACATCAAGAACCTGACCCGGTTAAGACCCGTAAGAGTTACACTGAGGGCAACGAGCTTACAATCCGCTTAATATATTAACCGGCAGATCATGTAAATCAATAATTAATTATTGTTTATTCTTAATAAATAAACATTTAATTAATTATACATTTATCTTTGCGATAAATGTGCGGAACACAACATTACTATTTTAACGTTTACGGAAAATTAAACGGATCAAATAAATGGTTATTTGAGTTTGTCGGTTCTCGGGTTTTTACGACTTGCAAATTAATAAACATGTTTTATTAATTAATCGTAATTAGTGGTTCGTTTTGGTAAAAGGAAATGACGAGGGACTTGAGCGTAATTAGTCATCTCATTAAATAGACGACAAGAGATTAGGAAACCCTAATCTCTCCCGATTCTCTGTGCCTCTCCGTCTCCCATCCTCGCTGCGCTCTCTCTCGTCGAGAGCCGTAGCCACCGACGACCACCGAGACACCAACGCCACCGAGCCGTAGGCGCAAGCAGCCGAAAGCCGTCGCCGCAGCAACCGCCAGCCGCCGCCGTTACGCTGGCCGCGACCGCCGCTGCCTCCCGCTGTGAAGCCGCCGCCATTGATCCCAGCCGTCGCCGCCTCCGTTCCCGTCTCCGCCCGGTGCTAGCACGTCACTGCCAGTACTCCAGTCGTCGCTGTATGCGACGAATCAATTGGTGACGTTTCGCGATACGCGAGACGATCAGATCCGAACAGTCAGATCGGTGATTTTCGTGAAACCCTAGCGACTTGCTCGTTGTTCCTCGGTGTCTTTAACGTGTGTTAGAACACCGCTTAGGTATATCTAAACTCGCTTTAGATTTATTTATTTGTTTATTTATTTCGATCATGTTATCATTAATCATGATCGCGTTCGGTTTTAACGCGATCTAGGTGTTTGTGTGATCTGGTGATCATGATCCTGTTGACACGATTATGAGACTTAGGGTTTAGGCGTCTTTGTTAGTATAACTTTATTCCGCCGCATAAACGAATTACTCGTTAGTTCGTTAAACTCTGATTTACTCGCGCTCGGTCGGTAATGTTTAATAAATGCATTCGATTTTTTTTGTCATCACCGGGCACCCGTATACCACTGTCGTAACCCAACAGTGGTATCAGATCCTTGATCACCACACGCAAAACCTGACGAGTCGTTTTAAACCGGTGGATTTCGCGGACTGGGGTTAAAACCTGAAAGTTGCGAAAGTTATACGAATCGCTTTAATTATATATTTGGTCAATTAAATTCCACCAAATATGATTCGATTCAATAAATTGATTGAATTAATACACATATTCGGCTCGACCTGTATTATGATTGTGATTGATTGTCGTGCCATGGTTTTGGCTCACATTTGGCCCATTAGTCAAATTATGGTTTTGGATTGGCCCACGTTTTGGGTTCAAAGTTGTATCAAAATTAGTTATAGATTTGTTTTTCTATTTTCTTGTAATTTCGGACCTTCGCTCTAGACGAACGCGACAAGCTTTGATGCGACTACCCCATCGTGGCAAGTGTTCTTGTTCAAGAACACTTCCTAGAATGGCAAGGATCCACAACCAATGGACCGACGAATTTTAATCGACACAAAGGAGCTAATGAAGCCACTGGGAGTATTAGAGTCGGTCGGATGCCTTTCATCATCCTTGTAGTTGATTTTAACTTTTATGTCCCAGACCTTCTTCGACATTGTCAATAAGGCTCTGACAATTTCGAAACCTCTTTAAAGCCGAACATGTGTTATGTTTGCATGATTTGTTTTGGTTGCATGTATTAACTCGTTTAACGCGCCAAATAAAACTCCAAACTAAGTTTTAAACGTTAAAATCATTTTTTAATCAATTGAGAATTAGTCCTAAATTATTTATGACTTAAAACAATAACCAATTTTATTCGACTAAGATCTCGATTTTTGATCCGTAAAATCAAAAAATAAAATTAATTGGTTATCACCTCACGACGCCTAGTCGTTAATAATGAGGTTATGTAATTGACTGTCCCGAGTGAGATAGGGTTTATTCATAATTCGTCAAATCATCTAATTACTTAAAAATTTGACCTAATAATCTTACCTGGTAAGCCTTAGAACCGGTAGATTTTGCCATCCTAGTCAAGTTTAACTTGGAACATATTTACCGATGCATCAATGTTGGAGTAATGTTCAACACCGCACTTGGTGTTCAGGGTATCTTCCAAGGTGTGTGCATTGGAGTATTTTAAACATCGTGCACACACACTGACCACTGAGGACATCTATCATTTTCTTTGCGAGTACTTGGTGTATTGGAGTAAAGTTCAACACCGTACATCTAGTCACTCGTAGACAAAATGGCACAGATGAGGCTAAACGTATTTCGCAAATAATTAGGCGAAAGCCTAATAAACGAGAGTTGTGACTGGTATTCACAAGAGACAATCGTTGTCCATCCAATTACTTAATTGACTGGTGATTGCACTTAACGCTGCCTTTGTTGGTCGACTACTAATTGGGTTCCCACTTTCCTATTCAAGATTTTCTTGCCATCTTTGAATACGAATATTACATTGAAACACTAAAGCTAATTGCCTGCTGTTTCAGATGGCTAACCCTCCAGCAAATAACGAGGTTTTCCAGCTCAAGTCTCTCCTTGAGAAAGAGAAACTTGACGACACCAACTTTCTCGACTGGCATCGAAATCTGAAAATCGTCCTCGCAAATGGCTAACAAACAACATGTGTTGGAACTTGGAAGCGGAAGTGCCCGCAGCACCTGCGAATAACACCGTTGCTGCTCGCGCTGCACACGAGGCACTGCGAAAGTATGCAAACTCCGTGATGTGTCTCATGCTGGCCACCATGTCTACTGAGATTCAAAAGAGCATAGTAGACATGACTCCTTTTCAGATGATAGGGGAACTTAAGGGCATGTTCGAAACCCATGCCTGACATGAACGTTATGAAACGGTTGTCAGATTGATCACCTGTAGGCACTCCTGTTAGCGCCCACGTCCTTAATATGAAAGGGTTCACCGATCGCCTTGCGAAGCTCGATTACGTCATTCCTCAGGAAACGGCGACAGACTTGATCCTTCACTCTATTTCCAGTGCATTTACTCCTTTCAGGATTAATTTCAATATAAACAATCTGGTTAAGACAGTGACCGAACTTCACGGCATGTTGAAAACTGCCGAAGTTAATTTTCTTAACAACGATAACAACATCAAGGCCAAGGCGAACGATGTGCTCGCAATCCAATCAGCTGGTGTCAAGAAACCTGAGGTTGGTAAGAAGAAAACGGGGTAGAGGAAGAAGGGAAAGAATGCTTCCACTAGAGGCTCTAGTGGCACCGACAAGGGCAAGTCTAAAGCATCGAAAGCACCGCTGCCAGACCAGCACCAATGTTATGAATGCAACAAGATGGGGTACTGGAGGCGAAAGTGTCTGGAGTACCTTGCCAAGGTGAAGGGAAGGAAGGCCGATGAAGGCACTTCTGTAGGTATATATACTTATAACTGCATGTTATTAACCACTTCATTAGATCCTTCAAAATATATGACTGACATACTTTACATTTTGTAGGAACATGAAGTCGAAGCAAGCAAAAATCCAAGATGACATGACCCCTTTGCATGATTGCAAACTATGAATAAATTTCATGTCAAACTTTGAACACTCTTGGTGGTATCTTTAAAACAACTTGTTTGTTTGTTTTTCCCTGGAGGGGTCCATGATGGATACAATTTGTTTTGCTTTAGCTTGAATCTAGACATGCACTCAGTTTACGTTTTAAACTTGAATGATATGCAAGAATTTCTACGTTTGAAAATGGTTTCACTTGATTGTTAGAATTAGATTCAAACATTAAATAACATGACACTATACATGGTATGCTTGATTTGATGAAAAGGAATTTAGAGATATCGTACTTGCTACGACCAGAATGATGACCTATTATGATTCATAAAAACCTCATCGTTCAGAATCACTTAGCTCAATAATTCATCAAATTAAAATTTGAATAACTCATAGAATCGCATTTCTCGATTTCGACAAATTTAAACATTACGCTTTTGCTAAGTTCAAATGCTTGTTTATAAAAGTTCAAATTACCAACTATAGTTAATACATATTATGATCACTTGCTTGATCGTAATGTAAGCGCACTAATACTTGCGCATATGAGCATAATGGTCATATATATATATATATATATATATATATATATATATATATATATATATATAGGGGAAGGATCCTATGAAAACCCTTTATTTTGTGAAAACGTGAAAACCACTTTAAAACCTACATAACTTCTTTATACGTTAATGTTTATTCATGAAATTTGCGCCAAATGTCTTAGAATTACGTTATCTATAACTCTGGAAAACAATATTTATAAAAAAAACGTAAAAAAAAAAACGTTTTTTTTTTCCGTTTTTGGTACACATGTGTACCATCATCACTACTACTACACAAAAACGAATTATAAAGTATAAAAACACTCCTTATGTTAAAAATATATTAAAAACATACTAAAAACAATAAAACATTTATGTTACGAATGATAATTAAACATAGTACACATGTGTAGCAATACTTAAAAAATCATAAAATGTTATTTTTATCTTTAGATATAAAGATAATAAAACTATAATAATTAGGGTGCAATTTCCTTTTAAAACTATTAGTAACTCATATTAAATTTTGAGTTTTTTTATTGTGGTACACATGTGTACCAAAAACGGAAAAAAAAATAAAAAAGAATAAAAAAACGTTTTTTTTTTGTTTTTGGGTTTTATAGAATTAAAGATAACGTAATTCTAAGACTTTTGGCGCAAATTTCATGAAAAAACATTAACGTATGAAAAAGTTATAAAGGTTTTAAAGTGGTTTTCACGTTTTCACAAAATAAATGGGTTTTCACACGATCCTAATCCTATATATATATATATATATATATATATATATATATATATATATATATATATATATATATATATATAGGGTTAGGTTCAAATAAGAACTTTTTCTTTTGAGAACTTTTGAGAACTAAATCTTAACCACAAAATTTCAGGGGGGACCACTACAATTCATGAGAGGGGGAGATACATGTAAATAAACTTGTGGCTCAAATTAGTTCTTTTTAGTTCTTAAATCAAATTGGTTCTCAAATGATCCTCTCCCTATATATATATATATATATATATATATATATATATATATATATATATATATATATATATGTATATATATATAGGGGAAGAATCAAATAAAAACAAGATGTTATTGCGAAAACACGAAAACAAATATTAAAACCTCTAAAACTTCCTCATACGTTAATATTTTTATAAAAATTTGCACCAAAAGTCTTAAAATTACGTCACCTTTAATTCTGGGGAAAAAAAATTAAACATTTAAAATTTAGTGATTTTTTTATTATTGCACATGTGCAATAATACGTATTAATTATATTACACGTGTGCAATATTAACAAAAAACGTTACTTTTTAAAATTTTTTTTTCAGAATTAAAGATAACAGAATTATAAGATTTATGGTGTAGCTTTTTATCAAAAATATTAAGGTATGAAAATGTTATAGAGGTTTTAATATTTTTGCACATGTGCAATAATATTTTTTTATTGCACATGTGCAATAATAAAAAAAATAATAAAAAACGCTGATTTTTTTTTAATTTTCTCCAGAATTAAAGATAACAGAATTATAAGATTTATGGTGCAATTTTTTATAAAAAAATTTAACATATGAAAAAGTTATAAATGTTTTAATATTATTGCATATGTGCAATAATAATAATAAAAAATTATTGCACCTGTGCAATAATAATTTTTTTTTTTAAAAACTTGATTTTTTTATTTTTTCCAGAACTAAAGATAACACAATTTTAAGAGATTTTAGTGCAAATTTTTCAAAAAATATTAACGTATGAAAAAGTTATAGAGGTTTTAATATTTGTTTTCGTGTTTTCGCAATAAAAGTTGTTTTAATATATATATAGGGGAAGGATCCTGCGAAAACACCCTTTTTTGTGAGAACTGTGTAAACAAATCTTAAAACCTACATAACTTTTTCATAAGTTAATATTTTTTAAAAACATTTACACCAAAAGTCTTAAAATAATGTCATCTTTAATCCTATAAAAGTTTTAAAAAACTTAATGTTTTTATTTTTTTTATTTTTTTTTGTGTGGTGCACATGTGCATCACAAAAAAAAACCCATACTTTTAGTATGAGTTCATATTTTTTTTCTTAGTCTCACCACATGTCATATATTTTCATCATTTTTTTGTGTTTTTATTGAATGATGCACATGTGCATCATACTAAAAAGACGCTCATACATGTGATATACATTAATAGGTTTATAAAGAAATTGAACCCTAAATCTTATAGTTGTGTTATCTTTAGATTTAAAGAAAAAAAATAACATTTTATAACTTTTTTTAATTATATGATGCACATGTGCATCACATGGGAAAAAAACGCTCAGTTTTTTTTAATATTTTGCTCAAGAATTAAAGATAACGTAATTCTAATACTTTTGGCACAAATTTTATGAAAAATCGTTAACGTATGAAAAAGTTACGTGAGTTTTAATATGTGTTTTCGCAGTTTTCACAAAAAAATGTGTTTTCGCAGGATCCTAACCTGTAAGATGAGTCAATTCCATTTGCTAATTACGTCTGCATGGGTTCTATGCACTTCGTGTGCTTGTTACTACGAGAAGTAACACAGTTTTAAAGGATTATGATCCTAAAATTATGTGACAACCCATTTATGCATCAGGTAGCTTTTAGGGAATCACTACCTATTAATTCAACCATTTTTGGGTTATTATACCCGTTTGACCCGTTAGGACGAGTCCATGCCTTTGGTGCCTGTGCGTCGTGTGAAGTATCAAGTCAAGTCAAAGACCAAGATCTAGACAAAAGTAGCTGCTAACCGAACCTGGTCCGAACCTAAGGTTCGGATCAGACGAACTTCAGGTTCGCCTGAAGTTTGGCCAGTCGTTATAAATAGTGATCTTGTGCTTTGTAATCAGGGACAGAGCGTGTGAGAACAAGGGTTAAGTGTGTGTTTTCTGTGGTGTTTCTGTGTCTCAGTTCTAAGTGTTTACTGGTTGTAATTGTTCACTTTGATCAATAAAACAATCGGTTAATTACTTGTTTCGTATCCGAATTAGCTAGATTGAGTAGACGATCCGATGCTCACGTATTTTCAAATTATTGTTTCGTTACGATAAATAAATAATATTTAATTATTTATTTTTCTCGTTCATTTACTAATTATAATAATAATTCGTTTTTAGTCCGTTGACACCGGTGTAACTCTTACGGGTCATCAACCGGTTGGTGACGTTAATGTCGGGTCAGGACACTTAATATCCACATACATTCCATGCTCTTGGAAGTTCTATGCCATCCAACTATTGTAAGATGTAGGAGCCATTTCCATTTGCCATTTTAACTACGTGGGTCTTTCCCACTTCGGTGCTAGTTTCCCCAATGGAATCACTCTGCTTGCTTCATTATTTCGAAACACAATTTCTCCTTCTTTATATTGATGCACATGCACCGATGAAGAACAAAATCCCACCGTAGACGTGAGATTCGATCCTTCAACGATTAGAAGGAGATTAAGAGAATTGGAGAGGAAAGGGTGAGATCATGTCACATTTCATTGATTGAATCAAGGTTACAAGTGAAAAAGATAATTACAAGTGTTCTAGGCAAAACACCTAGTTAAAGGTGTAATATATGAGATCCCTAATTATGAACCCATGAAGACCTATCTATAGTCTCTTTGGACCGCCTCTGTTCCTTAAAACACTTGCGCCCCGCTGCCCCGGAACTGCATTTGTAGCGTTCCATGTGATCTTCGTCCATCGACACTTTCTAATGACCCCCTTCAGTTTCCACTAGCAAATACGACTATGCACTTCCGACTCTGAACGCTTCTGGATTTGACCTATCATCATCAAGTCCCCCTAGTCCATTAGTTATTTGCACAATACTGATGGACTATGTGCTAAAGATGCTTTCCACTTCCAAGTACATCCTCTCATCAACTTCATACGCTTAAAGATGTTGCCTCATTAAAAATCTTGCCAGGAAAACCTAGTAGGAAAAAACATGGCCAAGGAAAAAAGAGTGCAACGCGTATCATCTTCCATAACTTGGACAACTCAAACCATTCTTAGAACCAAAGCCCTTCTGCTTCAACTTGAATCTTAATCTTTAGCATCTACAAGTGATTCTCGTGGGCCTTATTAACAACCTTTCCTTATGCTCATCCAGACCTGAGTGTATCTGATTCTGAAAAAACATTCATTTCCTGCAAAAACTTCATAATAATTTTTACAAAACATTTCCCTAATCATGAAGCCCCCTAGTTCGGTAATCATTTGGAAAATGATATCGGACTAACACTTAACATCGCAACTACTTGTATAATATTAACGCAACTTGCTTTTTAGCATGCGCAAGTGCTAAAAAACAACCTTTGTCAAAATATGCCTTTATTTACCATACCTTTAATAAAATTCACTCAAACCTTTCCCTTTAGCACCTGGTAATGATTTTGCACTTGCATCTTCATCATGCGCGCTTCCGGGTCCAAATGTATCTAAACATAACCAATCTTATTTTGTGCACTTCCGAGCTCAATATCCAACTTCATCCTATCCTCATCGAGTGCCCCTAGTCCAATAATCATTTGCAAAATGGTATTGGACTAGCACTTCTGATCTGCAAATGCACAGTTGCCAGCTCTAAATCTCGTCTTGCACATGCAAGTGTTAAATTGTAACAACCTTTGCAAACCTTCATTTACAGCTTTGTTAAAACAACTATGATCTTCTCGTGAAAACCTTTGTTCTTACACCAATTGTTTTACGTCACGTTGTATTAGAGATTTCAATCGCCCGTCATCTATTTTACACTATGATGTATTATGGCTTATGAGCTTGCTACGCATCCGCCCACCCAACCGCTTTAATCATTTTTACTTTGAAGCTTGAACTTCGATATTCAACTACCTACTCAGCTTCTTCTTTGCTGCACCTTTTTTCCCTTCTTTTTGCCTCAAGTTTCAAAAGGAGGATATAACTATTCGTTATATACATATATATTTGTATATGTTCAAAAGAAGATCGCATTTGAAATCTTCCCAAATGTTGTCTTGAACTCTTGAATCCCATGTGAGCAAAATGAAAGAGAATTATGCCACTCTTCAATTTACTTCATATGAGTGATGTTAAGAGTTCTCTTGTAGCCTTTGGAATTTACATATGCCATAACAATCATACACCTCCACTTTCTTTCTCGAGCTTTTTTTAAATCGACCTTTCGAACTTCGCATGTGTAATGGTGATAGTTGCACATCCAATCTTACACGAATTTTCATCTTTTTACTCTTAACCATTCTAGTGATTATTTGTACGCACTAATCCTGAACACCATATCATTTTTGTTGAACTTATTCTCTTAAATCTGCAACTGCTTCTATCATGGTTATGCTTGTGTTGAATCCCTTATGCTTATACCTACAATGTCATGTTATATTTAATATCTTTTATTGCCCTTGTATTTGCAATAGTTTGTGACATTAGGTAGCTCCCTTATACCTGCACAATCCACACAATATTGATCATATGTTAGTAGGATAGATATTCACAATTGCATAGAACACTTGCGATTGCGAAGTGTGATATAGACCTGCTGTTGCAATATGTGGATTTTCTCTGCACTTGTGAATGACTTAATGCATTAATATTTCTTATTTATCTTAGAATTGTTGAATTTGCAACGGTTCTTATTCATCGCTTATTTACTTTCTATTTCCCTTAGGAACATTATGAGTCCCTCTTCATAAGATTGCGACAAACCTCTTATTCAATAAGTATAATATTTTAAGAAAGACATTGCATGTGTTTCCCTTTCACAAGATGCGTCCACCTTATAAAAGTACTAACATCACTGAAACAACTCCCATTAAAAATTATATTATTCTAAACAAGTTTTTGTTTACTTTCTTATGGAATTGATCCATTACATCTTTCGTAAGGACCGGTAAAGTTATTTTCAAATAACAAACCCACAAGCCCACTTCATAAACATAGTTATTTAGTAGAACTTGCGACCTTCGGGGAGCTTAATTGGGTGTTTAAGATTCATCCCACAATTAAGTTGGCCATCTCCACTACGGCTTTTGTTAACATTAAAGCTATTAACAAGGTGTCCAACATGATCACCTCATCCTTATAATATACCCTTTTTGAATTATGAGCCACATTTAGGAAAAAAATGAATATTGAATCCATCTCGAATTATAATTAACTTGGGAATCATATCATGACTTTCTTAGAAGTTATTTCGTAATTTCACTTGGGAATTACATGAGCGTTATATAATTATTTTAAATCTACTTTGAGAGTTTATTTTTTCCTCTTTTAAGTGAGACTTTCATCTCTTCATATTACATAATTCCACATTTAGGAACTACAACGGGTACAAATGCAACCCGTGCATGCTTAATTTTTTTTAGACAAACTACATGAGTTTGCACATGCGACTACTCACACATGCAATTTCATTAACACATAAATGTCTATATTTAACATTTGCTATTTATGAAACCCATAATAACTCCATAAACATACGAGAAAGAATGAAGAAACAACACTTTATTAACAAAACCATAAACATTTCAAATAACATGACATCTCTTGGGAGTCATTCGAAGGTTTCATTAAACCTTTAACTTTTTGAGTTCAATCTCATTAAATTCATATTTTGTCCATCACAATTGATTTAATAACTCCATCGCATACGCAAGCGCAACACATGCATTTGCAGTAATTCCCTGGTTCATTATAACCACCATATAATGGAAATGTCGCTTATGAGCCTCCCTAATGCAATCTTTGCATTTTATCCTTTTCTTTCTTAAGAGGGTTTTTAATTGTGATGTTTTTCATCTTCTTGAAGTTGCAATAGCACTTCAATCAGCCTTGCAAGACCCCTTCTTTGGTCAATGACCCTTTTTTTTCCTTTTGCATTTGCAAATTCAGCAGAAGCACTTGCGTTTTATATCAAATTTCCTTCAGAGTAGTACAAGAGTATGATTATAATTTCCACCAGATGTTAGATTCTTCTCACTGCAAAGATTAAACTTATGTACTTCCTTGTCTCTTGCATCATTATATTCGTAATTTTAAGCATTTTGGGTTTGTTTCTTTATTTTGTCACCATCCTTATGCACTTTATTTTTGACATACTTCATATAAGCTTGTCT
This sequence comes from Deinandra increscens subsp. villosa, assembly GCA_039602395.1. NCBI lineage: Eukaryota > Viridiplantae > Streptophyta > Magnoliopsida > Asterales > Asteraceae > Deinandra > Deinandra increscens. Next base: position 27,932,847 of record JBCNJP010000024.1, read on the forward strand.
TCATAGCTGTAATTCCATGCCTTTTCCTTACAAATCAAAATTATGTAACCACTCCTCATCTTTTTATTCCCATCTGCTACTACTAGATTATAACCTTTGCTCCACATGCAATGCTAAATGAAGATCCCTTATTACTTAATACTTTATAAGCACGTAACATGTATACTTAGTTACAAGTATTTCACACTTAACCTTTTATACGCCTTGGGATAAACTGCCAACAGACTCTTTCGTAATATACTATATTCCATCCAAATCCTCGCTTTAGCTCCTTGACTCTAACACTTCCATATATACATATATACTCACTTTTTTTCTTCTTTTTTCTTTTTAATTGGTTCGACACACATGCAACCGTCTTCTCATACAAGCATTCACATGTGATTTTCGAATTCTACACCTTGGTGTATTTAGCCTTTTTTTTAAAGACAAAGTTCCTGTTTTCTTTAATTCTCCGTCTTGTAATTCAAAATTTTAATGACTATCTTTGACTATTTATAATTTTGACTTCACCTGCTGCGACCATTGAATCTCTAACTCACATTACTCTCAATGCTTCAACTTGATTATTGAAATAACTCTGATGCAACAGTTAAGGGTGCAAAGTTATAAGATCCTTAATTATAAGCCCATGCAAACATAATTATAGAGATTTCGAGCCATATCTGCTTGTGTAATCACTTGCTCTTTTCATTTCGCAATTGCATCTCCACTTCTTCCATGCAAATCTTCGCTCATCATTATCCACTAATTATTAACTTTAGCCACCATTAACTAATCCACTTTGCACACTTCCAGGACTAATTGTATATGATTTTGACCCATCTTCACCATAACTTTTATAGTTGTGTCAACCTCCTTGGTTTATCCATAGTTATTATGTATAACCTCATAAGGATTTAACTCATCCATCAAAATTTTTGTTTGATACACATGCACTATTATGCACTTTCGTTTGGTCCATAGATCCCCTTTTCCCGTCTTCCTTCAGATGTGAATTCATAAATACCCTAAGCTTCATTGCATGCTTCTACCTCCTTTTGGATTGTATTAATATAAACTGGCATTGGATTCTTCATAGCGCCCGGATTTGCGTTCATACGGAACCCAAGGATTTCTTGGTGTTTTAATAATTGCAATTGCATCATCCCCAAATTTTTACGAAACTTGTTCAAGAGATAAACTTTGTCTGATTATTCCACCTTAAGGACTCACGCCGGAGTTTTCATGGCTTTATGACTTGTCGTTAATATCATCCAAGGATTTTTTGGATTACTATTTTTTTGGATTACTATTTTTTTGTATGCAGATCCATATGATACTTGTTTAAGGGATAAACTTTGCTTGGTCTATCTTCTTTAAAACTTGTGTCAGACCCTTCCTAATCTTGCAATCCATCTTTATACTCGCATATTCTTCAGGTTCATTCATAACCCCTTGAGTAAGTTATCCAACTGTTTTAAGTGGATCTAATTATCTTGCTTCTCCATTGGTAGAACTGAGCTTGTAGCTTCTAATGGCTATTTCGCGGGATTTCCGCTTTCGCCACCCTTGCATTCCCTTACAAGTAACTCTGCTTCCCTTCTTTGTTAACAATTCTTCTTCGCTATTATTATTATTCTTCTTTTTTTCACAAAACGTATGAAAGAGAAACCAAGTTCCATATTCTGTTTAATTTGGATAAAAAACAACCACTCTATCTTATTCGGCAAAATCGGAGTTTGCGTCGCAAGTATAAAACTAACGCTGATGTGATGAAAACTATGCTCAGAACACAACCAACCCCGCATGACTTTTCATTTAACCTTTTAAAGATAATTCCTTTCATCGGTTGACTCCTTTGTGAACAAAATTGTCTTCTTTTTCTGATAACACTTCCAAGTACTCAGTAATGCAAGTGGTCGTTTGCATATGCTAACAAACCTTTTTATCATCATCATTCATAAATAAGTTCGATCCATTTTCTCTGAAAACATAGCATTAATTGTCCATATTTATTTTGATAAATCTTGACTCTCGACTTTAGTCGTGCTTTCCCTTCTACTCCTTGAATTGCTATTGCTTGATTCACATCCGCCAGGTCTCTTCTCCTTTTTCTTGCTATTACTGTATTTCCATTTCATGCTTGTATTGAAGCAAGATCTTTGCTTCTACTAGCTTCTGAACTTCCAACTGATCTATATCTGATGAAACAAAAAGTCCCGCTCGAGTGATAGTAAAGTGATTATAAACGAAGCTTAGAACGAATTGGGGATTTATACTAGAGTTAGGTGAAAGAGAGATTTTATTAGAGAATATCACATGCGATTACACATAGTTAAAGTGTAAAATGACAACATCCTTAACTTAGCTAATTAATCGCCTATTTATAGGAGTTAAGCGTCCTTAAAATCCACTCGCGCCCATCCAGCACTTGCTCCGCAAGTGCCATTCGCATGCCCATATAACCTCCCTTTGCTACTTGTATCATAGCACCTGCAATACTTGACTACAGCGGGACTTAATTATGGTGGTGTCGGATGGGAAACACATCTAACACCTATATAGTATCATCAAGTCCCCCTAGTCTATTAACTGCCATTTTTTGTCAAATCAAGTTAATAGACTATAGAGCCTTTCCGATTAGCAACCGTCGCTATGCTTTACACCTTGTACAAGTACAACTTACTTACATCATTACATGTCAATCATGTCAGTTTTTTTACCAGAATTTTCATTTTTACTTTTTATAAAAACTGTTTTACTCTTCGTATATATAAAACTGCTTCACTTTTACATTCCACAACCATACCTTCTCCCCCAAAAATTTATGCAAAACTCAGTCCGCCATTACTTTCGATCTTCAAGGTCAACCTACAATTTTCAACAGGTCAATTCGTTTCCATCTCCCCTTTTATTCTTATGGCATCATCCTTCTCTAAATCATCAAAGCATAATATGAATTTATGTTTTTCCACCGTCACTTCAGAAACCCTAACTGAGTTTTTTTAGGAATTTCATATTCCTTTATCACTTCACCCTGTTATCCCCGAGAAAAAGAAGGCCATTCATCCTCTTCCTAAAGGCAAAATTGGTCTAAACTTAGACACCATAAGATCAACGAATTACCAAAACCCCTTTTCATCTTTTCTGATCCAAACCCTAAAATTCTTTAAAGTTCATATTTCCCAATGTAACCCCGTTGGTCTTGCTACTTTAAACCATTTTGAAATTTCTCGTCGCGCTCTGAATTTAACCACAAATCTGCTGTTATTTCGCGCTTTTTATCGAATAACCAGGTCTGGAGATTGGTACACGTTTGAAAAGAGGCGATCTCTAAACCCCTGCATGATAAGAAACTGCCCAAGAATCGACATTGGAATCAAAACTTTATTTTTTTTAGACCACACTTGCTTTCCCCAAGAAATCAAATGGAGGAAGAAAGAAGATACTGTTCAGGATGAACCCCCAAAAAAAGAAGAGATCAATTCGGATCATTTCACCCTCCTTAGCAAGTTTATTCATCCAATTAGGAAGTATCCAGAAGAAATCTTAATTGTTGCCCAAATTAGCAAACATATTCCTCATCCACACTTGCATGCTATCCTCCTTGTGGACGGAGTGGGTGAGTCTTATAAGTCACGCATTAGTTTTTTGTATTTAAAAAATGATATGAGAACTAACTTGTTATTTACTTCATTTTCAGAGATAAATTTGGCTAACGTGCTTAAGCTAAAGAGCTTTTCTTCTGTTCAACTCGGAAGCACCAACTCTACCAGCAATGTTCCTGCTCCCGTCACAAGTTCTCCTATTGATGTTGGTCCATCCTCTACTCCACCGTCAACACTTCAGACTGAAGTTAATTTAACCTCTTCTCTAATGATTATCCCTTAAGCTCTTCCCGTTCAGCCTTTTCATAACAAGCGAAAAAAGCGTGCAGCAAAACCTTCTCAAAACCCTGCCCCGAAAGCTGAAGGCCACAAAAGAACAAGAAAATCCCCTAGAACTCAAAATACATCCACCATTTCCTCCACCATAGATGTACTATTTGACCATTTAGAAGGGAAAATATCGGAAAACGTGGACCTTTTCGACCTTGAATCTCCCATCACCCATACTCCCAGTCCTCCAAGCCTTTCCCACCTTGTTTCAGATAGCTTCAATGTAAATGATCACTTTACCAACTCTCCTTTTGAACCTTCCGAATCCCTCTCCTTTCCAACTGCAAGTGATAAATGAAAACAAGTTTCCTATTTGAGTGAAACACCCCTCCCCTCATAACCCCATCTTCTACCCAGGTACGCATCCCCATTTCTACTTTACCCCAAACGTCGTCTTCTTTTCGCCCATTTACCAACCCCCTTGCCGATTGGCTTAAAAAAGAGATGAAGGAAGTGGCCTATAGAACCACCTCACAGGAGCACCTAGACGTACTATTTATCCCCTCCTGGATCTTGACCAATGGGGATAGTTTTTCCGACCCCATAATTACAAGGAGCCTATTTTTTTCACCAAAGCACCCCTCATGATACCAAGGCTCTCCAAGAAACACACACCATTGACTTTGTGGATAGAGTTATCATGAGTTATGCTGAAAACCAGAATTTGATACCTGAGCTCTATTGCCGTTGGATTACTGCTGAAGCAAAAGCTGAGAAAATCTTTCCTCTTGTTGCCCCATCCGCTAGAAGCTTATCCCTTCCAGGTCCACCAGTCAATGTTGCATCCCTTAAGATGGAGATTTCAAAACTCTTCCAAGAGAAAACTGTTGTCGAGCATTCCATGAAGGCTATTCAGGAAGAAAACCAGACTTTGCAGAGGTCCCTGATCGATTTGAAAACCACCACTGGTGCTACCATTGATCAACTTAAAGATGAGAACACTTCTAAAGCTCAAATGATTCATAACTCTTTGGATGGTAATTGTACTTTATTGCTTATCCATTTTATTAATGTATATTATTAACTATTCTACCTTCTTGTCATTATAGAACTGAAACAGCTTAAAGCAAAGGAATTGCTTTACTAGGAACAGTTAAAAGCTTTGCAGGGAAAGTTTAATAAGAGCTGTGAAGAATTTTCCCAAAAGGACAGAAGCATCTCTGTTGAGAAGACAGTGCTCCAATATACATGTGAAGCTTTGAAACAAGAAAAGTGTGGCTACTTACATCTGGCATCAGGAGTTTAGCGCGAAACATCCTTTACAGCTCATCCCTTCATATTGCAATTGGAAACATAATCAATGCTAGAAATGCCTGCGGCTTCAATGAGGGTATAAGGGCTGGCATGCACTTTTTATCAGGAAATGCGGATGATGCAGAGAAGGTTTCAGGTTTTGACTCTACTGCTGACAACTCTTTCGCCCTAGCTAATCAAGCTTTTAATGACTTATCCTTTCCTATCATCGAATCACTTGTTGAGTTAGCTGAAGCTCCCTTAGGTACCATCAAAGTGACTCTTGGTGATGTCTCATACCCTTCCGTGGGTAAGTAACCATCTGTTTCTTTCATGCTTTTCCCTAAAAAACAATGACTTTTCTTTTGGTGATGTAATTAGGTCATCTACCCTTAACAATTTAACTCTTTTTTGGTTTGGAAGGGTTCATGTTGGCCCTTCCACTATTGGTATGGATGTCATTTGTATTTTCTCTCTTGGTGTTATTTCAATATTTCCTTGTTTTCTGTTTGACCTTTCTCAATAGATTTGCAAGTAAGGTTTATAGCTTTAAATTACTTTTAGAACTTGGTTTAATTTTTCATTTTCTTTCTTTTTTAGAAAAGGATATTCATAACCTGAGTTCTCCTATGGTTAGATGTATTTCACAACTTCACCACATAAGCTCAACAACTTCTTAGGAAAAATATTTTTCCTGTATTGTACTCAATTAAGCACCAGCATGGATGTATATTACAACTTAGCTGCTTTTCGAACTTAAACATTTTAGTTCAGGTTTAGTTTGTTTAAAACTTTAACCTTTGCGATTGTAGACCATCATTCTTTCATCACTTGCACTTGCTTTGCCTATAATTTTCCATATCACAAATGCAGTTATCCACTTCATACTATGATATATTATTTTTTTTATTTAAAACAAAGCAACCAAATCAAAGGACATTTCTGATTTATAGAGAACAATAGATCGAAGTATTTGAGCTTCTGCCACCTTTACGTATAGTATTTTCGAAAGATGAACTCCATTCCAAGTCCTTGGCATTTTACTTCCATCACTTCTTCTTAGCACGTACGACCCTTTATCCAACACTTCTAAAATTTGGTAAGGACCCTCCCAATGTGGAGACGACTTTCCACCTGCTAACATTATACTTGCGTCATTTCTTCTTAATGCTAAATCTCCTTCTTTAAACTGAAAACTCTTAACATTTTAATCATAATACCTGGCCATGCTTCTCTTGTACTTCGCTTCTCGAATAACAGCTATCTCCCTTCACTCTTCCAAAAAATCCAAATTTTCCATTATCTTATCATCATTGTCATTGATTTCCACCATCCTTGTTGTTGGAACCCCTACCTCATTGATAGTTTTAAAGCTTAGTCTGAAGAACAATCGAAGGTGATTATTGAGTTGAGAACAAGCAATGATGCACTGAGAGCCAGAACTAAATCTCAAGGGAAGTTGATTACCTCATTACAAGGAGATTATTTTCAATTGAAACATGGGGAATCGGCTAAAGATTAGGAGATTCTTTGTTTGAGAACAGCTAGTCAGACCCAGAGTGCTATGCTTCTAGAGATGAATGAGCAATTAAAATTCTTGATGCAGAAATTTAAAGCTCAAGGGGAGATTGGGTCTGGTTCTGGATGTCAAGAGGATTATTTGAAATATTCGAATGATGATCTTGATCATGAAGATCCTCAAGGGAATGTTGGTGGAGGTTCAGACCCAACCGGAAGCACTGGTTAGGGTGCTGGAACTTCTACATCTCAAGGGGAGTCTGATTCAAGGGATGCTATGCTGATAACTTCAATTCCATCGAATCAAGCTGCTAAGAGTATGGATGAGTTCAAACGAATGCTGGAAGAAGGTGAATTTGTTTGTGATCTTGATCCTGAACAACTTCAAGTAGTTTTTGATTTGAACGATGAGGAGATGAAGAGAACTTCTAAAACTACACCTGAGAAATATGAATAATCTGAGCCAGAGTCTGAGGAAGATATTTTTGAAGAAGAGATTGAGGTTGAAGATATTACTGAAGAAGAATATCCAGATCTATACTCCAATTCCAACAACAAAAATCAGTCTGGTGATGATTTTGAAGTATTTCCCAAAGAGAAAGGTGATGAAGCTGAGGAGAGATTGAAAAAGAAAGAGGCAGAAAAACCTGAAGACCCGATTGCTAAAGAGACAAAGGAACAAAATCAACGATGGATGTTCAATGAATATATGAAGACATTCCATGCAAATTGTGTTCCTCCTCCAAAGCCAATCAAGAAAAGAATGCATGTAAAATTCAAGGGTCAGGCATCAGGTGAAATTATCAGTTGGATGTATGCTGAAAGTCTTAGGTGTGCTATGGAATTAAACGACAACATGGAATTCAATATTTCAAGACTGCACGAGACTTTGATACATTACCGGTTTGGGACATTTGGGAGCTTACACGAAAGCCGTTTTGCAATTATGGTAATGATTAGAGGGGTTTCTTCTTCAAGAATCAAATTGAGAAAGAATGTAATTCTAGATTTCATTTTCTGTAACCTCAAAAAACCGGGAAGAAGCTAATAATACTTACCTTAAACAAAAAGCCTAATGTGATGAAGAAGATTTCGTTGATGAAAATGGAATTGGACTTCATTCAAGATTTGAAGTGGTAGTATTATAATGAGAAGACGGGAGAAGCTGTTATAGTGCTAAAGAAAGATAACAGAGTTGTGAAGGTTTATGATCCAATGTGGTTGATTAACTTATCAAAAGCTGATATAGATGTGTTATATCACAATCAGATCCTGTTTCATCCAGACTATATGGATCATGCCTTGCAGTTTCAAAGGGTGATACGAATATGCTTTGCGTTCAACATCTATGCTGGGCATAATCATCAGAGTACCTGGACTGAGATGGAGGCTGGAGCAGAAAACTAACAAAGACCGACCAGCATTTGCCAAGGAGGAGTTTGTTGATACCTGCAGATGGAAAGATGCTGGATCAGACAATGTTTTAAAGATGTCAAGATTTCAAGTTTTACTTATTGGCCGAACCCTGTCCGAACCCTGGCCGAACTGCAGGTTCAGACAAGCAGTATAGTTTGGATAGTGGGGGTTTATAAATAGGTCGATAGGTTTGAATTTTACAACTAAGTTTTCTTATGTGTGTGTAAGTGAACGTGTTTTGTGCTCTAAGTCTCTGTAATCTGATCTTGCTTACTGAATGAAATTGAGTCTTATATTTACACTTTTTTTCATCATTTTGTTTGCACAATTTTGTTGATACCTGCAGATGGCAAGATGCTGGATCAGAAAATATTTTGAAGATGTCAAAATTTTAAGTTTTACTTATTGGCCGAACCCTGGCCGAACTGCAGCCGAACTACAGGTTCGGACGAGTAGTAAAGTTCGGATAGTGGGGGTTTATAAATAGGTCGATAGGTTTAAATTTTGCAACTAAGTTTTCTTATTTGTGTTTAAGTGAATGTGTTTTGTGCTCTAAGTCTCTGTAATCTGATCTTGCTTACTGAATGAGATTGAGTCTTATATTTACACGTTTGTTTATCGTTTTGTTTGCACAATGATAATGAGTTGATCACGATCCATCCGCTCACGCATTTTCAGAGGAACCGCTATTTGGGGATCATGCCCCCACGTCCACGTGCCCATGTTTGGGACTGCCTCATGTCAACGACATAATACTTTTGGCACAAAGAGATCCCATGGGTGGGTCCATTAATTTATATTTATAATCGGGAAGACCCTATGGTCGGATGGTCACGCGCAAAGCAATTAGGTAAGGACCATGGCGAATATGGGATGCTTGACTGTGAAACTACTTGTTACGTTTGTTCAATTGCATTCCGTACTTTAATTCTCTTACTTAAATTATTTTTTTGTGTATGTTAAACCATGATCTCACCAACTTTATAGTTGACCGTTTTTAGCGTATAATTGAACATTGAAGCAAGGTCGGTGTCATGGGCATGGAGGAAGTCATATACCTTCAACATTGGCATCTTTCGCATTTGAATAATCTTTGTTTTTAGACAATTTATTTTATTTCTTTTTAAGTATTCCGGGGAAATGTACCCCGCTGGAACAATTAGCGTGTGAGAAGGCCGATTTGGCCATAGACAAATTATACGTTTGGGGTGAAAACCTTTTATTTTGATAAATGTTGTTTGGTAATTTGTTCGCGCACTCGTACCTTTTATTATTGGTACCACATGTACTAATCAGTTGACTCCAAACGAGACTTCCTGAACGGGTCATGACAATATATATATATATATATATATATATGTATATATATATATATATATATACATACATATATATATAAAATCTGGAGCGTATGGGGATCTATTTTTTGGTATAGTAACATTTTATACATATAATAAATATAAGTGAGAAATGATAATAAATTAATATACCTAGAAGTTCGTGCAGACCGGAAGGGTAAACGCATGTACTAGTTTCTAACAAAGCGAGGGTGTCGCATAAATCCCAACTGGGACCTGGAATACCACACTAGGCGATCCTGGTGTGAGCGTTTACTTATAGGAATGTGCGTCTACGTATTATTGTTAAAAGAAAAAGGATAACCGACCAAAGAGCAATTTTGGTCATTTCGACCTTTATGTAACACCCCCAAAATTTCATGACTCGAATTATATACATGTGCTATACGTGTTAAGTGGCTAAAACGTATATTGATATGGTTTATGGGTTGATAAATGGATAAAGGGAAATGAATTGCAAATGCCATACGTATTTATGTTATAGATACATATGATATAGGTGCTAGATAGCTAAACGTGATGAAACGTATGAAAAATGCATGTTTACCCATTAACGGGTAATAAATTGATAAAAGATGGGGTTATATGAATAATACACGTGTTAGTTAATTGATACGTGTTTTATATCAAAGATAATTGATATACATGATATCAAAATGAAATACGTGTTTAGAAGTGGATATGATGGAAATACATGACAACCGGAAGAAAACACGTGTAAACGATTGTATTATTTGTAAGTATATCTATTACTATATATAATACATATTGCCCTAAAGGGCATTTTCGTCATGAAAAATGCTTAATCCTTAAGACGCGTACAAAAACTTATACATCATGTACAAGTGTTTGAAGCATATAAGATAATTAAAAAATACTTAATCAAAAGAATCTGTTAAAAATGTAGGGTTATTTGAGTCATTAACCACCTTTCCCCCTGTAACACGCACGCGAGCATTACTCCTCCTCGATGGTGAAGAAGTCAGCCGACTTCGTGATACCCGCTCTCCACCCTCTCTCCCTTCCATTGGCCATGACATTAAATTCATCATCATCTTCGTCGAACAGTTCAAACGGCCATGATTCATTGCAGAAGGGCTAAGATCGAGGATTCAAACGGATTGAAGGCGCCCTAATCTCGCATCCACTTCTCCTCTTATCTACAAGAGATTTTTGCGATTTGATTCAGATTGACGGAAAAGACGAACAAATTGACCGGTAAGTTTCCATTTTCACTTTATTTGGTCACTGTATTCCCGATGTGCTTCATCATCTTCGTGATTTCTACAGATCTGTTAATCAAATGGGCGGTGAATTTGAACTTGCAATCCAAATTTACAAATTGAAATCTCAGACCCATATAAATACACACGTTCATCCCAATTTCATCTCTGGTAACATTCATCGCAAGTTTATCTATCCTGAGGTAAGATTCCTGTTTTCTTATAGCAAATTCATCATCGATTCAGGTTCCTGTTTCCTGTTTTCTTATAATTATTTGTATTCAGTTCATCATTGTCTTTCATAGGTGTGTTTTGGTTTCCATTTGTAAGTATTCACAACTTTGCTCAAGATTCAGCTCTCCATTTGTAAGCATTAGCAACTTTATTCTTTTATGCGCCAAGTACTAAATTTAAGCGTTTATTGCATACATTTTGTTGGATGCTGAAATTTGGATGTTGATTCATAGTACAATTTGGATGTTGATTTCATAGTACAATGTGAAATTTGGATGTTGATTTCAAACATTCATGAAACAACATTCTCTTAAGGTTCAACGTACTCTCCAAGCTGTTTATGTTCCTTCTGCAGGACATCGTTTGAGTCTCAATGCAACTGCCATTAGGTAAATAAGCACATTGTTCAACTTCTATTGCATCAAGTACCAAATATTTTATTTCTTAATTGGTTATCATATGGAAAGAACATATATGGTTAGTTAATGGTTGTTAAACTAAAGCTTTATAGATTTAAATAGCTCTCTTGAATTTGTAGTTGAAAACATTCTTGTGTCTTAACATAAAAGCTTGAGATGAGAGCATGCTGACAGAAAAAAAGTAAAGTTGGGGACAGGAGACGATGTTTGTTGTTTTTTTAATTACCTTTTTAATTTGTCTTTTTGGTCATTTATTGAGACTTTTTGTTTTGATTTTTTGTTATTTATTCATGAAAGGAGAAAAGAAATGCTTGCTTAGATCTCTGCCACTCAGTTTCAGTCATTTGAAGAACTCAAAGGTATGTTTGAAACTTTCAATTTTATATCTGAAAGTTTCTCATCTTAAATCATGTTGCTGCTGCTACTGTTTTTTATGTTTGTTAATTAGAGATTTTTATTAACCATTTGGTTTTTGTTAACTATTTTCATGTTTGTTTAATGTGTTTTAACATTTTGGTTTTTGTTAACTATTCTCAGTTACATCTAATACCCTTGAATCTGATTTTAAGGAATAAAATAGCAGCAGCAACTGATTTTAAGGAATAGAATAGCAGCAGCAACCATGTTTAATGTATCGGATTAGAACCAATTGGTTTAACTAATATCATGAAGGACTTGAACCATGTTTAATACACCTCATTCCTTACTTTAAATTAGATTTCAACCATGTTTAATGACAATAGACCCATTTCTGTTAATCAAATGACAATAGACTCAATATTGGTAAACACCAATCTGCAACCAGACCCATCTATATTCATGTTTACATCATTATAACAAGACTATAATATTTAGGTGTTTGGACTCTCTTAAAAGGATATACCATAACTATTCACTCATTTGACATCTTATTCCCAGTTTAATATGGCTAAGATTTCTAATATACATAAAAAATTAAAAGTAAATGCAATAAATACCATAACTGAATGGATCTCAACTATTTAAAGTTATAACTTCTTTTGTAGTGGATTTGAGGAGTGACCCTTGCTGTTAGGAGAATCCATTAAATTAGCCCCATGAGACAAATATCCATTAAATTAGCTCTGTTAGGACTTAGGAGAATCCCAAACAAAGGAAGATTGAATGGTTACTTTTCTTTTGGTCAGTGTATTGCCATAAACTTTCTCTGAAAACTAATTCTGATATAGTAACCCTTAGTTAACTTTAGTTTCTTGGTAATTTTGAAAATGGTTTGTTCTTAATGAACCTCTGTTTATTGCTTGCTGCCATTGTCTTTTAGATATGCTGCCTTGCCCAAAATATAATTTCTCATACTCATGTCTGCTACATGTTTTAACCTATTTTATAGCTGCAACAAAGCCCTTTTTTCCCTTTATAACTTATGTTTTTAGGTGCCTTTTTATAAGTTTTAAGAGCCTCAGAAATTATTTGTAGACAATACTTTCCATATACATAACACCTGTTCTGATTGAGCTTTTTTCAAGATATATTTGTGTATTAAAAAAATCTTCCTATGATGCATATTTGAGGTCAAATTTATTTCTGAAAAATTGCAAAAACTGTTACTATGGGTTGTTATAAATCATTTTAATGCTTTGAGAATCTATTTCATAGTTTCCTAATAATCAACTTCTTCTGTACATCCTCTAATCGCAGCCAAATTCTATGGCAAGCTGATGTATACTATGATATATAGTTCATGTTTACAGATACTATAAAGTATTAACACTATCTTTTGTCCTTCCTTAAACAATCTTATATATGCAGTCGTTTACCTTTATAATCATTTCTTAATAATTTTATTTGATTTTTTCCAGGTTCATAACGCTTCTGCCCAGAGAAAATCTCAGTCAAGATTATAGTCGTTTTGTTTACTTTCCAGGTATTTATTGCCCCATATTGTCTATCTAGCAATTGTTTTCCCCCCTTTTTTTGCTTAACTTTTCCAGTTCTCTTACATTATTCATAGACTAATTGCGTATATATTAAGAGTCCATAACGTGTTTCCACGATAGCTTTTTAAACTAATCTATATTTTCTCATGCTATTCCTACATTTACTTCTGTGTTGTTGTTGTCTTAATTTCTTCTTTAATTTTTAGAAAATGGTTAACCAACGTCTACCTTGGAAAAGACAACCTCCTTCAGCTGCATCTTTTGCTAGGCTTCATTATGTGCAGCGTACACAGCTTTAGACCTTAATGAGACATCGTATGTACCCGTACCTAATACTTCTGCGTATCAGCTTCCTTCTTCAAATAACAGTTCTGCACCTTCAACCTCAGAAATTCCATCTTCTAATTCATTACATGTCACCTCAGCCCAACAATTCTATTCTATTTAAGATTACCAATATGTGTTAAAATAGAAGTCATTTACTAGAAATACCTAAAAATTTCATAGTCTCTTAGCTCATTTCATAAAAGGTGTAGATTTTTTTACTTGGTTGTTCAAAGGATATTTTATGTTATTCTTTAACCTCTCTTAGTAACTTTCTTACAGCTTTCCACATTAACTATTTTAGTCTACTTACATAACATACAGTAACTTTATGTATATTGGATTTAATTTCTTTACTTACATAGTAGCCCATTTCTTTTAGTACTACTTCTTTATTTGACCCATTTGAATACTATGGTTACTCTTGCAAAACAAGGTTGTTAGTCCTGCTCTTTTCCAAACGAAAATAACCCTAACCATATTTGTACTATATTTATTTGTCTCATTTTCTTATCTAATGTGGAACTCCTTTTTTTACCATAGATGTCCTAGGTTGGATTTAAATATATCATCTTCATTATTTTATCTGTATGTACTTTATTTACTCCATTAAAATTTATTGATGAAACAAACTATTGTAGCATTGACAATCATTGTAAATAATATACAGCTCTTTAGTACAAAAAAAAATTCTTTACAATACAAGACTTTTTTTTATCTTACGCATTCATTAGCATTTCATTATTCGGCTATCTTTTAGCCCCTCTTACCATTTACCTAATATTTTGTTAACACCAAGAAATTTTTTCCCAGCTCCATCCAACTCAGATTCTAAAACAGTCGCCGCTGCAACGCGCTATTAACTGTCGCCGTAATGAAGCCTAGCAAAAGATGCGAACAAAATACGATATAGATTGTGCGCCTCCGTAACATATGAACAAAATACGAATAACGCGCTATTAACTGTCGCCGCTGCAACGCGCGGGCACCATGCTATGGTTACATAGTGAAATTGTAAGTAGTTTTCCTTCTGTGTACTTTTTTCTTCATAAATTTTCTTATTTGATACAAAAATATTAATTTATGTTCCTTTTCTCACAGGTGAAGCATATAGAGAAAGGGATTAACCATCCATCTGTATATGAGATATACTTTTGAGGTGAAAATCTCCTAAAAGTATTATCGTGGCCGCTGTTATAGCCTTTAACGGTAGGCCTATTTCAAGCATACAGATTCTTATTATCTATTTAGTACATATCAAATGGACGTGCTGGGTAACAATTAGTTATAAACACAAATACTAATCTTTAATGTTTTTCAGTAACTTGATTTAATTTGTCGTAAGCTTGTCATTACATTATGGACAATTTTTTTTACCTATTCGACCCGTTTTGGTTTTGCCTAAAATTTTGTAAGATTTTACCCTGTTTGACATATTATATAAAATAGAAACCCAAACTCATCCATTAATTAAGTAAATGAGTTTCTTTGAATGTTGTTTTTTCTTGCTATGAAAAACATTGCATCTCACTATCTTTTCTTGATGTTTCGAGAAGCTGTTGTAATTGTGGAAAAGAGAGGTGTTTGGACGTTTTCTTGGATCAGACCAAAGACAAGTACTTGGAGCTGTAACCAATCTGGTGCTCAGGAGAATTATGCTCTTTCTACATTCTTGAATTATTGACCATGCTTCATTGTGCAAGTTGCCAGTTTTAAAGAGCCGAAAAGTGTGGTCAATTTTGAGTTCAGGAGGACATCACTTCAAGTTTCTAAGGCTTATCTAATCCTCTTGCGTCAAGAAGAAGTCAAATTCTTCCTACACCTCCGGTCATTGAGAATCATGTTGTACTTCTCTATTTGGTAACTCACGGCTTAAGTTATTTTATTATATAATCGGTCCATTTTGAAAAAAAAAGCTAACCTTTTATTTTGTTATGATCTAGACAGTCAAGGAACTAGCTACTGCTATTTGGGTCATCATTATTACCAAGTAATCAAGTATGTTGCCTAATTTTATTGTATCATACTTCTCAAAATGTGTTTTTGTTTATGTTTGATTTTTTTGGTGTTGTCTTGATAGTACAAAGAATCTGGTGAAACAGCTTGGTTTTATAGCTCAAGAACAGCTTGGTTTTAATAGAGTTTAAATATCTCACAGATTATAAACTGATGTTCGTTTTTTTTAAATGAAAGTGAATATTTTTATATGCAACTTTTAGTTTTCAAATTTGCTGAAATATTAAATGTTATTTGAAACAGAAACACGAGGCACCAACAGTGAAAGCCTCATTTCGAAAACTCAATTTCCAGGTTTATTCTACCAGCTATACTCAAGTTCACGACTTAAGTTCTTTTGAGTGAACAATGACGATAATAATAAGTGAACTTCACATATTGTGTTCAATCTGCTACCAGGTGTTTTGTATGCTTTTATTTCTTTGGTATAATCATCTGTTTTTCCATTCATCAGGTTTGCAAGCAGGTAATTTTGTCATGAAAAAGGGGCTTTTATGTTGACCCGTTTTCATTAAATTTCTGACCCCATTGACCCGTTTCATTAAATTTCCGACCCATTTTACCCATTTTTATTTCATCAAATCATATGCTCGATCCCTGACATTCTGCTGCCAATTTTGTTGATGTTCATTTTCATGCAGGAGAGTAGTAACAAAAGGCAGGTTGACCCATCATCAAGCACTCCTGAACCAGTGTCCAAAAGAATAGCAACTGCAGTGGATAAAACACCCGGTCACACACCTGAATTTGCAGCCAGTAGCAACCTCAACATATAAAATTCAGCAGCCATTGAGCCTTTGCATCAGCCACCAGTGAAAGAGCTCTTCAAAGAGGTAAGTTTGAACAAAATACAAAATATTCGGATGGAAAAAAAAAACTAAATGGTTTGTATAAACATTGCAGCTGGCCCATCTGACTAGGGCACAGTACGTAGCAGTTAACAAGAAGCCATTTTGGAAAACGGCATACCAGCTTTTGGCCACCGCAGGAAATGGTAAAAGGGTGATGATATATAAGAAATCCACGTCACCATGGAAGCTGATATTTTGTAACTAGCTTGAATGCTATAGCCATTTTTGTTTACAGCTGCTAAATGCTTTATATGTAATTTTTGTAACAAAACCTTGGTTAAGTTTTATAAAAACGCTTCTCTAATTAGATGGGGCATGTTAGTGACGCCGTTTCCGTCTATGATCAACTCATCTCTAGCCACCCAAAGGAATTAGATTAAGCCACTGTAGTAAACAATTATATTAACCTAAGTTGTTTTTTTGTAAAAGATGTAAATAGACCCTCTTCTTTTAACAACATATTTGCTGCCAACATGATATTTTTTAACAGCTCTTTCAGTTCAACACAACGTGAACCGAGTGTCTTAACCGTGCCTCCGTCGGCCAGGACACCACCTCCAGAAACCGTTTTCGGAGAAACTTTCTGCTGAAGCGGTTCACCATTAGGTGTAAAACTCCTCCATCAAGATTCGAACCCGAGTCTCCCCAATGGGAGTTGCCCGAGCTCTAACCTATCATGCGGACACCATTGCACCATGCCAACATGACTTGAAAGTTAAAATCAATATTTTCCTCAACTTAATGTCGTTAAGCAATTGAGAATTTTTTTAATCAATTAGTTATCTCTATCACAAAAAAAAAACCCTAAAATAAAATAAAATAAAATAAAATAAGAAAAAGTTCAGGTTACAATGTCAACAAGTGCGTGATGAACCAAAAATCCACACCGTATGTAGGTCTAGAGTTCTAATTCAGCTAGGAATCAATAAGAATTCGAGAATTGAAGAGAGAATCAGATATTTATTGAATACTGTTGTTGAATGTGATAACCAGAGAAAACACACAGTTAGTGTGGAATTCAGAATCAGAAGTTACATCATAAATGAACAAACGAGCTATTTATAATGCTAAATGAAGTCGCTGCTACACAGATGGGTTGGATGCATTTGCGCTCTGCTCAACCGCAACTGCATCACTTCCGACAAGCTTTCCATGTGATGTTTGTACTTGATACTTTATCATCGGTAATGTAGTTTGATAAGCCACTTCACATCCAATTCCTATCTATCCTCATCAAGTCCCCCTAGTCCATTGATTATTCAAGCAATAATTTTTGGACTAGTTTTTTGAGACATCTTCACATCTGACGTTCTTGAAAGACTTTTATCGACCCACTTGATTTAATTCATGTGCATTCTTGTTTTGTTACCTCGTTAAAAATCTTTATTTGGAAAACCCTTTGGGAAAAACCAAAATTAAGGCAAAAAGAGCGTAACATGCACTTTCATTCTTAATGAAGCAAAAAATTTTTAAAACATATAATTCTTTGCTTCCTTAATCATTAATGATTTTCTACACCAGGTCATCAAGTTCCCCTAGTCCTTAAGTTATTTTTGCAAGGAAATGGCTAAGGACTAGAGCTCGTGATCATTTCCATGCCTCATGGTTTGACAGCATATTTGATCATAACGGCTTTATTTTTATCGGATCTGTGCCTTTGCTTGTTTATCGCTAAATCGCATATGCATGTGTATTTGTTAACTGCCTTGTCAGACTTGCTTAGCACGTTTAAGCCGTACTCGAGTACCTGTTGTACTAGGCGGGACACGCGTCAATCAGGGGATAACCAACGTGACTATTTTTCTTTTAAATTTAAATAAAATATTGTAGCGGTTATTCTTATTCGAAAAAACTGCTTTATATAAATATCAGATCTTCATCTTTCTTCCCCTTTTCTTTTCATTTCTCTCTGCCGTTTCTTCTTCCCTTCGCTTTTTGAGCCTTAGGTTTCTTCAAAGCTTTCCAGCAAAGGTTAGTGTCTCTTCTTCTTTTCATTTTCCTCTTTTCGTTTCTAATGGCATCACCATCCATTAAGCCTGAGGATGAATCGAACAAGCATAACATGCATATCTCATACTCGATTCTATCCCCCCGTGATCTTGACGAAATCATAAGTCGTTATCACGTTCCATTGTCTCTGCATCCCACATTACCAGTCCCCCATACTCCGATCTCCCCTCTTCCCGAGGGCAAAATAGGAATTTATGCCGATATGTTCAAATTAGGCAATTATCGAATTCCCTTTACTAAATTTTTGATGAGAATTCTTATGTTCTTCAAAGTTCATCTATCCCAAATGCATATTCAAGGTTTATCTCGACTGAGCCATTTTGAGGCAACCTGTAGAGCAGTCGATGTCGCGCCTAGTGTTGTGCTTTTTAGGGCTTTCTATAGAATGACCATGGCGGGAGATTGGTATACGTTTGAGAGAAGGAGGTCCGTCAAACGGGTTAGTACCAGTCTTCCCCAAAACCCTAGGTCTTGGAAATCACGGTTCTTTTATGTGGATAATCGATGTATTCCTGTTCAAATGACATGGAGAGACGTCGAAGACGTCGTTCACGATCCAAACCTTGAACCCGGAGATTTTGATCAAAACCCGTTCGATAAACTGGTGGCTTGCGCCAGTCCTATTAGAGAGTTGCCAGAAGCGATTTTGCTTCTATGTCGGATGTGCAAGGCCTGGTTTTCCCCTGAACTTTGGCCCATTCTGACATATCATGGGAAGGGTAAGAGATTACCCTTTTGCCCCTAAACTTGATGCTTTTTCATGAATTTGTTTAATGTATTTAACTTGTTTAACTTGTTTTTGTAGAAATGGATTTATTCGATGCTATACAGTTGAAAAGTTTCGAGGACCTTGAGTTGGAATCAGAAAAGATCGATGAAGGAACTGAGCCTTTCCTGAAACAAACTTCGAGTTCGTTTTTGGAAATTCGTCCAGAAGTTGTCGCTACTGATCAAGAGGGAACTAATGTGGAAGTGAATGCTGGTAATATGGATGCAAGTGTTGAGGGCGGCGATCATGGGAGTGAAGGAGTCACTCATGACACAGATTTGTCTGAACAAGCTGCTCCTCAAGATAAGGGTAAGCAAATTGCAACTAAACACATGCAAGACCTTGTGGCAACAAAGGCTTCTCTTCCTCCCAAAGGAGGAAACAAAATTAAAAGACCAGGTAAATCATCTTCCAAGGGTGGAAATGCATCTGTTAGTGCACCAAGGAAATCCCCTAGATGGAACATGCAAACATCCCCCAGTTCTCCACAGGTAAACATATCTGATGCATCTGAGTTTACCGAAGTTGACTCGAGGTCAGAGGAGGGCGTGCAAAAGGATCCAGATTGTTGTGGTAACCCCCCCTCTTATTGATGACTTTAACATAGATGATTATTTACTACATTCTCCTGACTTAACACAAGATCCCAGTATGTCTAATGTAAGTATTTTGCAGAAGGATACTTCATCTGTGATTGACTCGGCGAGTTTGGCTTACGCATCTTCTGTCTTGCAGAAGGATGCACCTCAGTTTGCAGTACCCACATCCGAATGGCTGAAAAGGGAAATTGAGTTGGTTGCTCAAAGGAACAATGTTGCAAGGAGTGTCAGCTCCTCGAATGCAGATGCGATCTTTTCTCCTATCTGGGAGATTAAGAATTCCGATACCTGTACTGAAGGCGCTATTTCTAAAAAGCTGAATCTTCTTGGGAGCACTCCTACTGACCTCGTCAGCATGCAACAACTTGCGAATGAAGCCTTTTCCAATGAGCACATGCTTGCACAAGCGAAGCATTTGACCTTAACTTCGGATCTGTACGTGAGGTGGATAATTGCTGAGGCCAGATTTGAAGAATTAACAAAGAAGTTGATGGCTCATAAAGCTTGTTTTGGTTCCATTAATGACAAAGTAAAGATCAGCGATTTGCATTCTCAGATTGAGCGTCTCACTACGAGGAACAGGAAATTGGTTGCTTTAGAGCAAGAAGCTGAGAGGAACCTTAAGCAGTCACAGGACAGTGAAAAGGTTCTTAAAGCCAAACTTGTGGAGCAAAAGAAGGTTTCTGATGATCAAGCTATAAGGATGCAAGAGATCACTTCCGATTATGATGGAAAAACCGAAGCTATCAAGAAAGGTAAAGTTTATTTTTTCCTTCTTCTTTAATTGTTACTTTCTCATTTATTAACGTATGCATATGCATTTACTTTTTAGAAAATGCTGTCCTTGTGGAGACGGCTCAAGCTCTTACTGAGGAAAGAGAGCAAATGCAGAAGGAGATGGTTATCATGGACGACAGATGCAAATGGTTTATTGGTGAAGGTTTTAGCATGACTGCTAACCGAGTGCACTCGGAGATGATCCCTGCTTGTTTGAAGGTTTTCTCTGCTATTAATGCAATCGGGTATAATGAAGGCATCAGATGCGGATTGGCTCATGCTGCAAAAGGAGAAACCAAATATGCCACCTTCAAAGAATATGACTCTAAAGCCAATGAGAAAGCCATTCAACAGCTGAATTCGTTGAAGTCCATGAAGTTTAAAGCTATTGAGGAGGTTTCAAAGTTGAGCCCTGATGATGTCGAGAGGATGAAGGAACTGTTGAAACCAATGCAACTTCCCACATCCAACGCTCCTCCAAAGTCTAACGCTCCTTCCTCCTCAAAGGCTAACATGTCTGAACCAACTGGTAACTGAAACTTTCTCTCATGATCTTTTATATCCTTTTGAACAAATTATTAATCGCTTCACCCAAAATCCACTTATGCTGTGGTACTTAAACAATCTACTTTTATTGTCTTTGTTTGTGATGTTTTCTGCTAGACAATTTACTTTTTGAATCTAATCGGAATTGCAAATGTATGCAGTTCTGGGTATGTTTATCATATTTTATGATGTATGTGGATGCTTGCTTTTATTTACTGCTTCTGCCATGTTTGATAATTATACATGTCTATATGCTGGCTTTGCATTATTTCTTGCATGCTTTTCGACTTTATTATGGTTCACGAAATATGAGTCTTTGATGATCATCGGTAGTGGTATTTCATTTGCGATCGAAATGTTTGGTTATGCACATTTGTAGTTGCAAAATGATTGTGAACCACTTTTCCCTATATTTTTGTGTCATGTATCCTTTATGAATTTGCAAAATATTTTACAAACTTTTTGAGTAACTTCTAAAAGTTCTCCTTCACAAGTATTTTGATAAAAATTCTAATAAAATCATTAATTCGAAAAGGAAACTGGCACATGCGTTTCCCCCTATCAGATGCGTCCACCTTCAAAGGGTTTTAACAGTATGTCACCAATCATCCTTTTAAACTAAGTATTTTTTACTTTGAATTTGTATCTTTCCTTTGTGGCATATGTAATCCTTACATCTTTTGGTAAGGTCGGTTGATCTTCTTTTTTGTAGGATCAACCCACAAGACCACTTCATAGCTTTTAGCTAATCAGAAGCACTTGTGACCCTTAGAGAGCTTAAGTAGGATTTTTTCTTTTATATTATTAATTATACCATGCCTTATTATCCTCTTAAGTTTGGCCATCTCTCTTTTGGGCTTCTGTTAGCATCCATTGTACTAACAAGGTGTCCGGCATGATCACCTCTTCCCAACATGCACTCTTTAATCAGTGAGACCGTTGAGGACAAGAAAAGCTTTTTACTTTATCTTGGGTTATTCTTTACGATTAAAGAGATAACAGCGATACTACATCAAGGAATTGGCATGCATTCCTTTTCGAGATGCACCCACTAAATGACTCATGAACCAAGTTATAGTCTCTTCGCATACGCATGTGTTCACATGCATGATTTTTTATAATTAGCATCCACACTCCTTATTGTAAATAATAAGGCAATCATTTGCATAATTTCTTTCTTTAGTGTAAAATGAGTATTCTCACATATCTTTCATCATCATCTCAAACGAAAGATTTTTTATTTTCATACCAAGATTACAGAAATCACAACTGCAACAAATTTTAGAAATTAACTCTTTAAATGTTCAATTAGAAATCTTCAACTAAAAATCTTTCACATATAACATTTGCGTAAATGAATTCCATTCCATGCTCGAACCAATTCGGTTCCATCCAATTGCTGAAGTAGATAGGATCCATTTCCAATTGCTTTCTTGATTATGTAGGGTCCTTCCCACTTGGGAGACATTTTCCCAGTCGGAAGTGCTTTACTTACTTCATTGTTTCTGAGCACATATTCCCCTTCCTTGTATTGTTGGACCTTCACCTTGGCGTTATAGTATTTAGCCATTTCTTTCTTATACCTGCTTTCACGTATAGCTGTAATCTCCCTTCGTTCCTCCAAGAGGTCCAAATTGGTCCTCAACTCTTCATCATTATTCTCAATACGCACCTGCAAACGGTAACTTGGGATGCCAATCTCAGCAGGTATAACAGCTTCGGTTCCATAAACAAGACTGAAAGGAGTTTCACCATTGCTGGTTTTGGGCATTGTGCGATGTGCCCATAACACATGCGGCAGTTCATCAACCCAGCTACCACCATGTTTATCTAACCTCATCTTTATACCTTCAACGAGGCTACGGTTTGCCCTCTCCACCTGACCATTTGCTTGCGGATGTGCTACAGATGTAAAGATTTGATTTATGTGAAGTTCCTCACACCATTCCGCAAATGGGTTTCCAGCAAACTGCTTCCCATTGTCAGTAATAATATAAAGAGGTAACCCAAACCGACATATTATATGTTCCCATACAAACTTTTTAATTTGTTTGCCGGAAATGCAGGCCAACGGTTTTGCTTCAATCCATTTTGTGAAATAGTCAATTGCTACCAGAAGAAACTTTACCCCTCCGCTTGCAGATGGGAAAGGTCCGACTATATCCATTCCCCATTTTTGGAATGGCCACGCCGACGTAACTGGTATCAACTCATTCTTTGCTCGCATACTAACAGGAGCGTGAGATTGACAAGCTTGACACTTCCGGAGTTCTTCCCAAGTGCTTCTGTACATTCCAGGCCAAAAATATCCAAGACTTTTGATCTTTGCGACAACCATCTTTGCACCAGCATGGATACCGCATATGCCCTCATGCACCTCTTTAACAGTTTTTTCAGCTTCACTTGGGGTCAAACATCTCAACAAAGGTCCTAAAAAACTTCTTCTATACAGGATGTTATTTTGCATTTGATACTGAAGCGAATTAACTCGCACCTGTCGTGCCTGCTCCTTATCACTTGGTAGCTTTCCTTCAGTTAAGTATTGAACAATCAGGGTCATCCAACTATCCTCTTGCATTTGCACATCAGCAACCATTTTTAAATTGACAGTTGGGGCTTCCAGTAACTCTACCCGAATTTCCTTTGCTAAATGCTCGAATGCTACAGATGCCAATTTGCTCAATGCATCTGCTTTTCTGTTTTGAGATCTTGAAATGTGTAGAACTTCACATTTGTTAAAAACTTTTACTAATTCTTGTATTTGTTCTAAGTACAATGCCATGTATTTCCCCTTAGCTTCATATGCTCCCGAAATTTGACTTACTACCAATAATGAATCCACATAAGCAATTACTTGTGTTGCACCCATCTTTTTTGCTAATCTCAACCCTGTAACAAAACATATTTTATCATTTAAAGCTTCGCATTCCCACTTCTCTCGTAGAGTAAGTGTAGCCTATTCAAACATGTCACATGTATTCTCAAGCGATGTATGATCATACGCTATTTTAAATCATCATATGTATCCACCTTTTCCCCCCCTTTTTTTTTATTACAAAACACGAAAACTTAAGAAAGTTTTAATTGTTCAGACCTGCTAGTAAAGCTTCATACTCCGCCTCATTATTGGATGTTGTGAAATTGAAGCGAATCGCATATGTCAGCTCATCTCCTTCAGGGCTTCTTAAGATCAAGCCTGCACTTTACACATGCAATTTTTAGCTTATATATATAACGATCACTTATGAGGGAAAAAAGGATCTTGATATATACGATCAAACCTGCTCCTGAACCATCGGAATTGGAGGAACCATCCGTATGTAAGATCCATATTCGTTCTTTTTCCTCAGGAGCGATGACGACATTTACACTTGCACCCTTTGGCACTTCCGCCAGAAAATCAGCTATCACTTGCCCTTTTATGGAAACCCTTGGCTTAAACTGTATATCAAATGGTCCAAGCTCAATAGCCCATTTAATTAACCTTCCGGACATTTCCGGTTTTCTCAGTATTCCTTGAATGGGGTACGAAGTGAGCACATTCACAGTATGAGCCTGGAAATATCGTCGAAGCCTTCTTGTTGCTTGCACAAGCGCCAAGACAACTTTTTCAAGAATTGGATATCTAATTTCGTAATCTTTCAACATTTTGCTTATGTAATAAATTGGGAGTTGTCTGTCCTCCCTTTCAGCTAATAGCACAGCACTAACCGCATTTTCAGTTACCGCCAAATACATTACCAGCTCTTCACCAACTTTTGGTGCTACTAAGGTCGGAAGTGCAGCCAGATCATTTTTCAATTCTTCAAATGCTTGATTAGCTTCAGGAGTCCATTCAAAATTACCTTTCAAACTTTCCTTCAAAACTTTCATAAATGGAGTGGCTCTCTCAGCCGCTTTTGACAAGAACCGATTTAGAGCCACTAACCGCCCGTTTAAAGTCTGTATATCTTTAAGAGCCTTAGGCGGTTCCATTTCCAAAACTGCTTTGACTTTCCTGGGATGTGCTTGGATTCCATCTTTATTAACCAACACTCCCAAAAATTTCCCCTCTTCCATCGCAAACGAACACTTCCTCGGATTCAACTTCATGTTGATTCTCCTCAAATTTTTAAATGTTTCTTCAACATCTTTAATTATATCTTCTTCAGAACAGCTTTTTATAACCACATCATCTACATAAGCTTCTAGGTTCCTGCCCACTTGCGACTGGAAGGTTTTATCCATAAGACGTTGGTAGGTCGCACCAGCATTTTTGAGCCCAAACGGCATCTTTTTATAGCAAAATAACCCTTCATTTGTTACAAAAGCGGTCTTATCCTCATCCTCTTCAGCCATAAAGATCTGATGATACCCTTTATATGCATCAAGGAAGCATTTCCATCTATATCCTGCTAAAGAATCAACTTTCAAATCAATCTCAGGAAGTGGATAGCAATCCTTAGGACATGCTTTATTAAGATCCTTGAAATCAATACACATCCGCCAAGAATTATCGGGCTTTCGCACCAAAACAGGATTGGCAACCCATGTTTGATAGAGCACCTCCCTAAGGATTCCAGCTTCCACAAGCTTATCAACTTCTTCTTTTACCACTTGATTTCGCACCTGATCATAAATTCTTCGCTTCTGCTGAACAGGTTTGGCCCCTTTGTAAATATTGAGTTTATGTTCAGCAAAATATCTAGGGACACCTGTCATGTCCGACGGTTCCCATGCGAAAATATCAACGTTATTTAATAATAATTGAAATAGCCTTTTCCTCACTTCCCCTTGCAACTGTGATCCAACTTCAATAGTTTGATCAGGAAACTTTCTATTGATCACCCATTTGTTTTGGTTTAAGTCATCCCCTTTCATATTTTTCAGATCAACTTGAGTTATCACCGGTTTTTCAACCATGACTATTTGAGAATCTGCATCTGTCTTAACAGTTGCGACTCCTTTTGGTGTCGGAAATCGCACCAAACCATGTGCTGTTGAAACAATAGCACCTAAAGCTTTCAAACCTGGACGACCAATGATCACATTATGTGGAGAAGGTGTTGCAACTACTATAAAATTCATCATTTCTTCTCGAAAAAACTTATCATCACCAAAAATCACCGGAAGATTTATCTCACCAATTGGGTGTACTACTTCACCAGAAAACCCTATGAGAGTTGAATTATGAGGTTTAAGTTTCTTTTGCACTTCCGGTCCCATCCTTCGAAAGCAAGACTCGTACATAATTTCAGAAGCACTACCCGTATCTAAATACGTTCGTTTCACAAGGAACCCTGCGATTCCGATAGTTACAATCACAGGATCTTCCCTTGAATCTCTTCCCCACAGGGGCGGGAAAGTAATTTCTTGACTCTTCCAACCTTCTTCAAATTTCGACTTGACATTTCGGTGCCAAGTATTTGACCCCCGACGAATCATTCCAATTACATTTTGCTTTTCTACAGGAAGACGTCCCTCCTTAATGTTCTTAACTAGATGTGACAATTTTCCGGACTTTATGGCTTTCTCAATTTCACTTCGCAAATGTCTGCAACTATCAGTATCATGTCCACGATCCTTATGATACTCGCAATATTTTCCCATGTCTTTCCCCAAAGGATTGTAAGTTCTCTGAGGCTTGGAAAATTGGACATTTTCAGTTGCTAATATTTCACTTGGAGTCTTTGCAAGAGAAGAAAAATTGTCATATCTAGGCTCCCAATTCTTTCTATAATTTCCATACTTATTTTCTCTTTTTCGATCATAAGGTTGAGATCTATATTTTTTCCAAGGCTGATTCCTTGTTGGTGCATCAGAAGCAGTTGCATTTGCGTTTCGGAAATTATTTCCTTTTTGAGATGATTTGTCAGTATAGATGCCTTGGATGTTTCCAGAAGCACTTCTTCCCTTCACATAAGCTCTAACTCGGTCCATAAGCACTTCCATAGTTTGAGGGAGATCCTCATGCAACTTTTCTACCAGGTGTGAATGTCGAACACCATGGCAGAAACCGGATATTCGCAACTGATCTTGTGCACCAGAGATTTTCATGGTTTCATTATTGAAACGCATGACAAAACTTTCGAGGCTTTCATCATTTTTTCTTCTAATATTATGAACTTCCGTAACCTCCTTTGTACACTTCCGCTGTTGACTGAACTGCCTTAAGAATTTTGTCCTTAGGTCTTCAAATCCATTTATTTGAGCATTCGGAAGTGCATCGAACCACACTCTTGCAGGTCCGGTAAAAGTCTGCACTAGCATATGGCACCAGATTTCTTCTGACCATCGCTCCAATCTACCCGCAGTTATGAAATCAAATATATGATCATCAGGGTCAGTTAAGCCCCCATACTTCTTTATAGAAGTTGGCATTTTCAATTTAGCCGGAAACTTAGCATTTGCAATCCAAGCTTGAAACTTCGAATGCTCTTGCATTGAAGCAGGGATATAAGGGACAAAGATGCCTTTAGCTCCTGACAATTACCAAGATCAACATGTTAAAACAGGATTGTTGCCTTTAAAAATAAAGGTCTTATTATTTCAATCATAATAAGCGTAGCTTATTCGAAACTGACCATGTCCGCCTATTTTTCATGAGGTATTTTTATAATAACATTTCTCTTTTGCAAGTGTAACTTACCAGAGAATGTTAATAATACATCTCATCATATCACTTCCGACGTGTAATACGTCTTATTCGGAAGTACCTTCTTACGATCATTGTCACTTCCGAAGCACGTGTGTCTTACTCGGAAGTACGCTCTTACGATCATTATTACTTCCAAAGCACGTGTGTCTTACTCGGAAGTTCATCATTTTTTTTTTTTTTTTTTTTAGAAAACATCATTATTTGAATACCATATATTCAAATACAGATGAATTTTTTTCCGCCTTTATTCTCATTTCTGGAAATTTTCCAGGAATCATAGGCAATCTTCATATATTCAAACGCGGATGAACTTTTTCCCGCCTTTATTCACATTTCTGGAAATTTTCCAGAAATCATAGGCAATCTTCATATATTCAAACGCGGATGAACTTTTTCCCGCCTTTATTCACATTTCTGGAAATTTTCCAGAAATCATAGGCAATCTTCATGAATGCCTCTTCATATCTTCAAACATTCATATGTAACGAATCGTTGAAAATCAGCATACCGCTGAACATTTTCATGTATCTTATCGCTCCACTAAGATTTTTACGATTCATGAATCAATCTTATGATCCAAATTCATCAAATCATTTACTTAATATCATGATCAATCAATCAACATTCACTTAAATTTATCAAAACTAAAGCAAATTTTTCGATCGAAGGCACATGAATCCATTCGATCGTTTTTCAAAACACATTTCTCACATATTTAA
>JBCNJP010000024.1:27961831-28047952 GCA_039602395.1 Deinandra increscens subsp. villosa
CCCAAATCAAAACCATCGGCTTTGGTACCCCATTCTCCTTCCCCGATCGGTGACCCCGACGACTCGGCAATGGTGTTCCCGATTTTCCCGATGTCCCCGATGCTCCCCGATCTCCCTCTCCCGAGGGTATTACCCATACCCTAAGAGCTTGAGCTCGCATGTTCGAGTCTATTTCGGTGCTATGAATGCCAAATAGAAATTCAAACATTTAATTTTCTTATGTTATTGGTTAACTTTTCTAAATATGGCCAGCTTTCTTGAACTGCATTTTAGCATTAATCAGGCCAGGTTGGGCTAAAATATAACTGAGCTAAGCAATCTAGCTAGTCCATGGACATCTTTCTCTCACAGTATAGCTAGCCTACATACAACTAGAGGTGCAAATCTCAAACCGATTTGAGCTGAATTTTCGATTTCAAACTGGTTTCGAACCGGAACCGGTTAAAACCGGTTTTGACCATACCGGTTCTCAAACCGTCCAAACCGAACCGGTTCTAACTGGTTTTCCTCCTTCACGTACAAACCAGTTTAGGAACCGGTTTCTCTCAAACCACTTTGAAACCAGTTTGAGCAAAACCGGTTCCTAAGCGGTTTGTACGCATCAATTTTAAGACCTTTAATATAGTCATTTTAACCCTAATATTTTGTATATACAGCCCCATGGTTTATTACAAACATTACCCCACTTCTATACTTCTCAAAAATACTCAAACACACTAATTTTTTCACTCGAAATGGCAAGTTCTAGTGCTCAAATAATGCCAACATTGTTTGGTGTACATTTCGTCTTGGTTGAGTTGAAAAATTGTCTCGAACAACTTGTGTTTGTAACCTATCTATCTCGAACATCTATCTTTGTAACCTATCTATCCGGAACAACTTGTGCTTGTAATGTTTTAAGTTTGAATTTAATCAAAAGTATGTTTTATTAGTTTATATAAAGATTTAAAAGAGAAAAAAAAATTAAGCGGATGAACGGTCTAAACCAGTTTGGGTGGTTCGACTTCTACCCCCTGGAAATTGGTTCTCAAACCGAACCAGTCAACACTCAAACCGGTTTTCAAATTGGTCAACACCCAAATCGGTACTCAAACCAAACCGGTTCGTAAAATCCGGGTTTTGCACCTCTAGTTTGGAGTATGTGTAAATATCAAAAACCTATGTGTATATCAATACCCTTAGTTAATTAAGTAGGTTTAGTTATGTTTGTTTTTAATTAGGTTTATTTTATATGTAACTTAATGTCATATTATGTTTAATTTTAATTATGTCCAACTTTTTAATTGTATTTATTTATGTTTATTACTTTTTTAATTGTGTTTAATTTTAATTAGGTTTATTTTTATTTTTATTTAACTAATTAGTACTTGGGCCCATTATTTATACAAGGGTAACACTCTTAGGAAAGGGCAAGAGGTCTAAGGGTGGTGATGATTTGGAGCCAATAATACAACCTCTCACAAGGGCGGATGCCATGTTATAAAGGGGGACCTACGTTAGAGATGATGTTATTGTAATTAGATGTGTTTGGTAGAAAGAGATAAGGCCATTTTCAACATCTCGGTGAAATGCTCGGGTAGGTCGACGTGGAGCTCGGTGACCGCGGTGCCACCATTGGGTGGCCGCAGTGGTCTTCTCGGTGCCCGCTCCCCTTAGTGAGTTTTGAAGAATTGGAATGTTGGTGGTGGGCCACCCCAATGTTGGCGACCTCTCCTCTCCGTCTGATCGCTCCTACCGACGACCTCCTATTCTTCTCCGGCCGGCGAACCCGACAACCCAACCTTGCCCTCCATTCTATCAGACGGCGACCACCCTTGCATCTCCGTTCTCCGACGATTACCAGGCTGTGACGACCCTCACACTCCCACCCCCTTTCCTTACACCTCCGTTCTCTGTTCTCCGGCGTTTACCCGGCTCTTAAGCCCCTCCGTTCTCCTTTCCCTGGACCTCTCTTCCCCAACTTTATGTATTCCTTTGTTTTATTTTTAAATTAATGTAAAATAAACAAAATAATAATAAAAATAAAGTGAGGGGTTGGAAACGTGATGGGAATGTATTGTGAGTAAAAGTGAGGGAAATGTTCGGTGTTGATGTGATGCTGAGTTAGCAAAAAAATAAGTGAAAAGAATAAAATGTGAAATGAGAATATTGTGTTTAGACTTTAGCCTAATACGTGCAATTGAAAATGTAGTAAAAATATTATTGAATTGACTAGGGATTTATATGGAGAGAGATATATGAATACTTTAGAAAATAAAATATAAATTTAGAAAGTAGAGGCTTCTAGTTAAATTATAGTGGTGGAGATGGAGAATGAGTTGTGAACGCCCATCTTCATTTCTATAATATATTAGGTATTATATTTTTAAAGTTATTATTAAATTTTGTTTAACTTAGCAGAGGCCATTCTCGATCATCAACGTTCATAAACACTTATTTTATTATATTTTTCTTAAACATCTACAAACAATTTTAAAGTTTATACGTATGTTTTTTCATATTTATGTTTTTTCATATTTAGATAATCTTTATTAATCAAACTTTAGATTTTTAACATGGAAATGAAGACGAAGAAAGCGATTGTAAGACCATGCGGTATACCGCCGTTGAAAATGGCGTGAAGCCTACATGGCACCTCCTCCACGGCGTGAAACCGCCCCTCACTTCCGTTATCAACTGGCGTTGAACTCCGGCGTTAACTTTTCAACGGAACACAAATTTGGCGTTGAATTGAATTTGTATGTGATCACTTTCTTCAAAATGTGACACTTGTCACTTGTTTTATTTACATTTAATCCAAATGTGACACATGTCACTTTTCTTTATTTATATTTATAAATATATTTAATTAATATATTGGTATCACACCACACTATGAGACCCAAGTATACCACACTTGGTGTGATAAATGGTGTTATCCAGTCAGCGCTACGTGGCACTTTCAACACCAACTTTCAACACCGGGTATCCACATGCCTAATACAGTAATAGAGATGAAAATAAATAAAATTTTCAAAACGAAGAATTCATGGTGACATACACATGCATTTGATGCGACATGACTTGAAAGCCTTTTAATTGGTGGGACTAACAAATGCAATGGGACATGAGTAGAATATCTAGATTTTTTTATGAGACAGCAAGATACTGCAGGGACCCAGATTAAGATATGACCGTTTGATTTAAAGCTGGACGGCACAAGTCTTATGTTTACCGACAGATAAAACAAAAACTTCAGTCAACACAACTCTGACTACGTACACCAATATATTGCAACTTTGCCCTACTACTTCTGGAACATTCTCTCTGATCATAAATCACCAAGCTAGTGTAACTGTGTAAATGACTAAATGTATCATTTCTAGTGTTTGATTCAAAACTAAAAATCAAAAGATGTGTTATGTTAATATGTTATTGTTCCAAATTTTAAAAAGAAGTGAAAATTATATTTCTATAACTTCTATATTTTTACAAGTATAATTAGGTTTTATATATATATATATTTTTTTGAATGACGATTTCAAATCACTGACTGGGCATTACACCACTCACCTGATCATCTTCACTCTCGAGGTGATAGAGACTGGCACGTCTCCTATGGGGAAGCTCGTACATCAGCGCTGCATTCAACCAGAATACCAGTTCAGGGGAACTGGTCATTGCCAGAAAAAACCCTTGTGAGGATTGAACCCCTGACTTCTCAGTTAGAAACCCAACACTCCCCCAGATACCATTGAAACAATTACTCGTTTAAAAAAGAGAAAATTGGATTTTAATAATCCAAGTTATTACCAATTCGCCAATATTAATCTCAATTTCAAAATAGGCCTACATTAATCTCAATTATTAAGGTGTTGGATTTCATTGGATCCCGTTAAGTTTTTCTTAACTCCGTTAGTTGTTTGCTGACGTGGCATCCTACGTGACTTTTATTAATCAGTGTCACGTCAGCAAAAAACTAACGGAGTTAAGGAAAACTTAACGTGAGTCCAATAAAATCCAACACCTTAATAATTGAGATTAATGTAGGCTTATTTTAAAATTGAGATTAATATTGGCCAATTGGATTATTAAAATCCAATTTTCCTTTTTTAAAAATGATAATATCATTCTATTCTATATGTAACCTTAATCATCAAGTTATTTACTTCAAACAAATTAAAAAAAACAAAAAAAAAAAAAACAAATTAACGCTGGCTTATTAAAAACAAATGGTGATGTGTAGTCTGCAATCGACATTTATTTTGCAAACAGATGGTGATGTCTATTCTACAACTAGACAATATAATAATCATATATACGCTTTAAAAAATGGCGAATTTGCTTAGCTACAACGATGATATCACCTTAGCTAGCGTTGATCACGGAACTATTGTGCTCTACTTACGTAGCAATAATAATATGATGTGGGAGATCGAGATGCCTTGTTAGGTGGGGAAAGGGTCGATATTAAAGGCGTTTGTCTCATGTCCACAAATACATTCATTATATAGGTCTGTGTTATGATTATTTGTGACAGCCATTAGCCATATATTGACAGCCGTCCTTCTTTCAAAGACAAAAGAAAAGCTCAGGATACAACCAGTAGTTGTTAGTTTGTCATTAATGCCGCTGGGGTTGGAGGCCCGGTGGTTAGACATGCACATACCGGTTTTTTTCTCAATCGGGTCGATCTTGGTTTCAACTTTCAAACCGGTTTCGGTTTGATAAATATAAAGTTAAAACCGGTTATTATTAAAATTGGTTCTGGCTAGTGGCTACTAACCTGTTTTAGGTGGGAAAATGTCAAACTGGTCCTAATCGATTCCAAATCAGGCTCAAACCAGTTATAGTCCAAACCGTTTTTTTAACTATATATATATTTATCTATTAGCAAACATAACAAAAGTTTCACGTTTATTTAATACTTGAGTCTCAATAGACTATTTTAACATACAATTTCAAAACTTTGAAAAAAGCAAAAGAGAAAGTACTATTTTTTTTTTTCTCTTTTGAGTTTTTCTTGAAAATTCGGCGTCAACTAGTCATTGGTTGTTGTTTACAAACAGGTTCTTGGTTCTTGGAATTAGTTATTGGAAACCGAATTTCTAATCAATTCGTTTCTGTATACCCCTAACCAATATGTAACCGGCGGTTCACTTCCCAAACCGAATAAGTTTTCCGTAATCAAGTTTTTTGATCAACCGTTTTTTATTTTTGGTTTCAAACAAGTTTTTTTTGCCCACGTCTACCGGTGGTAGAGGCAAAGCCTCTTCGAAAACCATTCAAAGAAGTCACAAGTTCAACCTTAACTAGTTTACCTTGGTATAGTTTAGAACTACTATTATGATAAATTGTTTATTTTTAAAAAAAAGTTTGTCATCAATGCCAAATATATCAAAACTTTTTGATCCACTATTAATTCCAAAAGTTTGTTAACATTTTCATGAAAAAAGAAATAAAGATAAGTAGTAGATTCTAAGAGAGCCAAGAAGTGAAAGAACAAAGCATTGAGCGACCACTAATAAATAACAATTTGGCCTTCCTGGAAGAGAGTATCGCTTGAAACTTATCAATGATGTGCTTCCACCGCTGCATTCTTGACATGTTTGAACCCAAGGCGGGCCATAGGCGTGTGCAAAAAGATACAAATCCGAAACCGAACGCGAATTATTCGAAAATCCGAATTCGAGATATCCGAAAATTCGGATATATTTGGATATCCAAATTTTTGGATTCAGATTCGAATAGTATTTCTAGAAAATTTCGGATATTGGGATATCTGAATTATCCAAAAAAATATTAGTATTAAATAATAAATAATGACCTAAATCATTTCAACTTTTCCACTTTCCAGATTTATAATCGCAGCCGCCAGACCACCATGTTTGTCTTCTTTGATCTTTGACTTTCGAGACCACCACATTCATTGACCTTGGGACTCTTTTGAGACAGAAACCACTTCGTTCTGATGGAGCTAATCCTAATTTGGTGGAGATATGCTTGGAGATAAATTCAAGATAAAACAAGAAAAGATTTGAAGATAATTATAAGGGTTTATCTAATAAGGTATGGAGTTTATTATTTTTATTTGGTTTCCTAGTTTAAGTCTAATTATAATTAGGTTTCTTGTTCTTCAAATTGTAGTTTAGTACAAACAGAGTTATAGGACTATGTAATTTTTGTGGTTTTGTTCATAATAATATTCTTATAGTTGAGACGGGTAGTCTCCAAATTTTCTGATGTGTTCTTGTGGGTTATATGCGATTCTGGGCCAACAATTCGTATCAGAGCTTAGACAAAGCTCGTAACCGGCGAAAAGAAGTTGATCAAGACCTAAGGAGAGGAAGAGCAAGATCGGTAACAATCAAAGACGTGAAAAACAAAACCACCGGATTAAATTTGTGAGAGATTTGATCGATGAAGAGAAGGGAAATAAATCATTTGATACGGATCAAGGGATAGATACAAAAGCAATGAAAGCAGTCTATGATGAAGAAGGAAACTTTGGTGGAATTGTTTCGTTGGAAACAAATAAGTGTTTAGTTTTGGAAGACTGTTGTTTGCTCAATCAAGTGATGATGATATTGCAACCGACGAATTGGTGCTGCAAGTTCTAATGATGAACGAACTGATCGAGGACAAGGTCACGGAAATGACAGAGCTAGAGGGTACTAAAACAACACAAGAATGATCACAAAGAGTATCCGGTAGGAAACATGTATCGATTTGGTCTGAGTTTCCGGGTAGGAAACAAGGGTCGGTGTGGTACTTTGCAGACGAGTTTGATGATGATACATAATCAGTTTTTAACACGTGGATCAAAGACGAGTATTACATGTAATCAAGGAGCTTGGGGGCGCAAATAAGAATTAAGGGGGAGAATGATGAGTTAGAGTGGGGTTATGATGTGTTAGTGATTTTTAGTGCATTATCATTCGTAATTCCCTGTTTTTATGGTTTATATTCAGTCGGGAACACATCACTTTGTATAGTTTTGTTTATTTCAGGTTTGTGAGTTTACGGGGATTAAATCGGTTGAATTGAAGTATTGAAGATTAAAAGAATTCTGGAATTGAGGTCAGATCGTGTCGCGAGGGTTGAGGCTTGCTCCTCGCGACACGACGCGCGTTGAGAAGAGGAGCCCGACTATTTTGGCGAGATCGTGTCGCGATCCTTTGGAGGAGAGATCGTCGCGCCACGATCTGGGTGTAATGTCGGCCAAAAATTAGGGTTTGGCTATTTAAGCCAATGTGAGGCCAATCATTCGGATCTTCTGCCTTTTTGACGACTTTGGGGTGCTGGTTACGAATTCCAGGAGATTTCCAAGCTTTCGGTGAAGAATTTCAAGCAATCAGCAAGCATTCCAATGGCGTTTCCTTTGATTTGCGTGTTTTCGATCGTTGCCATGTCAGGCTAATTTCTTTGTAATCACTTTGAGTGAAGGTTAGTGATTTACTGAGTTCAAACTAGGGTTTTGGATATTGGATGAATTTGTGACCAGTGACAATCATAAATTCAGTATTTGCTTATTTGATGTGTTTTGACCGATTACTGTGTTTGTACCCCCCGCTCCCGGACTACCTTAATTGCATAGCTCTAGGACTATACTAAGTACATTCATAATAGTTGGTTGGATAGGATTGAATGAGTTTATCAACCATGTCTATGTGGTTTCTTTGCTCAATTCCCAATGTGCGAAATCAGTAAATTCACGAAACCGGATCTTAAAGTGGTTACCCTTAATTTCCATAAGTTTAATCAATCGTTTGTTAGCATAATTTAGCTTTAGTAATTTAGTGATAAATCAACCAATCCACTTTTACAGCCAAGAGGCAAATTTCCAATTTTCTTGCAATTTAGGTTAAAGTAATTTAAGTTAATTCAGTTATAATTTAGTCAATTAACAAGTGACCACTAATTCCCTTGGTTCGATACCCCGACTTCCACTACTGCAAATCTTTATTAAGTTGGGGATTTGTAACGGTCTCGACAAACCGTTATCAGGTTATAATGAGAAGTTAGGTGAAAATAAGAAGGATAAGAAGCCCTTCTCATCCGTTAGATCTGATGATCAATGGCCCAGATTTAATCCCTTAATTAAAACTCAAAAATAAATAGTCAGGTACACGGAGGGGCAATTTGGTCAAGATCCCCTCTGCCCCAATTATTAAAACCTTCATAACTTTTTCATACGATATTATTATTTTTTTCTATAAAAATTACACCATAAAAACAAGTGTTTTTTATCTTTAAAACTCATACCATATTGCTATATAAAATATAAAATAAAAAAATTATGTCAATGACGTGAACATATGACACAACGACTTGAACATATGACACAACGACCTTGAACATATGACACAATTGACCTGGACATATAACACAATGACACAATGACCTGAACATATAGCACACGGATATATGATCTGAACAATGTTCAGGTCATTGTGTCATTGTGTCATTGTGTCATTGTGTCATTGTGTCATATGTTCAAGTCGTTGTGTTATTGTGTCATATGTTCAGGTCGTTGTGTTATATGTCAGCTCATTCACAATTTTTTTTAATATATATAGCAATATTGTATGGGTTTTAAAGATAAAAAACGCTTGTTTTTATGGTGAAATTTTTATAAAAAAATAATATCGTATGTAAAAGTTATAAACGTTTTAATAATTGGG
Source organism: Deinandra increscens subsp. villosa (assembly GCA_039602395.1). Lineage (NCBI taxonomy): Eukaryota > Viridiplantae > Streptophyta > Magnoliopsida > Asterales > Asteraceae > Deinandra > Deinandra increscens. The sequence goes on from JBCNJP010000024.1 coordinate 27,970,495, forward strand.
GGAAAAGTGAAAAATATGCATGTTTCCAGATTTGCCCTCCTTATCCTTCTTATTTTGCATAAACTTCTTACGTGAACTTATGTAAATGAGAGATTATAATTCAACTAGGAATAAGCTAATCTAAGAAGAATAATCGATGAATCAATGGATTACTAATATCTCAATATTTGGGTACAAACAAGGAAAACACACAGTAAATGTGTGTTTTCTGGAATTAGAAGTTACATTGCAAATGAATGAAAGAACTATTTATAGAGCCTCTGAAGTCGCATCTTCATGAGTTGGTCGGATGCACTTGCATCTTATTCATCTGCAACTGCATCGCTTCCGGCTCGTTCTCTGTGTGACACTTGCTCTCGGGATCTTTACCATCGGAAGTGTAGATGCCAGATCACTTGCATGTCCGGTCTTGACCTATCCTCATCATCATCCTTGACGGTTCTTATCGTTTTAAATTTTAACGATATTTTGACGTCTTTTTCATTGACGAACTTTATCGTTTCTAATTAAAAAGCTACACGTCTTTTTTCAACGGTGCTCGATCGTCATCTTTGACGGGATTTATCATTGTTGACGGAACTGCACCGTCTTTTTCAACGGGGTTTTCTTGACAACTTTTATCACTTCTAGTTAACGGGTTACACCGTCGTTATCTTCTATTATTCGCATGGGTGATCATAATAGTCAAACTCTTTCATATATGTGTAATGTTTATATATATTGATAAACTGTTTAGAAGCCTCATCTAGTGCACACATATGGTTATGGCATGACTCTTTTCTTTCAACTCATACGAGTAATGCAGGATCTCCAATATATATATTTTTTTAATGGTAGTTGAAGCTTTCAGTTTACTGTGAGGACCACCGGCATGTGAGGAAAGGTACAAGGGCGCTATCCGTTCATCGAGAAACGCCGATGTTGTTCAAGGTCATGTTTTCTCCGAGGCTTAGCCGGCATGCTGAAGCGAAGTATCCCTGGTTTCAAATCTTGGTGGCGCAAGCGATCGGGTAAGCTTCAAGTCCAAAGTTCCGATGGTATTTGCTGATCCGATATCGGTATTCCTAACTAGCTCCGGCACATCCGTCGGCGAACAGGAGCTTGGCGATGAATCCGCGAAGCCGCTGTCGTCTTGAGATGTTATACGGGTTATTGACCTGATCGTTGCAGGTCCGAACTATTTTGAAGGAAAGTTCCAAAAGCCGTTCCCGTTTTTATGCATGTGCCTTTAGTTCTCCATCCCTTTGTACCCCTCTATGTGTTTTTGTGTTATATAATACACATATATTATGTATGTACGTATTTCTTTCTTTTTGCCATGTTCTATTTGCACCGGAAAAAATTTTCCTTGCACCGGTCCTAAACGGGGGGTTTAGGCCTCAGCGCCCCATTTAGGGTTCTGTACACGACAGAATCTGTGTGCCCAGTCCAATCCCATCCACTCAGTCAAGATTCTCTGTCAAACGCGGCATGGAGATCTCCCCGCCCCATTTACCTTTTTCAGTGACTAATTGATAATGTAAAATACGGGTAAAATACATGGGTCAATATACGGGTAAAATACACCAAAATTCATGTTATATTAGAGATGACCAATTGATAATGTAAAATCTTGTTTTAGTGCAAATATAATATATAATAAATATTTATATCAATAAATTCATGTGTATCGATACGTGTATATGAGCGTATACGAGTTAAATACGCGTCAATATACGGGTAAAATACACCAAAATTCATGTTATATTAGAGATGACCAATTGATAATGTAAAATCTTGTTTTAGTGCAAATATAATATATAATAACTATTTATATCAATAAATTCATGTGTATCGATACGTGTATATGAGCGTATACGGGTTAAATACGCGTCAATATACGGGTAAAATACACCAAAATTCATGTTATATTAGAGATGACCAATTGATAATGTAAAATCTTGTTTTAGTGCAAATATAATATATAATAACTATTTATATCAATAAATTCATGTGTATCGATACGTGTATATGAGCGTATACGGGTTAATGTAAAATCGATATGTGCGAAATATAATATTAGAGATGACCAATTGATAATGTAAAATCTTGTTTTAGTGCAAATATAATATACAATAACTATTTATATCAATAAATTCATGTGTATCGATACGTGTATATGAGCGTATACGGGTTAAATACGCGTCAATAAAACATCATTTGTATGCAAATATAATATATACTAATTATTTATATGAATATATGAATGTACCTATACATGTATATGAATATATGTATGTATATGAGTGTATACGTATCAATATACGGGTTAAATACACCAAAAAGCAAAAATTTAGAACACACAAACGTCCCGTTTAGATCTCCACCAACCATACCAAACAGATCCGTGGACAAGTTAAACGGGCCGCTTAGGTCCTAACCCAGCGTTTAGTTTACAACGGATAAGAACTAAGCGTGGCGGCCCACTTAAAAAATCCTAAGCGCAACGTGTAGGTCTCAGCGGGGCGTTTAGCTGGCAACGAATCAACGGTCAAACGAGCAACGAGCAAATAGTACGAGTAACAAATAACGAGTATTATTTCAAAAAGTCAAACGAGAAACGAGCGAAGAGTACGAGTACGAGTATTACGTCATATCGTGTTATACGGTTTATAGTGTTTGACTAAGGTTGTAAAATATGATGTTATAAAACAAGGGGTTTCCATAAAAAAAGTAAAAATTTGTGTTAGAAAAAGAGTTAGTAAAAAAATTGTGTTAGAAAAAGAGTTAGTAAAAAAAATTGTGTTAGAAAAAGAGTTAGTAAAAAATTGTGTTAGAAAAAGTGTTAAAGTGTTAGGAAAAAAGACAAAAAAAAAAAAAAAAACCTTAACTTACCAAAATTGGCATATCAGTCAACCTGCTGCTTCTTTAATTAAGAAGTGGCGACTATGCCCCATGGAGGCCTATACGACCCGTTTAGGGCCGGTGCAAAACAATAAATGAGCCGGTGCGAATAGGCCTATACGACTATGCCCCATGGAGGCCTTAACTAGTTATATGTTACTCGTTAGTCGTACTCTTTGCTCGTTTGTCTTTTTTAAATAATAAAACTAGTTAATTTAACATGAATTTTATTTTAAGACTTAAATGGGGCGTGGAGGCCTCAATGCCCCGTATAAGGTCGGTGCAGATCAATAAATGACCCGGTGCGAATAGGAGGACCGTTCTTTTTTCATTGTAGGGGTTTTGGATGAGAAGAACACAAACACAATCAATGCACAAGGATATTCATTGCATACTTTTGTTGGTATCTAAAAAGTCAACCTCCCAGTCTTATCACTAGACTCTAGTCACTGTTATGTTATGTTTCCAACTTAAAAAGTAATCTTTCGTGTCCACATATATGTTCCCCATGTGTTCATGCACTATTATTATGTGGTTTTTAAAGATTACAATTGATTACTATTAATATAATAGTATTCTATATTTAGTAGACCCATAAAATCACAGCTCATTTGTCAGAGACTATAGCTGATATAAAACTGATCTATGTACTATTTAGTCAGAAAATCACGTGCTCTTTCTTTTTAGCTAATAAAGTGAATTTTTTTGTGATGCCTGTACCCTATGTCTTATGGCATGTACATACGATTTGATCAAGAAGACAGGTAAGTTACATTCTCGAAGAACACCAACATGACTTAAACTGTTAAACATGGTGTTTTCTTGTGAGCTTGACAAGCATATTATACAAGACATGCTATAAAGTATAAATAAATTATGTTGGAAAAGGTGTACGTTTTGTAACCTTTAACAAGATCGGTATACGTCAATCATAGTATTATGTTCTAGTTCGAAGGAGGAGACGGTCTGCTTCAGCCTTTCGAAATCAGATATGCCTCGGTCCTCAAGAAATAAGAGGAATGCAGATCTGGTCCTTTCATCAACTCCTCTCTTAGAGATATTTAGATTTCCTAGAACCTTTTTCTTCTTTTCTTTTTCTTTATATGCATATATATTTACAAGAAAAGAAGGATATTGGAGATTTTACAAACAGATCTGGACTTTATCCAAGAGATGTCTTAAAAACATGTTCCAGATCTTCATAGAGACATTTATCTTGTCTCAATCTTCGTAGAGATGCTCGATTATGGCTTGAAACGGGAGGATACGGATCTGGCCCTTATGTTGTTAGAATATGAAGCCGTTTCTCGGTCCCACGGATGGCGCCAATGTTGCGTCCCAGAATCCTGGGGGGTGGTATTCCGGTAGCTACAAGTGTGTGGAGGGTGAGATCCTCCGGCTCAGATCCGTATGAACGTATTCCGTTCCGTTTCCATCATCGCCATCGTTGGGTCTCCCCCGTGCATAAGTGTGTGTATGGAGGAGAAGGTTTTGGAGAGGGAGTGTAGAGAGAGAGAAGGGGTTTCTAACCCATTTACAACCTGATTTGGAGAGTGGAGGGGTCTCCTATTTATAGGGAATATCCTCCCTAGCTGTCCATGAGCTGTCTTGCCTAGCTGTTTGCTTAGTGGTTAAGCTTTAATCATGGCCAAGTATTCTGATGAAGGGGCAAGTACTGCAACGAAGGGGCAAGTACTTCGACGAAGGGGCACGTATGGACGACGAAGGGCGAAGGACTCCGACGAAGGAGCACGGGTCATTTACTTAGTGACTAAGTTAACATGCTACATCATCCTTGTAGTACGAACATGTACTTCGTGTCTACTAGATATTTGACATATATGCTTCATCCCTTTTACCAAGAAGGTATGCCCCTTATGCCTGGGCGACCCCCTTATAGGGGTCCTTGGCCCTTATCCAAGGCATAGGGCTTCGAGGAGGCCATTTGGGGGTATATCCCAATAAAACTCACTAGAAATTATAAAACTCATTGCTGAGTTTTAAAACTCATTGTTGTGTTTAAAACTCACTACAACAATAAATGGGGTCTACGGGGTCTACACTTTTTTAAAGATCTACAATGAACTTTTGACTATATATATATATATAGGAAAAGGATCATTTGAGAACCAATTTGATTTGAGAACTAAAAAGAACTAATTTGAACCACAAGTTTATTTACATGTATCCCCCCTCCCATGAATTGTAGTGGTCCCCCTTAAAATTTGTGGTTGAAAGTTAGTTCTCAATAGTTCTCAAAACAAAAAGTTCTCATTTGAACCTAACCCTATATATATATATACAATATATATATACAATGAACCTTTGACTATATATGGTGAGGTTCATTGTAGACCCCTTAAAAAGTGTAGACCCCGTAGACCCCCCTATATTATTCTATAAAACTCACTAAAAATTATAAAACTCATTGATGTTGGTTTGGTTTTTTTTATACGATAAGTTTTTAAAAATAAAAAAGAAAACCTAGAAAGTTGTTGGAGACAATGAAATATAATTGTTGTTAAAAAAAGTATATTATTCTATAAAACTCACTAAAAATTATAAAACCCGTTGCTGAGTTTTAAAACTCACTGTTGTGTTTAAAAGTAACTACAACTTTAAAAATCGATGTTCTTTAAAACTCATTGAAAATTATAAAACTCACTACAAATTATAGAACTCACTTTTTAGATTAAAACTCACTGTTGTGTTTAGAACTCACTACAACTTAAAAAATCGAAGTTCTATAAAACTCACTGAAAATTATAATTTCAAATTAAGAAAATAAAAAAATAAAGAAAAAACTAAAAAACATAAGAAATAAACCCTAAATTAAAATAAAAGAGAGAAATATGACAAAATAAAAAAAATAAAAATAAAGACCAAATTCAACAACAATGAGTTTTATAGTTTTAGTGAGTTTTATTGAACAAATAAGGGGTCTACACGGATCTTTTACCTATATATATATATATATATATATATATATATATATATATATATATATATAGGGAAGGGTTCCGTGTAGACCCCTTAAATTTTGTAGACCCCGTAGACTCCTATAAAACTCATTAAAAATAAAACTCAGTGTTGTAAATTTGGTTTTTTTTATTACGATAAGCTTTTAAGAACAAAAAAATTAAATAAATAAATTAAAAAAAAACAAAAAACATTAAAAATCGAACATTTTAAGACAATGAGTTTTAAAATAATGAGTTTTAAACGCAACACTGAGTTTTATTGAGTTTATTGAGTTTATTGAGTTTTAAACTCATTGATTTTTAAAACTCATTGTCTTAAAATGTTCAATTTTTAATGTTTTTCGTTTTTCTTTTTTTTTAATTGTCTTTTGTTGTTCTAAAAAGCTTATCGCAAATAAAAAAAACTAAATTAACAAAACTGAGTTTTATTTTTAGTGAGTTTTAATAAGTTTTATTGAGTTTTATAAGGGGTCTACGGGGTCTACACGGATCTTTTATCTATATATATATATATATATATATATATATATATATATAGGGCATGGATATATGAAAAACCATTCCCACTTAGAAAAACTATGAAAACCAAGTACATGGCTCTCATTAATCCACGTTGGTTTTCTTATCTACAACATGAAGGGCAATTAAGTCAATTGGGTTTTGAAGAGAGATGTGGTCATCTGCCAAAGTCAGCAACCTGCAAACTACTTTTCACCAAATTGTACCTAGTTTAAAAGTTGTGATTGGAAAGAACTTTCATTACAAAACAAGCTTTTACTTTATCTCATATAGTACCTCATATACAAACATGCTTTTACTTTATAACCAAATTGTACCTAGTTTGAAGGACAAGAAAGTTACTTAATACCACTTCCCTGTTCCGTATGAAAATTTCGAATATATAGAAAATATGGTCATGTACTTGACGAATCTTATTAACAAATCTTTTCCCTCCAACAAATGTCCTTTTGACAAATCTTATTTACCTTAATAAACAATTTCCAACTCCTTTCGAATAAACATGAATATAATATTACTTATAACCGTACTCCTCTCCTATCGGCATCACCAAGAGACATAACCCTACCCCACTCTGCCGACCATCACCACCGTCTACATCGTCGCTTCTCTCCTCCTCTTGGACCGTCGCCACCAACCATTTATTTCTTTTACATATTCATCTCCTCACCACCAACGATTTCAATTTCAATCGATTCATATACAGCAAATGCTTCAATTTCTCCGATGTAAATCTATTTCAATTACCATCATCATCAATTTCGTCATCTCCTTTGCCTTTCATTCATTGTGGTGGTTAAAATGAGTCATCACGTTGATTGATCATCCATTTCCCTGAATTTTTGCCACTCCATTTTCATTTCCCTCTTTCGATTCGTCTCAAACATCACGCAATCACTGCCGTAGAATCCTTGCTTCTGACTTCAATAATTTCTTGAAGAATTGCGATTAACATCACAATTAATATTTTACTCCGAATTCTTTTTATTTCAAGTTTTCAGTGTGTTCTTCACCCCACCCACTTCCCCCAAGGTCTGAAATCTACCGAAATCAAGTCATTCAATCATCATCCTTATCCGTTACTAACATGCTCTTTATTTTACAGGACGATTACACACTCTTCTTACTGTTTTTTTTTTACAGATTACATCTTTAAATCAAGTCCTGTTATCGGCAATTTAATCACAGCAATTTCAGTCTGCAGGTATTATGATATTCAGTTTATTTCAATCAGTATATTACACTCTTTTTCCAATAACAATTACCGAATTTAACGTTAATTTACATAGAACATTGAAATCCTGAATTCTAGGGTTTACATTCAAATTGGCATTTTTTTAACCCTTCAATACATATGCTACTGAATTCTTCATTTTGTATATGATACTCTTTATTTTTAGTAAATTAAATGGGCAGTTTATGTTTATGGTTATGTAATATTTGTTTTCTTTAAAAAAGAATCACATTGGATTCATGTTCAGAAGAAAGTTATCCATCATTGCAATTCCAATTTCGAAAGTTTATGTTTATGTAAATAGTTTGGTTTTTTTTTCTTTCTACATTGAATTCATGTGCAGAAACAAAATTCTTTAAAAATGTTAACTAACGAATTATGACCAAAATCAGCATACAAAACATTCATTGGGTTTTTTCACCTATAGTGAGTTTACTCCTGATAAAGAATGAAAATGATCAGGTGGGTGGATAATGCCTCTGTCAGTGATCCAAATTGTTGTTAAAAAAATAGGAAAAGTTGGAGTGGTTATATATAATAGAATTTGGATCAATAATCTATAGTCTATGTCTAAGTTTATTCTAAGAAATTGAGGAATTAATGATAAAAAACATCTCCATATACATATTAAATTAAGATATCTTTTTTTTTTTGAATTTGAACATCCCTAACCAGATTGCCATGTCTTTTTTTTACGAAAAGACCTATTCTCTATATATATTTGTTTTAAATGTATACATATTGCTGAAACATGATTGGGACTCATATAATTTAGTCATTCATTTATTTGCTTAGTAATTGCTGAGCCATTGGCAAACTTTACATTCAACTGATTTTTAGCTTCTAAGTTTTTGTTTATATCTATGTTTAAACCTTAATAAAGGATGGGTTTTAACACACTCTATTTCTTATTGTTGAACCAATGTTGCTATATGGTACTATATTATATTAAGAATTCATCACAAGAGCTTTATTTACATCATTAATGTATGTTACCTTTAAGTTTCAGCAATTTCGCATTATTTCAAATCCTAAATTCTATTTATTATATAGATCATTCTTAACAATCTAAATCATCATTTGTATTGGTAATGCGGGAGGCATACATATTTATAAAAAAAATAAAAAAATAAAATCTTTTTTCATATTCATCCAGGTTCTTCATCAGAAACAAGAAGGGATAAAAGCTCTCATGTAATAAATACAATTGTTTGAGTCAATGTCTCTGAGAAAAGAACTCTTAAAATAATAGGAGCAGTTTAAAGAATATATACTAACTTTACCAAAAAGGTATGTTTCTAATTTTACCATCTGTTTTTTATGACCATAGGTTGTTCTCATAAATAAGAAGTTTTGAGGTCACACGGATCATATAGTCTGATAATTCAATAGGTTGTTTGTTGCAACTCGCAAACGGTGAGTATACTAAGTTTGTAGTTGTTTTATTTGATTAATTTCTATCTAGAAAATTGTTTTGTGTTTGTTACTGGGTTGTCTTATGCTTACGTTCACTTGCTATGTTTTTTAAGTTTAATCCAGATTCTTTTAATTTTAATTAAGATGTTTTTAGTGATGACTTAAGTCATTTATATAGTTATTATATACTATGTAGTTACTACTTTATTTACAAAACAATTTAGATACATTTCTATCCATGTTTATCTCAAATAACGGGTCAAACTGGTCAACTTTTGTACAGGTTGACTTAAACATAAACACTTTCGGCCCAGTTTCTTTTTTTTAGAAAATTAATGAAATAAAGACATGCAGTTGTTGGAAAAATTGCTTAAGGAAACAAAATTGTTGTAGATGTGAATACGATAAAATCTTTACAACCACATTCCAAACCAGTTCTATGAAAGACTTCTAAAGTCTACGCATGCAATCTATCAACTTCTTGGTCATGTCATGAGATAAGAGATTGCTCTATATCTAATTTCATAGTTTCATTTTGCACTGATAATCCGTATCCATATTAAGTGGGGGAATACAAAAAAATGGAGCTATTACAAGGTTAACTTCCTTTTTTGACTTTTTTATATCATTTATAAAGCCCCGATGAAAGTTATTGAGTTGTTGGAAAAGCTCCGATTCCGTTTCCTTTGGGGAGGTGACGAGGACAAGGTTAAGGTGCATTGGGTGGCCAGAAATCAAATTTTAAAGCCTAAAAACGTTGGGGGGCTGGGTTTGGAACCCATACTTAATTCCAATTTGTGCTTACTTGCCAAATGGGTTTGGCGTTTTAAGACGGAAGGTAATCGTCTTTGGCGACGGGTTATTCTTGCTATTCACCACAGACGGTCTCAGGATCATTTTCTGCCTTTACAACCAAGGATTAATGGGATTTGGAAAGCAATTATCAAGGCCACAGGTGACTTGGATACTAGAGGAGTTCTTTTGCAGGATCATTTGGTGCAGAATAATGGAGGCTGGCGATGGAATTTAGCGGCTGACGGGTTTTTCTCGGTGAAATCTTTACGTGCGAAACTTCTCGAGGGGCTGGATCAGGATGCTAATTGGGTGTTTGACTGGTCCAGCTCTGTCCCCGTTAAGGTTAACCTCCTGTTCTGGAGGGCGTTGCTCGACAAGTTACCGACCCGTGATGGTTTAATGAGACGAAACATACGCGTTGGTTCGGAGGCTTGCGCCTTGTGCAACGAAGGCACTGAAACGGTGGATCACATCTTCTCTGGATGTTCTTTTGCGGGTGTGGTTTGGCACTTGGTGGCTAGGTGGTGTCGGATTCCGGAGTTATGGTTTTTCTCGGTGAAAGACTTGGCCGTCGCTCATCTTGAAGACAACAATTCCAGAGGGATGCCCAACGTGCTCAAAACGATAATTCTTACCGGTTGCTGGTGTATTTGGTTGGAGAGGAATGGCGTCATTTTCAACAACAAGACCCCTTCGGCCCAAAGGGTTTTTTCAGAGATCAAATCGTGGAGTTTTCTTTGGTTCAAACATCGTTGTAAGTTGTGTAATATTAGTTGGGACATTTGGAACAATTCCCCCATGTAATGCTTCTGGTTGTGGCCTTCCCTAGCTGCTTGCTATGGAATGGTCTTAATAAATTTGCTGTTCAAAAAAAAACATATCACAGGTTTAGTCTCAGTCAATAAATAGATTGATTGGGAATTAATTCGCCTAATTTCTCTTTTTTATTAGTGTACTTCTTTCCTTTGTTTGAAAATAGAATATCTTAACAAATATTCTTTAACAAATACATTGTTGACATCAGCATATTGTGTTGTTTTACTACTTATATACAAGGGCTCATGGCGTTTATGTATGTATTTTTTTCAATTAAATATGTGTTAGAATAAACTTGAATTGATCAATTACATTAATCTATTATTTACATCTATACCGAAGTTATTAATATATGCCATTTTTCTTTGCCAGGAGGGTCTAAGGCACTAGGAAATAATTCCTAAATGATATATTCAAGCATTACTTCATATATGATGGAATTATCAAATGTTGAAGATTTCCTTGTAAAGGATATTTTTATCAATTACCAGTAGATGCAATGTATAGATTCTGAATTACACCAAGTATCTACATAGGTTTTATGTTCAAGTTGAATCTATGATAAAAATAATGGGTGTTATAGGTTGGGTTAAAGGGTTTCTTCATCTATAATAAATTTTTATTTAACGGAGAATAACGATGATTAAATGGTGCCAGTGATTCTATAGAGATCATAATTTAGTTCTCAAAAAATAATATAAAAATTAAATACATCAGGCTATTGATAGATCACTACAATAGTACAATTGACCATTTATAATATAAATAAACTACATTTGACATATAATTAAACAGAGGGTATTATCTAAATTATGTATTATTGTCTAATCTAATGTCCATCTGCTTTTTTGTTGTATCCTTTATCTAAATGTACATTCAATATTCATTAACGTGTTGAATATCTTTTTTTACACGCTAAAACCTCTGAGATTAATTTGATAAAAACACGAAACAACGTGCTTCTAAATACTGTATAATTATCACTAATATTGTAATAAAAACTTATAACTATGCGTTATATAGTATACATATATATAATCAACTATTGATATATGAATAATTAAATTTAATATATTGTCTATAAAACTATATGTAACGTTGCAAACTATACAATTCATCTTTTTTTTTTAGAATACAACTCATCTACCTTATCCCTCATCATTTACGTATATGGAATACTCAAAGCACATATTTACATAACTTCAAAAGATATATTTCATCAATTTCATACTATCTATCAAATAAATACTACCACTTTACTTCTTTAACATACTATGGTTTAATTACATGTCAATACACGCGGCAACGCGCGGGCTTGAAATCTAGTTAATAAATCTTTACCAAGATTTTCTTTACCAATGTCCCTTTGACAAATCTTATTAATAAATCTTTTCCCTCCCAAAAATATCACTGTTAGAATGTACTTTTCCCTCCAACAAAAACAAAGCTCTATATTAATAAGTCCTTTGTGTTAAGAGTTGGTATAGTTTGGAGATAACTCCAAACACATTAATGGAGTCCCCAACCAAATGTTTGCCTCTGAACTTTCAATACGATGAAGGAAGCACATCTACATTGAATACACCTGCTTTCAATTATGACGGTGAAGTTAATGAAGGTAAGCATGTCTTTCATTCCATTTTTTAGTTAATGGGTCTTATATTTAATGGGATGTTGACATTTTCTGTTATATTTAACTCTTTTGTATGCATTTTTTGTAAACGTAAATAGATGGATGTAACGAGGATGTAACTGATGATAGCTGTGATGTTTTCACGACACCTAATGGTAGCTTGGTTTGGTTTCCTAATGTTGAAGAAAATCTCAAACCGGTGAGAGGTGCTCAATATCCAACTTTATTGGATGTTCTTAAGATGTACAAAGCATATGCACATGCTTGTGGCTTTTCAGTGAGAGTAGGTCAACAAAAAAAGTATGCTGGACTTGTCACACATAAGTATCTTAGATGCAACCGGGCTGGGATACCACAGTTTCAAAAGAAATTTGAGTCATCTAGTAGTTGCAGGCAAAGTACTTACTTCCGTAATAATTGCAAAGCTAGTATCTGTGTCAAATATAACCACTTAAACCAAAATGTTCTTTTGTTGAGTTTTCATGAAGGGCACAATCACTCAATGGTTGAAGGGTTTAATAGAGATTTGACTAAGATATCTAGGAAACTTCCATTTGCCACAAAAAAGTTTACTCATGATATGAGTCTTAACAGTGTTGGACCTATTAAGGCTCACCGTTTTATGGTCTCAATGAATGGGGGTCACCATAATGTCAACGGTACCCCGTTAGACTTTAAAAATTTTAGTAAGACAACAAGGATGTTTATTGGGGATAGAGATACACAACTGGTGCTGAATAGGTTACATGAGAGGGCCAAAAGCTAAGTACAAATTCAAAAACGGACTCTGGTCTATGCACTTTGTGAACGTCTATCTAAGAGTCTATACACGGGCTCTCGTCTATACACTTCATATATGTTTTATAAATACAAATTCAAAAAGGCTAAGTACAATAATCGATTGAAGTAGTAAGATTTATATAATTAGGGCTAAAAACATATGAAAAAATTAGGGCTAAGAACATATGACAAAATTAGGGCTTTGAATCCATTGAAGACGGAAATGAATCTGTAACTATCTTGCAGTCCTTATAGATTAGAAAATTTGCAGTCCTTAAAGATTAGAAAACTAACCGAGTAGAGGAGCGTGTATCCATTGAAGACGAGAGTGGTTCTGTAACTTGCTTCACGAATGTGATGAAGATGAAGATTAGACGAACTGACTGATGTCGAGAATTAGGGCTTCAGTTGTTAAGATTTTTGGTGTTGAATGGGGGTTCAGTTGTCATTGATGATTCTACATGGATACGAGAATAGGGGAACAAAATGATACATTAGGGATTGAGAGGAAAAATATTGGAAATAGATTTTAAGATTCAAATTCAAAAAGTAGAAGAAAGATATGTTGAATAGGGTGGTGATATGATAAGATGGGATTGTTCATGCAGATGGCAGGAAGTAGATTACTAGAGTGGAAAAATCTATACCTAAAATACTCTTATTCATTTTAAATAAAGGGATACTATGTTTATTATATGTTATTAAGAATATATAAAAAAGGAAATAGTCTAATAAATTAAGAACCATTAGATGGAGTTAATCAATGGACACAAATGGGTTTTCATAGTTTTCCAAACTCAACATGGTTTTCATATTATCCTTCTCTCTCTCTCTCTCTCTCTCTATTCTATATATATATATATATATATATATATATATATATATATATATATAGGGTTAGGTTCAAATGAGAAGTTTTTTCTTTGAGAACTTTTGAGAACCATTTCGAGCCACTAATTTTCAGGGGGGAAGCATTCAAATTCATGGGGGGGATTTCCTTATATATAACTTGTGCCTCAGAATGGTTCTCAAAAGTTCTTAAACCCAATTGGTTCTCAAATGATCATCTCCCTATATATATATATATATATATATATATATATATATTTATTATATATATATATATAGGGGAAGGATCTCTATGAAAACCCTTTATTTTGTGAAAACGTGAAAACCACTTTAAAACCTACATAACTTCTTTATACGTTAATGTTTATTCATGAAATTTGCGCCAAATGTCTTAGAATTACGTTATCTATAACTCTGGAAAACAATATTTATAAAAAAAACGTAAAAAAAAAACGTTTTTTTTTTTTCCGTTTTTGGTACACATGTGTACCATCATCCCTACTACTACACAAAAACGAATTATAAAGTATAAAAACACTCCTTATGTTAAAAATATATTAAAAACATACTAAAAACAATAAAACATTTATGTTACGAATGATAATTAAACATAGTACACATGTGTAGCAATACTTAAAAAATCATAAAATGTTATTTTTTTCTTTAGATATAAAGATAATAAAACTATAATAATTAGGGTGCAATTTCCTTTTAAAACTATTAGTAACTCATATTAAATTTTGAGTATTTTTTACATTGTGGTACACATGTGTACCAAAAACGGAAAAAAAAAATAAAAAAATAATAAAAAGAACCGTTTATTTTTTTGTTTAATTGGTTTTTATAGAATTAAAGATAACGTAATTCTAAGACTTTTGGTCGCAAATTTCATGAAAAAACATTAACGTATGAAAAAGTTATAAAGGTTTTAAAGTGGTTTTCACGTTTTCACAAAATAAGATGGGTTTTCACACGATCCATGGGGAGATCCTATATATATATATATAATATTTAATATATATACATATATACTATATATATATATATATATATATATATATAGGGTGAGGTTCATTGTAGACACTTTCGCATGTGAAATAGCTCTTTTTCACATGTGAAAGTTTCTAATTAATGAGAAAAAAGAAAAAAAGAAAAAAGAAAATTAATCACAACCATTAGATCAAGAGATCTAATGGTGAAAAAGGATGTCTACCTGTCTACACTTATGGGGTGTCTACAATGAACTTTTCACTATATATATATATATATATATATATATGGTTAGGTTCAAAAGTTCTCGAACACATATGTATTTGTTCGCTACGCATACGCTATTGCTCGTTACCAACATGTAACAACATACATTAAAAAAAATTACACCGAAGTGTAATTTTTAGATCTTGGTATTGTTTTGGTGCTAGTATTATCATGGTTTTAGTTTTCGACGGGTGGTAACCTTTTCCTACGAGTTGGTAGGACTCTGTTATTAAAAGATAACGTATATGTAAGAAGATACAACCATGTAACAGATGCCTATGATCATACAATATAGACAACAACAACTATGTAACAGATGACTACGAGCATGCAACCATGCAAATATTTGTTTACATTTTTGTTACACAATACTTCAGGTTCGTAAGAACTAGCTTCGTGGTTGTAGCAAGAAAATGTGTTTGCGGAATATGTTTTTGGGCATTTACCTGATATATAATGTGTTTACAGAAAATAAGAGAGAAGAAAATGTGATATACTGATCAATGAGGGAGAAATTTAAATACTTATATTTTTTAATTTTTAATATTTTACATACGTGTAACTGTTCGTTACACATATATATTTGTTCGCTACGCGTAAGTAATTATTCGCTACCAACATGTAACAACATACATCATTAAAGTGTAATTTTAAAATTGCATGAGTGTTGGATCGTTTGCTAATCTAGTGATTATGAGATGTAAAAGAGATGAAAATGTAAATACAAATGAAAGATTGTATTGATAAGCTTGAGAGAAAATCTACACAGAAAACACACATAAAAGGTGTAGAATGTGACAAGAAGTTATAATCTCTATACAAGACAACCTATTTATAGTTGAACGTTTCTAAGCTAAACCACGATCATCCGAACCTCTAGTTCGGACCAGGTTCGTGTGGTCCGAACTAGGAGTTCGCCTAGAGTTTGGCTCACAACAAACTTGCATCACTTTTTCTTGTATTTGATACTTCACATGGCGACATAGAATTATGCATCAACAAATTTTGAGATCTCTAGTATTATCATGATTTTAGTTTTCGACGGGTGGTAACCTTTTCCTAAGAGTTGGTAGGACTCTGCTATTAAAAGGTAACGTATATGTAAGAAGATGCAACCATGTAACAGATGCCTACGATCATGCAATATAGACAACAACAACTATATAGCAGATGACTACGAGCATGCAACCATGTAAATACGTGTTTATATTTTTGTTACACAATGCTTCAGGTTCGTAAGAACCAGCTACATGGTCGTAGCAAGAAATTGTGTTTGAGGAAAATATGTTTGGGCATTTACCTGATAGATAATATGTTTACGGAAAATGAGAGAGAAAAAAATATGATAAACTCATCAATGAGAGAGAAATTTAAATATTTATATTTTTTTAATATTTTATGTACATGTAACTATTCGTTACTCATATGTATATGTTCACTACCAATATGTAAATGTTCATTACCTTACATGTAAAAACATACATTAAAAAAATTACGGAAAAAAATTTATAAAAAAGCGAGACTATAACCAAATTAAAGATAAAAAAACAGCCTATTTAATGGTGTAATTTAAAAAAAAATTATTATTGTTTAAAAAGTTATTAACGATACAAAATGGATGGGGAAAGTAGATATTAATGCCACATCACCTTATTTGTCATCTCAATTTGAAAAGAAAGTTACTTTTGTGCCCTTTTCTATATATTTAATAGATTTTTTAATTTTAATTTAATTTAAATAAATTCAAATTAATCTAGACCATTCATTTTAAAATGTGGTTAAAATGTGTGACTCATATTTGTTCTCGCGGTTCTCACAATATATGTTGGTTCTCAAAAGAACCTAACCCTATATATATATATATATATATATATATATATATATATATATATATAGGGTGAGGTTCATTGTAGACACTTTCGCATGTGAAATAGCTCTTTTTCACATGTGAAAGTTTCTAATTAATGAAAAAAAAGAAAAAAAAGAAAAAAGAAAATTAATCACAACCATTAGATCAAGAGATCTAATGGTGAAAAAGGGTGTCTACCTGTCTACACTTATGGGGGTGTCTACAATGAACTTTTCACTATATATATATATATATATATATATATATATATATATATATATATATAGGGTAGGGATCATGCGAAAACAAGCCTTATTGCGAAAACATAAAAACAAGTACATTTTATATGGGGAGGGACCTAAAATGTAATTTTACTATTCTACTTTCTAAAAAACATGGAGGGGCAAACTTGGAAATTTGAAAAGTTGAGCCAACTGCTACTATTCTTCACCTGTACATACGAACAATTAGAAAAAACCCTAGACTTACGGAAAGCTGACGAGCGCGCATCTACGACGAACTGGAAGCAAATTTTTCAGGCGACGGACACCAGTGATAAGCGACGCACACCGGCGATATCACCGGAGAAGATATGGACCGAAGAATTCTAAATCGGAGGCGGAGATTCACATCCCTGCGCATCGAATTTCAGGTAAACTATCGTTGTACTGGATCTACCAAATTACAAAGAATTAACCTAATCGCACTAAACAGTGTTCAATACAAGCCTAACCTAGCATTTTTAATCAAGTACATAGCACAAAAATGTCAAAATCAGATGTTAGTTACATATGATGCACGTGTGCAACATTCTGGTCAAAGTGATTAAAACTACATTATTGACAAAAAATAATGGGACTGTTAAGATTACTACACATGTGCAATAATCTTCAGTTTCAACTTCAAATAAACTAGTTGATTTAATTTGAGATCCATTATTATAAAGGTATATACCTAGTAATTAACGGTGAATGTTATTGTTCCTAATTAGATTCAATTTTGACAATTATCTTTGCAAATAATGGTGTTGTTAAGATGATTGAACATGTGCATTAATATGCATTTTTACTTAACTAATACAAAAAAATGGTGTGATGTTAAGAGGTTTTGCACATGTGCAATAATATGTATTTTTACTTAATTGATACAAAAAAAATGTTGACGTTAAAATGATTGCACGTGTGCATTAATCATAACTACACTACACATGTGTATTTTAACTTAATTAACACAACCAATGCTACTGTTAAGATAATTGCACATGTGTAATAATCTTCAGTTCCATGTGCATTATTACAGCACATGTGCAATAATATTCAGTTCTATGTGCAATATTGTATTTTGTTTTTTTAACCGCAAGTGTGACATGTTTGCGCTAACACAGATCATGAACTTGTGAAGAAGGATGTAAAATCGGTTGAGTACAATCCGGATGGGAAGTTGAGACTTCATTCTCGTAAGTATCGTGATACATATCCATATTTCAGTATTATCATTGTTGTAAATATAGGTGCACATGTGTAGTAATCTTAAAAAATGATTAAAACTACATTAATGACAAAAGATAATGGAAATATTATGATTACTACACATGTGCAATAATCTTCAATTATAAATAATGTGGTTGTCAATTTAGGTGCACATGTGCATTAATCTTAAAATGTGATTAAAATACAGTAATTACACAAATAGTGTAAATGTTAAGATTATTAGGCATGTGCAACAATCTTTAAATATTATTGCACATATGCAATAATCTTAAAATATTATTACACATGTGCAATGAACGTAAATTACAAATAATAGGGTTGTAAATATAGGTGCACATGCGTAGTAATCTTAAAATATGGTTAAAACTACATTACTGATAGAAATAATGAGACTATTAAACATTACTGCACATGGGCAATAATATTAAATTGCGACAAATTCTTAACATGATATGAGCATCGATTTTTTTAATGCACATATGCAATACATGTGGAGTATTTCTAATAATTAGATTACACATGTGCATTACAACTCAACCGACAACCTCATCATATTACACATGAATAGTCTGACCTTTTTTTGGCTTTGTGCTTGTTTCAGAATCAAGTGGAGTTAAAGAAAAACCAAGTTAGTATATCTTATAATTAAGTATTTAGAGGACTAACTAAAGGGTTTGATTGCGGGTTCATTGACAACAACACAAAGCAGACCGCACAACTGAAGAAACTAATGATGAGGTACGTCACAAAGAGCAGGCTATCGAAAGCAAACATATATTTGCCAAATGTGTTGAATGAAATAGAAGCCACGAACAAGAGGATAAAATAATCAATTGGAAAAGAAGCAAAAAAAGTTGCAATGCACAAAAGTGTTGTTTGGTTGTTTGTGTTTTTGTTTTTGTTTTTTTTTTATTATGACCATGATATGATTGTAAGAAGATTCGTATGGTTTTATATTGACTTACAGTTCTATAGTTATTAATGATTGCAATTTGTTTATTTAAAGTCATTGGTACAAATATTCAAGAGGGTATTACTTATGTTCTAAGTATATGTTTAATGCACATGTGTATTAAAGTTGTAATGCACAACATACATATGAACTTATGGATAAATATGAATGTTGTAATTAATGCACATGTGAAATACAAGTGACATGCATATAATACATATGAATTTCATATTAGTACACATGTGCACTACATATTAAATATCGAAATGCACAAATCTGCGATGAACTCTATATGGATTCAAATTGAATTACAACTTGTTGGATACAGACACATGTAGTGGATATGTTACACAAGTTGTTTGAACAAAGTATGAAAGATTAATACACATGTGCAATAACATCAAGTGTCGGAATTGTTTAGTGACTATAACACATATAGGCATAATATATCATCAAATGTACGAATTCTGTAGTAACCTTAACAAATATAGGCACAATATATTCAAGAAAACTTAAAGGTTTTAAAACGGCACAATAGTACACATGTGCAATAAAATTAAAAGTCCAAATTGTTTTATATAGTCTTCATCAAACAGCACATCGTCGTAACTCTAAAGCATCCAGGAACCCAATCTTCACGTACAACATACATATAACTCAACCAAGTTTGCTCAGTCAAACCGTAACCATCCATAAGCGATTCCTATTTTTTTTTTAAATCGACGGGTCAATCATTAAATTCCAAAACCAGCATCTGTATAGACTTATGAATGTATGTACTTGCTAATATGTCACCTGCAATACGATGATAAACATATAAACTGTTAACAGTGCACATGTGCAATAGTAAATTACACACGTTAATGTGTAATGATAGATGGCTAAATGGTAGTTAAAAATAGTATAAAAATGTACCATAATGTTCATTGAATAATGTCATAACAAGCTGTGGTTCGAGTGAGGTATTATCGGGCGTATGTGGACATTACTGCACATGTGCATCCTCGTCGTTGGTATGAAAATTTTACAAAATTATAGATAAAAACGTACCATATTGTTCACCGAATAATGTCATAACAAGTTATGGTTCAAGTGAGGTATTATCAGACGTATGCAGACATTACTGCACATGTGCATCATTGCCGTTGGTATGAGTAGAACCGTTTTATTTTTATCCATGTTTCCATGATTTGTTGACCAGGCATCTAATACAACAACAAAATCATCAAAATTGATAAAAGAAAACATAACATAGATACTTATTTTTCTCATAGGCATTTTTAAAAACACCTTGTGTTCACTATTGATAATAAGCACCCGGATAGCGATTCAGGTGTATTCTAAAGGCTATTTCAGATGTTAAATCAAAACGTTACAATCAACATGCAACTGAACAAAACCAAATATTAGTGCACATGTGCATTATTGTAAGATTAAAATATAGAATTATATACCACGTTGCTAAACATCAAAGGAAGATACAGGAGGTTCTGAGACAGAGTAAGAGCTCGCTTATGTGAATGCAACAACAGAGGCATATAACATTGATTCAATTACACATCATAGAAATTATTGGTGGAGAACTCGCATGGTAGCACCTAGAGAATCAACCGTGTGTGAAGAACCCTATAATCTAAAGGAGAAACGATTCCCAGTTGCTTATGGAAGAAGAACCCTAGAATCGCAGAAGATGGAGACGTAATCACGATCTGTTTTTTTATGCGAAGAGAATATAGGAGAAGTTACGAGCGTTGACGACGTCTGACATTTGATATGGCCGAAGATTGGAAGCTAATTCGCCGGAGAGGTAGATCGTCGGAGATGGGAAGATCGCAGGGGTGGAGAATGTGGCGGGGGAAGGGGAATGAATCAGGTACGGGATCAGTTTTAGGAGATTGATATATTATAATATTTAGTGACATTCCAAATTTACCCCTCATTTAAGTTTGTTTTCTTGTTTTCACAATATCATCTTGTTTTTATATGATCCTTACCCTATATATATATATATATATATATATATATATATATATATATATATATAGGTAAAAGATCCGTGTAGACCCCTTATTTTTTGTAGACCCCGTAGACCCCTTATAAAACTCAATAAAACTCATTAAAACTCACTAAAAATAAAACCCAGTTTTGTTAATTTAGTTTTTTTTTTATTTGCAATAAGCTTTTAAGAACAAAAAAAAGACAATTAAAAAAAAAGAAAAACGAAAAACATTAAAAATTGAACATTTTAAGACAATGAGTTTTAAAAATCAATGAGTTTAAAACTCAATAAACTCAATAAAACTCAGTGTTGCGTTTAAAACTCATTATTCAAAAAACTCATTGTCTTAAAATGTTCGATTTTTAATGTTTTTTCTTTTTTTTAATTTATTTAATTATTTTTTTGGTTCTTAAAAGCTTATCGTAATAAAAAAAACCAAATTTACAACACTGAGTTTTATTTTTATTGAGTTTTATAGGGGTCTACGGGGTCTATAAAATTTAAGGGGTCTACACGGAACCCTTCCATATATATATATATATATATATATATATATATATATATATAGGGAAGGGTTCTTTGTAGACCCCGTAGATCCCCTTTATCTACCGTTAGATCTTAATCCCTGATTTTTTATACATAAGGGGCACGATGGGAATTTCTCTCTTTGATAAAAACCCTCTGAATCAATAATCCTTTCTTCAAAAGCCACGTTTTCTCCGCATCGTTTTCTCCGCATCGCTTTCTCCGCCGGATCTCCACCACCGCCATGTGGTTCCTGAATCCGCCGGACCACCGCTTCCTCTCCGATTCCCTCACCTCCAACACCATCATCTCCGACTCTAGATGAACCTCGTATCCACCGAACTCACCGCCGCCATTAACGACGTCATCGTCAACGGCGCCGCCCTCATCTCCTCCTCCGAAACCCCTAACTTCTCGTTTCCGTCAACAATTGTCGAACCAGATCCGAATTTCAACCACAATTCGAATCAGGAACCCGACCTAGGGTGTTAGACGCTGATTCTGAATAAAAATAAAACTCAATAGCGATTCAGATCCTCTGCTTCCGAATTGTCATGACGCTGATTCTGAATCACCCTGGCAATCTTCACCTGTTGTTGCTGCGAGTTCTGGTGAGATCAAAGATGAGGACGTTGAAGGTGATTCCACTACTTGTCGTATTTGCCTTGAATGTGACGGAGAGGAAGGTCGTGATTACTTCGCTTTTGTTTATCTTCATTCTAGTAATTTATCACTCTAATGCTTCTAAGTGATACAGTTTGTATAGATCTTCGATTGTTTTGATGCCTTTATAATCGTTGTTTATTTATATTTGTTGGAATAGTTAGGTTGACAATTTCAGTTATTTATTTAGTATATTATTTACAGAGATGGAAATCACTTCACATTTTGCTTTTTTTTTGTACCACAATTTCATTTCTCTCAAGTAATGCAGTTGTGGTATGACAAAGGCATACATAGTTAACTGTGTAAAAGATATTGGTTACATCCATTTTATCAAGGCTTGCTCAGCTTGAATCAGTTTTATTATTGAGCCATGGTGTGTAGATTCACCTGTGTTGGGTCTAGTGGGTGTTAGCTAATATGTGGCTGATTTGAAAAGCCATTTGAAGCATTGTTTTTAAGATGAGTGATGACATACATTAGATTCATAGTATGTTGTGAGTTATAAAATTTAGTTAAAACTCACTGAGTTTTAAAACTCACTGATTATCATTATCATTATCTCCCTTCAGTTAAAACTCAGTGATTTGTAAAACTCACTGAGTTTTATTAGTGAGTTTTATATAAGTCACCAAGTTATGTTGTGAGTTATAAAATTTAGTTAAAACTCACTGAGTTTTAAAACTCACTGATTATCATTATCATTATCTCCCTTCAGTTAAAACTCAGTGATTTATAAAACTCACTGAGTTTTATTAGTGAGTTTTATATAAGTCACCAAGTTATAAAACTCAATGTTGAGTATAAAACACACCGTGAGATATTGATTTTAGTTGACTTTTAAAAGTAACTATTGAGTTTTAAACATCGAGTTTTAAAACTCACTACAGAATATAAAACTCAGTACAGAAATGTAAAACTCAGTACAAAAATATAAAACTCAGTACAAAATATAAAACTCAATACAAAAAATAAAACTCAGTACAAAATATAAAACTCAGTACAGAATATAAAACTCAGTATAGAATATAAAACTCACTGCAACTTTTAAATGACGCTGAAAAATTACGAAAATACCCCTCCGCGTTTTTTCAGCCAAAATCTCATTTAAATCCTCAAATCTAATCTTAGCCCTTGATCTAATCTAATCCAATGGTTATTTTTGGGGTCTACCGGGTCTACAAAAAACAAGGGGTCTACATTGATCTTTTACCTATATATATATATATATATATATATATATATATATATATAATATATATATATATATATATATATATATATAATTTTAATGTATATAACTATATATTAAAATGACCGATATCCCACCGATATTTTACCGAGATAACCGATATATCGTATATCGGTCCTTGACCGTATTCCGAATTTACCATATTAACTGCATAGCCCACAAAGGCAACAAGAGATATTAGCAGTTATTTCACTTTCTTTTTGTGAGAAACATATTGGCTAACACAAGCAACAGTGAACAGCCCACTCTGTGTTTCCATAATACATAGATTTAGACACATGAGTAGAACACTCAACAGCAGTGATTCCTTTTTACATCATGCCAAAAGTACTACAATGCACAACCACTACCCAAGGCTCATGTGTTGTCAATACTCAAGGAAAATTCGGGTTATTGATCCAAGTGATCATCATGTGAGTAGGGTTCATTGGACTGCACCACATGGTTGATCAGAAAGATGAAGTGCCAGCCGCCTTCACGTCTTTTAGAGCGCTGGCTAGCCAGTCCAAACCCTCGTATAGTCCATCTCCCCTAAGCGCACAGGCCCCTTGTATATGCCATTTTCGGTCTTTGAGTTCAAAGAGTCCAAGGCCTTCACACACCTCCATTGGTGTCATTGCTCCTTTCTGTATATAGATCATAAACAAACAAGACTCAGTTTGTTGCAGCTACTACATATGACAGTATACCCAAACACTAGAAAATTATTATATGCAACTTAAAAAGGGCAACAATCGGATAATCACTTCCAAAATGCAATACCAAAAGCCCCCAAAAATGGTTTCCAGGATACGGTTGTATGACTAAAAGACTAATTTGTTTCTGAACAAAAAGTTGACTGATATGAATTTGAATTCAGCTAGAATTGAATATTTAGGAGTTAAGTCGTCTAATTATGGCCTTGACTTTTACGTCACATTTCAAGCGACAAGACGCGATGTCACATTAAAGGAGTCCTTTACAATTTGGATTTTTTACTTTTAATTTTTATCAAGGCCAATGCATTGAAAGGTTGAAGAAAAAACTGAAAAAAGATAGTAAGAAAGGATGAACTTAGAGTTTGAGATTTGCTTATTTAAATAGCTTATGCTTATAGAAGCAGATAATCAGCTTTACTAAAAGCAACTTATTTCACCCTAAGGGCTAACTTGTAATTTTGAATCCACAAAGAATAATCAATTAGAAAAAAGGAATCTCAAACTACTTATTGAAAGCAGCAAATTTCACCCTAGAACAAGCAGATAAGCATACAACTTTTCTTCATCCATACACTCAAAGGCGTTTTATTTGTTTTACAAAAATGGAATAACAGATAAGTTGTTTGAATAAGCTGTATCCCGAACACCCCTTGAGTCTAATTTGACGCAATGATGATGGTTGGAAACTTTAAAAATACATAAAAGGTGCTAAATGTATTAGTTAATGAAATAATGACGTTTGGGAAACCACAAGATCGCATAGAGGTGCTAAACGTATTGGCAGCAAATGGTTCTATATAACTAAGTGGGATCTGAATTGTAACATCAAAAGACAAGTGTCTAGATTTGCCACTAAAGGTTTAGCGTCATAAGAAGGAATTAATTATTTTAGAAAAAAGGACTTCTCTCATATTTCTGATATATAATCTTTAAGAACGGTTATTGTGACACCCAACTCTTGCACTGCCATGCAACATAATTGGCACGTCCATATACGAATACCAGCACACCAGAAAACTTTGCTGCCACGTGTCGTATTTTGACACCTCTCAAGTAGTAACACCTGTATAGCTTCGAATAATGTATATACATCATGAATCCTCTATGATCACAAAGGAACTCCCAAAGATCATCTATGAATTATATGTGCATGTGTCTTGAAGTTTTGGAGGTTTGAAATCACAAATTAAAGTGGTGTGTGAGTGTTTATTTGTTGCAATCAGTGAGACCAGAAGAAGTTGCTCATCATCAAGAGAAGTGGTATGTCAGTGTTTATTGGTCCACCTAAACTCCATTCAATCACAAGTCTCCACCAGCCAAAGATTCAAACTGCCGAACAGCCTACAATGGACGACAAACAACCCAACAAACAGAATAATTCAGTTGTCCCTGTCAAAGACTGAAGTACAAGAACGTATCAAAGTCCGTCCAACAAACTAAACATCTCGAGTGATCAGGATGGAAACATTCATGGATGCCCAAAACTACACATCTTGGGTGATCAAGATGGAAACATTCATGGATATGTAATGCCACTGAACCACCCGGTGGAGAAGCCGTGGATGTAAAAATTGGGAAAAAGTAGCAGTACTGTAGACAACAATGCGAAAGAGGTGTGGGATGCTCTCAAGACTCAATTTCTTGAAGCAGATCGAGTTCAACAGAAGTGGCTTTAAGCTCTAAACCGAGAGTTTGAACTCATGAATATGGAGGACACTGAAAGCTAATTGTTACCAGCTAGGGTATTTGTCAACCGAATGACAGGCTCCGAGAAGAACTGAATGCAGAGCTAATTTAGCCAAGGAAGATAAAGACATCCAACTGTAAGAACAGGTGATGTTAAATGAAAAAAAATATGTTTCCTGGCAAGTATGCTAATGACAATAGTGATTGTGGCACTCGCTACTTGGATAATGGTGCAAGTAACAGAATGATCAGGGAATGGAGCTACTTTAGCGAGCTTGATGAAAAGTCGGTTGGACAAGTGAATTTTGGAGATAGTTCAGTGGTTGAGATTAAAGACAAAGGATCTATTCTTTTGCAATGTAAGAATAGCGACCAACGACTCATTACTAATGTTTATCACCCACTTTATGTAGTAACATATCGAGTTTGGGACAGTTTGATGAAGCGGGATGCAAGATTCATATACAAAATCAACACTAATGAAACTTAAAAGATCATAAAGCCGTCTCTACAAAATCATTCCAAGTACAACAACCATTGGAGCTTATACATGCCGATCTTTGTGGTCCAATTTCACCATGCATACCGTACGGGAAAAGGTATTTTCTTTATTTTGTTGATGATTCATGCGGGGGAACACTTGATCAAGTCAAAGAATCAAGCTTTTGATGCCTTCAAAAAATTCAAAGAAGATGTGGAGTTGGAAAGTGGATTCAAAGAAAAAGTATTGAAAACTAATCAAGGAAAGTTCATGTCTACTAAGTTCAAGCAACTTTGTGATTGTTAAATAATATGTATGTATATATCTAAATATCTAGATCTTTCTATCTAGATATTTCTTATAGGTAGTTGGTAGATAGGCATTTACTATACATAGATATTTTGTAACTTGTGTAGTATAAATAGGGGTTCTCCCCCCCTTCATGTAAGATCATCAGATTCTAATATACAATCTGTTTTGTTTCATGGTATCAGAGCTAAAGGTTTAGCTCCCGGTACAAACACAACCCTGTCCCTGTTCATCCCCGCGCACACTGTTCAACGCGACTATTCACTGCCGGAAAACACTGTTCATTACCGGAAAACACTGTTCACTGCCCGAAAACACTGTTCACCACCGGGAAAACACTGTTCATCGCCGAAAAACACTGTTCGCTGCCCAAAACACTGTTCCACCGGAATTGCTGTTGACTGTCCGCTGCCGGAATCACCGTTTTCATCACCGGATTACACTGTTCACATCAGGGATACTATTCACACTTGTTTGCTTCTTTTTCATTATCTAAGAAGCTAATTTTGCAATGGCAAATGGAAAGAATGTTGAAGTTGCTACTACTCATGCTTACTCACTTAGCCCGGAGGAGTTGGTTAGGCTTCGACAATTGCTTAACTCTCCGCAAACTTTCTCGACAAACTCAGGTACGTCTTCTAAACCCAACTCATCGTTGGTGATTGATTCTGGAGCCACACATCACATGACTGGGAATCGAGGTATTCTTTCTAGCCTTCATGATGTTTCCCACTCACCCGTCCGACTAGCTGATGGATCCTCATGCCCGGTTCTTGGAATTGGATCCATTAGCAATTCGAAAAACCTAAATATGTCATCTGTTTTGTTTGTCCTTAAATTCCCTGATAGCCTTTGTTCAGTAAGCCAAATTACAAAACAAAATAATTGTTCTGTAACATTTTATCCCACTCATTGTGTCTTTCAGGAACTAGGGACAAACCGGGTAATTGGCACTCGTGTTGAATCTAATGGTCTTTATCGTTTATCCATGTTGTCATGACCCATGGCAAACATATGTGATTCTAGTGTTCGGGAGGCTCATTGTCGGTTGGGTCATCCATCTGCAGCAGCACTAAGGAAAATGAGACCTGATATTTCCGTTCCCTTTGATTTTCACTGCGAGTCATGTCAACTCGGTAAACATACTCAACGCCCTTATCCTCCCAAAGTGTCTAGTCAAGCCGGTACACTATTTGAACTGGTACACTCTGATATATGGAGTCCTTGTCCTACTAAAACTCCTTTGGGTTTCCAGTATTTTGTTTCTTTCATCGATGATTATTCTCGTGCTACCTGGGTCTATTTACTCAAGTCTCGTAGTGAAGTTAGTTCCATTTTTCGTGAGTTCCATTCATATGCTCAAAATCAATTTATCACATCCATTAAAACACTACGCAGTGATAATGCAAAAGAGTATTTGTCCACTGAATTTTCTGCTTATTTAAAAACACATGGTATTATTCATGAGTCTTCATGCGTGTACACACCTCCAACAGAATGGCATTGCTGAGCGCAAGAATCGTCATGTGTTGGATGTTGCACGCTCAATCATGTTTCATTCTCATGTCCCTCATTGGTTTTGGGGGGACGCTATACTAAGTGCTGCTTACCTAATAAACCGTATGCCATCCTCGGTCCTTAATGGTCAAACTCCGTTTTCTGTTTTGTTTCCTAAAGGGACTCCTTTCCCTCTCCCACCTAAAATTTTTGGGTGTGTTGCGTATGTCCATGATCATCCTCCTGGTGTCAGTAAACTTGAACCTCGATCCATCCGTTGCATCTTTCTCGGTTACTCACGAGTCCAGAAAGGATATCGGTGTTACAGCCCTACTCTTCATCGATACTTTACAAGTGCCGATGTCACTTTTCATGAGTCATGTCCTTACTATCCCGTGTCTTCCCCTCCTGTCCCAGACATGTTTCCTAATGATTATGATCATGTTACACCTGAGTCTATCACTATTCCCACCATTCCTGTATCCATTGGTTCGTCTGTCCCCCAGGTCTCCGATAGTACAGATCATGCTCCTCTTACAGATGACCTACCAACAGCACCACCGCCTCTTCTTTTCACATATGCTCGACGACATAAGGACGCAACAATAAAGACACATGATTCACTACCAGCACATGACTCTGGTATGTCCTCAGTTCCGCTTCCTACGACTACTGTTACACCCTTGTCAGATCCTACACCCTTGCCAGATACTATCCAGGCTACATCCACTTATGATCCATCAGGTGCACCGTATCCTGATATACCCATAGCTTTTCGCAAAAAGACTAGGCAGCGCTCCACTCGTTACCCTATTCAACATCATGTTTCATATGCTCATCTCTCAATAGAATCTCGTGCATACACCACTGCTATTGATTCTTACCCGGTTCCCAAGGATGTGATGACAGCTCTTAATCACCCAGGATGGCGAAAGGCTATGGAGGACGAGATAGGGGCACTTCGGGCCAATCATACATGAGATCTTGAGCCACTTCCTCATGGAAAGCGTGTAATTGGTTGTCGTTGGGTATTCACAGTTAAACTCAACCCTGATGGCTCTCTACATCGCCTAAAAGACCGGTTGGTTGCTAAAGGGTATTCTCAGGCTTATGGAATTGATTATGATGAGACTTTCTCTCCAGTCGCCAAAATGCCATCTGTTCGCATTTGCATCTCTCTTGCTGCCATTAATCATTGACCGCTCCACCAGCTTGATGTCAAGAACGCCTTTCTTCATGGTGTTCTTGAGGAGGAGGTCTATATGGAGCAGCCACCTGGATTTGTTGTTGAGGAGGAGGCCTCGAAAGTATGCAGGTTACGTCGATCTTTATATGGCCTCAAGCAGAGTCCCAGAGCATGGTTTGGGCGTTTTTCTGAAGTTATGGGCGAGTTTGGGATGATTCGCAGTGCATACGACCATTCTGTTTTCTTCAGACATCTCTATGGCTGAAGGATTATTTTAGTAGTTTATGTGGATGATATCATAATCACAGGAGATGATGAGGTCGGAATTACCAAACTCAAATAGTTTCTTCAATCCCGGTTTCAGATTACTGACTTAGGACGGTTACGATACTTCCTTGGCATAGAAGTGTCGCGCTCTCCACAAGGAATACTTCTCTCACAACGGAAGTATGTCCTTGACATATTGACTGAGTGTGGATTACTGGGTTGTAAGCCGGTCGATAGCCCAATGCTTCCTACGGGGAAGCTTCTTCCAGAGGATGGGAGCCCGATGAAGGATCCAGAACGATACAGACGATTGGTCGGGAAACTTAATTATTTGACTGTTACCCGTCCAGATATCTCATTCGCAGTTAGTGTCTTGAGTCAGTTCATGGCCACACCATATACTGGACACTGGAATGCTGCCCTTCGAATTTTGAGGTATCTCAAGAACTCACCAGGTCTTGGAATCTTGTATTCTGATCAGGGTCACTGTCGTGTGGGTGCCTTTACAGAGGAGGGAGATGGACGAATATATCAGGATTCTCTGATGCAGATTGGGCAGGATGTCCTATCTCAAGACGATCCACTACCGGCTATTGTGTGTTTGTCGGTGGAAATCTTGTATCTTGGAAGAGTAAAAAGCAGCACACAGTATCTCGATCAAGCGCTGAATCAGAGTACAGAGCCATGACAGATGTCACATCAGAAATGATATGGATTCGCCGCCTCCTTAGAGAACTTGGGGTTATTTCTGATGATCTGATGCGACTATATTGTGACAATCAATCAGCTATTCATATTGCCAAGAATCAAGTATTTCATGAAAGGACGAAGCATATTGAGGTTGACTGTCAACTTAATCAGAGATCGAGTAGTAGGGACAAAAGTTGATCCTCCATCGATTCAACCGATACATATTAAAACACAGTTTCAACTTGCAGACATTCTTACCAAACCCCTTCGGAAGACCCAGATTGATTTCATTTGCAACAAGTTGGGCATGATTAACATATATGCTCCAACTTGAGGAGGAGTGTTAAATAATATGTATGTATATATCTAAATATCTAGATATTTCTTATAGGTAGTTGGTAGATAGGCATTTACTATACATAGATATTTTGTAGCTTTGTAGTATAAATAGGGTTCTCCCCCCTTCATGTAAGATCATCAGATTCTAATATACAATATGTTTCAGTGATGAAGATGGTATAAATCGTTTCTTACCCGCCTTGTATACACCAAAACAAAACAATGTAGATGCACGAAGAAGCCAAACGATACTTAGGAACCAGAAGATCGATAACGAAGGTAATGAAGTTACCACAATGGTTATGGGTGAAGGTGTATGACATTCCTCTACATCTTGAATAGATATGAAACGAAAGTCGTACGGGAAGAAAAGCCCTTGTGAAAGTTACAAGGGACGAAGACCATATTTAGCACACCTAAAACTCTTTGAGTGTAGAGCTCATGTAAAGATACCGTGAACGAAACTCATAAAGCTAGGAGATAGTAATGAACATAAGATCCACCTTGGAACTGACCCAAGGAGTAAAGCTTATAGGCTTTACAAATTACAATCTACAATTCGAAAACCAAAAGGATTCATGTCAACCGGGACGCTCATTTTGAAGAAGGGAAGCCATGGAACAGGCTTGAAGGGCTCGAGACCAGAGACCAGAACCCGTAAAAAAATGGGTTGTGTTTGTTGTAGAAGGTGTTCATGTTGATGCCCAAAACATCAAACAGCCCGCTCAACTCTGCACCCAATCAAAGTCAAAGGTTCAAAATGCCAAACTCATACTTTGGTTAGCCCAAATGCGCAATCTGGGCCAGTTCAGCAGCTGGAAAAAGCAGTCATGTTGAGGATGCTGTTTCCCCGGTTTTCCAGCCCAACAGTCCTCTATAAAACAGTCCAGTGATGGGACAAAGTAGTTCAAATTCGCCAAGTTCATCTAGTGTGAGTTCAGATTCAAGTTCATACTACTCCAAGGTTTTTGACGCTAGAATAATGGAAAATAGCAATTACGGAAGAGATTGATCCGAGTGAACGAAATGGAAATTCGTTCAACTTCCAAAAGGAGTTAAACCAGTTGGGTTGAAGTGGGTCTACAAAGTTAAAAAGATGCCAAAGGAGATGTAACTAGCTGCAAAGCAAGATTGGTTGCAAAGGGGTACATTCAAAAACATCATATCAATTACGATGAGGTATTCGCTTCAGTTACCAAAACTAAGACCGTGCGTTTGATTTTTTCTTTAGCAGCATGAGATGTGAGGGATGTTCACCATCTAGATGTGAAGACCACCTTCTTGAATTGAGACTTTAAAGAAGATGTCTACGTGTCTTAACCTAAAGGGTTTGAGAAACCAGGAAAGGAGCATCTCGTGTACAAAGAGATCTCCCCAAAACAACTCGGTTTCAATCGATGCCCACGTGAACATGCAGTGTACAAGTGAACCACAAAGAATGGACCATTAGTGGTCGGAGTATATATTGATGATTTAATCATCACAGGTCCATGCAAAGGTGAAATTGTTGAATTCAAATGACAGATAGAAAAACTGGTTCAAAAATGAGCAATCTTAGAGTTCTAACCTATTACTTGGGTATAGAAGTAAATCAAGATAATTATTGATATAACCTTCAAGCAAACATGTTATACAATGAAAATTCTCAAAGATGCAAACTTATGGCATTGTAACCCTACAAAGTTTCCCAATCGATCCCAGTCTCAATTTTAGAAAAGACGAAGACTTGGAACCGCCTGATGCAACCATGTACCGAAGGATCATTAAGTGTCCCCTCAAACAGAAAGAGGTTCGGCAAGTTGTCAAAGAAAATGTGTTAAGTATGTGTGCTATCTTGGAGTCGCATGTGAATGTGGGTAGGTTGTTTAAAGTGTGTAAGGGTGTTTTTGCGGGGTGGGATTGGACCTCGAATGGAAGTTCGTGTAGCAAGGGTACTCGTGGGGTTGGGATCCTGACATTCTAGACGTGATGACTATTTCCCAAACGGATCAAGTAGTGCATGTTCAAGTGGTTTGTAAGCATTCTAGTGAGATGTTCTTTTGTTCTATGGTTTATGCGGATAATTTGTTTTTTGAAACGGCAACTTTTATTAAAAAACAAAACAACACTAGCCAGGAGCTAGCAAATTACAACACGAGGTAGGAGTTCGAAAATTAGAAAACAAAACACACACAAGGGCTGTAACCAAAGTAAAACAAACCCCCAAAAATACAATCATATCCAACCTAAAAGTCAAAAGCATATATATCCAGCGGATAATTACTATCGGAACAAAAGTATATTGTGGAATGACCTTCGTAAGCATCAAGTCTTTGTTAAAGATCGTGCTTGGGCGGTGATGGGGGATTTTAACTCTGCTCTTAATATGGAGGATAAAGTTGTTGGTTCTTCTGGGATTGATTTAGGCATGCATGAGTTCAAACAGTGTGTCAATGATTTGGAATTATCTGATATAAATAGTTCCGGAATTCACTATACTTGGAACCAAAAACCAAAGACGGGAGTGGGTATTCTTAAAAAGATAGATCGGGCTTAAAAAGATAGATCGGGTGATAGGCAATGTCCATTTTACAGATTCGTTCCCCGCTGCTTGTGCCATTTTCCAGCCGTATAGGATTTCTGATCACTGCCCCTGTGTCCTGCGGATTACGTCGGTTGCTAACAAGAAGCCCCGTCCTTTCAAATTTGCTAACTTCTTGACTATGAAGTCGGGCTTCTTAGATTCGGGCAGGGCTGTTTAGGGTACTAATATCCAAGGGGTCCCTCAATTTTGTGTGGCTAAAAAACTCAAATTGCTTAAGCCCCCTTTGCGTAAGCTTCTTTTTATACAAGGGAACTTGCATGACAAGGTAGAGTCTCTTAGGAAAAAGCTTCATGATATCCAATTGGCCATTGATAAAAACCCTTTTTATGCTCGTTTAAGGGAGGAGGGAGTAAAACCCTTTTTATGCTCGTTTAAGGGAGGAGGGAGTGAGCTGTCTTAATGATTTTCGTTCTTGTTCTCTGGATGAAGAGTTATTTCTCAAGTGTTGGCTTATGTTGCCTTCGGCCCATTTAAGGGCTGCTGCGATTAGGAAAACAAGGGAGGTGGCTTAGCCGGCCCTAACCCTAATTAGGCCCAGTTGACTAATCTTGTTTAGCAAGTTATCAAGGGTGTAACCCTAATTAGCTAGCCTATATATATGATCTCTTGTACTTGTAATTTGTATCACTCAATAAAAAGAAAACCCTAGTTGCCCCCGTGGACGTAGGTCTTACACTGAGACCGAACCACGTTAAATTCTCGTGTCTTACTTTCGTTTATTGTGTGTGCGTATGCGATTCGGACCTAACAAGTGGTATCAGAGCCACGGTTCTTGATCAATCGCACGTGTGTCACCACTAACCCTAGCCGCCGTCGCCACCCTAGTGCCGCCTAGGGTTTGTGCCGCCGCCGCCGGGTTTCCGCCGCCACCTTGGGTTCCGATCAGCCGCCGTTTCAGCCGCTGAAACCCTAGCCGCCGCCGCCATCAGCCGCAGATCCTGCCTGTTTTCGTTGCAGATTGCAATCGTTGTTCCGTTTCTCAGGTATTCAGTTCTTTCGATCAGTTTTGCTATTAGTTGTTATGGCAGAAGACGGGAAGACCAGGATTGAGAAGTTCGATGGGCAAGATTTTGCGTGGTGGAAGATGCAAGTAGAGGACTTGCTCTGTCAGAAGGATCTATTGCCAGTTTTGACATCAAACAAGAAACCGGAAAAGCTGGAGGATGAGGAATGGGCCGACATGGATAGAAAAGCCCTTGCCGTCATCAGGTTTACTTTGGCTAAGAGCGTAGCTTTCAACATTGTGAATGAGACTACCGCTCGTGGGTTGATGAAAGCATTGTCAAACATGTACGAGAAACCTTCCGCATCTAACAAGGTATTTCTTATTAGACAGTTAGTCAACACTCGTATGCGGGAAGGTACGTCTGTTACTTCTCATGTGAATGAATTCAACACCCTTATATCCCGTTTATTGTCAGTTGATATTAAATTTGATGATGAGGTACAAGCTTTGCTTCTTTTATCTTCGTTACCGGATAGTTGGTCAGGATCAGTCACGGCTATTAGTGGTTCAGCTGGAAACACTAAACTCACGTTTGAGGGAATCCGTGACTTTATCCTAGGAGAAGACATCAGGAGAAAGAGTACAGGTGAATCATCCAGTTCTCTGCTGAGCACTGAGGGAAGAGGTAGAAAGAAAGAAAGGAGAAACAGTAACAGGGGAAGATCCAAGTCCAGAGACAAAAGGGGGAGTTCAAAGACAAGAAACGATATAGAATGTTGGAACTGCAAAGAACATGAGCACTTCAGAAGTCAGTGTCCAAAACCATCCATGGCTAGAGACAAGAAAGAAGTAAATGCCGCCACAGCCTCAGATTCAGATGATGCTTTGATATGTTGTGTCGAGGACACAATCGAGTCTTGGATTATGGACTCACGTGCGTCGTTTCATGCTATCTCTAGTTCGAGAAAGATGAAGAATCTCAGACAGGGCAACTTCGGTACTGTAAGTCTTGCTAATAACCAAACTTTGGATATTACTGGGGTGGGAGACATTGATTTGAAAACCTCTTTGGGAACTGTTTGGACTTTGAAAGATGTCAAGGTAATTCCTAAATTGAGAAAGATGTTAATTTCCATTGGGCAATTAGACAACCAGGGTTATGATGTCTACTTCGGGGGTGGACAATGGAGGGTTGTCAAGGGTAATATGGTAATTGCTAAGGGAAAGAAACGGGGTACTTTGTATATGGTTGAGGTACCTGCAGGAAGTGCAAATGCAGTTAGCAGTGGGCCGAGTCTATCCAAGTTGTGGCATCAACGACTCGGCCACATGAGTGAAAAGGGGATGGAAATGCTTGTTTCCAGAGGAAAGCTTCCAGAATTGAAGAAGGTCGAATCTGAGTTCTGTGAACCGTGCGTCTTCGGCAAGAAAAAGAAGGTATCGTTTGCCAAGACAGGTAAAGCACCAAAGGCTCAGAAATTGGAGCTTGTTCACACAGACGTATACGGGCCTACTTCAGTTGCTTCTGTGGGAGGATCGCACTACTACGTCACCTTCATCGACGATTTAATACGCAAGGTATGGGTTAAATTTCTCAAACATAAATCTGATGCTTTTTATACGTTTAAGAAATGGAAAATTGCTTTTGAAAATGAAACTAATTTGAAGGTTAAGGCTTTGAAGTCCGACAATGGAGGAGAGTATGTTAGTCACGAGTTCATCGACTACTGTGCTGAACATGGAATACGGATGATAAATACTGTTTCGGGCACACCTCAGCAAAACGGGGTTGAAGAAAGGATGAACAGAACATTAAATGAGAGAGCCAGAAGCATGAGAATAAATGCAGGGTTGCCAAAAATGTTTTGGGCAGATGCAGTGAATACTGCAGCATATTTACTCAACCGAGGATTGTCAGTTCCATTGGGATTCAAAGTACCACAGGAAGAATGGAAAGGGGAAGCAGTGAAATATGAGCACCTAAAAATCTTTGGGTGTAGTGCATATGATCTGGATCAAAATAGAGACAAGCTAGATGCAAAAGCTAAGAAGTATACCTTCATTGGTTACGGGTCAGATAAAATGGGCTATAGGCTTTGGGATTCAGAAAGTAGAAAAGTAGTCAGAAGCAAGCATGCTACTTTTAATGAGGCTGAATTGTATAAAGACAGGAAAGAATCAAACTCTGAGGTTCAGACAGAGCAGGTAGAGTTCGAGACAGGAACTAGTAACCAGAGAGCTAAATCGGTTCCCGAACCGGTTCCAGAACCAGAAACAGATGTCGACACGGGTATAGAGTTTGAGGATGGTGGTAATGATGAGTCAGTAGTATCTTCTGACAGTGGGAGTTCAGAGTCTGAAGATGAACAGTCCCCGCCACAACCTGACCAGAATGATCATTGGGTTAGGAGAACCACCAGAAAGATAAAGAAGCCAGAAAGGTATAGTCCATCAGGTAAAACAGGTTCATCAGTTAACTATCTTCTGTTGACAGAAAATGGCGAACCCGAATGTTACTCTGAAGCAGTTAAGCTGAAAGATTCGCTCCAGTGGGAGCATGCTATGAAAGATGAGATGGGCTCTTTGATGAAGAACAAGACGTGGGTCTTAACTAAGCTTCCGCCAGGTAAGAGAGTCCTACAGAATAAATGGGTCTTCAGAATCAAGGAAGAACATGATGGGTCTAAACGGTATAAAGCTCGTTTAGTGGTCAAGGGTTTTCAACAGAAAAAGGGGATTGACTACAATGAAATTTTCTCAACTGTGGTGAAGATGACTACCATCAGATTGGTTCTAAGTATTGTAGAAGCTGAGGGGCTACATCTGGTACAACTAGATGTCAAAACAGCGTTCCTGCATGGTGACCTTGATGAAGACATTTATATGGCACAACCTGAAGGTTTTCAGGTCAAAGGAAAGGAAAATTTGGTCTGCAGTTTGAAGAAGAGCTTGTATGGTCTAAAACAGGCACCCAGACAATGGTACATGAAGTTCGATAATTTCATGAAGAGAACCGGGTACAAGAAGTGTGAAAGTGACCATTGTTGCTACTTGAAGAAATTCAAAAGCTCTTATATCATCTTACTTTTGTATGTAGATGATATGCTGATTGCAGGGTCTGATATGAACGAGATCAGCAAGTTAAAGAAGCAGATGGCCAAAGAATTTGAGATGAAAGATTTAGGTCCAGCTAAACAAATACTTGGGATGAGCATCATCAGAAACAAGAAGGACGGGTCTATAACACTATCTCAGGAGAAATACATCGAGAAAGTGTCAGAGAAATTCAGAACGAATGATGAGAAGACCAAACCAAGAAGTACACCTTTGGGAAGCCATCTTAAGCTTACCAAAGACCAGTCACCTAGATCAGAAGAAGAAAGAGCAGATATGGCAAAAGTTCCCTATGCATCCGCAGTTGGTAGCCTTATGTATGCTATGGTATGCACAAGACCAGACTTAGCACATGCCGTTGGGGTTGTTAGCCGCTTTATGTCAAATCCAGGAAAGGAACATTGGGAAGGAGTGAAATGGCTACTCAGGTATTTGAAAGGTACTTCAAAATTGGGTCTATTTTTTTATGAGGAAAAATGCAATTCTCAGGGGTTATACAGATGCTGACCTAGGTGGTTGCAAGAAGACATTCAAGAGCACTACAGGGTATGTCTTTACAGTGGGAGGTACAGCAGTAAGTTGGATGTCTAGACTTCAGAAAAGTGTTGCTTTATCGACAACAGAAGCCGAGTACATGGCTGTTGCTGAAGCGAGTAAAGAACTAGTTTGGTTGAAGACTTTTCTTGAAGAGTTGGGGAAGAGACAGTCCGAGTATCCACTATACTGTGACAACGAAAGTGCAGTGAAACTTGCAAAGAATCCTGTGTATCATGGGAAGACGAAGCACATCGGGATGCGGTATCATTTTGTCAGAGGTTTGATTGATGATGGTATGATAAGCTTGAAGAATATCCCAGGTGCGAAGAATCCAGCAGATATGTTCACTAAATCTGTGACGCTGGATAAGCTGAAGCTTTGTGTAGCTTCAGCTGGCCTTCAGGTTAATTGATGAGAAGGCCAGGTGGTAACTAGGGTGGGTTGAAGATCAGGAGAGATTTTCATTACAGAAGTACAGAAGAGATGATGGTGCAGTTCGAGGTCCGAAGACACCAAGTGGGAGATTGTTGGCTTATGTTGCCTTCGGCCCATTTAAGGGCTGCTGCGATTAGGAAAACAAGGGAGGTGGCTTAGCCGGCCCTAACCCTAATTAGGCTTGACTAATCTTGTTTAGCAAGTTATCAAGGGTGTAACCCTAATTAGCTAGCCTATATATATGATCTCTTGTACTTGTAATTTGTATCACTCAATAAAAAGAAAACCCTAGTTGCCCCCGTGGACGTAGGTCTTACACTGAGACCGAACCACATTAAATTCTCGTGTCTTACTTTCGTTTATTGTTTGTGCGTATGCGATTCGGACCTAACATCAAGCAAAAGTCTAAAGTTCACTGGTTGGCTACTGGGGATTCGAATTCTGCTTTTTTTTCACGCTTCTCTAAAAAGTAGAAATCATCGCAGCCGTATCAATGCTATTTCGGATACGGATGGTAAAATGTTTGAGGGTGACGAAGTACGAATTGCGTTTGTGAAGCATTACGAAAAGTTCCTTGGTTGCCCTGGTAATGTTGACATGAGTGTGAATCCGGAGCAGTTTGATAAGGTTCTTGATGGTCACTCGACGAGTCATATGGTGCGTCCGGTTTTAGATGTTAAGATCCGTGATACGATTTTCCAAATGGATGATAATAAAGCCCCTGGGCCGGATGGTTATACTGCTGCTTTCTTTAAGAAGTCGTAGCCCATTGTTGGTCAATAGATTTGTAGTGCTGTTAAGGATTTCTTTGTCACAGGTAAGCTGCTTACTGAATTGAACCATATGATTATTGCTCTTGTGCCCAAGGTTCCTACCCCTATGAAAATTAATGATTATAGGCCGATCTTATGTTGCAATCTAGTCTATAAATGTATTAGTAAGATTGTGGCTCATCGTGTTAATATGGATTTGGCCAGGATCGTTGATATCAACCGATCTGCTTTTATTCCTGGGAGAAAGATTTCAGATATTATTTTGTTAACCCAGGAGCTTATGCATAACTATCATCGGGTTGTGGGCCCTCCTCGATGTGCTTTCAAAATTGATATTCGGAAAGCTTATGATACGGTAGATTGGCGTTTTCATGAGTCGATTTTGAAGGGTTTTGGTTTTCATCATCGTATGGTCCACTGGATTATGACATGTGTTTCGACCTCCTCATACTCCATTGGGATTAATGGTAATATTTATGGGTACTTTCGTGGGAAGCGGGGTTTAAGGTAGGGTGACCCGCTTTCCTCGTATCTTTTCACTCTGGTTATGGAGATTCTTACTAGAGTTTTCTAGCATGCTACTAGCATTGATCCTTCTTTCAAGTCTCATCATAAGTGTGAGAAGTTAAAGATTATCAATATGTGCTTTGCGAATGATTTATTTATCTTCTCTAAGGGTGATGTTAATTCTGCCATGCTTGTATCAAATTCGCTGCACATGTTTTCCAGGTTGTCCGGGTTAGTTCCGAGTCCTCAGAAGAGTACTGCTTTCTTCTGTAATGTTTCTGATCATGTGAAAGCTAGTATTTTACAAGTAATGAATATGGAGGAGGGGTTACTTCCTGTTCGTTATCTTGGTGTAACTTTAATTTCTTCCAGGCTCAAGGCTAAGGATTGTTCTATTCTGGTGGAGAAGCTTGACAAGAGAATTGCTAGTTGGAAGAACCGGTTCCTCTCATTTGTCGGTCGTGTCCAGCTTGTGATTTCTGTCCTGTCGTCTTTCCATATTTATTGGTCCTCGGTTTTTATTCTCCCATCCAAAACGATTATGTTATTGGAGAAGCGCATGAGAAACTTTCTGTGGTGTCAAGGGGGCTTCAAGAAAGGTATGGCTAAAGTTGCGTGGAAGAATGTGTATGCTCCTAAGGCTGAGGGTGGTCTTGGTGTTCAAAGGATTGATGATATGAATAAAGCTTCGATGGCCACCCATATTTGGAGTATTGTTACTAAACGTGATTCATTATGGGTGTCGTAGGTTATGACTTATCGTATCAAGAACAAGAATTTTTGGGAGATTAAATGTCCTTCTGTTTGCTGCTGGAGTTGGTGGAAGATCCTTTCCATCCGGTCCTTAGTCCGTCCTTATGTGTGGTCAAAGGTGGGGGATGGGAGGAGCATCTCCGTGTGGTTTGATAAGTGGACTGAGGTGGGTCCGTTATGTCAGTTTATATCTTCTCGTGCTTTGTATTTCGCAGGTTTTACCTCTAATACAAAGGTAGCTGATGTTTATGACTCAAATGGTTGGAACTGGCCAACGGCTTGATTTGATCTTTTTCCGGTGTTGATCGAATCCATCACTATTACCCTGAATCCGGAGTCGAGAGATCAGGTCTGTTGGCGGTCAGATGGTGTGTTACGTGAGTTCTCATCGTCCTTGGTGTGGGATACTGTTTGTGATAGGCAGATGGAAGTTCCTTGGGTTAATTTCGTTTGGTTCGCTCAATGTGTTCCCCGGCACGCTTTTATTGTGTGGCTTATTATGAGAGATCGGTTATGCAATGGGATTTCTCAAGGCGGAAAAATATGAATATGATGTGCTATTTATTATGTTATAAAAACATTGACTCGCATGCTCATTTATTCTTTCATTGCGAGTTCTCCTCAAAGGTTTGGCAGTTGGTGACTATTCACATGAATTTGAGGATGGTTCCTAATGCTTGGTCTGAGAAACTGATTACTTGGCGAATAAACCGTAAAGTCTTTGCCTTATGTAATTGATAAATTGGTGATTCATGTTGCTGCGTATTATATCTGGCAAGAGAGGAATGCTAGGATTTTCAATAACCATGCTAGACCCCCCCCCCCCCCCTGAATGCTGGTTATTGAGGTGGTTTGATATCGGTTAGCTGGTTTGAAGTGTAAGAAGACCCCTAGGGTGGTGCAGATTTTGGATGTCTGGATGGCTTCTCGTGACCCGGTTGGGATGATTGCTACAACGTAGTGTTTTGTTTTCTTGTTTCCTAGTAGTTTGTGCTAGGTGGTTGTGTTATTTTTCTAGTTTGTTTTGCTATTTGTTTTGTTCACATGCTTTGGGGCCTGTCCCAAGTATGAACTAGTGTGGACTTCTCCTCACTACTTGTTCTTTTTCGCAGTATGTATTTATATAAAATCATCGGGGTAACCCTTTACCCAAAAAAAACAAGACCATACATCAGCTTTGTGATTGGGATAACTAGTCGGTTTAGCCGTTTAGGGGATCTCCAAAAACATCTCCTGTGCAAGCTTTTACACAGGTAATGCTATACGTAAAGGACTAAAGGTATGGTAAATTATGGGATTAATGAAGATGCAAACTTAGTGGGATATAGTAACACAAAGTACGAATTTATTCGTGAATGTGCTGAAAGAGGATTGGTGACAATTGAGTATGTAAGTGGTGATGAACAAAAGGCTGACACATTCCCTACCAAGAATCAAGTTTGCTAAAATGTAGGAGCTTTTAGAAGTTGAAGACTTTATGGAAGTGAAGACCGGAATCAAGGGGATGAATGTCGGTTGATCCCAGAGCTGAAAATTCTGGAACTCGATTGGAAAATCTAGTAGGATTTATGTGATCTTATCTTACTAGATTTTGGTAGACAAGTGGAGGGAGTCTTTAATGTTCTAGATATTATATTATAATTGGTTTGTTTGTTTTTCTAGTATAAATAGTGATAGTTTGTAATTGTGCAAATTGATTCTTTAAGCATTCAATAAACATAAAAAGATGTCATGGGTTTGTCCACCCCACAAAAACAATGACATACTTATATGTGTTCTTCTGTTGTGATTACAAGTTGTTTTTTTCTAACAAAGTCAATGCCTAAAAGATAGTGTTATTAGAAGTGTAATCATACCATGTCCTGTTTGTTTGCAAACACCAAGATGACACAGTTAAGCATGAATGGATCATTGATAA
Source organism: Deinandra increscens subsp. villosa (assembly GCA_039602395.1). Taxonomy (NCBI): domain Eukaryota; kingdom Viridiplantae; phylum Streptophyta; class Magnoliopsida; order Asterales; family Asteraceae; genus Deinandra; species Deinandra increscens. The sequence continues at coordinate 28,013,108 of JBCNJP010000024.1, forward strand.
TGGCCTGAGAATAAAAAAGCGATTATAGGGTGAGGGTGAGAATGTAATAATAAGCAAGAAGATTTCCACACATTAATTATCAACCATACAAAATACAACAAAAAGTACCTGAAACTCTGCCTTTGCTCTACTTATTCTCTCGCGGTCCAAAGAGTCAACAACATAAATCTGGACACAATAATCAAATAACTTACAGATCAACTTATCTCAATGTTTGGAACTCTTCAAGTAGATTTTATGAAAACAGTAACCACACTAAAATTTCTGAATTTGTTAAAATCAACAAGAATAAAAAGTAAATCACATGTTAGACACAACATATGTGGCTGAATTTACCAATCCGTTTGTGTCATTAAAGTAATGCCTCCATAATGGCCGTAACTTCTCTTGGCCACCGACATCCCAAACCGTGAAAATCACATTCTTGTACTGAACTTTTTCCACATTAAAACCTGCCTCAAAAGAAAATGATCCCAAATATTAACAGACTTTTTAATCTGGAGAAACCGGTTAATTAAAAAGAAAAGAAAGAGATAATTTACCAATAGTAGGGACAGTTGATAGAACTTCTCCTATGTGCAGCTTGTATAGTATGGTTGTCTTCCCAGCTGCATCTAGCCCAAGCATGACAACCTACTTGTGTAGAAAAACCGATTTAAAGAATTTCCATTAACAAAAGGCAAGTTTTCTGATCAATTCTCATTAATGTAAAGTGCCCCTAAAGTTACACAGAAAAAGTCAAAATCATTCCTACCTATACATTTCCATATGAAAACGATAACCATAAAACAAATTAGGGAAAATACAAGAATTGGCGAATGTTTCAAGCTTCACAACTTAATCAACGATGGAAAGATGATAATTGAGCATATAAAGTTCAAATAGTTACCAACAATTGTGATATAACATGTAAAATACAAGTTCAAAACCCTAGATTATCGTCTAACAGAAATGAATTTATAAAGAAGGCATATATATAATACCCGCATCTCGCTGTTGCCGAAGAATGCATCGAAGAGCTTCCGAAAAACTTGCCCCATGGCTGCCGAATTGATTCCTTGTAATTTTGTTCAATTTTACGGTGAAAATAACGAAAAACTGAGCTAAGTGGATCGAGAGATACGGAAGACAAATCTAGAATCGTTTTACTGGCGAAGAATTTGCATACAGAAGTCACAATTATTATGATGTTTTCAGATTATATGAGTATTTTATTAAATCGAAAGGAGATTGGGGACGGGTTCTTCGGTTTGTGTTTTACAAATTACAACCCCACTTGATTTTTAAAAGGAATATATTTATTATTATTTTTTATCTTTCTTTCACTCATAATCACAGTTAAATAATATTTTTTTATATCTTTATCATTACTTTTTCTCTCTCCTTCAGACCTTAAATTTTTAATATTCATCAGATTTTTCCTCAAATATAGAGATTCCCTAAATTTTTCCTTAAATATTTATCTCTCCTCTACTCACAATCACTCATAACTACACCTTAAATTTTAAGATTTACCCTCACAACCATTATAGAGAATGGGTTGTGAGAGCATTCACAATAGAATCCCTAAAATTTTGTAAGTGTAACCCCTAAATTTTAGGGTGTGGTTGTAAGTGGTTGTGAGTGGAGGAGAGAGAAAAAGTTACTGTTCATCCTTAAATTTCAGGGAAAAACTGGTGATTTTGTAAAATTTGATGTTTGATGTGATTGAAAAAGAGAGAAAAGGTAATGATAAGGGCATAAAAAAATATTATTTAATTGTGGTTGTGAGTGGAAAAGAGAGAAAAAATAATGATAAAAATATAAATTATAGGGATGGGGATGGGGAAACTGCTGTGAATGCTCTGAATGCTCTCAGTTTAAGTTAAAAATGTTTTAGTGTGGTTAAAATATAAAACTATAAAAAACTTGTGGGTAAAGTCGAAAACTCTAAAAGTATAATAATAAAAAAAAGTAGAAAAGTGAAAGAGTATAAAAGATAAAAATTTAAAAGTTTCGTGGTGAAAGTATAAAACTATAAAAGTATTCTAAAAAACGAAAAAACCAAAAATGAAATAAATAAAGTTTAAAAGTTAGAGGATGGTGACCCGCCCACACTTCATGTGAAAGTGCGTGAGCGTGTGAATCTTCTACTTAGTCGTAACGAAATCAATATAAACGTGTAAAACACAAAGAGTAAATACAAATGAACTTTGTATTAACCACAAAGAACCACAGAGTACAATCAGAGAATATGACACGGAAGCTCAGACTATTATCCTCTTTGAATACAATACAAGACTCATATATTTATACTAGAGAAATACGTTGGTCCAAACCTCAGGTTCGGCCTAAGGTTCGGCCATGTCCGAACTCTAGGTTTGGCCTGAGTTCGGACCTCAGCAAACTTGTGTGAATCCGTCTTTTTCGATACTTCACATGACGAACAAGGACCATGTATCAACAAACTCCCCCTCGGCATGTGCAGTATCATCTTCTCTATCAACCTTGTATCGTGTATCTTCAATCAAACTCTTCCTCGATCTGGACGATGAGTTCAATCTTGAATACTTGATAGTGCATCATGTATAATCTCTTTATCAACAAACTTCAGAAGACTTGAAGTTGTGATGCTCTCTTCCTACTTAGAAACCTGCCAACATAAATAATCTTGGTGCAAAATGTCTCTTCAAGACTCCAAGATATTTTGATTTTGAAAATTGATTTTGTATATCGTGTTGATCAAACGAAAACAAATCAGAAACAAAATCTTTTTGGCTTTTAGAAACTTTATATCAAAACACACCTAAAATATTTTTGGTATTTTCTGATAAGAAAAGTAAAACAATACAGAATTAGACACTATTTTTTGTCTTTTGTGAGAAAGATCACAACTTGGGATCATATCGGTCATAACATGCTGAACTACATTTCAATTTCAATTATTGAAGCACATAAGCCATGCCGATTGCAGATATAATTTGTCCAACTTTAAACTCTGGCCCAATCATACTCATAACATCTGGATATATTAAGGTATTGATTAAGTTTGCATTGACCAGTGTACCCCACACTATCAGACATACTCAGATATGTTTTTGCTTATCACATTTTGTGATTTCATTTGTGACTTTAATCACATAATGATTATAATCATGATATAGTCAACTGTGTTCCATGCAAAAAGAAATAAGAACGTTAAATCGTCTACCTTAAGGTCGATCGTTCGATACGCAGATAAGGCCTCGGATTTAACAAAATAAGAAAATAAAACAAGTTGAAGTTGTATAACTCAACAACAATCAGGCCGGTACTCCCGTACACACAAAGAAAGTCCGATGAGTTATACGAAACACCAAAGAAAATAAAGCAGAACGTCAAACGAACAACGATCAGGTCGGTCTTTCGACACGCAGAGAAGGTCCGATCGTTTGACAAAATAAAGAAAATCAAACAAGTTTAAATTTTTGCAAAATGAACACATGTATACACAGTGACTTCTCATTTTATTTTTCACATATCTTTTTCTTGATATATCATGAGATATGCATCAAGATGTTGTCCACTAGGTCAAGCATCAGATTTAGTGTATATCAAATTTGTATACTTTCTGATTTGCCGAGCCTACCTTACACATCGATCAAATGATCTTATAGCTTTTTCATCTACTTTATCCATGAGTCAGACACTGTCAGCCAATGTACCATCATTTCCCAATCATGTCGGATAGAATTTCTCATTTTTCAATGTTTTTGTCTTTTTCAAATTTCTTCCCCTAAAAATGACAACTCTATTTATAGATTTTCATTTTTTACGATGTGAAAAACAACACACTATTTTTAGAGTTTTGCAAAAACAAACTCTCCCTCAAAATGAGACGGAGTGAAAAATCAAGAAAATTGATCAACCAACACAAATACTCACAGTTTAGCATTTTGAAAAACAAAATTGATTTTGAAATGCAATTTAATTAATACAGATATTTCAAAATCAGCAATTTTCCAATCACCGAAAGGTCTTCCTGAAACACCTGCTTGACACCAAATAAAACATTAGTTGCGTTGGGATCGACCCGAATCAACAGCGTCGGGTCGCCCGGTGTCTTCCACAAAGTCCTTGTTGGCCTTGGAAACAACTTTTGGTTTCGAAATTTGTAAAAGTTTTAATTTTTGATCGGAACCTGAATCAGATTCAATCGACGAACTTGATTTAGACCAAGACGAGTTACGGGTTGACTTAAGCTTTGGGGACCATGGTTCATCAAAAATTTGACCTTTGTTATCCACATATTTTTGCAGTTTTGTGGATATATGCAGTCGTCGGACAATCAGCAGCTAGATGTCCTGGTTGACGACATACATAACAAAGTCTTTCTCTACAATTGTTTGAAAATTGTTTTGAGTTTTGAGAAGCAGATGAAAGTTCAGAATGAAAGTTATCAAAGAAACCATCAGAAGAATCATACCTAGGAGATGGACTCCTTGAAGATGAAGATCCTCCAGAATAAGAAGAAAATTCCTTCTGAGATGGTGATTTCTTTGTAACTTTTGCTGATTTCTGTGCTTGAACCGATTCCTCCAACACTTTGTAACCTAAACCTTTGTGTTTAGATCTGTGAGTCTTTGAAGAATTTGACGAAGAACCTGAAGCAATTCTTGACTTAGCAGCACTAGTAAACTTGTCTTTGATATCCTTCAGCTTGTTCTTTTCAATCAAAACTTTTTCTTCTTCGGTTGCAGATGAAGAACTCGAAGCAACCTTATCAAACACTTTCTCATTTTCCAGCAATACAGACTTTGAAATAAACTTTGGAGCTTCACCCAAAGGTTTCTCCTTCCTTTTAGACTTGGACTTGTTCTTTTTGGGTGGAGTAGCAAACTTTGAATAGTCATGCAATTCATTGTGTGGATCAATCTGAGCAGAAGTAACTTCAATCAAATCCATTGGTTGAGGTACCAAGTGAATATTTTCTTCCTTAAACTTCTCTGAACTCTGATCCTGCTTGTATAAGAAATTTAGCAATGTCGGTGACAAATTGCAATTCTTAACTTGTCTTTTCAACTCCAAAATCTCCAATTTCAAGTCATTAATTTTCTGTTGACCTTCAAACACCTCTTGTTGTGACTTGATGAATTTTGCATTGAGATCATCATACTCATAAGTTTGTAATTTCCTGATCTCACATTCAGCATATAATTCTTCAAGTACGTTTTCTCTCTTTTGCTTGTAGATCTCAACATCTTTTGTTAATACTTCATTCTTGTCTCTGTAAAGAACATTTTCATCTTGAAGCATAGAGATCTTATCTTGAAGTTTCTCAACGGTAACAACAGTTTTTGCAATAAAAGCAGTAGCCTCTTCATATTTTTGCTGAACCGGATAACTCTTCTCAAACAAATTCTCAAAATCTTGAGCTGTGTCTAACGCTTCAGCTTTGGCTTGTTCACATTCTTTAGCCAATCGAGCATTTTCCTTCAAAACATCTTCATGTATATGAACCAACTCATAATATTTCTTTTGAAAATCCTCCAACTCTTTCTTTAATACCACCATTTCTTCAGTTGAAATTTGACGATGTTGTTCAAAACTTGTAATTTCCTTGAGCAACTTCTCACATTTATAACATTTAAATTCGTTATCTTTTGAATTCTCAGAAGTCTTAGGTAATTCTTCTTAAATTAAAGATACACTGGAAGAAGTATCAGACTCAGTTAAAAAACTTTCATCATCAGCATGTTGAATAGTTAAAGCAATTGAGATTGGAGTATGATTCTTTTTAACTACTGAATCTGCATTCCAGGCAAATTCATCTGGATGCATAAATGTATTAGTCCAATCATGAGCAAGAGTAGCAGATTTCTGTTCAACCTTGTCAGATTTATCTGATGGATGAAAAACTAAATGTGCATGCTGACCAGTCTTCAATTTACTTTCTGCAGAACTTGGACATTCTCGAGCAAAGTGACCATAAACTGAACACTTATAACATTTCACCTTAGATTTGTCCAATCCAATCTTTCCTTCCTGATTCAGTCTCTTCTTACCAGTTATATTGAAAAATTTCTTTGTTCTACGAACCAACATAACATATTGCCAATTTAGATCCATTTCCTCCAAATGATCATAATCAATCTGATCGTAATCTTCATTTGCTAACTCAGCATTACTCACAGAACCAGTGATAACACTAAAATATGAAGATACCAATGCAGACATCAACGCATTATAATCATCGACAGTTTGAACAGACAATGCACTTTGAGTCGAAGAACTAGGAATTGACACAGTACAACCAGCAGAGAAGTAACTTGGAATTTCAGATTTACCTACCAGAAATGCTGTAGGAGGAGCAGAACTAAGAATATTAGACTTCCCAGCATTCATTGTAGAGTCATTTTCACCATGATACACTGCAGGATTCTGAATTTGTGTAGGAAGTGTTTTATTCACCATTAATTCCATATCCTGAGCCTGAATTCTTTGAACCAAATCATTGAAAGATAATCCTGAAAAATCTTTATCGTGAGTAATCATCATCACATAATTCTCCCACTTTTCAGGCAAAGCTTCCAAGATCTTTTCTTTCATATCAACCTCTTCTTTAGTAAGATTCACCAAACGCATTTCACTCATCAGATGAGCGAATCTTGCAATCAGATTGGGAATCGTTTCATCTTGATAATGCTTAAAACTATCAAATTCTTTCTTCAAAACCTTTTGTCGACTTTTCTTATATTGGTCATTGCCTTCACATCGTTTTTCCAATGCATCCCATAGACTTTTTGATGTGTAGTTACCAGCAAATTGATAAAGTAACTCTTTAGGAAATGCCATCGTTAACGTACCATACGCCTTTTTCTCAGCTTGATAAGCTTTCTTTTTTTCAGAAGACATTTTTCTTTGAAGAATAGGTTCATCAGTTTCATCTTTAGGGTAAACATATTGCTCAGTGAAAGCTAACCACATATCAATATCATTTGTATCGACAAATGCTTCAAACCGTTTAACCTAACTATGATAATCTTCCAATTTTAGCAATTTGGGAACTTTCTGACTTGTTCCGATTTCATTATCATAATTCATCATTGTTTGCATCGTAGCTTGAACCGAATTTTGAATAGCCGCGAACGCTTGAAAATCGGACATTTTTGAAAAACAGGTTACTATTCACTACGAACCTCGTCCGAACCTCCTCCGAGCTGCCTCCGAACTTAGTCCGAACTTGACAACGCCGAACTCTCTCCGAACCAGACCTTTTGAAGAACAAAAACCAAACAACTCCGAACTAGCTCCGAAAGACCACCGAACTCTCTCCGAACCTAGACCGATCTCTCACCGAACTTAGATAAAGACCGAACTTCGTCCGAACTTCGAGTTCGGAGCGGTTACTCCGAAGTTGTCCGAACCTCAAACGAGACAGATTTCAATCGACCTCATTTTCTCGATTTTCAACGTTTTTGACTGGAATTTTCGACAGGAATTCAAGCAAACTCGATAAAAACAATCCAGAAACAGATTTTTGACGAAAAGCACACTCGAGACGATCAAACGAACTCAAAAATGATTGACATTTTCGTAAAAACATGAATTTGAACTCAAAACTCCGAAAAATACTGATTTCCGACTAGTAGAGCAAACCTAATGCTCTGATACCACTTGAATGTGCGTGAGCGTGTGAATCTTCTACTTAGTTGTAACGAAATCAATATAAACGTGTAAAACACAAAGAGTAAATACAAATGAACTTTGTATTAACCACAAAGAACCACAGAGTACAATCAGAGAATATGACACGGAAGCTCAGACTATTATCCTCTTTGAATACAATACAAGACTCACATATTTATACTAGAGAAATACGTTGGTCCGAACCTCAGGTTCGGCCTAAGGTTCGGCCATGTCCGAACTCCAGGTTCGGCCTGAGTTCGGACCTCAGCAAACTTGTGTGAATCCGTCTTGTATTTGATACTTCACATGACGAACAAGGACCATGTATCAACATCGTGACGGGCCACCCATTTACCCGTCAGTTTAAGTAAGAAAAGTTTTAATGTGGTCAAATATAAAATTATAAAAAAAAGTCATGTCCAAAGTTAAAAGCTCTAAAAGTCTAATAAAAAACGAAAGTAAAAAAATTAAGAGACATAAAACGTAAAAGTCTAAAAGTCTCGTGGTGAAAGTATAAAACTATAAAAGTATTCTAAAAATGAAAGTAGAAAAGTTAATGGATATAAATGTAAAATTTTAATAAAACTATAACAAATTCATGGTCAAAGTCGAACACTCTAAAATTATACTAAAAACGAAAATAGAAAAACAGAAAATTATGAAAGTTTCATGGCTAAACTAGAAAACCACAAAACTTTAAAAAAAAGTTTAAAAGTTAGAGGGTAGAAAACGTAAAGATATGTGAAAATGAAAGTAGAAAAACGTAAAATTATGAAAGTTTTGTGGTCAAAGTATAAGACCACAAAACTTAAAACAAAAAAAAAAACTTTAAAAGTTAGAGGGTATAAAATATAAAAGTATAAAACATATATGGCTAAACTATGAAAACCTAAAGTTTACTAATCCGTTTAAAAAAAAAACAAAGTGTAAAATTTAATGGTAGAGTCAAAGTACTAAACTTTTATGGCCAATGTTAAAAACCCAAAAACCTAAGTTTGTGGCTAAATTAAAAAATTCTAAAAGTTTTTGTGGCCTAATTGTAAGAATGTAAAAGTAATGTGGAAAAATTTAGAAACTTAAAAAGTACAGAATGCCTTTTCAATTCTTAATGTGTTATATATAAGTTCGTGGGTCAAAATATAAAACGAAAAAGAAAAAACTTAGTGGTCAAAGTCTAGAAGTATAGTGATTTAAATATAAATATAAAAATTTAGTGGTCAAAAGTCTAAAAGTTCAAAACATTACTATTCCTTTAGAATTTTAATTGTAATATACGAGCATAACGACCGCCCGTGTTGCGGTGCGGTGCTCATTTTTAGAAAGTTTATTTTATAAATTGATAAACACTAAGGCTATTCGTAATGGGGCGTTACCTGGGCCCAATAAAGCCCTATAACGCCCCCCATAACGCCCACCCCCACTACGCAGGGGCGTTATGGGGCGTTATGAGCAAAAAATCGGAGAGGGGCGTCAGGCTTATAACGCGCAAAAGGGGGGAGAATGTTTGAGATATAGCCGTTGAACGGCTATATCAACAGATATATTTTTTTTAATTTAATCCATTTTTTTATAAATCTCACACTATATATATATCACTCCATTCATTTTTTAACTCAATCCTCTCATTCTCTCTCAATCCTCACTAAATCCTCCCATTTTTTTAAAAAAAATGGGCTCTCCCTCTTCCTCCACTCTATTCGGTTTCTTCGACGATGAAGAAGACGAGGTTGTTTCCGCCGTAATTCAACTTTTTGACGTGCCGGTACCACGCCCGGTTATTAAGTGGAGACATCTTGAACGTGATCGTAATGCGGCCAATGATAATTTGATGAGAGACTATTTTGGGCCCACCCCGCTCTACTCCGATGAGACGTTCAAAACTCGGTTTCGAATAACCAAACGGTTATTTTTACGTATAGCTAAGGATTTGGAAGAACATTCACCGTATTTTAGGCAACGGTACGAGGCCACTGGAAAGCTTGGGTTCACTTACATTCAAAAGTGTACGTCGGCGATAAAAATTCTTGCGTTCGGCAACACTACGGATATCAACGATGAGTATTTGAAGATGGCCGAGAAGACAACGAGAGATACGGTGGAGGAATTTTGCAAAGGCCTTGCCGACTTGTACACGACGCGGTATTTGAGAAAACCAACTTGGAACGACATGCAAAAACTATACGATCACCACGAAGAAGTTCATGGTTTACCGGACATGATTGGAAGTATAGATTGCATGCATTGGACTTGGGATAATTGTCCAACCAAATGGCGAGGACATCACACGAGGGGTGATCAGAAAGGTCCATCGGTTATTTTGCAAGCCGTATGCTCAAACGATCGTTGGATTTGGTACGCCTACATTAATTAAATAAACTAATTTATCTAATTAACGTTTATAATAATCAATATTATTATTTTCACCGATAAATAATTATTAACAATTAATAATTATATTTCTGCTTTTATTATTAATAAATTAATAATATTAGGAAATGATTAATTATTATTTATATCACTATAAATAACAATATTAAATCATTTCTGTTTTTGCAGAATGACGTTTACTAATTAAACGTGTTCGGTTCTTGTTGCCCTCAGTGTAACTCTTACAGGCCACAATCGGGTCGGGTTCTTAGATATTGTCGGGTCTGGACATATAATATCCAACAGACTCCCACTTAGGCAGATCCTGACAAGATCTAAGATGTAGACAGAGGTGCTCTAGCTACACATGACTACTCCAACCAGTTGTGACACCTTAAGTCGACGACCAAGGCATATCAGTTACAAAGCAACCTGATATTGGACTTATGGTAGTTATTGTTAGTCATTGTTCCCTTCTATATTCGACATCCATTGAACAATAAGGAATGGATTCAATTCAACTTATCTTAAGTTTAATGTGTCTCGATCTCGATTGCAAGTGTTCCCATCAAACACACAGTAAGTTTGGGTAAAGCCTTACACTTAGCACTTGGAATCAATGAGAGGGCCCATGATGTCTCACTGCTGCATTGTAAATGAAAGAGTACAGAATCCCATATTGACTACATGCAGCTCTCACTAAACTTCAGATCTATTCCCAAAAGTAGCCTTTATGACTGGCTTTTACGCTACTGCGGTTGACTACAATCAAAGAATAAACCCTGGTAACCGGGAGGTAGCACATGAATCTCAGGTCAAAGGATATGAATGTGTTTACCATTAATCAATTCATCTTGTTATTGAATCAAAGAAGATGATTTGATTCGAGTTACGTCCAACGTCATTCTCCAATGAGGCCTGTGAGTTTGGATCGTCAACAACTATGAGTCCAAAGTCAGAATAGTCTTATTTCAGATTCGTTCCCACGATTCTGACTGACTACGAACACTTTTGAATAATATGTATGTGTATTCTCTAGCATTATTCCCAAATGATGCTTGTAAGTTTGGAGAGTTAACGCGTCTACATTTGATTCGTTTGCACGATCCTGATGGAGCGTTGAGAATACTACATATCTATTCAGGGATGATAAATGTATTAAAATCGAACACAGGTATATAACTCTGAATTTTTTTAACCCTTTAAAATGAAATTCGAATAATAAATATAACTGTTACAATTCGTACATCCAAATACTAAATCAAATTTTGGCTTATTGTGCTGATATTTCATATAAAGTATGTGATATTTAAATGATAGTTTCCTATTCATTTATAGCCAAATTTTTGATATCGTGTTAATTTTCTTTTATTTAAATGTTTCTATACTTCCACCATTGTTTCATAAACAGTGAGGTATGCTCAAGTGATATGTGATAATAAGTGTCCTTGGTGAACACTATAAATCTGTGTTATCACATAACCCGTCTTCAATGATTACTCATTAATCATCCTAAGACTTTGAATGAACTAATTCATTCTTAGGTCACTTGAGATGGCTTATGACTATATCAATACAATTTCTTTTGTTATGATATACCTCCATTTATGTCGCTTACAGTGACATCTATATAATAACTCTTTATTATACCTTTTTGTTCAAAATTCCTAATGATTTTGAACTAGCCCTAGAAGTGACTTGTCTCTGTGGATCTTCATCCAGAGTTTTCATTTATGCAAGTAACTTCTCAATCATCCGATTATTTAAATCCAAGGTTTAATTTCAATTAAATCAAACTACTTAGGCCATTATGTAATTATCATAAACATGATTATTAACATAGTGCTCCCACTTGCCTTTATAGATCTAGCGTTCTTTAAGAATATCAATTCAAACCTATAGGTTATTAGCAAAAAGTTTTGCTTAAATCTATCTTGGTCTACTAATTAGAACAATTTAATCTTGTAATAAGATACAAGATTGTGGGTTTGAATATTTATGCGATCCGGCGCATATTTGATATCTTAATTTTATGAAACCGAATCATCTTAGATCAAGTATCTAATATAGATTCACGTTTCATTCTTTAAATGATGGATTATGGAATATTCTTCAATAAGAATGTCAGGTCCCATTCAAATCCATCTCCTTTAGAACGCTCACATTTTTCTGATTTAGACAACATTTGTTTAGTCAGATAAATGTTCACATATTTCTGATTTAAGGCAACAACTTGTTGGTCAGATAGTGTGATATCTATATGGTTATACTTGAATTCCTTCAAGTTCACCATTATAGTTCATGTTTCCTTACAGTCCAATACTTAAAAGAATTGCTTCCTTTCTCTTGGATGAAACATTAATCCCTAAGGATTCAAGAAGTATATATTATCGTCAAGTGTAGTTAATTGCAAGAACTATTTCTTGGTAATAGAATTGAGTAGGTAAGTTATGGATTGGATGGTTAGGGTAATTTTGGCAAATGGGGTATCTTATATGTTTAAGCTTCAATTTCTTGATGCTTAAGTTTCCTGGATTCAAGAGTTAACAATTTAACTTTGCAGGATTTCGAATTTTAATTTACAACTATTTGTATATAAAATTCAAATATAGGAATATTAAGGTAATGGTATTTATTAGTTATTTATCATCCAAATGATTATTACCATTAATCAAGGCTGATGATTCTAACTTCTTTGAGCAGATTCTTGATCAAATCAATAATCATAATGCTCATTTTACAGGTCGTATCAAATATGAACATTTGTGAAGTTATAAATGATTCAATGTCTAATAGCTTATTGATTTTCTTCATGTCAAGATGTTGAATTTCAATGAGCTATTAATCAGTCAAGTGATTATTAGACAAATCATGATTACATCTAGCAATTACAAGGATCACATATCCTTTATGCTTATGATGTGTTCATGATTGCGTGAATCATATTCATCAGGCTATGCGTTATGTTGTTTTGAACTCATAATCAGAAGACTAACTGAGAAACAATTTCAAGAGTCAAACGATTATTCAAACGATGCAAAAGATAATATCAAACAAAATCAAAAGCAAACCATGTTCAAAAATGGGAAATCAAACAAGTATTCATCCTGGACGCAGCCAGGGAAAACAAACAAAAATGTTTTAGAATACTACAAAGTTAATTAATTTAGATGTGAGCCAACCCTGGTTGCCATGAGGTGCAAACGAGCTTCACGATCTTCTTGGTTTTGATCCCATCATTTTCAAGTTCCTACAAAGTATAAAGTGTGTAAGCAAAGCTTTCACATTTTGTGGAATTAGAAAAATGAAACATAAGGCTAAATACCTCCAGAAGAACTCTCGCCATTCTTTTGAGCCTTAACCTTGGCAAGTGTAAGTCCCAAAACGATCCTTACACGATATCAACGATCAATCGAAGGTGCGGAATCCCGACGATTGATTGATTCAAGAACAAAGATGAGAAATTAAATAAAAGAGAATAAGAACAATCAAATAAAGATTATTAATTAATTACACCTTAACCGTTGCACACGAATCACTGATTCGTCTGGTACAAGAATTCTCTCTGGCTTTCCTAGCTCCACGCAATCTCCTTCCCTCTCTGTCAAATTCGTGAACACTTGATATGAGGGATTAAGTTTGCTTTTATAACAAACTTAACCGTAATCCCTCTAAACCGGATCAGGCCCAATATCTAAACCCAATTACAATCTAGCCCACAGACACTTTACTAGCTATTACAAGCCCAACACTATAACTAACATTTAATATTGCAAGCCTCATAATTCTAGGTTCTACACTCTTCTCCTAGGCTTGTGATATTAAATGTCTTTGACCTTCAGTCTTCAACTTTGCAATCTTATTTTGGCTTGAACTTGTGTTGGTGAAGACCCTTCCTTCAGCAATCTTCAGTGCTTTCTCTCAATCAGCATCAGCTTGGACTTCTAAGGATGAACAAGTAATGAGATGAGGATTCTCAAATACTTGCTCATTCTCGAAAACCGTTGAGTCCTTGCTGAATCATCAGTAACTATCTTGACTTGTCATTAACTTTAGAGGATAAATTTTGAAAACCCCTGTCTTGACATTTTTGAATTTCTTGTTGTGACTGCTCTACATCTTTTCATCATTCAGCTTCCCTTAAACTTGCGAATGGTATCTTTTGAGACTTCAGAAGCTTCACTTGAAAAACCAACAAACTTCCCCTGAGCATAGGGTAAGTCCTTTTCCAACTGGTTTTTCAACTTGATCAGAAGTAGAGTTCTTGCTTTGGTCAACTGATTCCTTGACTTTCTTGTCCATGAGTTGTCTTTTCCACTTAACCTGTCAAACACAACATGGAACAGACACTAACCAGACAATGATCACTGGTTATCGGGTTAGCATTATTTAACCAAAAAAAACCTTATCATAGGTTTCGGGTTTCCTTTAAATACTTCCCCTGAACCCGAGGACTCTTCACATTATCTTCCCCTGAGATTCTGGAGGGGTGATACATTCTTGCATAAAACCCATAAAAAACTTATTAAAACCTTTAAATTAACCTGGCCATGGTTAAAAAAAAACTTAAGATAACACAAAAGAAAAAAATAAAATAAAACAAACATACCAAATTTCTAAACGAGAAGGTTTTATTTGGGATCAAGCCGTATGAATCTGACCGAGGAACCCTTTTCAGCTTCTGTTACTCGAACACGTCCAAGTGATTGCCAATATACGGATCCACTTTAAACTCTAATCCTTTTCTTTATCAGGCTGTTTGTCACTTTGTTATCTTTTATTGTGTAATAATTATGAACAGCAAGTGGGTTTCAACAAATCCTAGGTACATGTTATTACACACTATCAAGCATATAAATTCCCTACCACATATTTTCACAACCTGAACCAGAAGTTTGAAACTGAGCTCGAGACTTGGTTGAGAAGAGAAAGAATAGATCACATAGATGTTTTGGGTATAATATACAAAGTCAACTGAATTTTTGAAACATTTTTAATAATGCTCTCATTAGTGACAAAGGCTGAGGGTTTTGGACACTTGAGGGTCTCTTTTCTTGTGCTCTTTGGCATCTTTTGGGTGTATACATACAATTTTTTTTTTAATTTTTTCTTAATTGTATATATTATTTAAGGTGATCTATAAGCACGTATGTATGGACAACTCCAGGTCATTGCTCACGCAAAGCAGAGGAGAGCCTTACATACACGTGAAGCATCCCCAGGTCATTGCTCACGCAAAGCAAAGAGGACACCGACTTTTTGAGCTCAATTTCACACTCTTGGAGACAAGCGTGTGTATCGGGAACTTGAACATGCAGTCAAATAGTAATGCAATTAACCTAAGTGTTGTTACCCAAAAAATGCCATACGTTATCTTTAAGTGCGTAACGCATACCTTTTCAGATTTAATAGCCGAGCCTACCAGCATATCACCATGGATCATGTCTTTCACATCTGCCTTACGCGTGTCAGCCATCTCCAAGACGGAATTTTATTTCACTTCCCCCCTTCTCAAGCAAACAAACAAAAGCTTAAAAATTAAAAAGCACAATTTTTTAGGGGTACTATTTCATCTTTTCTATTCTTCCCCTTGCTTTTTGAATTTTAATAACAACTCAAACATTTTTATTTATTTATTTATTTATTTATTTTAATAAACATGCGGACACATCACCAAATATCTTACTAAAACTGGCCAAGCTAACCTTCAAAGTTTATCTTTTGAAAAATTTCAGAAATGGGTTTTTGTTTTATGCACAACCATACTTCACATCAAATTAACCAAGAAATAAACAATTCAGACAGTGTTATCTTTTCTGATGTTTTTTTAGAATTACCTCCCACAAGGAGGTCATACTCCCCATTAAGATCTGCATGTCATGCAGTAGAGAGATGTCTCCTATCTTGTGCCTGGAACAATCACTATCACAAACAGGCAAACAAGGTTAATGAAAGTCCTCCTTGACTGTTCCTGCACAAGGTGAGAGATCAGTTAGCCATAGGTACCCAGGCCATTGTGGTTCTGGGTAGTCCTGAAGCATCAATAAATGGAACTTCTGTTAAAAACACTCCCTTTGAGAAATCAGGAATTTGAGTTGCCGCTGCCTTTGATTTTGGTTTCCAAATTCCAGGTGATTTGAAAGTTGTTTTAGTCACCTTTGAAGTAGTGACTTTAGGTACTTCAACCTTCTTCATTTCAGGTTTCCTTTTCAAAACAGTTTTAGTTACCTTTGGAGGGATAACTTTAGGTTTGTCAACTTTGTGTTGTTTTGAAATTGGTTTCTTCACCTTTTTATGAAAATTTTCATAATTTGGAAAAACATATTTTTGATTTGAAAATTTTCTTTGCTCTTTGGCAGCGCCCCAATGTTGATCAGAGGGTTTTATCTTAGGAGAAACAGTCTTCATTGCCTTAGGCGGTTGCACCTTCATTGGCTTAGACTTAACTGATTCCTGAGACGAAACACTCCGACTTTGCGATAATATGGCTCATAGGGGCGATAGAGACAATTTCGGGAAATGTGACCAGGATTGCCACAATTAAAGAATGTCTGCTTCTTGAGATAGAAGTCAGACGTGTAACCGTTTGTCTTTAGCTGCTAAGGTGGAGCACCATTTGCTTGTGTCTGCATCTTTGACCTGTTTGCAGATCTTGGGTTGACTGTGGACTGGTTCCTCAAAGCTTGACTTGAATCTATCTTTTCAGTTCTTGTGCTCCATATATTCTTTGATGTCGAGGCAACATTTCTACAACTGCAACTGCATGAGCCTACTGATGAAACTGGAGACTTGTTTGTCATCTTGGGCCTTTTAATCTTGATAGGAACAAAAGTTGGAGGCTTGTTGGTGATCTTGGGCCTTATGCTCTTAGTGTCAGATGATAAACCACCATCATGACCCAAGCCTTTGAACTTAGTGGTGAATGAGGGTCTCTCTTCTCCTTCAACCAGAATGAACATAGACCTTGTTGTCATGAATATCTTACCATTGGGCCTTGTAGTCATCACCACTCGTTCCCGCTTTACCTCATCCACAACTTTGGAATAAGGAGTCTCGATCTTTGGATAAGGAACCAACTTTTCTTCATCGGCTCTCTTCACCTCACTGGAGCTTGAGCTTGCACACTCAGTAGTGTTATTAGACTGAGTTGCTTCAGTGGTTGTCTTTTCATCTTCATGTACTGGTTGAGGCCCATATACCATGGTTGCTTCATTCAAGGACTCTTTCAGCAATTCATCGGCAGTTTGGGGCACTTTGATGTATTCATGTTGTAGTGAGGGAGGAAAATTTCCATCCCCGAGGCCAGATGTTTCTTTTACATGCTCGAGTCACTCCTCTGATTTGAATAAAGCATGATGAGAGGCCATCATTTTCTTTTGAATAACATGATGTTTCTCAAGGGTAGATTGGGAAGTGTCAAGTTTGGTTCTTAGTTCCTCCACCTCCTTAGTTAGCTCTTCTACCTTAGCGTTAGCAAGCCCAAGATAGGTGCTTTTATTACTCACCTAAGTTTGAAGATTCTTAATATCTAATTTGGCTGCTTCTAGTTTTTCTCTGAATGTTTTACTCTTAGCTTTGTACTCCCGAAGGTCTCTATCAGATAATTCACGATTTTTACACTCGTTTGTAAACCTGCTCTCCCATTCTTTAATCAAAGCACATCACGTGGGGTTTGAGCATTCCTCGCAGTTACAGATCCAAGCTCCATCAACATGATTGATCTTCCGCTTTTCCTCCTCTTTTTCACGGAATGTCCGGAAAAGATATTTCTCCTGACTGAGTTCTTCACCTAAAGACTCTATCCTCTTTTTGTGGGGTTCGATTTGTTTTAGATGAATCTTTAGTTTGTACTCTGCATTGAGACGGTCTCTTTCTTTAGTTCGAAACAGTTGCTTATATTGTTCGATTGATTCGGAGCATGCCGAGTTCGAACATATCTGAGTTTGATCACTCACAAGAGGAGATGCAACTTGAGTACTTGTCATTTTCTTCTTTGGAAGAACTTCTGGATCAAATATGAACTGAAAGACTTGAACGAATTGAAAAGGGATGGATCGAAAAGTCTCAACTGGATCGGAAAGACAGCTTTTCGATCGGGCAGAGTTTCGGCTCGACCGAAAAGTGTAAGCTGATCTAAAAGTCACGAAGGGACTTTCCGATCGAAAGGCGAAGCTGATCGGAAGTCACGAAGGGACTTTCCGATCGAAACAGAGCTGATCGAAAAGTCACGAAGGGACTTTCCGATCGAAAGGCGAAGCTGATCAAAAAGTCACGAAGGGACTTTCCGATTGAAAGGCGAGCTGATGGAAAAGTCACGAAGGGACTTTCCGATCGAAAGGCGAGGTGATCGAAAAGTCACGAAGGGACTTTCCGATCGAAATGGAGCTGATCGAAAGGTCACAAGGGGACTTTCTCGATCAAAATGGGCTTGACGTATGTGCCTTTCGATCAAGGGGTCGATTGAAAAGCCTTGAACCGGTTCGAAAAGCCAAAAAAAAATTCGATCGAAATAAGGGTCAAAGCCACAGATTTCGATCGAGGGGCTTATGAAGTCCTAGCAGCCTGCTTCTGTCCTGTGCGAAACCTCTAAAAACAATCACAAGAAACTCACAAACAAAACCGTTAGAAACACCTTGAAACACTTGGAGCAAAAATATGAAAACTGAAAATGTAAAACCATATATGGATCGTTTCCAGATCATAGAATGATAGAGACGGAAGTTTGTCATTCAATTATAATCAAATGATTACAATACCGAGAGAGTATACATCAATTAAGTTCTGGAGGAGGTTTGGACAGAACCTCCTCTCTCTCACAGTTCACACAGAGAAATGACCAAACTTAGAGATGATCAACATACTAACACCTATTTATAGGTTGGATGGTCAGCGTACCACATAGGCTCCGTACCAACTGGTACGGGCGGACCACCCAGCGTACCATCTGGTACGCTGGTTAGTATGTTGACCCTCTCACATACAATAAACCCTATACATTCAATCTATTCTATTCGTACAGTAACGGCCACACACAGAAACTTGTCCTAACAGATTCCCCCTTGGACGTTACTGTCGAATGTAAATCTTTAACTTCAAGCAATCTTCAGTCAGTCTGCTGCAGACGCCTTATCTTCAGCAAACTCCCCTTGACCGAAACTTCAGGTATGCAGGAAACAGTTCAGAATCTTGTACAATCGCCACAACAAATAAAGTTCCCCCTCGCTTCAAACACTTCCACATCAGGCAAAAGATAACGGTTCACTTCATTAGTCGTTCCCGGCAGTTGTTTAAGATCTTTTAAACATCACTACATTTTGACAGAAATCTTCAATCTTCACCGAATTGTAATACATTCTGATCTTGATGAAAACAGACACGATCAGCATCTTCAATCATAGAAATTCCCCCTCAGAATGAAATCCATCCCAATATATCAACAATCAAAGGCTATAACGTCAACTTCATGACTTAACAATGTATCGAGCATTTGATTAGAGAGTTCCAAACCATAATCGAAAACTTTGACATATCGATTTGCACGAACATCAGAATACACCACCTTTCCATGAAGATCAAAAATCACCATCATCCCTGAATTGATTGCTTTTGAATATTCACTTTTTCAATTATGAAACTTTGAAATTTTCAAGGGTCTCAATTTCCCCCTAAACAAGTGACATATTCAATTCTCGATTCCAACCCAGCAAGCAATGTGTGTTTTTCAAGTAGCTTGCAATGGAATCACATATTTTCTTCAGTTTTGTAAGTAATCATAACCATGTCTCTGAATCTCTGTCCATCATCAGAAACAAGTGTTCATGAATCTCTGTCCATCATCACGAACAATGAATACTCACAAACATCTTTTTCAGAGAATTCGACGACTAATTCTTGATAAGCATAAGAATCTGGTAAATCTTCAATCATAATAACCCACAGCTATCGAATCAAGGGTAAACTCGATAACTGATTTAAATCATTGAAATTCCCACGACCTCTCCCCATACCCGATAACCAGCGGATCAACATTGTTGACGGATCATTTGATACGGCGTACCATTTGATTACTTATCAACAAGTCAACGGACCAGGTGATCCGGCGGACCAAGTCAATACCAGCGGATCACACTTGTACGGCGGACCAGAATTGATACGGCGTAACCGTCGCGGACCAGAAAATAACTGCTCCGGATCACGTTGAAGATTGTCTACCTGACCATCTGATCCGGCGGATGAATCAATTGATCCGGCGGTTGAAGATTGCCTGGCGGATGAGCTGCGGACCAGCCGCGGACCAGACCTCAAAAACGCAAAATTCTTCAATTTCACTCCAGATTCAAACTGTTGTCGAATTTCTTCAATCAAACACCACTGTTAGGTGCGAAAATGACTCAGGAAGGTTTGTTTGAACAAAAATAAGCAAAACGACACTGAATCACACCTAATCAGCCATTTAACGTCTCAAAAAACTTCAAAAACTCAAGAACAGGATCTGGAAATTGAACCAACGGCTCTGATACCAGTTGTAAAACCATATATGGATCGTTTCCAGATCATAGAATGGTAGAGACGGAAGTTTGTCATTCAATTATAATCAAATGATTACAATACCGAGAGAGTATACATCAATTAAGCTCTGGAGGAGGTTTGGACAGAACCTCCTCTCTCTCACAGTTCACACAGAGAAATGACCAAACTTAGAGATGATCAACATACTAACACCTATTTATAGGTTGGATGGTCAACGTACCACATAGGCTCCGTACCAACTGGTACGGGCGGACCACCCAGCGTACCATCTGGTACGCTGGTTAGTATGTTGACCCTCTCACATACAATAAACCCTATACATTCAATCTATTCTATTCGTACAGTAACGGCCACACACAGAAACTTGTCCTAACAGATTCCCCCTTGGACGTTACTGTCGAATGTAAATCTTTAACTTCAAGCAATCTTCAGTCAGTCTGCTGCAGACGCCTTATCTTCAGCAAACTCCCCTTGACCGAAACTTCAGGTATGCAGGAAACAGTTCAGAATCTTGTACAATCGCCACAACAAATAAAGTTCCCCCTCGCTTCAAACACTTCCACATCAGGCAAAAGATAACGGTTCACTTCATTAGTCGTTCCCGGCAGTTGTTTAAGATCTTTTAAACATCACTACATTTTGACAGAAATCTTCAATCTTCACCGAATTGTAATACATTCTGATCTTGATGAAAACAGACACGATCAGCATCTTCAATCATAGAAATTCCCCCTCAGAATGAAATCCATCCCAATATATCAACAATCAAAGGCTATAACGTCAACTTCATGACTTAACAATGTATCGAGCATTTGATTAGAGAGTTCCAAACCATAATCGAAAACTTTGACATATCGATTTGCACGAACATCAGAATACACCACCTTTCCATGAAGATCAAAAATCACCATCATCCCTGAATTGATTGCTTTTGAATATTCACTTTTTCAATTATGAAACTTTGAAATTTTCAAGGGTCTCAATTTCCCCCTAAACAAGTGACATATTCAATTCTCGATTCCAACCCAGCAAGCAATGTGTGTTTTTCAAGTAGCTTGCAATGGAATCACATATTTTCTTCAGTTTTGTAAGTAATCATAACCATGTCTCTGAATCTCTGTCCATCATCAGAAACAAGTGTTCATGAATCTCTGTCCATCATCACGAACAATGAATACTCACAAACATCTTTTTCAGAGAATTCGACGACTAATTCTTGATAAGCATAAGAATCTGGTAAATCTTCAATCATAATAACCCACAGCTATCGAATCAAGGGTAAACTCGATAACTGATTTAAATCATTGAAATTCCCACGACCTCTCCCCATACCCGATAACCAGCGGATCAACATTGTTGACGGATCATTTGATACGGCGTACCATTTGATTACTTATCAACAAGTCAACGGACCAGGTGATCCGGCGGACCAAGTCAATACCAGCGGATCACACTTGTACGGCGGACCAGAATTGATACGGCGTAACCGTCGCGGACCAGAAAATAACTGCTCCGGATCACGTTGAAGATTGTCTACCTGACCATCTGATCCGGCGGATGAATCAATTGATCCGGCGGTTGAAGATTGCCTGGCGGATGAGCTGCGGACCAGCCGCGGACCAGACCTCAAAAACGCAAAATTCTTCAATTTCACTCCAGATTCAAACTGTTGTCGAATTTCTTCAATCAAACACCACTGTTAGGTGCGAAAATGACTCAGGAAGGTTTGTTTGAACAAAAATAAGCAAAACGACACTGAATCACACCTAATCAGCCATTTAACGTCTCAAAAAACTTCAAAAACTCAAGAACAGGATCTGGAAATTGAACCAACGGCTCTGATACCAGTTGTAAAACCATATATGGATCGTTTCCAGATCATAGAATGGTAGAGACGGAAGTTTGTCATTCAATTATAATCAAATGATTACAATACCGAGAGAGTATACATCAATTAAGCTCTGGAGGAGGTTTGGACAGAACCTCCTCTCTCTCACAGTTCACACAGAGAAATGACCAAACTTAGAGATGATCAACATACTAACACCTATTTATAGGTTGGATGGTCAACATACCACATAGGCTCCGTACCAACTGGTACGGGCGGACCACCCAGCGTACCATCTGGTACGCTGGTTAGTATGTTGACCCTCTCACATACAATAAACCCTATACATTCAATCTATTCTATTCGTACAGTAACGGCCACACACAGAAACTTGTCCTAACAGATTCCCCCTTGGACGTTACTGTCGAATGTAAATCTTTAACTTCAAGCAATCTTCAGTCAGTCTGCTGCAGACGCCTTATCTTCAGCAAACTCCCCTTGACCGAAACTTCAGGTATGCAGGAAACAGTTCAGAATCTTGTACAATCGCCACAACAAATAAAGTTCCCCCTCGCTTCAAACACTTCCACATCAGGCAAAAGATAACGGTTCACTTCATTAGTCGTTCCCGGCAGTTGTTTAAGATCTTTTAAACATCACTACATTTTGACAGAAATCTTCAATCTTCACCGAATTGTAATACATTCTGATCTTGATGAAAACAGACACGATCAGCATCTTCAATCATAGAAATTCCCCCTCAGAATGAAATCCATCCCAATATATCAACAATCAAAGGCTATAACGTCAACTTCATGACTTAACAATGTATCGAGCATTTGATTAGAGAGTTCCAAACCATAATCGAAAACTTTGACATATCGATTTGCACGAACATCAGAATACACCACCTTTCCATGAAGATCAAAAATCACCATCATCCCTGAATTGATTGCTTTTGAATATTCACTTTTTCAATTATGAAACTTTGAAATTTTCAAGGGTCTCAATTTCCCCCTAAACAAGTGACATATTCAATTCTCGATTCCAACCCAGCAAGCAATGTGTGTTTTTCAAGTAGCTTGCAATGGAATCACATATTTTCTTCAGTTTTGTAAGTAATCATAACCATGTCTCTGAATCTCTGTCCATCATCAGAAACAAGTGTTCATGAATCTCTGTCCATCATCACGAACAATGAATACTCACAAACATCTTTTTCAGAGAATTCGACGACTAATTCTTGATAAGCATAAGAATCTGGTAAATCTTCAATCATAATAACCCACAGCTATCGAATCAAGGGTAAACTCGATAACTGATTTAAATCATTGAAATTCCCACGACCTCTCCCCATACCCGATAACCAGCGGATCAACATTGTTGACGGATCATTTGATACGGCGTACCATTTGATTACTTATCAACAAGTCAACGGACCAGGTGATCCGGCGGACCAAGTCAATACCAGCGGATCACACTTGTACGGCGGACCAGAATTGATACGGCGTAACCGTCGCGGACCAGAAAATAACTGCTCCGGATCACGTTGAAGATTGTCTACCTGACCATCTGATCCGGCGGATGAATCAATTGATCCGGCGGTTGAAGATTGCCTGGCGGATGAGCTGCGGACCAGCCGCGGACCAGACCTCAAAAACGCAAAATTCTTCAATTTCACTCCAGATTCAAACTGTTGTCGAATTTCTTCAATCAAACACCACTGTTAGGTGCGAAAATGACTCAGGAAGGTTTGTTTGAACAAAAATAAGCAAAACGACACTGAATCACACCTAATCAGCCATTTAACGTCTCAAAAAACTTCAAAAACTCAAGAACAGGATCTGGAAATTGAACCAACGGCTCTGATACCAGTTGTAAAACCATATATGGATCGTTTCCAGATCATAGAATGGTAGAGACGGAAGTTTGTCATTCAATTATAATCAAATGATTACAATACCGAGAGAGTATACATCAATTAAGCTCTGGAGGAGGTTTGGACAGAACCTCCTCTCTCTCACAGTTCACACAGAGAAATGACCAAACTTAGAGATGATCAACATACTAACACCTATTTATAGGTTGGATGGTCAACATACCACATAGGCTCCGTACCAACTGGTACGGGCGGACCACCCAGCGTACCATCTGGTACGCTGGTTAGTATGTTGACCCTCTCACATACAATAAACCCTATACATTCAATCTATTCTATTCGTACAGTAACGGCCACACACAGAAACTTGTCCTAACAGAAAAAAAACGAATTACTCCATAAGGTGTAGAAAAATTCAACGATTAAAACCCCGTCAAAATAAATTTGCACCAACTTGAAATGAGTGGCCGTTTATTGCTTCAAAAACCGACTGATGAGGACCACTTATTCTAATTAAACGATGATGACAATTTTGTGAATAATGTGAACTTTAATTTTTTCAATTTAATCTCATAAACGACGTAAGACTTAAACTTTTCGAGACCTTTGATTCGGTCGAAAACCTAAAAAAAATAACTTCACAGACCGACCCCAATTTTGACTCTGTCTACCCTTGTTGACCAAGGGAATTTTCCACCGACCAATAACGTGATGCCCTTCAAACTTAATATGATTTGATTTTTCCAGAATTAATTTTTGAATATGATTAACAGTTTACCAGATTTCGAAATCTCAATATTCACGAAACTTTCAAATCAAATGTGATTTGATTCAGAATTTATACTATAAATATATATTTTTAAACAACTTTTTCAAATAAACAAACTGAGTGAATGATGAATCGTCAGAATAATAAATCAATCACCAAAATGTTTTAAGAACCCTAAGAATTCTTAATTGCCGTCAAACAAAAACAATACTCAAAATGACCCAAAAATCATAAGCAAGCCTTGAATCGGATATCGCGAGAGCCTCGAAACGATGTTTCTTGGCTATGATACCAATTGTAAGTCCCAAAACGATCCTTACACGATATCAACGATCAATCGAAGGTGCGGAATCCCGACGATTGATTGATTCAAGAACAAAGATGAGAAATTAAATAAAAGAGAATAAGAACAATCAAATAAAGATTAGTAATTAATTACACCTTAACCGTTGCACACGAATCACTGATTCGTCTGGTACAAGAATTCTCTCTGGCTTTCCTAGCTCCACGCAATCTCCTTCCCTCTCTATCAAATTCGTGAACATTGATATGAGAGATTAAGTTTGCTTTTATAACAAACTTAACCCTTATCCCTCTAAACTGGATCAGGCCCAATATCTAAACCCAATTACAATCTAGCCCACATACACTTTACTAGCTATTACAAGCCCAACACTATAACTAACATTTAATATTGCAAGCCTCATAATTCTAGGCTCTATAGCAAGGTACTCAGGACAGTTCCTCTTCCAGTGTCCCATCTTGTTACACTCAAAGCATTGGTGCTGATCAGGAGGCGGCACTGCTTTGAAAGTCTTCTTGCCCTTCCCTTTGCCCTTGGCACCAGACTGAGTGGTGGCAGGTTGTTTACGCTTTCCAGTAGTGGAACGCTTCCTCTTACGATCGGGCTTCTTGACACTAGTTGACTTGACCGCCTAGACCGCAGGGGTCTTGTTGGAGGCGATGTTAATCTCAGCAGTTTCAACATCCCATGAAGCTCCGACACTGTCTTCACCAAGTTGTTCATATTATAGTTTACTCTAAACTGAGTGAATGAACTAGATAGTGATTAAAGAATCAGGTCGGTAGCCAATTCCTAAGGAATGGCATACTCGATCTTCTCCAAGCGGTCAATGTACGACTTCATCTTGACCATATGAGGCTGACAGGAGTGCCTTCAGCCATCTTACCTGATATGAGTTTTGTCACAACTTCAAAGCGCTTCTGACGGGCATGCGTTTCAAACATGCCCTTCAGCTGTCCTATCATCTGGAACGCACTCAAGTCCTCCATGTTCTTCTAAAGTTCTGGAGACATAGTGGCCAACATCAGGCATGATACTTGGTTAGCATCCCTTACCAGGCGGTCATGCGCTGCACGAGCAACCGCAGTGTTATTTGCAGACTGTGCAAGCACCGCAGCATCCAATATATGGAGCTTGTTGGCCATCTTGAGATTACGGAACCAGTCAAGGAAGTTAGTGTCATTAAGTTTCCCCTTCTCAAGGATAGACTTAAGTTGGAAGGTGTCATTGGGTGCATTATTTTCGTTGTTGTTAGCCATTGAAACATTAAGACAATTTATTTTAGTATTTTCGATGTTTAACCTAAATTCAATTATGATAAGTTCTAAGTGAATAAAGGGTGGGATCCATTTAACTTAATTACTAAAGGCAGCTGTAGCATGCAATCAATAGTAATTAAAAAAAATAGACAGACAACGATTTTCATTTGTGAGGACCAGTCACAATACCCGTTTATGAGCCCACAATAACATCAAATATTTTATGCGATACGTTTAGCCTCATCTATGCCCACTTCTATTTATAAGGATCCATGTTACGGTGCTATAGCTCTAAAAACGTGACCCCCTGCAAAGTAGAGGAATAGTTATCCGAGGTGGCCACATGTATATGTACGGTGTTGTAGCTCCAATAGTTGTACCTTAAAATACACCCTACATGCCAAGTACGGTGCTGTAGCTCCAATACTGACGTTTCGGTAAATGCATTCCAAGTTGGGTTTGACCTGGGACGGCATAAACTATTGATTTTAGACTTACCAAATAGGGTTATTTAATCAGCTTTTAGTTGGTGATTATTTATCGTAAACCCTGTCATCACTCGGGACAGTCAAATTAGATACCTTAATTAAAAGACTATGTTGTCGCGAAGCATACATAAACAAATGAAGCACACAAGCTATTATAGAGTTTATAATTTTATAAATTTCGAAAAACTCTTTAATTGGTATATATATTTATTGAGTTAAAATACCTTATTTTAAAACTCGATTATCTTTCGATTGTAAATATCTTTTAAACTCTGTAAAACAAATTTTTATGTGTTTTAGTTGGTCAAAAAGGTAAGCAACATAAACAAAATCCATACACATGTATTCGGCCATATTAGGGCATCGATATTGCTAGACCCTCTTAGCAATACCGATCAAGGTCTAAGGGACAGATTAAAACAACACACATGGATGGTCTTCCTTGAGCATCTTGTTGTCTTCTTCGGCTCCCACTGACTCCAAGACTCCTCTTGAACTTGATTGGATCTTCAGGTCTTCGGGTTGAGAAAATTCTTATTTGGGAGACCTGCCAAATGTGATTAAATTGTTAACTCACCAAGTTGTTTATATTATAGTTTACTCTAAACTGTGTGAACGAACTAGATAGTGATTAAAGAATCAGGTCGGTAGCCAATTCCTAAGGAATGGCATACTCGAGCTTCTCCAAGCGGTCAATGTACTACTTCATCTTGACCATATGAGGGCTGACAGGAGTGCCTTCAGCCATCTTACATGATATGAGTTTTGTCACAACCTCATAGCGCTTCTGACGGGCATGCGTTTCAAACATGCCCTTCACCTGTCCTATCATCTGGAAAGCACTCAAGTCCTCCATGTTCTTCTAAAGTTCTGGAGACATAGTGGCCAACATCAGGCAAGATACTTGATTAGCAACCCTTACCAGGAGGTCATGCGCTGCATGAGCAACCGCAGTGTTATTTGCAGGCTGTGCAGGCACCGCAGCATGCAATATATGGAGCTTGTTGGCCATCTTGAGATTGCGGAACCAGTCAAGGAAGTTGGTGTCATTAAGTTTCCCCTTCTCAAGGATAGACTTAAGTTGGAAGGTGTCATTGGGTGCCTTATTTTCGTTGTTGTTAGCCATTTGAAACATTAAGACAATTTATTTAGTATATTCGATGTTTAACCTAAATTCAATTATGATTAGTTCTAAGTGAATAAAGGGTGGGATTCATTTAACTTAATTACTAAAGGCAGCTGTAGCATGCAATCAATAGTAATTAAAAAAATAGACAGACAACGATTTTCATTTGTGAGGACCAGTCACAATACCCGTTTATGAGCCCACAATAACATCAAATGTTTTATGCGATACGTTTAGCCTCATCTATGCCCACTTCTATATATAAGGATCCACGTTACGGTGTTGTAGCTCTAATAACTTGACCCCCTGCAAAGTAGAGGAATAGTTATCCGAGGTGGCCACATGTACATGTACGGTGCTGTAGCTCCAATAGTTGTACCTTAGAATACACCCTACATGCCAAGTACGATGCTGTAGCTCCAATACTGACGTTTCGGTAAATGCAGTCCAAGTTGGGTTTGACCTGGGACGACATAAACTATTAATTTTAGACTTACCAAATAGGGTTATTTAATCAGCTTTTAGTTGGTGATTATTTATCGTAAACCCTGTCATCACTCGGGACAGTCAAATTAGATACCCTAATTAAAAGACTATGTTGTCGCGAAGCATACATAACCAAATGAAGCACACAAGCTATTGTAGAGTTTATAATTTTATAAATTTTGAAAAACTCTTTAATTGGTATATATATTTATTGAGTTAAAATACCTTATTTTAAAACTCAATTATCTTTCGATTGTAAAAATCTTTTAAACTCTGTAAAACAAATTTTTATGTGTTTTAGTTGGTCAAAAAGGTAAGCAACATAAACAAAATCCATACACATGTATTCGGCCATATTAGGGCATCGATATTGCTAGACCCTCTTAGCAATACCGATCAAGGTCTAAGGGACAGATTAAAACAACACACATGGATGGTCTTCCTTGAGCATCTTGTTGTCTTCTTCGGCTCCCACTGACTCCAAGACTCCTCTTGAACTTGATTGGTTCTTCAGGTCTTCGGGTTGAGAAAATTCTTATTTGGGAGACCTGCCAAATGTGATTAAATTGTTAACTCTCCAAGTTGTTCATATTATAGTTTACTCTAAACTGAGTGAACACTAGATAGTGATTAAAGAATCAGGTCGGTAGCCAATTCCTAAGGAATGGCATACTCGAGCTTCTCCAAGTGGTCAATGTACGACTTCATCTTGACCATATGAGGGCTGACAGGAGTGCCTTCAGCCATCTTACATGATATGAGTTTTGTCACAACCTCATAGCGCTTCTGACGGGCATGCGTTTCAAACATGCCCTTCACCTGTCCTATCATCTGGAAAGCACTCAAGTCCTCCATGTTCTTCTAAAGTTCTGGAGACATAGTGGCCAACATCAGGCAAGATACTTGATTAGCATCCCTTACTAGGTGTTACACCCCCAAAAATCCCACGCGCGTTAACGCGCCACAGGGAGCGTGACAAACCATGATCACCGTCCATTAGTTACACCAAACGACCAGTAATTAATAAAAACGTTTCATATTTCATTTTAATATAAATTCAGAGTGTTACAATTGCGAAAGCGTAAATACAATTAAATTATTTATGTAAAAACATCGTCACCCAAGGTGACGTGGCTTGTTCAAAGACACTAAAAGGATTTCAAAGTCTCATGCATGCGTACTCGCGATACTCGAACATCCGCAACCTGAGAAATAACATGCTAAAAAGTGTCAACACAAAGGTTGGTGAGTTCACAGGTTTATCAGTTCAAAACAGTTCCAGTTAATGTAAATCGACTGTTCAACAACAGTCCCAGTTCAATGTAAATCAACTGTTCCTCGATAGTTCAAGTTTAAGTTCAAGGTTGACTGTTCAACAACAGTTCAAGTTCAGTTTAAAATCCAGATAATATATCAATAGTTAGCTAGACTATTTTCAAGAAATCAGTGCACGTTTGACTAGATCAACTAGCTATCCAGTTACTGAAGCTCGACAAGTTCAATTGTGCCTCGTTAAGACTAAGAAGTATATAACACCCGTTCGATATCCAATCGAGTAAGCGAGAATGACCCGGGTGGGGCTTGTCAGGCCCAGTTGATCTACCAATTAAGTTCCCGCTGATGCCACATTGACAGTAACTCTAAAAGTGAGGACTTTATCATAAGTGTGCCACTATCATTCAGGTGATATATTTATCTAAAAGTTCAAGTGTTTGCATGTTAATCTCCCCCAACAGGATTAAAATAGGTAAAAGGGGCCGTGAAACTCACCTTCGGGTGTACAGCAATTTCCAGATAAAATAATAACGACAAGTAGAAAATAGCAGGTC
The DNA here is from genome assembly GCA_039602395.1 of Deinandra increscens subsp. villosa. Lineage (NCBI taxonomy): Eukaryota > Viridiplantae > Streptophyta > Magnoliopsida > Asterales > Asteraceae > Deinandra > Deinandra increscens. The sequence continues at coordinate 28,043,620 of JBCNJP010000024.1, forward strand.
TTGTGTAGTCTACCAAACACCTAACGAGCATACATATACATAAGTGTGTGTTCAATCGAAAACGACTAACTCTAGACCAACAGTGAATCAAATAATGTCAAACTATGACACGACAAGGTTCGATAAATCCAAAACGAGTCGAAGGTAGGCACATTGCCAAAATCATAACGATTTACGAAAGTCGACAGGAGTGTATTATTTATTAATAGTGTAGGTTCATGAGATCGTTTAGGAAAATATGTATATATATATATATATATATATATATATATATATATATATATATATATATTCGAAACCAAATAATAGTTAAATCAATAACGAGTACTCCAAAATGTACTTATGGGTTTATAAATATTTATGTGAATATAAGTCTAATGTTTAGAACGTTTATATCGTAAACTACGTATATTTTTACACAAGTGCAGAGGTTACTAAAACATTCATTTCATATTTCTAAATACGTACATTTATATATATTTTCCAAAAATGTATTCTTTTATAAATCACTGTTAAATAACCAAATACTTTATATAAAAAAATCACTTTATATGAACCCATGAGGTCACGAGTCTACGAGAAATTCTACGGGTCCAGAATGACATGAAGAACGATTGGTGATGGGTTTTGAGTCAAGAAAAGGGTCGAAAACATCAAAATAAAATAAAATAGCAAAACTAGAGGTCACCAGGTTCGAACCTGTGACCTCTGGTTCTTACTCCAGCGCTCTGACCACCAGGGCAGTAGCCAGTTTTGAATTATTGCCAAACCAGAATCGTTTTAACTACAACACTGGGCAGAAATCGGTTTTTCTTAAAAAAAACAGAAATGTTTTGGGGCGAATGGGGTTTGAACTAGGGACCTGCGCGTTATAAATCACAAGCCTTACCACTACGCCATGACTTTGATTACGATTTAAAAAAAGAAATCAAATCTTATATAAAGTAGCGCAGCATCACCTTCTTCTTCATTAAAAACCCTAACGAACCAGACTAAATTTCCAGTCACCGGAGGAACCGGAAATGACGACCCCAATACACAAAGGCAATCGATTAACCTAGGTTAGTAGTTACCTCAAATCGAGGGTGAAAAGCGATCCATTTTGTTTATGTCGAAGCCACAACCGAAGACGACGTCGGATCTCCGATGCCTCTCGTCCTCCTGTTGTGCTTGTTCCCTCTACGCGCGACCCAAACGCCGACGTGAAATCTCCAGTATGTTGCGACATTGAAGGGCTACGGTGGTTGCCGGAATCTCGCCGGCGACGGGGGTGGTGTCGCAAGACGGAAACGAGAGAGAGAGAAGGGGTGGAGATGTGCTTGTGGTACAAATGACGGGAATGAGAGGGTTGCAGAACAAAATCGATTGAGAGGGTTATGGTGATAATTGTTATGATAGATCGGCTTCCGTAACCGATCGCTATTGATGACCGGAATTAAATCGCATGCGGCCGACGGTTGAGAAGATTTTACATTTAAATGTCATCAATTAGAGTTTGGTAAAATGACAACATTGATCCCTCTACTTTCATAACAAGGATTCAAGTTTGTATAATGACGATGTCGACCCCTCCATGTTTGTTTGGTTTAAATAAGTTTAGGAATTGGCAATTTCGGTCCCTCAAAATTTATAAACCTCTAACAGGCTCTACGAAATTAACGGGAATGTTGACTAATTAGAATAAGTCAAATATATTTCACGTGACATTTATAAAATATATAAACCTTGGGTAGTCACATACAATCAATAATAATAATCCATAAATATTTATTTATATTCATATAAAATCATAGGCAATAGCCCACATAAAGTCATAAAACTATACGTATAATTACGTGACACATTGCTACATAAAATCATAGAATAAATTATGTGAATACATATATCACATAAAATCAAAAGTTTAGCTGTCACATAAAATGACAAACATTCACCTGAAATTGTAACGTATGGTTTACATAAAATCATAAAATATCAACCTTCTAGACTTGAGTGCAAGCTCGTATAGTCAACACATAAATGTCAAACCCCTAATTTGCTAAAGTCAACATAGTCAACACATAAATGTTTACATAACATTTATAACAGTTAAAGTAAATGTTCTCACGACATTTATATCGGTTTAATTTATTTAAATCACGAAAAGGTCTGAAAAGACGGATTGTCACACCAGGCGCTCATGCGCTGCACGAGCAACCGCAGTGTTATTTGCAGGCTGTGCAGGCACCGCAACATCCAATATATAGAGCTTGTTGGCCATCTTGAGATTGTGGAACCAGTCAAGGAAGTTGGTGTCATTAAGTTTCCCCTTCTCAAGGATAGACTTAAGTTGGAAGGTGTCATTGGGTGCATTATTTTCGTGTTTGTTAGCCATTTGAAACATTAAGACAATTTATTTTAGTATTTTCGATGTTTAACCTAAATTCAGTTATGATAAGCTCTAAGTGAATAAAAGGGTGGGATCCATTTAACTTAATTACTAAATGCAGCTGTAGCATGCAATCAATAGTAATTAAAAAAATAGACAGACAACGATTTTCATTTGTGAGGACCAGTCACAATACCTGTTTATGAGCCCATAATAACATCAAATGTTTTATGCGATACGTTTAGCCTCATCTATGCCCACTCCTATTTATAAGGATCCACGTTACAGTGCTGTAGCTCTAATAACGTGACCCCCTGCAAAGTAGAGGAATAGTTATCCGAGGTGGCCACATGTACATGTACGGTGCTGTAGCTCCAATAGTTGTACCTTAGAATAAACCCTACATGCCAAGTACGGTGCTGTAGCTCCAATATTGACGTTTCGGTAAATGAATTCCAAGTTGGGTTTGACCTGGGACGGCATAAACTATTAATTTTAGACTTACCAAATAGGGTTATTTAATCAGCTTTTAGTTGGTGATTATTTATCGTAAACCCTGTTATCACTCGGGACAGTCAAATTAGATACCCTAATTCAAAGACTATGTTGTCGCGAAGCATACATAACCAAATGAAGCACACAAGCTATTGTAGAGTTTATAATTTTATAAATTTCGAAAAACTCTTTAATTGGTATATATATTTATTGAGTTAAAATACCTTATTCTAAAACTCAATTATCTTTCGATTGTAAAAATCTTTTAAACTCTGTAAAACAAATTTTTATGTGTTTTAGTTGGTCAAAAAGGTAAGCAACATAAACAAAATCCATACACATGTATTCGGCCATATTAGGGCATCGATATTGCTAGACCCTCTTAGCAATACCGATCAAGGTCTAAGGGACAGATTAAAACAACACACATGGATGGTCTTCCTTGAGCATCTTGTTGTCTTCTTCGGCTCCCACTGACTCCAAGACTCCTCTTGAACTTGATTGGTTCTTCAGGTCTTCGGGTTGAGAAAATTTTTATTTGGGAGACCTGCCAAATGTGATTAAATCGTTAACTCACCAAGTTGTTCATATTTTAGTTTACTCTAAACTGAGTGAACACTAGATAGTGATTAAAGAATCAGGTCGGTAGCCAATTCCTAAGGAATGGCATACTAGAGCTTCTCCAAGCGGTCAATGTACGACTTCATCTTGACCATATGAGGGCTGACAGGAGTGCCTTCAGCCATCTTACATGATATGAGTTTTGTCACAACCTCATAGCGCTTCTGACGGGCATGCGTTTCAAACATGCCCTTCACCTGTTCTATTATCTGGAAAGCACTCAAGTCCTCCATGTTCTTCTAAAGTTCTGGAGACATAGTGGCCAACATTAGGCAAGATACTTGATTAGCATCCCTTACCAGGCGCTCATGCGCTGCACGAGCAACCGCAGTGTTATTTGCAGGTTGTGCAGGCACCGCAACATCCAATATATAGAGCTTGTTGGCCATCTTGAGATTGCGGAACCAGTCAAGGAAGTTGGTGTCATTAAGTTTCCCCTTCTCAAGGATAGACTTAAGTTGGAAGGTGTCATTGGGTGCATTATTTTCGTTGTTGTTAGCCAATTGAAACATTAAGACAATTTATTTTAGTATTTTCGATGTTTAACCTAAATTTAATTATGATAAGTTCTAAGTGAATAAAGGGTGGGATCCATTTAACTTAATTACTAAAGGCAGCTGTAGCATGCAATCAATAGTAATTAAATAAATAGACAGACAACGATTTTCATTTATGAGGACCAGTCACAATACCCGTTTATGAGCCCACAATAACATCAAATGTTTTATGCGATACGTTTAGCCTCATCTATGCCCACTTCTATTTATAAGGATCCATGTTACAGTGCTGTAGCTCTAATAACGTGACCCCCTGACAAAGTAGAGGAATAGTTATCCGAGGTGGCCACAT
>JBCNJP010000024.1:28048452-28064452 GCA_039602395.1 Deinandra increscens subsp. villosa
AAAGGGTGGGATCCATTTAACTTAATTACTAAAGGCAGCTGTAGCATGCAATCAATAGTAATTAAAAAAATAGACAGACAACGATTTTCATTTGTGAGGACCAGTCACAATACCCGTTTATGAGCCCACAATAACATCAAATGTTTTATGCGATACGTTTAGCCTCATCTATGCCCACTTCTATTTATAAGGATCCACGTTACGGTGCTGTAGCTCTAATAACGTGACCCCCTGCAAAGTAGAGGAATAGTTATCCGAGGTGGCCACATGTACATGTACGGTGCTGTAGCTCCAATAGTTGTACCTTAGAATACACCCTACATGCCAAGTACGGTGCTGTAGCTCCAATACTGACGTTTCGGTAAATGCATTCCAAGTTGGGTTTGACCTGGGACGACATAAACTATTAATTTTAGACTTACCAAATAGGGTTATTTAATCAGCTTTTAGTTGGTGATTATTTATCGTAAACCCTGTCATCACTCGGGACAGTCAAATTAGATACCCTAATTAAAAGACTATGTTGTCGCGAAGCATACATAACCAAATGAAGCACACAAGCTATTGTAGAGTTTATAATTTTATAAATTTTGAAAAACTCTTTAATTGGTATATATATTTATTGAGTTAAAATACCTTATTTTAAAACTCAATTATCTTTCGATTGTAAAAATCTTTTAAACTCTGTAAAACAAATATTTATGTGTTTTAGTTGGTCAAAAAGGTAAGCAACATAAACAAAATCCATACACATGTATTCGGCCATATTAGGGCATCGATATTGCTAGACCCTCTTAGCAATACCGATCAAGGTCTAAGGGACAGATTTAAACAACACACATGGATGGTCATCCTTGAGCATCTTGTTGTCTTCTTCGGCTCCCACTGACTCCAAGACTCCTCTTGAACTTGATTGGATCTTCAGGTCTTCGGGTTGAGAAAATTCTTATTTGGGAGACCTGCCAAATGTGATTAAATTGTTGACTCACCAAGTTGTTCATATTATAGTTTACTCTAAACTGAGTGAACGAACTAGATAGTGATTAAAGAATCAGGTCGGTAGCCAATTCCTAAGGAATGGCATACTCGAGCTTCTCCAAGCGGTCAATGTACGACTTCATCTTGACCATATGAGGGCTGACAAGAGTGCCTTCAGCCATCTTACATGATATGAGTTTTGTCACAACCTCATAGCGCTTCTGACGGGCATGCGTTTCAAACATGCCCTTCACCTGTCCTATCATCTAGAAAGCACTCAAGTCCTCCATGTTCTTCTAAAGTTCTGGAGACATAGTGGCCAAAATCAGGCAAGATACTTGATTAGCATCCCTTACCAGGCGGTCATGCGCTGCACGAGCAACCACAGTGTTATTTGCAGGTTGTGCAGGCACTGCAGCATCCAATATATGGAGCTTGTTGGCCATCTTGAGATTGCGGAACGAGTCAAGGAAGTTGGTGTCATTAAGTTTCCTCTTCTCAAGGATAGAATTAAGTTGGAAGGTGTCATTGGGTGCATTATTTTCGTTGTTGTTAGCCATTTGAAACATTAAGACAATTTATTTTAGTATTTTCGATGTTTAACCTAAATTCAATTATGATAAGTTCTAAGTGAATAAAGGGTGGGATCCATTTAACTTAATTACTAAAGGCAGCTGTAGCATGCAATCAATAGTAATTAAATAAATAGACATACAACGATTTTATTTGTGAGGACCAGTCACAATACCCGTTTATGAGGCCACAATAACATCAAATGTTTTATGTGATACGTTTAGCCTCATCTATGCCCACTTCTATTTACAAGGATCCACGTTACGGTGCTATAGCTCTAATAACGTGACCCCCTGCAAAGTAGAGGAATAGTTATCCGAGGTGGCCACATGTACATGTACGGTGCTGTAGCTCCAATAGTTGTACCTTAGAATACACCCTACATGCCAAGTACGGTGCTGTAGCTCCAATACTGTCGTTTCGGTAAATGCATTCCAAGTTGGGTTTGACATGGGACGACATAAACTATTAATTTTAGACTTACCAAATAGGGTTATTTAATCAGCTTTTAGTTGGTGATTATTTATCGTAAACCCTGTCATCACTCGGGACAGTCAAATTAGATACCCTAATTAAAAGACTATGTTGTCGCGAAGCATACATAACCAAATGAAGCACACAAGCTATTGTAGAGTTTATAATTTTATAAATTTCGAAAAACTCTTTAATTGGTATATATATTTATTGAGTTAAAATACCTTATTTTAAAACTCAATTATCTTTCGATTGTAAAAATCTTTTAAACTCTTTAAAACAAATTTTTATGTGTTTTAGTTGTTCAAAAGGGTAAGCAACATAAACAAAATCCATACACATGTATTCGGCCATATTAGGGCATCGATATTGTTAGACCCTCTTAGCAATACCGATCAAGGTCTAAGGGACAAATTAAAACAACACACATGGATGGTCTTCCTTGAGCATCTGGTTGTCTTCTTCGGCTCCCACTGACTCCAAGACTCCTCTTGAACTTGATTGGATCTTCAGGTCTTCGGGTTGAGAAAATTCTTATTTGGGAGACCTGCCAAATGTGATTAAATTGTTAACTCACCAAGTTGTTCATATTAAAGTTTACTCTAAACTGAGTGAACGAACTAGATAGTGATTAAAGAACCAGGTCGGTAGCCAATTACTAAAGAATGACATACTCGAGCTTCTCCAAGCGGTCAATGTAGGACTTCATCTTGACCATATGAGGGCTGACAGGAGTGCCTTCAGCCATCTTACATGATATGAGTTTTGTCACAACCTCATAGCGCTTCTGACGGGCATTAGTTTCAAACATGCCCTTCAGCTGTCCTATCATCTGGAAAGCACTCAAGTCCTCCATGTTTTTCTAAAGTTCTAGAGACTTAGTGGCCAACATCAGGCAAGATACTTGATTAGCATCCCTTACCAGGCGGTCATGCGCTGCACGAGCAACCGCAGTGTTATTTGCAGGCTTGTGCAGGCACCGCAGCATCCAATATATGGAGCTTGTTGGCCATCCTGAGATTGCGAAACTAGTCAAGGAAGTTGGTGTCATTAAGTTTCCCCTTCTCAAGGATAGACTTAAGTTGGAAGGTGTCATTGGGTGCATTATTTTCGTTGTTGTTAGCCATCTGAAACATTAAGACAATTTATTTTAGTATTTTCGATGTTTAACCTTAATTCAATTATGATAAGTTCTAAGTGAATAAAGGGTGGGATCCATTTAACTTAATTACTAAAGGCAGCTGTATTATGCAATCAATAGTAATTAAATAAATAGTAAGACAATGATTTTCATTTGTGAGGACCAGTCACAATACCCGTTTATGAGGCCACAATAACGTCAAATGTTTTATGTGATACGTTTAGCCTCATCTATGCCCACTTCTATTTACAAGGATCCACGTTACGGTGCTGTAGCTCTAATAACGTGACCCCCTGCAAAGTAGAGGAATAGTTATTCGAGGTGGCCACATGTACATGTACGTTGCTGTAGCTCCAATAGTTGTACCTTAGAATACATCCTTCATGCCAAGTACGGTGCTGTAGCTCCAATACTGACGTTTCGGTAAATGCATTCCAAGTTGGGTTTGACCTGGGACGGCATAAACTATTAATTTTAGACTTACCAAATAGGGTTATTTAATCAGCTTTTAGTTGGTGATTATTTATCGCAAACCCTGTCATCACTCGGGATAGTCAAATTAGATAACATAATTAAAAGACTATGTTGTCGCGAAGCATACATAACCAAATGAAGCACACAAGCTATTGTAGAGTTTATAATTTTATAAATTTTGAAAAACTCTTTAATTGGTATATATATTTATTGAGTTAAAATACCTTATTTTAAAACTCAATTATCTTTCGATAGTAAAAATCTTTTAAACTCTGTAAAACAAATATTTATGTGTTTTAGTTGGTCCAAAAGGTAAGCAACATAAACAAAATCCATACACATGTATTCGGCCATATTAGGGCATCGATATTGCTAGACCCTCTTAGCAATACCGATCAAGGTCTAAGGGACAGATTAAAACAACACACATGGATGGTCTTCCTTGAGCATCTTGTTGTCTTCTTCGGCTCCCACTGACTCCAAGACTCCTCTTGAACTTGATTGGATCTTCAGGTCTTTGGGTTGAGAAAATTCTTATTTGGGAGACCTGCCAAATGTGGAATGTTTCCATTTCTGGAAACCTCCCAAAATTTTGAAGGTGCTTGATTTGGGAAGTTACCATTTCCGGAAACCTGCCAAATCAGGAAATGCCAAAACGGGAAAGTTTCTGAATTTCAAAGCACGAGCCAAAATAGTAAACTTTCCAAAATTGGAAAGTTTCCAAAATTAGAAACTTACTAAATCAGGAAACTGCCAAATTTGGAAACATTTCCAAACTTGGAAATACGAGCCAAAATAGCAAACTTTCCAAAATTGGAAACTTGCTAAATTGGGAAAGTTCCAAAAATGGAAACCCAAACCGAAATATGACTTGCCAAAATTGGAAAGTTACTAAATCGGGAAAGTTGCCAAAATTGGGAACACCTTCGAATTAGAGATGCCAAAATTAGGAACTTGCTATTTCGGGAAAGTTCTCAAAATTAAAATACAAGAAAAGAAATAAATGTAACAACCCGACTTTTCAGGTGATTCCTAGTGAACACGATCATATGTTATCACAAACTTACGTTATTACGAACATTGATTAGTACGAACATTTATGCATGTACTGCATTTCATATAGTTAGGGTTGTTATGTGTCATTCACTGCACGGGCATGCACACACAAGTTTGTTTAAACGTAGGTGAATTATTTAGTTAACCTATTAAATAAACAAACATGATTTTATGGTTGTAATTCTATATGACATTACATGTTATGTATTCGTATTATTTTGTTCTGTGAATAAAATAGATGTTATCAATTTGTTACAAAAATAACATTTTATAAAGTACCATTTTATAAAATAAGTGTATACTCAATAGCATTTTTTTAATAAATATAAGTTGAGGGTCTAATGGAAGCTAAATATGATTAAAGGGGCTAGTATGAACAAGTTTCATAGTGTGGGTTTATTTGGTTATTTAATCGAATTCAATTCAATTAAAAAGGAATTGAAATCAGATACCGTCGCCGACCTTATCTCCGAGTAATCCTTTAGGTGGTTACGATTTCGATCGTTCGCCTTAATTCACAAAATTTGGTATTAACCATCATCAATTCTCCACTCCAGTCGGACCAGTCTTTGGAATACTCTCAAACCCACTCAATCAGCCGCAAAGAAACCGAGCACCTCCGTTGTGTTTTGTTCCGTTCCAGCCATCACTGATCACCTCTTGTCCTTTTCCGACTACCTGCAAGTTGCTTGCTAATCGATCACTTGCTGTTTGACTCATTGCCACCAGGAGCGTGTCGCCGGAGGGGAACCGTTGGAATAACCTAGAGTGGACCAAAGTCACCAAACACGAAACATCGTTGTCATTATCATCTCCAAGTTTCTGTTCGTTTTCATCCAATTCATTAAGGTAATCCTAAACTCGTGTGGTATTCGATTTCGGTACTCCTCCACATCTATATCGTCCGTGTGTAGCGCTTGTATATATTTTTTTTCTCATTTTAAAAACGTTAATGGTGGAAGGGTCATTAGGGTTTTTGGGGTGAAGGAGATGACCCTTGAGAAACACTAATTATATATAATTCGAACCAGATTTAAAACAAAACTTAAGACCTGGCCGAGTGATCTTGGTCTTGTGATTCCAAACTTTAGGTCGGGGGTTCAAAACCCAACAACCACCTTTTCTTTTTCTTTTAAACATCGAATTACACAGTCACTCCAACTTGTGTTGGACAAAAATATTCTGAAACGAATTCCTTCAACTAACTTAATATGCTTTAGTGGTTTGGTCGCTCATCATGAACAGGAGGTTGGGGGTTCGACACCCACAACCTACATTACTTTTTAATAAGTTAACTGGTCGTTATCCTTGTAACCCATTGGTGTCTAATTGGTCCCCGAACAATCCTAAATGTGTTTTAACACCCTGTAAGCATCAAACATATGGTTTATAGAGCAAACTTCGTATTATCGAATTGTTAAGATTAAATCTAATGTTTTAATCTGATTATCTGCTTGTTAAAATTGCTCTAATATATATATTTATACAATTAATCGTGTATATTTTATGACAAATGACAATGTGCATTGTAATATATATATATATATATATATATATATATATATATATATATATATTTGTTTTTATCATTTGAATATTGATTATTTGGATAAACAAACTTGACGATTAATTTGGATTAACCATCGTTGTCACTTGTCGATTTTAGAAATCAACACGTACATCGATTCCCAGGCATATTTGTCAAGCACGGTCGTCTAGGTTGTGTCGTTAGTATCCTAGACACGCACTTACAACTATATGTTATATAGGTGATTATTAGAGATTCACCGGGTTTGTGACGTTTAACTTGCTGTGCACCCTAAGGTGAGTTTCACGGCCCCTTTTCTTTTACATACTTTCCTGTTGGGGAAGAAGACATGCAAACACAAACAGTATGAGGTTTTGTATTTCTTTCATATCACCTGATTACTATAGCGCACATACAAACATACCATGAAAAGTCCTTACACATTCGTACCGTTAGTATATGGGGATAGCGAGGAATTATTGAGTAGTACTACTGGGTCTGACAAACCCCGCCCGAGTTAGTCGCCCTACCTTGACTGGAGGTCAAACGGGTGTAATGATTGTCCTAAACAGTTTGCCACGCTTGGTAAGCTTGGCGGAAGGCATACAAACATACAAACAGTGAGCTTCGGTGGCGAAACGTATAGTATCTGGTATATAGTCTAGCTAGCTATAGATATGATTGAGTTTACACTACTTGTCGAACGTACAAACAGACATACAAACATTTTTATTCCTGTGAACAAACATTCAAACATGTACTTACATAGCAAACATGTGAACTCACCAACCATTGTGTTGACACGTTTTAGCATGTTTTCTCAGGTATCTAGTTACGGAGCACGATTAGGACGCATGCATCTCATCCGGGTCTGAAATTCGGTTTAAAACATTTTGGGTTATTTATTTTTTTATTAAAGTTTTGGGTGCGTGTTTTGCGCAACGTATTTACTTATCTTTATTTATGCTTCTGTTTTCTTGAATGGTTTAGTATGGCTAATGACTCAGGTCCTGGTTTGTCACATGCCTCGCGGTTATACTTCGCGGGTGGATTTTAAGGGTGTGACAATAAACGATTTAAATCTATCTATTACAACTTTGAACCCAAAAATCATGGGCCAACCGAAAACCTAATCTATTACAATTGGGCCAAAACATGGGCTAAAACCCAATAGAGAATCACAATCATACAAATACGACAATTTCATAAAATGGGTCGGGCCGAATACACATAATTAATTAAAACAATCAAAACATACTAATTGCATTATTTTGGTGGATCCGAATCGACCAATATATATATATATATATATATATATATATATATATATATATATATATAGGGAGATGATCATTTGAGAACCAATTTGATTTGAGAACTAAAAAGAACTAATTTGAGTCACATGTTTATTACATGTATCCCCCCTCCCATGAATTGTAGTGCCCCCCCCCCCCCCCCCTGAAATTTGTGGTTGAGATTTAGTTCTCAAAAGTACTCAAAATAAAAAGTTCTCATTTAAACCTAACCCTATATATATATATATAGGGTTATGATTCGATCTAGTTTATGATTCGATCTAAACCAATAGTGTTTAGATCTAGAACGACCGGTTCGTGTCGAACAACTGCTCGAGACACCGAGGTTCAACGAGACAAGCACTAGGGTTGCGAAAACTTACCGCAGAAACAAGCTCGGGTGAGGTTCAAAACCTACCAGAAAAATCGCACCAAGAGAATCCGGCAGAAATCCGGTGGCGGACGGCGACGGTGTAAGGACGACGATGCAGCAGTGGTGCGGTGGTTGACGGCTGCCGGAGTAGGGCTGCGGCAGGCGGCGGTCGGCGGTGGCGCTATTCGACGATGGCACAATAGCGACGAAGAGGCGGTGGTGGTTGTTGGACGGAGGCGGCGGCGGTGGTTGCCGGCGGTGGCTTGCGACGGTAATTCGCCAGAACAATCGGTGGTGGCGGCGGCCTAGGGTGGCCGGCGGTGGTCGTAGAGGAGAGGGGACGGAGCCGAAAACTTCAAGGGGTTTGGGAGAGATTTTGGTGCCCCCTTTAATCTCTAAATATGCTCCCTATTTATAAGTCCCATAAACCAGTTGTGGATAAACCATAATTGGTTTATTTAATAATTTTCTAGGCTTATCCCTTAATCAATTATAGATAAACTACAATTGTTTAATTCCTCTCATTTATCCATCCAGGTTTTATAGATAATTATTTAAATAACTAATTTATTTAAACTACGATTATCTATTAAGATAAGTATCAGTTAAATAAATAGATTTATTCAACCTTTAATAATTATCCATCCACCACATTAATTAAATAAACTAATTTATCTAATTAACGTTTATAATAATCAATATTATTATTTTTACCGATAAATAATTATTAACAATTAATAATTATATTTCTGCTTTTATTATTAATAATATTAGGAAATGATTAATTATTATTTATATCACAATAAATAATAATATTAAATCATTTCTGTTTTCGCAGAACGACGTTTACTAATTAAACGTGTTCAGTTCTCGTTGCCCTCAGTGTAACTCTTACAGGCCACAACCGGGTCGGGTTCTTAGATATTGTCGGGTCTGGACATATAATATCCAACAGAAATTGCCACTTGACCACGAATCTTCTCCTCCACATCACCATCATGTAAGTATTTCTAAATCTTTTCACTTTTTCTTCAAAATCTTTCGTTTAGTTGGGTTTTTGTCAAACTAGGGCTAGGTTCGAATTTGTTAAATCTGACCCGAATTAGACGAAAATCCGTATTAGGATAGTTGTAATAAGTGTCAAATAATCATCCTAGTTGTCAATCTAAGTCAAAAATCATGGATTAAAAGCAAATTTGGTATTTTTCCTCAAGAACCCTAAGTTGGAAAAAACTTAGATTCGTATGGTATAAATGATGTTTTGGAAAAACCGTTGATGTGGTTTTATAATCGGACGATTGCGAGTTGATTGGTATAAAATTTTCAAACTTTTCGCAAACTTTTGATTTTTCCGGTTGAATGGTGAAGAACACGAAGAACAACACGGGTGGTGCCCGAGTAAGCACGCCCCGTGTTGCTCCTGGTACATGAACCTTTAAGCTTATGAACGACACAGGCTGTGTTAGGGTGAGCATGCCCCGTGCCGAGCATGAAATTGAAAACAACTGTTGAGGAACAACACACCCCGTGTCCAACCTGACACTCCTGTGCTGTTCATCGTAAAGTACCTATTTTTCCATTCTGACCAACACGGGTCGTGCTCAGTCAAGCACACCCCGTGCTAACCCATCTGACCACCCAAAAATTGTAATTCTTTTGTGAAATTTGTTGTCATATCATCATGTCTACCATTCCAGGGCAGATTGGATCACTTTTCATGAACCAGAAGAAAGATACTATCGACAAAGACTCCGAAGGTTCATGACACAACGCGATTCCCTAGCCGTGATACCTCACACTGCGACTCTCGAACATCTCAACCAACTTGACATGTACAAGAATATGATGACAGACCAGAGTGTGCGGCTTTTTTTTAATCGATTCTCACCCATGAGGGTTAGAAACTATACCATCGAGTTCATGGCGTCCTTTATGTTCAACCCTGCCATCACGGACATAGATGAACCGGGAGCTGTAAGGTTCAGACTAGGGCGAACGTGGTATGATAAATCTTTGGGCCAGTTCATGATTGACCTAGGAATCTACCGGTGACACGAGATGAGGGCCCTAGCAAACTCAATATGGTGCCTACCGTGCGAGGAGCACCAATCTGATACAGAATATGGATCAATCCGACAGCACTTCTGGGAATTGATCGGCGCTGGGACTGCTGGTTACGACCCAAACTCCACCAGGAGCTCGAGGCTACGTGACCCACTACACCGTTACATCCACCACTGCCTCGCCAGGTCGATATTTGCTCGAGGGACCTCAGCTGTGATGTTCAACTCAAGAGACATGCTGGTATTCTACAACCTCATAGCAAGGGAACCCCTGAATATCCCTCACGCCCTATGCAGCCATATCCTTGAAGACGCCAAGCTGACTAATAACAGCTCGTTGTACATGGGAGGTCTTATCTACTTCATCTACAGGGTCTGCGATGTAGATATCCCTGAGGGGGTCCATAGGTCCCCAGCCATCATCTACGCAGATATGGAATATATCGCAGATTCATCCCGATCACCGCCCATCATCCTTTTAGGATGATAGACAAAGAGCAGCAGATATAGGACCCTGTGCCGGCTGAATTCAGGGAGGACAACTCAGGGTCTGACTCAGGTGACGATTAACATATATGACATACTCTTGGTTTGCATGTGGTATGTAGTGCATATTACACTTGACGTTGATAACATTTTATGTTTGATAAGACTTCTATTATGGATGATGACACAGTACTTTTAGTAGCTTATCTTTTATTTAGTTTAACTATGTTGTGGCTTAAGTAGTTTAGAAGCAGGTACATAGCAAGCTCTACAGCTGACCGGACGGGAGGTCAAAACAGTATGGCGAGGTAATCATTCCACGAGTAAAATGTCCTGTTTTCAGAGGAAACTCTGCCCAATTTTTCCTAACCCATGACTTTTCTTTTACATTATCCTTAATTTCAAAAATAATTTCGCACATTGGGGACAATGTGCCATTTGAGTGTGGGGATGGGAATAGTTCGGGTAAATCCGGGATATAACCTAAACTTTTGCTATGTCCAAGACTCAAGCCTTACACAAAACTTCCTTGCAAAAACGGCTTCTGTACTGCCTAAGTTTTTCAAATTTGTTGTTTTCTAAGACAAGTGTCCAAAAAAGTTATTTTCCTCCCATTTATCAAATTTTTATCCATTAACTTACAAACACCTAAAGGATTTTTATCCATTAACTTATTGACAAGATGAAACCAAATTTATTTAATTACGAGCTTACATTTTTCCTTTTCCCTTGACAGTGAGAATTTGAGCCTTTATAGCATGATCACCTATAGACATGCTCTTTTTTATTTCTTTGAGAGAAACCAGGTAAATGTGATAGAGGAAGAACTTGACACGACAATACATCCCAAAACGGACAAAATCAGAGGCCATAACATCAAAGGATTGAGGCACTTAGGATTTCTTTTCTCACCCCCATTCTCTACCCAAAAATATATCCCCTAGTAAGCTCCCTTGAGCCTAATAAACTCTTTCGTTTCTTAAGCCCCAAATATATTTGCAGAATAAACTCCCTCTGCAAATCACCCTAATAAACCCCCCTAAAACTTTTTTTAACACATTTTCTTTTAGTAACTAAACGGTTATTTCAAAAGGTTTTTCAAAAAAATAATTTAATAAAGTTTTCACTATTTTTTCAAAATCAATAAAAAGGTAAAAAGTCTAGACAGAGCTAATTAAACTTTATAACCGCTGTATGTCTGAAAAAAAATGGCAAAATAAAGGGAAAATCCCCTTAGAAGCAAGGAGCTATGTGCCTCTAGAAGATTCTTTTCGAAAATAGTGAAAAACTTGAAGCTTCTTGAAAAACTAGCAAAAATACCGTTTATCTACGCCTTTTTTATTTTCAAATAAAACCATCCTACCCTTATCCCAAGCCTACCCTTTTAAAGACCTAATGATGATCGTATGACTTCTGATGAGATCGGTGGCGGTTCGATTCCATATCAAGCATATGCTCTCTATTTCGTTTCTACCTTGGTATGAGTGTCCACCCCAAAAATCTTCCAGAAATAGTGATGAGTGACCACTTGTGAGGCATGTAAGTAAGTAGCTAAATAAACTTCTAAGTAGGCTTATCAATAATAAAATATTTCAGTTAAAAAGGTAGGAGTTAAATTAATGGAACAAAAATACAGAAAAAGAGGAGGAATCACTTTTCAAGCACAGGTCTTGGCAAATCACGAAAATGAGGATTTGGGTTATGTCAAAGCCCACAATTTTAAGGTTTTGCTTGAGGACAAGCAAACGTTTGAGTGTGGGGATATTTGATGTACGCTAAAATATTAATATTTAATGATAGAAATATCCTCACAAATCAGGACAAAATCAAAACAAAGCAATTTTGTTTTCTTTTTTGTTTTTCAGGTTTTCTAGAGCCGAAATACAAAAAGGAGCATTATCTAGCAGAAAAAGCAAAGAGAATGCAAGAGTTTGGAAAATATTGCTCTAGCACGGCCCGTGCCCCATAAAGCACGCCCCGTGTCCGACCCGGATTGGCTTTTGCTTAGCACGACCAATGCCTCTGATATCCCTGACATGGCAGGGCCCGTGCCCCACCTAACACGCCTCGTGCCGCTGACATAGAAGAAGACAAAGTTTTGACCGTCTGACAAGGCACGGGACACGGCACGCCCCGTGCCTGGACGGGCACGCCCCGTGCCGATCTCCAGATTTTGCCTATAAAAGCTTGCCTTCCTCCACTTCATAAATTGCTCAATTCTTTCCTCTCCCCTCAATTTTAGATTAGTTAACGAGCCACTTGGTTCCTTTGTATCTTCAAGTATGTAAGGTTTGTAAGAAACACAACCAGTTTAGTAAATGAAAGTATTTTGTCTATGAAGTCTTCTTTTACTAACTGGCAAATCTTTAAGCCATGATTGGCCAAACTCTTACACTTGATTGGAGATAACATGCTTTTAACAAGTTTTCAAGTTGCTTTTATAACACTATTTTAAGGTGTGTCTAATGACTTTATAAAAACCCTTTTATTGAAAGTGTATTACTGATTTTCTGAACCAAGCAAGCTTCACGTATCACAAACCATTTGGGGAGTTGAAATCCCAAAGGTCGGACCTGTGACACCCGGTTGGGAGACGATGCAAGATCCGAAAAGGTGACTCGCGCTCCATGCTACATGACACGTTCGAGGTCCTTATGTCTATGTAAGCAAACTCAGCTAACCACACAAGTGCAGGCTGAAAGTATTTGGTTGGGAATGAGGGTTGGTAATATTTTGTCACTTCAGGGAACTTGAAAGGTACGTTTTTGTGAACTTGGCTCTGGTTACGCCGGACGTGCATACACGAAAGCGATGTACGGAAGAAACGGACCTTAGTCCCTTATAAATATCATTTTTATAATAAAATAATCCGGCACGCAGGGTTGTTCTCTTGCTAGTTCATAACGGCGTGTCGAGTGTAACGGTTGCCCGACCAAGGAGTCCTATAACTAAGTGGCATTATACCACTTCATTTGATCACTGACAGCACCTTACCTCGGCATTCGTACTCCTCGCAGACGATTAGCAGTTGGATGGTGGTTGACCAGGTGGGCCGAAAGGCGGTCAACTTCCTGTTAGCGAACAATCTTGAGGTAAGGTTTTAATTATAAGTTTTCAATGTTGTTACTCCAATCAAATATTAACCCTATCATACTTGAGATCAAAGATCCATTATATATATAAAATAATAAGAGGAGAGTTAGGCTACATCACATAAAAAGCCTACATCCATTGCGGATTGATCTGGGCCGTCCATCAAGATCATCCAACAGCCAAGATCTATGGTGTTTTCGCCTATGGCGTTTTCGGTGGGGAGAAAAAACACCATAGGCGGAAACACCATAGATCATGGCTGTTGGATGATCTTGATGGACGCCCCAGATCAATCCGCAATGGATGTAGCGTTTTTGCTTGATGTATTTTACCCTAAACCTATATATAAATATATATATATATATATATATATAAATATTAAAAAACTATTTTCTCTAAAGATAGAATTTGGTTAAACGTAAACAAAGGTTGAGTATTGGGAGCTCTCATTTTCCATTGTGTCCTGATCGGCCCCGATTCAACTTACCACTACTATACTTCCTACGATGGGTGCACTTGCCCGTGAAATGGTAGTTGTCAAGTAAATCAGGTACTATAAATTTAAAAGCCTTAAATGCTAAAAAAGTGTCACAAAATAATGCTATATTTTATATATACACCACAACACACCAGTTCTCACCAACAAATGGTTCTTCATGAGTGTTGTCACCACCTAATGGTGTCGATGAACTCGCTCGTTCTCGTGACAAACACGTGAACACGTTTTCAAAGAATGAAACATTCCTTGATTCCATGATAGTGCCTTCTTGTAAATCGGGATTCTTCGACTCATGGATGAGAAACCGATATGCATTACTGTGTTTCTCGCATCCAATGAACACGCAGTCCACAGTTTTGGGTCCTAAACTTTGCACTTTAGGCAAAGGAGCTAACACTTTAGCTAGGCACCCCCACACTTTCAAGTACTTGTAGAATGGCGTTATGCTTGTCCACAATTCATAATGGGTCTTATCCTTATCTTTGCGGGGTATCTTGTTTAAAAGATAATTAGCCGTCAAGATGGCTTCCCCCCCACATTTCTAGGCTCATCATAGAACTATTCAACATGACATTCATCATCTCTTTCAATGTACGGTTCTTACATTCCGCTATGCCATTTGATTGTGGAGAATAAGGTGCGGTGGTCTCATGGACAATTCCACTTTGTGCACATAAGGCCACAAATGGTTAAACATGTTCACCTCCTCTATCACTCCGCAAAACCTTGATTTTCTTGGTGAATTTATTCTCAACCAAGTTCTAAAACAAGACAAACTTGTTTATTGCTTCATCCTTACTTTTAAGTAAGTATACATAGCAATATCTTGTATTATCATCAATAAACGTGATGAAGTACTTGTTTCCACCACGCGTGGGGGCGACCTTCAAGTCACACACATCGGTGTGAATTAAGTCTAGGGGTTCGGTTATTCGTTCCACCGATTTAAATGACCATGTAAGTTTGGATTCGACACACGTTTCGCATTTTGAATTTGAGCTTATTTTAAAATTTGGAAAACATTTTAAATTCATTAAACGACGTATCGAATTGAAATTAACGTGTCCTAATCTACCATGCCACACACTTGAATCATAAAACTCAATCATATAAGTAGAAGAGGTGGCTTTAGCCATTTTATTAATAGCAATTGTATACAACTTAAGACATATAGCTTTGGGCATAGCCCTTGCGTACAAACATGCCGTTTTTTTTGTCAACACGACCTTATCAGACTCTATTACAAATGCAAAATCCAAACTTGTTGAGCACCATCCAGAAACGAGAATCTTCCTGATTTCTGGCATGTATAGAACATTGCTCAGCGTAAGCTCCTTCTCAGAAGTGAACTTTAAGACCATGTGGCCTTTACCCATGATGTCGGCAGTAGCTTTATTCTAGGCTTATCGGTCCTTTTGGCCTCTTTAAACGTACTAAAGAGGGACTTGCCCCCACACACGTGGTGCGTGGCACCGGTGTCAACATACCAACCAAGGTTCTCCCTCACAATGCTGACTTCAGATATGAAGGCAGACGACTCCATGATCATGGCCACTAGTGGCATGTCATCTTCCACCATGTGAGCGCGCTCACATTGTGGCTTTGGGTAGTGATCCGCCCGATGACCATGCCCCCCACAGTAGTAACACTTCCCTTGGAACTTCCGAGGCTTCTTTTTCACAACCCCTTTCTTCGGACCAAAGTGATTCGCTACCTTTCCTTTGGCTTTGGCCTTAGCCCCACCATTGCGCTTGTTTACTTTGGAAAACTAGCTAACCTCCACCATATTCACCTTAGCCGTAGCTTGGGTGGTGGTGGCCTTTTGAGCCATCTTATTGTCCTCCTTGATACGAAGACGGACAATGAGATCCTTAATGGTCATCTCCTTTCTTTGTGTTTAAGATAATTCCTAACTCGAGCCACGAAGGCGAAAGCGTTTCGATCATAGCCGCCACTTGAAACGTCTC
>JBCNJP010000024.1:28064952-28353305 GCA_039602395.1 Deinandra increscens subsp. villosa
GCTGTTGGATGATCTTGATGGACGCCCCAGATCAATCCGCATTGATGTAGCGTTTTTGCTTGATGTATTTTATCCCAAATCTATATATATATATATATATATATATATATATATATATATATATATATATATAGAAGGGTTCCGTGTAGACCCCTTAAATTTTGTAGACCCCGTAGACCCCTATAAAACTCAATAAAAATAAAACTCAGTGTTGTAAATTTGGTTTTTTTTATTACGATAAGCTTTTAAGAACCAAAAAAATAAATAAATAAATTAAAAAAAAACAAAAAACATTAAAAATCGAACATTTTAAGACAATGAGTTTTAAAAAAATGAGTTTTAAACGCAACACTGAGTTTTATTGAGTTTATTAAGTTTTAAACTCATTGATTTTTAAAACTCATTGTATTAAAATGTTCAATTTTTAATGTTTTTCGTTTTTCTTTTTTTTAATTGTCTTTTTTTTTGTTCTTAAAAGCTTATCGCAAATAAAAAAAACTAAATTAACAAAACCGAGTTTTATTTTTAGTGAGTTTAATGAGTTTTATTGAGTTTTATAAGGGGTCTACGGGGTCTACAAAAAATAAGGGGTCTACACGGATCTTTTACCTATATATATATATATATATATATATATATATATATATATATATATATATGTATATATATATATATATATAAGGAGAGGATCATTTGAGAACTAATTGGTTGAGAGAACTTTTGAGAACCATTTTAAGCCACTAGTTGTATTTACATATACCCCCCTCCCATGAATTGTAGTGGTCCCCAACTGAAATTAGTGGTGGAGATTTTGTTCTCAAAAGTTCTCAAAACAAAAAGTTCTCATTTGAACCTAACCCTATATATATATGCAATTATATATAATTAACAAAATTAATAATAATTTCAATATGCACCTTTCGGGTTGTTAAACCCCAGTATGCGAATTCACCGGTTTAAAACATGAACGGTCTATATTTGCGTGTGGTGATCAAGGCTCTGATACCACTGTTGGGTTTTGCCAGTGGTATATGGGTCACAGGTGGTAATTTTAATTTTTATTAAAACCCGTTTTACTAATTGTATTACCAGATACAATTATATTAATTTAACTATATTGCGGAAGCGTATAACAAATATATAAATAGATTAAACTCGAAAAACCCAATGACAAATTAAACAGGATCTGATCATCAACATGCAAACACTAGATGTATATGTATATATTGAGATACACATATATATATATATATATTTACATTAAATATATATATTTAATTACATTTATTTTATCAGATAAAGTTGTGGTAATTGAATACAACAAGTTTATCTGATTGTCATAATCTAGTTTATGATTCGATCTAAACCAATAGTGTTTAGATCTAGAACGATCGGTTCGTGTCGAACAACTGCTCGAGACACCGAGGTTCAACGAGACAAGCACTAGGGTTGCGAAAACTTACCGCAGAAACAAGCTCGGGTGAGGTTCAAAACCTACCAGAAAAATCGCACCAAGAGAATCCGGCAGAAATCCGGTGGCGGACGGCGACGGTGTAAGGACGACGATGCAGCAGTGGTGCGGTGGTTGACGGCTGCCGGAGTAGGGCTGCGGCAGGCGGCGGTCGGCGGTGGCGCTATTCGACGATGGCACAACAGCGACGAAGAGGCGGTGGTGGTTGTTGGACGGAGGCGGCGGCGGTGGTTGCCGGCGGTGGCTTGCGACGGTAATTCGCCAGAACAAGCGGTGGTGGCGGCGGCCTAGGGTGGCCGGCGGTGGTCGTAGAGGAGAGGGGACGGAGCCGAAAACTTCAAGGGGTTTGGGAGAGATTTTGGTGCCCCCTTTAATCTCTAAATATGCTCCCTATTTATAAGTCCCATAAACCAGTTGTGGATAAACCATAATTGGTTTATTTAATAATTTTCTAGGCTTATCCCTTAATCAATTATAGATAAACTACAATTGTTTAATTCCTCTCATTTATCCATCCAGGTTTTATAGATAATTATTTAAATAACTAATTTATTTAAACTACGATTATCTATTAAGATAAGTATCAGTTAAATAAATAGATTTATTCAACCTTTAATAATTATCCATCCACCACATTAATTAAATAAACTAATTTATCTAATTAACGTTTATAATAATCAATATTATTATTTTTACCGATAAATAATTATTAACAATTAATAATTATATTTCTGCTTTTATTATTAATAATATTAGGAAATGATTAATTATTATTTATATCACAATAAATAACAATATTAAATCATTTCTGTTTTCGCAGAACGACGTTTACTAATTAAACGTGTTCAGTTCTCGTTGCCCTCAGTGTAACTCTTACAGGCCACAACCGGGTCGGGTTCTTAGATATTGTCGGGTCTGGACATATAATATCCAACAGAAATTGCCACTTGACCACGAATCTTCTCCTCCACATCACCATCATGTAAGTATTTCTAAATCTTTTCACTTTTTCTTCAAAATCTTTCGTTTAGTTGGGTTTTTGTCAAACTAGGGCTAGGTTCGAATTTGTTAAATCTGACCCGAATTAGACGAAAATCCGTATTAGGATAGTTGTAATAAGTGTCAAATAATCATCCTAGTTGTCAATCTAAGTCAAAAATCATGGATTAAAAGCAAATTTGGTATTTTTCCTCAAGAACCCTAAGTTGGAAAAAACTTAGATTCGTATGGTATAAATGATGTTTTGGAAAAACCGTTGATGTGGTTTTATAATCGGACGATTGCGAGTTGATTGGTATAAAATTTTCAAACTTTTCGCAAACTTTTGATTTTTCCGGTTGAATGGTGAAGAACACGAAGAACAACACGGGTGGTGCCCGAGTAAGCACGCCCCGTGTTGCTCCTGGTACATGAACCTTTAAGCTTATGAACGACACAGGCTGTGTTAGGGTGAGCATGCCCCGTGCCGAGCATGAAATTGAAAACAACTGTTGAGGAACAACACACCCCGTGTCCAACCTGACACTCCTGTGCTGTTCATCGTAAAGTACCTATTTTTCCATTCTGACCAACACGGGTCGTGCTCAGTCAAGCACACCCCGTGCTAACCCATCTGACCACCCAAAAATTGTAATTCTTTTGTGAAATTTGTTGTCATATCATCATGTCTACCATTCCAGGGCAGATTGGATCACTTTTCATGAACCAGAAGAAAGATACTATCGACAAAGACTCCGAAGGTTCATGACACAACGCGATTCCCTAGCCGTGATACCTCACACTGCGACTCTCGAACATCTCAACCAACTTGACATGTACAAGAATATGATGACAGACCAGAGTGTGCGGCTTTTTTTTAATCGATTCTCACCCATGAGGGTTAGAAACTATACCATCGAGTTCATGGCGTCCTTTATGTTCAACCCTGCCATCACGGACATAGATGAACCGGGAGCTGTAAGGTTCAGACTAGGGCGAACGTGGTATGATAAATCTTTGGGCCAGTTCATGATTGACCTAGGAATCTACCGGTGACACGAGATGAGGGCCCTAGCAAACTCAATATGGTGCCTACCGTGCGAGGAGCACCAATCTGATACAGAATATGGATCAATCCGACAGCACTTCTGGGAATTGATCGGCGCTGGGACTGCTGGTTACGACCCAAACTCCACCAGGAGCTCGAGGCTACGTGACCCACTACACCGTTACATCCACCACTGCCTCGCCAGGTCGATATTTGCTCGAGGGACCTCAGCTGTGATGTTCAACTCAAGAGACATGCTGGTATTCTACAACCTCATAGCAAGGGAACCCCTGAATATCCCTCACGCCCTATGCAGCCATATCCTTGAAGACGCCAAGCTGACTAATAACAGCTCGTTGTACATGGGAGGTCTTATCTACTTCATCTACAGGGTCTACGATGTAGATATCCCTGAGGGGGTCCATAGGTCCCCAGCCATCATCTACGCAGATATGGAATATATCGCAGATTCATCCCGATCACCGCCCATCATCCTTTTAGGATGATAGACAAAGAGCAGCAGATATAGGACCCTGTGCCGGCTGAATTCAGGGAGGACAACTCAGGGTCTGACTCAGGTGACGATTAACATATATGACATACTCTTGGTTTGCATGTGGTATGTAGTGCATATTACACTTGACGTTGATAACATTTTATGTTTGATAAGACTTCTATTATGGATGATGACACAGTACTTTTAGTAGCTTATCTTTTATTTAGTTTAACTATGTTGTGGCTTAAGTAGTTTAGAAGCAGGTACATAGCAAGCTCTACAGCTGACCGGACGGGAGGTCAAAACAGTATGGCGAGGTAATCATTCCACG
Source organism: Deinandra increscens subsp. villosa (assembly GCA_039602395.1). NCBI lineage: Eukaryota > Viridiplantae > Streptophyta > Magnoliopsida > Asterales > Asteraceae > Deinandra > Deinandra increscens. The sequence continues at coordinate 28,069,277 of JBCNJP010000024.1, forward strand.
AGTAAAATGTCCTGTTTTCAGAGGAAACTCTGCCCAATTTTTCCTAACCCATGACTTTTCTTTTACATTATCCTTAATTTCAAAAATAATTTCGCACATTGGGGACAATGTGCCATTTGAGTGTGGGGATGGGAATAGTTCGGGTAAATCCGGGATATAACCTAAACTTTTGCTATGTCCAAGACTCAAGCCTTACACAAAACTTCCTTGCAAAAACGGCTTCTGTACTGCCTAAGTTTTTCAAATTTGTTGTTTTCTAAGACAAGTGTCCAAAAAAGTTATTTTCCTCCCATTTATCAAATTTTTATCCATTAACTTACAAACACCTAAAGGATTTTTATCCATTAACTTATTGACAAGATGAAACCAAATTTATTTAATTACGAGCTTACATTTTTCCTTTTCCCTTGACAGTGAGAATTTGAGCCTTTATAGCATGATCACCTATAGACATGCTCTTTTTTATTTCTTTGAGAGAAACCAGGTAAATGTGATAGAGGAAGAACTTGACACGACAATACATCCCAAAACGGACAAAATCAGAGGCCATAACATCAAAGGATTGAGGCACTTAGGATTTCTTTTCTCACCCCCATTCTCTACCCAAAAATATATCCCCTAGTAAGCTCCCTTGAGCCTAATAAACCCTTTCGTTTCTTAAGCCCCAAATATATTTGCAGAATAAACTCCCTCTGCAAATCACCCTAATAAACCCCCCTAAAACTTTTTTTAACACATTTTCTTTTAGTAACTAAACGGTTATTTCAAAAGGTTTTTCAAAAAAATAATTTAATAAAGTTTTCACTATTTTTTCAAAATCAATAAAAAGGTAAAAAGTCTAGACAGAGCTTAAACTTTATAACCGCTGTATGTCTGAAAAAAAATGGCAAAATAAAGGGAAAATCCCCTTAGAAGCAAGGAGCTATGTGCCTCTAGAAGATTCTTTTCGAAAATAGTGAAAAACTTGAAGCTTCTTGAAAAACTAGCAAAAATACCGTTTATCTACGCCTTTTTTATTTTCAAATAAAACCATCCTACCCTTATCCCAAGCCTACCCTTTTAAAGACCTAATGATGATCGTATGACTTCTGATGAGATCGGTGGCGGTTCGATTCCATATCAAGCATATGCTCTCTATTTCGTTTCTACCTTGGTATGAGTGTCCACCCCAAAAATCTTCCAGAAATAGTGATGAGTGACCACTTGTGAGGCATGTAAGTAAGTAGCTAAATAAACTTCTAAGTAGGCTTATCAATAATAAAATATTTCAGTTAAAAAGGTAGGAGTTAAATTAATGGAACAAAAATACAGAAAAAGAGGAGGAATCACTTTTCAAGCACAGGTCTTGGCAAATCACGAAAATGAGGATTTGGGTTATGTCAAAGCCCACAATTTTAAGGTTTTGCTTGAGGACAAGCAAACGTTTGAGTGTGGGGATATTTGATGTACGCTAAAATATTAATATTTAATGATAGAAATATCCTCACAAATCAGGACAAAATCAAAACAAAGCAATTTTGTTTTCTTTTTTGTTTTTCAGGTTTTCTAGAGCCGAAATACAAAAAGGAGCATTATCTAGCAGAAAAAGCAAAGAGAATGCAAGAGTTTGGAAAATATTGCTCTAGCACGGCCCGTGCCCCATAAAGCACGCCCCGTGTCCGACCCGGATTGGCTTTTGCTTAGCACGACCAATGCCTCTGATATCCCTGACATGGCAGGGCCCGTGCCCCACCTAACACGCCTCGTGCCGCTGACATAGAAGAAGACAAAGTTTTGACCGTCTGACAAGGCACGGGACACGGCACGCCCCGTGCCTGGACGGGCACGCCCCGTGCCGATCTCCAGATTTTGCCTATAAAAGCTTGCCTTCCTCCACTTCATAAATTGCTCAATTCTTTCCTCTCCCCTCAATTTTAGATTAGTTAACGAGCCACTTGGTTCCTTTGTATCTTCAAGTATGTAAGGTTTGTAAGAAACACAACCAGTTTAGTAAATGAAAGTATTTTGTCTATGAAGTCTTCTTTTACTAACTGGCAAATCTTTAAGCCATGATTGGCCAAACTCTTACACTTGATTGGAGATAACATGCTTTTAACAAGTTTTCAAGTTGCTTTTATAACACTATTTTAAGGTGTGTCTAATGACTTTATAAAAACCCTTTTATTGAAAGTGTATTACTGATTTTCTGAACCAAGCAAGCTTCACGTATCACAAACCATTTGGGGAGTTGAAATCCCAAAGGTCGGACCTGTGACACCCGGTTGGGAGACGATGCAAGATCCGAAAAGGTGACTCGCGCTCCATGCTACATGACACGTTCGAGGTCCTTATGTCTATGTAAGCAAACTCAGCTAACCACACAAGTGCAGGCTGAAAGTATTTGGTTGGGAATGAGGGTTGGTAATATTTTGTCACTTCAGGGAACTTGAAAGGTACGTTTTTGTGAACTTGGCTCTGGTTACGCCGGACGTGCATACACGAAAGCGATGTACGGAAGAAACGGACCTTAGTCCCTTATAAATATCATTTTTATAATAAAATAATCCGGCACGCAGGGTTGTTCTCTTGCTAGTTCATAACGGCGTGTCGAGTGTAACGGTTGCCCGACCAAGGAGTCCTATAACTAAGTGGCATTATACCACTTCATTTGATCACTGATAGCACCTTACCTCGGCATTCGTACTCCTCGCAGACGATTAGCAGTTGGATGGTGGTTGACCAGGTGGGCCGAAAGGCGGTCAACTTCCTGTTAGCGAACAATCTTGAGGTAAGGTTTTAATTATAAGTTTTCAATGTTGTTACTCCAATCAAATATTAACCCTATCATACTTGAGATCAAAGATCCATTATATATATATATATATATATAAATATATATATATATATATATAAAAATATTAAAAAACTATTTTCTCTAAAGATAGAATTTGGTTAAACGTAAACAAAGGTTGAGTATTGGGAGCTCTCATTTTCCATTGTGTCCTGATCGGCCCCGATTCAACTTACCACTACTATACTTCCTACTATGGGTGCACTTGCCCGTGAAATGGTAGTTGTCAAGTAAATCAGGTACTATAAATTTAAAAGCCTCAAATGCTAAAAAAGTGTCACAAAATAATGCTATATTTTATATATACACCACAACACACCAGTTCTCACCAACAAATGGTTCTTCATGAGTGTTGTCACCACCTAATGGTGTCGATGAACTCGCTCGTTCTCGTGACAAACACGTGAACACGTTTTCAAAGAATGAAACATTCCTTGATTCCATGATAGTGCCTTCTTGTAAATCGGGATTCTTCGACTCATGGATGAGAAACCGATATGCATTACTGTGTTTCTCGCATCCAATGAACACGCAGTCCACAGTTTTGGGTCCTAAACTTTGCACTTTAGGCAAAGGAGCTAACACTTTAGCTAGGCACCCCCACACTTTCAAGTACTTGTAGAATGGCGTTATGCTTGTCCACAATTCATAATGGGTCTTATCCTTATCTTTGCGGGGTATCTTGTTTAAAAGATAATTAGCCGTCAAGATGGCTTCCCCCCCACATTTCTAGGCTCATCATAGAACTATTCAACATGACATTCATCATCTCTTTCAATGTACGGTTCTTACATTCCGCTATGCCATTTGATTGTGGAGAATAAGGTGCGGTGGTCTCATGGACAATTCCACTTTGTGCACATAAGGCCACAAATGGTTAAACATGTTCACCTCCTCTATCACTCCGCAAAACCTTGATTTTCTTGGTGAATTTATTCTCAACCAAGTTCTAAAACAAGACAAACTTGTTTATTGCTTCATCCTTACTTTTAAGTAAGTATACATAGCAATATCTTGTATTATCATCAATAAACGTGATGAAGTACTTGTTTCCACCACGCGTGGGGGCGACCTTCAAGTCACACACATCGGTGTGAATTAAGTCTAGGGGTTCGGTTATTCGTTCCACCGATTTAAATGACCATGTAAGTTTGGATTCGACACACGTTTCGCATTTTGAATTTGAGCTTATTTTAAAATTTGGAAAACATTTTAAATTCATTAAACGACGTATCGAATTGAAATTAACGTGTCCTAATCTACCATGCCACACACTTGAATCATAAAACTCAATCATATAAGTAGAAGAGGTGGCTTTAGCCATTTTATTAATAGCAATTGTATACAACTTAAGACATATAGCTTTGGGCATAGCCCTTGCGTACAAACATGCCGTTTTTTTTGTCAACACGACCTTATCAGACTCTATTACAAATGCAAAATCCAAACTTGTTGAGCACCATCCAGAAACGAGAATCTTCCTGATTTCTGGCATGTATAGAACATTGCTCAGCGTAAGCTCCTTCTCAGAAGTGAACTTTAAGACCATGTGGCCTTTACCCATGATGTCGGCAGTAGCTTTATTCTAGGCTTATCGGTCCTTTTGGCCTCTTTAAACGTACTAAAGAGGGACTTGCCCCCACACACGTGGTGCGTGGCACCGGTGTCAACATACCAACCAGGGTTCTCCCTCACAATGCTGACTTCAGATATGCAGGCAGACGACTCCATGATCATGGCCACTAGTGGCATGTCATCTTTCACCATGTGAGCGCGCTCACATTGTGGCTTTGGGTAGTGATCCGCCCGATGACCATGCCCCCCACAGTAGTAACACTTCCCTTGGAACTTCCGAGGCTTCTTTTTCACAACCCCTTTCTTCGGACCAAAGTGATTCGCTACCTTGCCTTTGGCTTTGGCCTTAGCCCCACCATTGCGCTTGTTTACTTTGGAAAACTAGCTAACCTCCACCATATTCACCTTAGCCGTAGCTTGGGTGGTGGTGGCCTTTTGAGCCATCTTATTGTCCTCCTTGATACGAAGACGGACAATGAGATCCTTAATGGTCATCTCCTTTCTTTGTGTTTAAGATAATTCCTAACTCGAGCCACGAAGGCGAAAGCTTTTCGATCATAGCCGCCACTTGAAACGTCTCACAAAGGGACATACCCTCTGCGTGAACCTCATGTAGTATAATTTGAAGCTCTTGAACTTAGCTCATCACTGTTTTATTATCAACCATTTTGTAGTCCAAGAAACGGGCCGCCATGAGTTTCTTCGTGCCAGCATCCTCCATTCTATACTTCTTGTCTAAAGACTCCCACAAATCTTTGGAAGTCTTAAACACCGAGTAGACATTATACAATGAGTCAACGAGGCTGTTCAACACATAGTTATGACACAAGTAGTCTGAATGTTTCCAAGCTTCAACTGTCACACCCCCAATTTCCACCTAACGGAGTTTAACCGCGTGAGGGTATGATCCAGACCAGGATCCCATACTTCAGTTACAACCAAACATAACAGAGTTTAAGTTAAGTAAATAAAGAACAGTTATTACAGACCCATAATAAATTAACGGTTCAGCGGAAGCATAAAACGGGTTACAGACATTGTTTACAAAATGTTTAATTCAACTGATTGGAAAACATAGTTTTCAATTCAAAAGATAACGTTCAGTACTGCCGCTGCCGGTGCCTTCGATGATTCTCCTAGCGACCTGAAAAGTATTCAACAATCAAGTGTCAGCCAAGGCTGGTGAGTTCACTAAGCGGTCTACCCGTCACAAGTAGACCAAAAGTTTATGATCAAAGAAGGGTAAAACACAATCAATATCATAAGACTAGTAAGTTTTCCATATCGTAGGTAGCTAGCCTAAGTTATGCACATTTGAATTGTTCGCAACCGAAGCTGACAATGTATAGGTATTACCTACGGATTTTGCCTTCCCGTGTCCTGAAAGACCACAGAGGGTAGGGTAACATTGGTCCCAGTCCGACCGCCAGTCGGGTTGGTGCATCCCGTGCACCGCTGGGCGGGGGTGTCAATCCCCAGTAGTACTACTCAACATCACCTAGCTATTCTATATTAACGGCCCGAATGTAAGGACTTTTTAGTTTATCAATCAATTCAATGATACATATGATATTTGGTCGGAAAAGTTTACTTAGTAAGAAATACCTTACCGTTGCGCGTTATCATCCCTGAAAGGACATAACAACATATAGTAATGAACTCACCTTAGGTTGCTCAGCTTATTCTTCAAATAAACCCGGTTATGATTGTTAACGAGGACCTAATAATCACATTAAGGTCTTAGGTGTTAGGTTGTTTAACTTTTAGCTATACCGCTAAGACCATAACACTAGCACATTGGAGAAATACGACACGACATAACGACACACGACACCAATGGTTGATCATACACAAGTGTTTATATACATCAGGAGTCCAAGCAAGTATTTTCATAGCATAATCAGATAAGTCATGGCATAACATTCAAGAAAATTGCACAAGTTTGGATTCTGGTCACAGTTCCGCTAGCAGTTTCGCTAGGCAGTTTCGCTAGGCAGTTTCGCCGTGTACACGGGCAGCACTTTCGCTAGGCAGTGCCCGGTGACACAGTTTCGCTAGGCTAGTTTCGCTCGAAACTGTTGGCACAGTTTCGCTAGCCTAGTTTCGCCCGAAACTGGTTTGAACTTTCGTTCAGGGAATTTCGCTCAGCAGATTCGCTCGGACAGGTCTGGTCAGTTTACCTAGCGACACTATAGTTTCGCTGGACTAGTTTCGCTAAAGGGAGATAGGCACAGTTTCGCTACACAGTTTCGCCTGATGAAGGCACAGTTTCGCTAGTCGCTAGAAAAACCCGTAAATTTGACTAAAAACCTTTCTAACAGCTTCTGTATCACATGCAAATCAATATCTAGCATACCTAAACGTTTACTAACATCATGGGAGCAATTCTAACACCTAAAACATGGTTTCTAGTCATCAATTTGTCAAAAATGCAATTTCACATAATTAGCCTAATCTAGCATGGATCTTCATACATACAAGGCAAGTTGCAGAATTTATGTTACATCTAGCATCCCTAAGCATTTTCACAGCAGATTTTACCATTGCATGTAAGTTTTTGGTCATCAAATTAAGCAAGCACAAGAGAAGCATACAAAAAGGGGTTTTGGGGACTCACGGTTGGTCTCCTAGCTTGAATGGATGGTGCTCTAGGCTGGAAATCACAGAGTGTCGTGTTGTTTCTTGCTGGCCAGAAATCTCGAGAGAGAGCAGAAATGCAGAAGTGGTGTGTGTTTGTGTGGAAGTGGTAAAAATGAGAAAGTTAGGCTTGGGTTTGCTTATATAAGGTGCCAGTTTCGCTGGCAGTGTCGCTGGCAGTTTCGCTGGCCACGCGAAACTGGTCAGGCATCAGCTAACCGGGCGAAACTGTAATTTCGCCCAGTAGTTTCGCTGGTCACCAAAAGGGTCGATTTCCACTCTAAGTAAAATAAACACAATTCCTCGATAAATCACATAATTGCACAATTGATTGAGTAAGCACGTTGCATAACTTCACACAGTGGTAACAAGTAAATAATCACATAACACATTTGGACGGGTTCGGTGATCAACCAAAGGTCGTGAACGTATTCGGTCTAGTTAAGTAGTAGTTTTTATTTGTAATGTGACTAACGGAGTTTGTCTAACGGAACAAACGGTTTTTAACGGAAAGACTTAACGGAGTTAACTTGGGAAGTTGTAGTTGTCACAGCCTCCCCATGTTAAGGAATTTTCGTCCCGAAAATTAGCTAGTACCTTGGGTTGATGCGGAGGCTTGATCGAACAGGTGAGGATATTTCTTTCGCATCTGGTCCTCTCGTTCCCATGTGAATTCCGGTCCACGTTTCGATTGCCATCTAACCTTGACAATTGGGATCTTGCTTCGCTTCAATGCTTTTTCTTCACGTCCCATTATCTCAACAGGTTGTTCTACAAATCGGAGTTGCTCGTCAACGTGGAGCTCCTCGAGCGGAACTATTAAAGTGTCGTCAGCCAGACACTTCTTCAAGTTGGAAACGTGAAACACGTTATGTACTCCATCCAGTTCAGGTGGCAAGTCCAAACGATACGCCACCGTTCCAATCTTCTCGGTTATTGGGAAAGGTCCTATGTAGCGAGGGTTTAACTTTCCGCGCTTTCCAAAACGGACCACACCTTTCCAAGGCGAGACTTTTAACAATACACGGTCGCCTACTTCGAATTCTAATGGCCTTCTTCGATTGTCAGCATAACTCTTTTGTCGGTCTCTTGCAGCTTTCATGCGGTCTCTAATTTGTACAATTCTTTCAGTTGTTTCGTACACCATTTCGGGTCCAGTAAGTTGACTATCACCGACTTCAGCCCAACAGACCGGTGATCTACACTTTCGTCCATAGAGAGCCTCAAAGGGAGCGGCTCCAATACTGGAATGGTAGCTGTTGTTGTAGGAGAATTCGACCAATGCCAAGTGGGTTTCCCAGTTCCTTCCGAAATCCATAACACATGCTCGGAGCATATCCTCAAGAGTCTGGATTGTGCGTTCTGTTTGGCCATCTGTCTGCGGATGGTATGCGGTGCTCATATCTAAGCGAGTACCTAGCGCTGATTGTAGTGATCTCCAAAAGTGTGAAGCAAATCGGGGGTCTCGATCGGAGATAATAGACGTGGGCACTCCGTGGAGCTTGACGATCTCGTCAATGTAGATTTGTGCCAACTTGTCAGTCTTGTCATTTTCCTTGAGGGCTATGAAATGAGCGGATTTTGTTAATCTATCCACAATGACCCAAATCATGTCGTTTCCACGAGGTGTACGGGGCAGTCCCGTGATGAAATCCATGGATATTTCCTCCCATTTCCATTCAGGAATTTTCGGTTGCTGCAATAATCCTGGAGGCTTTTGATGTTCTGCTTTGACCTTTGAGCATGTTAAGCACTTACTGACGTATGTAGCGATGTCGGCTTTCATCTTTGGCCACCAGTATAATCCTTTCAGGTCTTGGTACATTTTATCCGAACCGGGATGGACCGAATATCGAGACTTGTGAGCTTCGTCCATCACCAGCTCTCGAAGATTTCCATGAAGAGGCACCCAAACACGATCTTTGTAGTAGCGGAGTCCATCTGACTTAACCTCCGAAGTTCCATCTATGCCAGTTAAGGATTCTGTCTCAAAATTTTCTTCTTTCAAGGCTTCTTTCTGGGCATCCCGAATTCTATCCGGTAACCCAGCATGGATCGTGAGTTGTAGAGCTCGAACCCTTCTGGGTTTAGCATATTCTTTTCTGCTCAAGGCGTCAGCCACAACGTTGGCCTTGCCTGGGTGGTACTTTATCGCCAAGTCGTAGTCATTTAGCACCTCGATCCACCTACGCTGTCTCATGTTGAGGTCTTTCTGTCCCATTATATGTTGGAGGCTTTTATGGTCGGTGAAGATTGTGCACTTGGTACCATACAGGTAGTGTCTCCAAAACTTTAAGGCGAATACAACAGCTCCTAACTCCAGATCATGCGTTGTGTAATTCTGTTCGTGAGACTTCAACTGTCGTGACCCGTAAGCAATGACCTTACCCCTTTGCATTAAAACACATCCAAGTCCTTGGAGAGAGGCGTCACAATAGACCTCGAAGTCGTCGACACCATCGGGTAGAGATAATACAGGCGCGGTACAAAGTTTTTCTTTCAAAGTCTGAAAGGCTGTTTCCTCTTTTTCACCCCATCGGTACTGAACACCTTTATGCGTAAGAGCGGTTAGCGGTTGGGCTATCTGAGAGAATCCCTGGATGAAACGACGGTAGTAACCCGCTAACCCTAGAAATTGCCGAATTTCCGTTGGTGCTCGTGGTGTAGACCAATTCTTGATCGCTTCTACCTTGGATGGGTCAACATGAATACCCTGCTCGTTGACGATGTGGCCTAGAAATTGAACTTCTCGGATCCAGAAGTCACATTTGGAGAACTTGGCGTAGAGTTGCTCCTTCCTTAACAACTCTAATATTAACCGCAGGTGTTGGTCGTGCTCTTCTTTCGTCCTTGAGTAAATGAGTATGTCGTCGATGAAAACAATTACGAACTGATCCAAGTAAGGTTTGCACACGCGGTTCATGAGATCCATGAACACCGCCGGTGCGTTCGTTAAGCCGAAAGGCATGACTAGGAATTCGTAATGACCGTAACGCGTTCTGAAAGCCGTCTTTGAAATGTCCTCCTCGCGGACTCTGAGTTGGTGATACCCGGATCTTAAGTCGATTTTTGAGAAGTAGCTGGATCCTTGCAGTTGGTCGAAAAGGTCGTCGATCCGAGGGAGAGGATATCGGTTCTTAATAGTGACTTTGTTGAGCTCGCGGTAATCTATGCACATCCTGAACGTCCCATCTTTCTTCTTGACGAATAGAACTGGCGCGCCCCATGGCGATGAGCTAGGCCTGATAAATCCTTTATCTAACAGTTCTTGTAGTTGAGTGGATAACTCGTGTAATTCGTTCACCGCCAGACGATACGGAGCTCGGGCAATCGGAGCTGCACCGGGAACAAGGTCGATTCCGAACTCGACTTGTCTATGCGGAGGTAGACCAGGTAATTCCTCCGGAAATACATCGGGAAAATCGCGAACTATCGGAAAATCTTCAATTTTCTTTGCTGCGAGGCTTTGATCCGTAACCGTTGCCAGAATGGCCACGTGTCCCTTCCGAAGGTACTTCTGTGCTTTGAGGTATGATATAATTCCGGTGACAGTGCCTCCCTTTTCACCCTGAATCGAGAGTACTTCTCCGTTTGCGATGGGTATGCGTATGACTTTCTCTTGGCAAATGAGTTCGGCGCGTTGCGAGGACAACCAATCCATACCAATTATCACGTCAAAACTACCGATTGTGAAAGGCATCAAATCTATGTTGAACTTATGACCTGAGAGTTCTAGGGTACAATCCTTAACTATATGCGTTGCATCAATAAGTTTACCGTTAGCTAATTCAACAGTGTACTTAGCTCCTAGGGTTTCTGTCTTGGCCTTTATCATTTTGCAGAACTTAGTTGAAATGAAACTTTTCTCGGCACCCGAATCAAATAAAACATTCGCAAAATAGTTGTTGAGGAGGAACTTACCAGTAATCACGTTGGCGTCTTCTCTTGCTTCGCCGGAGCCCATGACGAATGCTCGTCCGCGGCCACCGTTTCCATTATCACCACCATGGTTGTTATTGTTGTTGTTGTTGTTGTTGTTGTGGCGGTCGTTGTTGTTATCGTTCCCACCTCTCTTTAGCTGGGGGCAGTCTTTCTTCAAGTGCCCAGGTTTTCCGCATTCATAACAACCACGAGGGCCTTCAGGGTTCTGCCTTGCTCGGTTGAGTAGTTCACCCCGACAATTCTTGGCAAGGTGCCCCGATTTTCCACATCTCTCACAGACTGGTCGGCCACATTCACCAGGGTGGTGCTTGCTACACTTGCTGCAGTAGGGTAACTTTCCTTTATACCCACTAGCGCCTTGCCCGCTGCTACCTTGTCGGTTTTGGTTGTTGCCACCGCCACCGTTGTTACCGTAACCCCCTTTGGAGTTATCAAACTTCCTGTTCTGATTCTGAGAGTTTGAGGACCTCCCAGTGTTGTTGCCAGAATTTGTGAGGTGGCTTAGCTCCTCGTCTCTCTGCCTCTTCCCGTCTAGGGCAGCCTTTGGGGTCTTTCTGGGTGGCAAAGTTCCTTGAGCCACTGCCTGATCAGTTAGTTTGTGCGCCAGTCGGATGGCCTGTCGCACATAGGTGGGATTAGATGAGGTCACCATGCCTTTGATCTGTGGTACCAGTCCTTCCACATACAACTCGATTCGCTTGTACTCAGCATCCACCATTGTCGGACAGAGTCGGGAATATGCTTGATAACGGTCGGTATATTCCTCTATCTCAGAACCTTCCATCTTGGAGTTTCCAAATTCCACTTCCATTCTTCTGACTTGATCACGAGGACAATACTCTTCCATGATCGCTTCTCGGAATTCTTGCCATGTCATGGCGTTTGCTTCGTTCAATCCCAAAATCTGAATCTGAGCATTCCACCATGTCAATGCGGAATCCTCAAGTGTGCCTGTAGCATACTTCACCTTATCCCCATCTGGGCAGTTACACATTAGAAATACCTTCTCTGACTTTTCAATCCATCTAAGTAGACCCACAGCACCTTCGTTACCTTTGAACACTATTGGCTTACAATCCATAAAGGCTTTGAATGTGCATTGAGGCGGTTGACCTTGGAAATGTTGTTGAGCGGCTGCTAGGGCTGCTGCGACTCCCTGATTGATCATATTCTGAACCTGTGCAGCTGTGAAGGTTCCTGGTTGGGTTTCGGGTCCTCTCCGCGGAGGCATGATTTCTAGCAAATCAATGCAAAGCTTCCAAAGGTTAGTATACCCAATACTAGAAAGTTGTTAAGTTCCGTTAATTGTTACATACTAGTATAATTCACATTAAGGCACTCATTTACATGACTAGTGAAAAGAAAAATTTCCACCCGAAATTTTCAGGTTTTCATACCGTCACAGGACAAGAATTCTAAATGAGGATCATCTTCAGCACGCGGGGCAGTACTTTGCGGAACGGGTTGTAGCCAAAGTTTTTGAAAACAGTTACAGTTCAGAAATTTTACTTTTTTTTAAAATGTTCTGGTTCGCTGTAACCAAGGGCTCTGATACCAATCTGTCACACCCCCAATTTCCACCTAACGGAGTTTAACCGCGTGAGGGTATGATCCAGACCAGGATCCCATACTTCAGTTACAACCAAACATAACAGAGTTTAAGTTAAGTAAATAAAGAACAGTTATTACAGACCCATAATAAATTAACGGTTCAGCGGAAGCATAAAACGGGTTACAGACATTGTTTACAAAATGTTTAATTCAACTGATTGGAAAACATAGTTTTCAATTCAAAAGATAACGTTCAGTACTGCCGCTGCCGGTGCCTTCGATGATTCTCCTAGCGACCTGAAAAGTATTCAACAATCAAGTGTCAGCCAAGGCTGGTGAGTTCACTAAGCGGTCTACCCGTCACAAGTAGACCAAAAGTTTATGATCAAAGAAGGGTAAAACACAATCAATATCATAAGACTAGTAAGTTTTCCATATCGTAGGTAGCTAGCCTAAGTTATGCACATTTGAATTGTTCGCAACCGAAGCTGACAATGTATAGGTATTACCTACGGATTTTGCCTTCCCGTGTCCTGAAAGACCACAGAGGGTAGGGTAACATTGGTCCCAGTCCGACCGCCAGTCGGGTTGGTGCATCCCGTGCACCGCTGGGCGGGGGTGTCAATCCCCAGTAGTACTACTCAACATCACCTAGCTATTCTATATTAACGGCCCGAATGTAAGGACTTTTTAGTTTATCAATCAATTCAATGATACATATGATATTTGGTCGGAAAAGTTTACTTAGTAAGAAATACCTTACCGTTGCGCGTTATCATCCCTGAAAGGACATAACAACATATAGTAATGAACTCACCTTAGGTTGCTCAGCTTATTCTTCAAATAAACCCGGTTATGATTGTTAACGAGGACCTAATAATCACATTAAGGTCTTAGGTGTTAGGTTGTTTAACTTTTAGCTATACCGCTAAGACCATAACACTAGCACATTGGAGAAATACGACACGACATAACGACACACGACACCAATGGTTGATCATACACAAGTGTTTATATACATCAGGAGTCCAAGCAAGTATTTTCATAGCATAATCAGATAAGTCATGGCATAACATTCAAGAAAATTGCACAAGTTTGGATTCTGGTCACAGTTCCGCTAGCAGTTTCGCTAGGCAGTTTCGCTAGGCAGTTTCGCCGTGTACACGGGCAGCACTTTCGCTAGGCAGTGCCCGGTGACACAGTTTCGCTAGGCTAGTTTCGCTCGAAACTGTTGGCACAGTTTCGCTAGCCTAGTTTCGCCCGAAACTGGTTTGAACTTTCGTTCAGGGAATTTCGCTCAGCAGATTCGCTCGGACAGGTCTGGTCAGTTTACCTAGCGACACTATAGTTTCGCTGGACTAGTTTCGCTAAAGGGAGATAGGCACAGTTTCGCTACACAGTTTCGCCTGATGAAGGCACAGTTTCGCTAGTCGCTAGAAAAACCCGTAAATTTGACTAAAAACCTTTCTAACAGCTTCTGTATCACATGCAAATCAATATCTAGCATACCTAAACGTTTACTAACATCATGGGAGCAATTCTAACACCTAAAACATGGTTTCTAGTCATCAATTTGTCAAAAATGCAATTTCACATAATTAGCCTAATCTAGCATGGATCTTCATACATACAAGGCAAGTTGCAGAATTTATGTTACATCTAGCATCCCTAAGCATTTTCACAGCAGATTTTACCATTGCATGTAAGTTTTTGGTCATCAAATTAAGCAAGCACAAGAGAAGCATACAAAAAGGGGTTTTGGGGACTCACGGTTGGTCTCCTAGCTTGAATGGATGGTGCTCTAGGCTGGAAATCACAGAGTGTCGTGTTGTTTCTTGCTGGCCAGAAATCTCGAGAGAGAGCAGAAATGCAGAAGTGGTGTGTGTTTGTGTGGAAGTGGTAAAAATGAGAAAGTTAGGCTTGGGTTTGCTTATATAAGGTGCCAGTTTCGCTGGCAGTGTCGCTGGCAGTTTCGCTGGCCACGCGAAACTGGTCAGGCATCAGCTAACCGGGCGAAACTGTAATTTCGCCCAGTAGTTTCGCTGGTCACCAAAAGGGTCGATTTCCACTCTAAGTAAAATAAACACAATTCCTCGATAAATCACATAATTGCACAATTGATTGAGTAAGCACGTTGCATAACTTCACACAGTGGTAACAAGTAAATAATCACATAACACATTTGGACGGGTTCGGTGATCAACCAAAGGTCGTGAACGTATTCGGTCTAGTTAAGTAGTAGTTTTTATTTGTAATGTGACTAACGGAGTTTGTCTAACGGAACAAACGGTTTTTAACGGAAAGACTTAACGGAGTTAACTTGGGAAGTTGTAGTTGTCACATCAACTGCGCTAACGATTTCAACATTGGATTCCCCTTCCTTAAGTTGGGGAGTGGACTCCGTGAGACACCTCGTAAGGTTTAAGGTGGTCAAATAGAACAACATCTTTTGTTGCCACCTCTTGAAGTGGAGACCCGAGAACTTCTCGGGTTTATCAGCATGATCAGCTACGGTGTTGGCCGTTACACCAACTTGAGCCCCAACCGATGGTGCTCCATTAGTCTTTGCAGCATCATTCATCATTTCTGAGATAAAAACTAAGCAAGTTGATATTCAGAATTTTTATTTAAATGCTGTTACACCCCAAAATTTTATGACTTAAATTATATACGTGCGCTATATTTGTTAAGTAGCTGAAATATAGGTGATATAATATATATACGTATAATAGAGTAACGTCGCGATTCGCATACGGATATTCAACACGACATTCGAGGAAACGTCAAGAGGCGAAATTTTAGAATATAATAGATAACGAAAAATAAAGATCGTGGACACAGACGGATCTCAAATCCGAATTATAACGAAGCGGGAAAATGCAAAATAGTGATTTGGGCCCGGTTTGTAATAAACCGTATTTAGGCACGAATGTCACTAAAATAGCACCGAGACGAAAGTAGAATATCAGGTATTGCTAAATACTTAATTTATAATCGTTATAAAATATAATTTTGGTATTCGGCATGAAAAACGGTGATATCGGTAACCGTTGCTGTTACGCGATATTAATCGAAATAAAATTCGATTAGCCGTTCGGAATGATTATAACACCTCGGAAAGGTATAAATAATTATAATAATATTTATAAAGTATTTCAATCAGGATGGCGTATTCGGTCTGCGAAACGGCCGAGATCGCAACGCTGATTAGACGCGCTTTTTACCGCGTAGTTAAATGAATATTCGACGGTATACGTTATGACCAAAGAATAAATATAATATTTATCTTTATTGGACTCTTGTAATATTTTAGACGTTCGGTAAGTTTTATGAATCAGATACGAAATATTAAATTATTTTACGGGTTTAGAATACAGGTATAATACCTATATATTTAATCCTACACCACACAAAATATATTATTTAACCAATTGCTTCTCCCTTACTTTACTACATAATAAGTGTCGAAAATTTGTGATGAATCAGCTCTCAAATTTAATTGTCACCATGACACACGTACTTTTGTTATTCATCCGATTGTACTATAAATACATACCTACACAATTGGAATTAATCACATCTCAATTATGTTCACCCACACACATGAAATACATACGTACAAAAAGAAAAGAGAAAGAAAGAAAGAAGAGATAGAGAGAGGTGTACGGCCGCCTCGTCTCTCCCCTCCTCTGTTCGCTTTTCCGAACACCAACCGGCGAAGCCCCGGCACCCCCCTCGATCCTCTTTACCTCCGGCAGAAAACCGAGCGGCGAGCACCGACGCAGCAGCCGGCATCCACCCTTCTCCTCTCCTCGTTCCGTTCGAACAGAACCGGCGACCTCTCCTTTGTGGTCTCCGGCGACCCACAACTTTCTACCGGTGCTACCATGTAGCTCCACCCTGCTCGAATCCCGGCGACCTTGTTTTCTCGGCGACAGCTTCGAACTCCTCCCCTCGCCTCTCGTTTTTCCGGCAGCTCCACGATGAAGCAGCGGCGGCGGCTCAGTGATGTAGATTCCGGCGAAAGCCTCCGGCGAGAACCAAGAAGAAACAGCAGCAGTTCCTTCCTTCCCTTGACCCAGTCCCGTCGAACCACCCTCTGCTCCGGCGGATCTATGGCGATTCTCCTTCTCCGACCCACACACCGGCGAACCCGACGACACCCGCACCCCGTCTAAACTTAGCGGACAGTAGCAGCAAGTGGCGAAAGGATGAAGGTGACGGTATGTTTTGCTTATTGCTTCAGTTGTATACGGCTATGTTCGAGATGGTATTCGGTGACGTACGGTTGATGACGGGGCATGGCGGCAGCGGCGATGGACTACCGGGGTGGTGGAGAATGGTGGTGGTGGTTGGCGGTTGTTAACGGTGGATGATGATGGTCGCGATTCAAGTTAGAAAAGGAGGCGACAAGTTAACCCGTCTTCACTTTCGGTCAACAATTCGGTGGCGTAACGAGGTCCAAACGACAAACCGACAACGGGGAAATGTTCGTGGCAAGAAAATAGTCTGGAAGGACTATTCGTTTGTCAAGAACGGACAACTTTATTATTCGGTTATTTTGGACTCGTTTCACGACCCGTCAAGAGGTAATCACGTTATATTATTTAATTTGTGATTATTACAAATATCATTATTAAGTTAAATGATATAAAAAGTATTTACGACGAATATATATATATATATATATATATATATATCTATATATCTATATAATATATATATATATATATGAAAAGATTGAATGCCACATGGCATCACCACAACAATCCCTTTTTTTCATTTTCCCGCTCAAATGGTTTGCCTTATTTATATTTTTCTAATTGGTTTGAATAATTGACAAAGTCATTAACTAATTTTTTAACAAAGTAATTGACAATAAATGCATATCTCATGTCCTAATTTAAAAACTGAAATTAAATGAAATTGATTCATAATAAATGAGGATATGAATACTTTTTTTTTAAATTTATAACTTTTTATATTGTCGAATGTTAATTTTTTTCTTTAATTCTAATTATCGAATTATATTTTTATAACATGTTAAATTTTGTATTCGTTTTTTAAAACCGCCCGTGCGTCGCACGGGTATCAAAAACTAGTATATATATATATATATGAATATATATAAATATATAAACATTAATTGATTTTATTTAAATAAAATTAATCAAAAGAATATTTGTTTAAAGATTAAATATATATAAAAAATATATATATTTAATACGAATGTTAACGATAATGATAAAGTAATTATCGTGTTAAAGAATGTTTAACATATATTGAAAAATATATATAAAGTGTTTAATATTGAATTTAGGGTTTTCTAGCCGCTGTTCTGTCAAACCCGAGTAAACGGTAGTGAACTAAGCTTTAAAATTTTAAAGTATGTTATAAAATGTTAAAACGGATAATACCCTAAGTCAGTTTTGAATATAAATGGATTTTGATAAAGAAATGAGTAAAACGGGAAATTAGGGTTTTGGAATATGATTGTTTAATATAAAATAATCCGAATGGTATGGAGACTTGATTTTTGACATAGAACTATGTTTATATATATATATACAATAAGTATATATAAAGTTAAAATGGATAAATGGTAAAGTATTTAAGATACTGAGTTAATCGGATATTTAGAAGTTCACGCGGACCGGAAGGGTAGACGCCTGTACACTGGGGTTTCTGGCAAAAGCGAGTGTGTCGCATAAATCCCAACTGGGAAATGGTATCCCTCACTGAGCGATCCCGGAGTGAGCGTTTACTTATAGGAATGCGTGTCTTCATAATTATCAATAAAAGATAAGGATAATAGCCTAAAGGGGCATTTTGGTCATTTTGACATTTTAAAAGGAATGAACTTAATAAGTTAATATTATTAAGATAATGAAGTATTAAAATAATCATAGGAAGTATTTATTATATTAAACCTTGCGTTAACACCGTACAATACGCGATTAGGTTAATTGGAAGGCATAGCGGAGGTTTTCTCTGAAATAACTGCTTAAGAGAATAAGGTGAGTTCTATGAGCCCACTTTTAAATATTTTAATGTTTTCGGGCTGATATACATGCAATATATATTCAACTGTTTACTTGAAAAGTATTTGTGATGCCTTTACTTATTTTGTGTTGATACACATACGTGGAAAAGTTATAATACTTATAACTGTTTTAAAGTTACTATTACCTGTTATTACTTTATCGTGAAGGTTTTAATAAACGGGTAATGTAAAGGATGAAACTTTTATAATAAAGTTTTGAGCAATGGAAGAAGTGAATGTTTGGTCTAAGCTTGCGTGTGTGAATAAGTGTCGGGTAAATATGATCTTATTAGCCTTGTTATGCAAGACCCATAACATTATATTTATGAAACGCTTATTTCCATATACGGGTGATGGACTGGTGTTGAAATGGTTATGAGTCCAAATACAAGAGTTATTTAAAATGGACTTTTGAAAAAGATGAAAAGGTTTAAAAGGTTGAAAATATGGAAAATGTTGAAAAGGTTTTAATCTAAGCAGATATTGTCTAGTGAAAAGGGAAAAGGTGGTTGTGCAACTAAAAGCGGGGAATGACGGTTCCCCGGGGTAACGACGGTTACTCTATGAAAGGTTTCGGGTGGCGACGGTTGCCCGAGGAGCTAACGTGGTTCCAACAGACAATGCTTAGTAGAATGAATGATTAAATGTTTTGGTATAATTCTGTTATGTCTTATACCTGATAAAGGATAAATGATTAAATGTTTTGATATAACTCTGTTATGTTTTATACATGATAAATGTTTTTAAAGAAGGGACTGTTAGGCCCAAATGTTGAGGTAAGCCTTTCAAGGAAAGGTAAAAGTTTTAAATACTTAGAACTCACCAGCATAAGCTGACCTTTAAAAGGATGTATGTCAGGTATCGGTGATGTTTAAAGTAGCAAGGGAATGGCTCTAGCAAGGGCAGATTAGGTGGGCAAGCTATCAGCAATGACTCGGTAGTAGACTGGCATAGCTATAGATAAGATCTAGTTATAGATTATGTTGTTATCTTCCTTACTGTTGTAACATGTTATATATATAAATGAAAAGTTTTTAATTTCCGCTGCTTAGTTATCTCTGTTGTACCATGTGTTCATGAGTAAATCCGACACGTGACCCCTCCTGGAACCAAGACTGGGAGTGGGCGTCACAAGTTGGTATCAGAGCCTTGGTTTAAGAGATTTAGATACTAGCGCGGTATCTAGACTTAAACTAGGACTCTTGGTAAACAAAGTAAGGTAAGATAGGGAATGTAAATGCCAGTCAGGATAGTCATGCCCATAGGAAAAATGTTGCACGAGGAACATAGGAGCTAGGACTTAGGATATGCAAGTACGGAGAATACCCGATTGCAATTAGCTACTGCAATTTGGTATTTTACCCAAATGAACATATCATGGGTTCTAACTGTTATGTGGCCTAGTGCGGGGTTGGTTAATTGACAGTGAGATACATGGTCAATAACTTGTAATAAATGCCTAGAGAAAGGTAGTTTTAAAGAACCGGTTTTAGAATTACCGGTAAATAATAAAAGGAAAGGTACGAACACTAGAGATAACTGTGATGAGGATAACTAGGTTTTGAGCACATCATAATTATATAATTGTATAGCGCTTGCAATTATCTAATTATCATGAGTTCAAAATTCGGAGACTTCACGTCACACGAGTTCTGAAGTGTCAAGGTATTTTTCAGAAGATGAGTATAAATCATAGTCATGATAGGAATTCATATAGGACATCCGATAGTAAATCCGATGTCAGTAAAAATATGAAGTACGAGTACCTTCTGCGAAGAAACGAAAGTCGTTATGTTAGAAATAGTGACAGAAGCATTGAAGGTTACGTTGCTATCAATCGCTAATCAATTTCCGGAAGCTTTGACGAGAAGAATGTCCAGTAGAACGACCGCTAGTGAAACTGGTCCCAAGGAAGCTTCTGGTAGAAATAGGTTCCCAATAAAAGGCAAACGAAAGCGGTCCGAGAATGAAGAAGGTCTTGAAGACAATGACGGCAGATTCCACAAGGAGGCTAAAGGAGCTTCTGAACAAAGAAGGCTGATATGCCAGATGTGCGAGAAACGTCATTATAGGAATTCCATGTGGAGAACTCAGGAACCATTGAAGATGAAAAGAGGTATAGACAAGCCAAAATGTCGCCTTAAAAGCAAGGGAACTGTAGATATCATAGACGCTGTCACGGTAAAGAAGAAATGAGAATTGCTATGGAAAGAATAGTGGAAACGACGTTCCAAGCTACGTTGCTACCTTCAGGAGACCATCACTATAGGTGATTGGCCGGAAGGCCCGAAGCCGAAGCTAGCAAATGAAGTTAAGAATGGTTCAAAGAAGAATGACGAAGGTTGCCACAAGGTAGATCAAGAATCCACAAGCTTAGGAGTATGAAGGTCCAAAGTAAGCCAGAAAGAACTTACTTTCCAGGAGATGTTGTTTCTTCAACAAATGACAGGATGAAAGCACACGATGATTGGACGAGCTACGCGAAAAAGAATTCCAACATAGGATAGAGAAACATTGTCAAGGAATCTCGTAGTCAAGCTACCTTAGACAGCTTAGAATTACGTCTTCCTTAGGACAAATGCAAAGCCATCAAAATAGATGACCTCAAGACAAATGTTGATACACGGGCGAGCCTGACGATTCGACATTAGCAGCAATTGCAAAATTAGAAGTCTGAATTCGATATTAGGAATTGTCACACAGTATATTCCACCGATGCGAGTAAATGATCAGTATTTGACAAATGTTCTTCTTAAGATCAATGTCAAGCTAGAGATAACGATAGATAAATTTAGACGTTGAATGAATTGACTCGCGAGATGCTACGCGCAAACTGTCTGTAGCCAGAGGAAGACCCGACTTCATATGCAAAGATCGTGATGGCTTGGCAGTAAAGATTACAAAACATGGAAGTATATGGGTCAAGAGGTAAGTCATACTCAACGTATGCTATTGACTCGGAGGCAAAACCAATGAACTAAAGAACGTACCAGTGACGTATCAGATTTCCAAACAAAGTATTCAGAAGCAACACCAGAAGCAACGTCAGAAGCAATAAGCATTGTACCAGTTATCTCCAACAAAAGCAAGAAGATTTCTTTAGATCAAATATATCACCTTAGGATGCTCCAGCAATTTCTAGACGAAGGAAGGTAGCCAAGGAAATGCGTAGACTGCAAGAAGATAAAGAAGTTGTTGGTAAAAAGCAGATATCCTGTGTCAAAGGATCAGCAAATCATCCAACTAGCTACGAGGAGCAAGACGATTCCCAGAGGTCAAATTAGCGTCAGCTAAAGAATTAAAAGTGGGCCTATAAAAGAGAATGGCTTTTCGGAAGCAAAATGATTGTTACAAGATATTAGTAATATTGATTGGAATGACGGACGCCCCTACAATTCCAGAGATCTCGTAATTGAGCATGTTGACAAATAATGTTCTAAAGTTTTCAAGGAATGGAGAAGAATGAAAGAGAGGAATGCTATACGTAGGAAGTTTATATGATCGACGTAATAGATCCTTTCGGAACATAAACAGTAATACATTGGAAGCCGCCAAACTTTCCAAGGATCGTAATGCCATTAGGTTGACTAAGGAGATGTCAAGTCCTTTTGGAATCCTAATCAGTAGCAGACATGAAATAAAGTAATGAACGGATTAACTTGGGCATCGGTAAAATTATTACCGATTAGGCCTAGTGAAGAGAGAAATTGCATCAGTAGTATTTACCCTCAAGAGATGCAAACATTAAACGAGGTTGTACGCAGGATGTCCAAACTAGTTATTTAAGTAAGTAATAGATAGGAATGAATTATACTGATTTTGTTGTGGTTAGAATAGTAATATCATCCTGCATCAGACTAGTAATAGTACACCTCTAGTTGTATCATAGGTGTGGTGGATACGCCGCTGGTACATCCTATATATATACACCTGAGGTACAACTAGAAGTGGCACTAGAATTAGTCTCATGCAGGCAGACATTACGGGCCACTGTGGAAAACAAATAAGTAGTATTCATGAATACATCTCACTTACTGACAATTAACTAAGGGACTGTTGATGTCCAGAAGAGAAGTTCAAATCTTTTAGCATGCGGATAAATGTTTAACGTACGTAAGAAGTTAAAGCAAAATGACAGAAGCTTCGCGAGAAATTTCAGCTTTAGGAAATTCGAAGCATATTCCGGTGGGAATCATAATCAAGCTACTATATGTATAGCTAAAGAGTTATGACACGACCTAGATAGTATGTGATTGATAAAAGGGAGAATTCCTTTATCTTGAGAAATGTATTCTCTCAGATCGTTAGCTAGACTGTTCGTTAGGGATACGTTCCTAAAAGTACTAGCATCAATTATAGGAATGTGGTTCACAATCTAATTGTGAACAAGATTTCGTGAATATAATAGTTAAAGTATTACCTTATAGGTAATAGAGTTAAATGATAAATTGTCATAGAAAGTTTGTTACGATGTTAAAATCGTAGCCAAAGAACCAAGTGGTTCATGTGATATGAATACCTTAAATGCATAGAAAAGTTTCCGGATTGATCCGGGAAGGAAAAAGTGATATGTGAGAAATCTCATTTGTGAGTTAAATCACAGTTTGAGCAAGTTTCGAGGACGAAACCTATTTAAGGGGGGTAGAGTTGTGACACCCCAAAATTTTATGACTTAAATTATATACGTGCGCTATATTTGTTAAGTAGCTGAAATATATGTGATATAATATATATACGTATAATAGAGTAACGTCGCGATTCGCATAAGGATATTCAACACGACATTCGAGGAAACGTCAAGAGGCGAAATTTTAGAATATAATAGATAACGAAAAATAAAGATCGTGGGCACAGACGGATCTCAAATCCGAATTATAACTAAGTGGGAAAATGAAAAATAGTGATTTGGGCCCAGTTTGTAATAAACCGTATTTAGGCACGAATGTCACTAAAATAGCACCGAGACGAAAGTAGAATATCAGGTATTGCTAAATACTTAATTTATAATCGTTATAAAATATAATTTTGGTATTCGGCATGAAAAACGGTGATATCGGTAACCGTTGCTGTTACGCGATATTAATCGAAATAAAATTCGATTAGCCGTTCGGAATGATTATAACACCTCGGCAAGGTATAAATAATTATAATAATATTTATAAAGTATTTCAATCAGGACGGCGTATTCGGTCTGCGAAACGGTCGAGATCGCAACGCTGATTAGACGCGCTTTTTACCCCGTAGTTAAATGAATATTTGACGGTATACGTTATGACCAAAGAATAAATATAATATTTATATTTATTGGACTCTTGTAATATTTTAGACGTTCGGTAAGTTTTATGAATCAGATACGAAATATTAAATTATTTTACGGGTTTAGAATACAGGTATAATACCAATATATTTAATCCTACACCACACAAAATATATTATTTAACCAATTGCTTGTCCCTTACTTTACTACATAATAAGTGTCGAAAATTTGTGATGAATCAGCTCTCAAATTTAATTGTCACCATGACACACGTACTTTTGTTATTCATCCGATTGTACTATAAATACATACCTACACAATTGGAATTAATCACATCTCAATTCTGTTCACACACACACATGAAATACATACGTACAAAAAGAAAAGAGAAAGAAAGAAAGAAGAGATAGAGAGAGGTGTACGGCAGTCTCGTCTCTCCCCTCCTCTCTTCGCTTTTCCGAACACCAACCGGCGAAGCCCCGACCCCCCCCCCCTCGCTCCTCTTTACCTCCGGCAGAAAACCGAGCGGCGAGCACCGACGCAGCAGCCGACATCCACCCTTCTCCTCTCCTCGTTCCGACTGAACAGAACCGGCGACCTCTCCTTTGTGGTCTCCGTCGACCCACAACTTTCTACCGGTGCTACCATGTAGCTCCACCCTGCTCGAATCCCGGCGACCTTGTTTTCTCGGCGACAGCTTCGAACTCCTCCCCTCGCCTCTCGTTTTTTCGGCAGCTCCACGATGAAGCAGCGGCAGCGGCTCAGTGCTGCAGATTCCGGCGAAAGCCTCCGGCGAGAACCAAGAAGAAACAACAGCAGTTCCTTCCTTCCTTCGACCCAGTCCCGTCGAACCACCCTCTGCTCCGGCGGATCTATGGCGATTCTCCTTCTCCGACCCACTCACCGGCGAACCCGACGACACCCGCACCCCGTCTAAACTTAGCGGACAGTAGCAGCAAGTGGCGAAAGGATGAAGGTGACAGTATTTTATGCTTATTGCTTCAGTTGTATATGGCTATGTTCGAGATGGTATTCGGTGACGTACGGTTGATGACGGGGCATGGCGGCAGCGGCGATGGACTACCGGGGTGGTGGAGAATGGTGGTGGTGGTTGGCGGTTGTTAACGGTGGATGATGATGGTCGCGATTCAAGTTAGAAAAGGAGGCGACAAGTTAACCCGTTTTCACTTTCGGTCAACAATTCGGTGGCGTAACGAGATTCAAACGACAAACCGACAACGGAGAAATACTCGTGGCAAGAAAATAGTCGGGAAGGACTATTCGTTTGTCAAGAACGGACAACTTTATTATTCGGTTATTTTGGACTCGTTTCACGACCCGTCAAGAGGTAATCACGTTATATTATTTAATTTGTGATTATTACAAATATCATTATTAAGTTAAATGATATAAAAAGTATTATATATATATATATATATATATATATGAATATATATATATATATAAACATTAATTGATTTTATTTAAATTAATAAAATTAATCAAAAGAACATTTGTTTAAAGATTAAATATATATAAAATATATGTATATTTAATACGAATGTTAACGATAATGACAAAATAATTATCGTGTTAAAGAATGTTTAACATATATTGAAAAATATATATAAAGTGTTTAATATTGAAATTAGGGTTTTCTAGCCGCTGTTCTGTCAAACCCGAGTAAACGGTAATGAACTAAGCTTTGAAATTTTAAAGTATGTTATAAAATGTTATAACGGATAATACCCTAAGTCAGTTTTGAATATAAATGGATTTTGATAAAGAAATGAGTAAAACGGGAAATTAGGGTTTCGGAATATGATTGTTTAATATAAAATAATCCGAAGGGTATGGAGACTTGATTTTTGACATAGAACTATGTTTATATATATACACTAAGTATATATAAAGTTAAAATGGATAAATGGTAAAGTATTTAAGATATTGAGTTAATCGGATATTTAGAAGTTCACGCGGACCGGAAGGGTAGACGCCTGTACACTGGGGTTTCTGTAACATCCGCCTCCGACCCGTGTAGCAAAACCCGACCGTTTCGAGTTCACCTTTCGGATTGGAAGTCAATCAAAGCATTTCGATCATTGGATTAAACTTTTAGCACAAGTTTTTATAATCAAAAATTCTTTTTTTACATTATTTGGTTGTTTGCATAATTAGAATCGTTTTCAAACAATGGATAAATCAAATTCTCAATTTAAAGCGCGCGTTCGAGAATCATCTGATCGATAATCAAAGGGAAATTCACATATTTATTAGCTTAAAAGTTCAAATAATGATTTTAAATGCCTCATAATCATTTTTCCAAATTAAAGGAATTAATCGTTTGATTTTTAGTCAAACAATACGCGTAGAACGCAAGTAAAACGATTTTTCGGTTTTCGCACAACTTCGATATTAAACGGACGACCCGTGAGTCTCAAAAATCATATATTTATATTACATGATGTTTTTATATGACTAATGTAGCTCCTCATAAAATTTGGGGTCATTTCGAGTTAAAACGATAATTTCGATAAATTCACGTTTCGGTTCGCGAAACGTCATAACCGGAAGGCTTGTAAATTTCAAAACTTATATTTCTTTTTCCCATCATGTTCTAATAAGTCTCATGAACTTATGTTTCAAATTTTAGCTCATTCCGACAAGTAACGAATGCGTGGTGAGCAAAAGAAGAAAAAAAAAGAAAGAAGTAGAAAAAAAAATATAAAAGGTTTTGCAGCCGGCTGGATTCGAACCAGCGAACAGCCTGTTTAAAGTTCAGCGCCCTGACCACTGGGCCAGCGCTACGTTTGTGTTTTTACCCCAGCTGCTTCTCTTATAACCTGTACAAGTGACCTGGATACCTGGTCACGACTAAGCATACGGGCTGAACTTGTTTTGGCTATAACTTCCTCGTTTCAAATCCGTTTTAGGCCCCGTTTTCACCTGTGGATTCGTCTTAACGTTTCCTATCTTGTTCTGCAAGAAAATTCTACGATTAAACTGATTTCCTTAATCAATTTAGATCGTTTCCATACTTGATTCCTTGACTTTCTCTCCAAGACTTGCTATTATGCTCCTAAAACCCTAATTCGATCCTCCCCTCTATAAATATCAGTTTTGTGATCATAATAAACCCCACAAAACCTTCTGAAACCTTCAATTTCGTGCTAAGCCTTCCCGATTGTGTTTTCAAAAGTCAAAAGTCCTAGTGTTTGACCTTCCGAATTGACCAACCTCCTTCGACTTTCACAAGTAAGTTTCTTCCTAGTATTTTCTTGTTTTTATATGTATTTTAATACCCCATTGCTGAATTTGACCAATACTCGTCTATATTAAATGTCAACCTTTACTTATGCGTTTTAATTGGGGAAAAGTACTAAAAATCACCAATACATGTAATCAATGGTTCTAATATATTTTGATAAGTTGTATAAGTATATTATCCAAACTATCAAAATTATATTTTCATCAAAAACCTAAAAGACACGCGTTTTGACCCGTTAAAGTAAGTGTCTTCACGCATAACTTGCTCTTCTAGTACTTTTTAAATAAACGGAACATACCAACATGTTTTTGGGATACTAATGAACATATAACAAGGGTTGGATAAGTTTAAGTTTGACCGATGTACACTTTTGTAACTTTTGGGCCATTTATATAATTTTTGAAAGTTAAGGGTAAAAAAATGTAAATAGAACAAAGATGTGAAATTTTCTGTTTTGAATTAACTTTTTAATAATTATAAATTGAATCTTAAATTCTGGAAATTTATGTCTCAAGACTTTGTTTAATTGACATAATGGGCCCCTAAGTTTATAAAATTGCAATTTTAACCATAAACATTGAATAGTTGTCAAATGTGGTATTTTGTTCACGAACGGGTCTTTTGGTAATATTAATCACTAAATAAAGTATTTTTTATAATAAATAGTTAAGAAATTCCCCAATTAATCAATTAATCATTTAAATCAACTTTCAATCGTTTTAGTCAATTATTCGGTCTTTCGAATCGTTAGGTTTTCATCAGGGTTAGCTTCGTTCCTCGCGTTCGTGATCTTCTCGCTTTTTGCTTTGCTATCAGGTGAGTAATCATAGCCCCGTTTTCGTTTTCATATTTGGGGTGTAACATTGTATCTTATTCCAAAATCTTTAATCATTATTCTATCTACATTACTATGCGATTCCATATTGTGCATGTGTATTCTTGATATGTAATATGTGTTGGATCTATATGTTGTATTCGTTTGTCGCTTGTCGCTAGTCATTAATCGCTTGTGTACCATTAACGATTGTTTGGAAGCCTATGGGTCAATAATAGCTATTGGTCGACAACCCACCCACTATATTGAAAATGTATTCTTATTTTCAATGGGTGATTGATTTCCTAAATGTCTAGGTTTGGTTACACAACACCTTTATAACATGTTACACATAATCTATGAATTTCACTTGTCACATGAATCGCTATTATTTTACTTACATTCTATATTAAACCTATGTTTACTCACCACCTCTCGTAGTTGACTTTTTATATTATACATGTTGCAGGAAATGATTGTAGTTGCAGTGATGACACTTAGGGCTTGCTTATGGACCTAGAGTGACCTTAAAATTAATAGTTAGTATCATGATTTGTTTGCATTTATTTGGATTGTATTGTATGACATTATTTGTATATCAATAATGAATGGCAAGTTTAAACTTGGTAACTATCTAGTTGTCATGAGCATCTGGACAATCATCGTGCCCCAACGTTTCCGCCGTTGGTTGGGGTGTGACAGATTGGTATCAGAGCCTTGGCTATAGGGATTTAGGTTATTAGAAATGGATGACCTAGACTATACCTTAGGTGTCCCACATGATTAGCTCATGTTAGTATGCCTTACTTACTACATATGCCTGGATGCTTATTAAACGTGCCTTTTCGAACTCTCTTCTTTCCTAACACATGGCACACACTCACGTACTAACCCTCGAGGCTTCCTAGCCTCTTTCCGTAGTCATGGTGCAGTACGTGCGATTTTGGGATTGATTTCTTGATTTTGTATTCTCGTCGGGGTTAGATTTCTATCAAATAGACATGTAGTAACTGGAAGGGGGAAAGTGTCGTGATTTGGGGTCTCCATCAGGCAAGTGTTGCGTATAAATCCGAATCAACCGCCGGACCTGGATGAGTGCCTGGGACGCCCTGAAGAGAGTACTTGAACCTATTAGGCCAAAGCATGTCTGCTAGAAATCATCAAATAATCCTGATTAGTCACGGTTATAGCTTCCCAATCGGGAGGTAATGGCCACTCCATTCGTTTTATCAAATTAACATGATTTTGTGTTTTGCGTGTTATCATAAACTCTAATTATGTTTTCAACGACTCACGATGTTTCGTGTTTTATGATCTCATGATTTTCAAAATTCATGTTTTACACAATGATACCTCAAATTCCATTAACTCGCCAATTTCATGGCCTATTTTCATAAGACTTTCGTTTTTGGACCCTTACTTTCACAATTTTATACTTTCCCTCCCTCACATTTTATTCAATCGATTTACATATCATAATATTTACAAAGTTTTACTACCTCCTATGTCATCATTGATGTTTGGTTTACAAATTTACGAGTGCATACGACACCCTTGTGTTGTATCGCATCCCACGTAACGCCGCGATTTACATTACACGTTTACGGTTCAGCCTTATCAAGGTTACGATTTTACATGTTTCCCTTACTCGTTTCTTGGCACCCTGAGTTCCATTATGTAAAGATCATATCCTCAATTTACATCTCGCATCTTGGATTTTTTCGCACACCACCCACGTGATTTCAAATACATGTTTTTCAATCATCACAACCACGACTCGGATGCTACCACATGTTAAACCAACAAGCCAATGTTCCATAGAACTCACGTATAGTCGTGTACACCCCCATTTTTTTTTGCCAACTCATTTTAACCCAACAAAACATCTCACGGGTCCAGACCACAAGCCCAACCTGTTGCACCAAAGCCCAATGGGCACACCCAATGTGGTGATTCACTAAGGGTGTGTTATGGGTTGGCCCTTGCAAATGATGTGTCGGTCAAATCAGTCAATCAAGTTGCGCTTGGTCTCAATCATACATCTACAATCAAGTGACCACAAACATAAACCTTAACTTGCAAAACTTAGCCACTTGGACTTCCAAAATACTTGATCTAAAATGTTTTATTCTGGCCTAACGTAATCTCATCAATTTGCATATTGCACGCCTTTGGACAACAAGTTTTCAAAATTCATGAATGTTCTACGTCTATTTGTTCCAAAACCTATATATATATATATACCAATTCATTATCATTTCTAGGTTTGGTAAGTTCTCGTTAATGGACTCCTAAGTTGCACGTTCGCATGTTACGGGATTCCATGCTAAAACGACAACAAGGGTGCACATTGACGAGCTTATGAACCAACTTGCATACGATCACCCGTCTTACTAAAAATTTTAAGTCAGCCTTTGTGTAGCCACGTTTTAAGTTACATACACATTTTACGGTGTGCATGTCGAAAAGTCTGCTGGTCTGGAAATCTACGAGTTACAAGTACATGTGTTGACGGGATTCCATGTGTACGAGTCTACGATTATATGACCTCTCGAGTGGACGGCTCTACATGTGTGCCAACATCAAAAGTGTTACGCAAACTTAAACTTCCTTTTTGATCCCTAAAATTATTTCTACCCAACAGATGGATATTTTGGCTCGCAATTGTATACAAAATCTTTTTTTTTTAAATATATGTCTGTTTAGCTTATTAAGAAATCTCCATTACAATTTATGATTGCGGTTGATCTTGGGTTCTTCGTGGTTTGCTAAATACTTTTAGGATATTCGCAAATGCAACCCCCAAATTCATGATCGCCTTCATCGGTGATATTCAAATTTACTCTAAATCTATCTTCGATTTTTGGATCATGGAACTCGTATCACTTAAACGATAAGCTCATGGGGAAAATTCATGTTGTTCATTTACGAATTTCAACTAAACAAGTGTGTCATGAACTCGAATTCTGTTATTTAAATTCCTTGATTTCACTAATTTTTCTTTCAGTTGGTTAAATTCATGGATGCGATTATTGGTGATTCAATAGTCGATCCGTGAATCACAGTTTTGTTATTTCAATTCATGGATATGATTATTGGTGATTCAATAGTCGATCCGTGAATCACACTTTTTTCATTTCAATTCATGGATACGATTATTGGTGATTCAATAGTCGATCCGTGAATCACACTTTTGTCATTTCAATTCATGGATACGATGTTGGTGATTTTATAGACGATCCATGAATTCCAGTTGTCATCTAAACGCATGACTTGACCTTGGTGATTCAACGGTCGATGCATGAAACCCATCCTTGGTATTTAAATCCATGAACTCGATTTTGGTGATTCAATGATCGGTTCATGAATTTGACTCTTGGGGTTAGACTCATGAATTCGTTTTATTAACTTGATATTTGATATTTGTGTTCCACCTTTGGTTATCTAATTCGAGGACTCGACTTTTTGTTAATTCAATAAGTCGAATCCATCTTTCATTGCTAAATGCATGTACTCAAATTCTACTCTCGTGAATTCGATAATCGCATCATGAATGTGACCTTTGTTGGTTACATTATTGCGAGTTCTGTCAATTCAACATTTAATACTTGATTTATGGTTTTAGACACATATATTTCTATGATCGATTTACTCGATTTATGGACCCACTAATATGTTTATGTTTTTCGATTAGGGTAACACGCTACTCAATTGAAATAAATTTATATTCGAAGTGCGTTTTTCTAACCCATGGGACTCATGCTGCTCGAGTCGTGTGTTCGGCCATGTAGACATGGAAACCGAATCATGCCATTCGACTCATGTAGTTTGTCGCATGGTAACTAACTCAAATTATGATACTCGGTTTTGATGGTCTTTTATGATTTAAATTTATGGTTGTTGTACATCGAATTCTAAAGGTTTTATCATTTATCATATCGAAAGCTTGGTATCATACACACTCTAAATCATTTAACACTCTATGATAAAGCTACGTCACACTTTTATCATTTATCATTTGCAATCAATTGTGTTTTCAAGATCGCATATCTCAATCATTCTTGCGAAAACGGGACCACCCATACGGTAACCAACGATTGTGTGTGATGCTAGCTCCAGCATGCAATCAGGTTGGGAACGTAGACACAGGTCTTGTGAGTTGGCAAGAATCTTTTGGAATCTGTATAGACCTCGCGTCCCGTGATAGGAGTATTAGGTATGAATCGCGACACATCTAAGTTCTCCTGAAGCGGACATGTTCTCTTGTAAGGAATCCGAATTTTATTTATTTATTTATTTTTATCTCATGGAATAAATTCATTATCTTTGAATAAAGTTATCATTTTGCGATTTTCAAAGGATACATGTTACATCCACCCCTCTCGTGTTTTTGCCTTCTCCGATATCGCTCCTAAAGTAGGGGAGAATGTGGTTTTCATCATGGTCAAATTGTTTTGGTCAATTAAACAATCTTGATGCTTGGTTCGGTCTACGTTTTGTTAGTTCTCAGATTTTTACAACTCATTACTCATGCCGCCAAATCACCTGGGTCTTTCAAACTATATCTCGTAATCGCAATCTCATATTCTCTATCAAAGATCGTCCTTTGATGTGTGTGTTGGGTGGTTCTTCATAGGCAACCAGTACATTGTAGGAGTATTAGAAATGTGGTGGGTTAGCTGCGGTACACCCTATATATAAACATTTATGATACTCTCAAGGTGCAATGGGTGTCGAACTGGGAACTGGCCTAAGTCGGTGTGTCAATATCGCTTGCTATGTCAAATTTCCATGTCACCAGTGATTCGCTTGGCCTTGTAGTTAAGCGAAGAACTGGCGACAACATAAAAGGTTCAGTGACTGAAAATGTATTCTTGTTTTCAGTGAAATCTTTTATCAGAAACATATCCCTACCTTCGACAAAATTCTTCAGGTCTAGTAAGTCTCTACTAATTTCGGGACGAAATTCCCTAAAGTAGGGGAGACTGTAACATCCGCCTCCGACCCGTGTAGCAAAACCCGACCGTTTCGAGTTCACCTTTCGGATTGGAAGTCAATCAAAGCATTTCGATCATTGGATTAAACTTTTAGCACAAGTTTTTATAATCAAAAATTCTTTTTTTACATTATTTGGTTGTTTGCATAATTAGAATCGTTTTCAAACAATGGATAAATCAAATTCTCAATTTAAAACGCGCGTTCGAGAATCATCTGATCGATAATCAAAGGGAAATTCACATATTTATTAGCTTAAAAGTTCAAATAATGATTTTAAATGCCTCATAATCATTTTTCCAAATTAAAGGAATTAATCGTTTGATTTTTAGTCAAACAATACGCGTAGAACGCAAGTAAAACGATTTTTCGGTTTTCGCACAACTTCGGTATTAAACGGACGACCCGTGAGTCTCAAAAATCATATATTTATATTACATGATGTTTTTATATGACTAATGTAGCGCCTCATAAAATTTGGGGTCATTTCGAGTTAAAACGATAATTTCGATAAATTCACGTTTCGGTTCGCGAAACGTCATAACCGGAAGGCTTGTAAATTTCAAAACTTATATTTCTTTTTCCCATCATGTTCTAATAAGTCTCATGAACTTATGTTTCAAATTTTAGCTCATTCTGACAAGTAACGAATGCGTGGTGAGCAAAAGAAGAAAAAAAAAGAAAGAAGTAGAAAAAAAAATATAAAAGGTTTTGCAGCCGGCTGGATTCGAACCAGCGAACAGCCTGTTTAAAGTTCAGCGCCCTGACCACTGGGCCAGCGCTGCGTTTGTGTTTTTACCCCAGCTGCTTCTCTTATAACCTGTACAAGTGACCTGGATACCTGGTCGCGACTAAGCATACGGGCTGAACTTGTTTTGGCTATAACTTCCTCGTTTCAAGTCCGTTTTAGGCCCCGTTTTCGCCTGTGGATTCGTCTTAAAGTTTCCTATCTTGTTCTGCAAGAAAATTCTACGATTAAACTGATTTCCTTAATCAATTTAGATCGTTTCCATACTTGATTCCTTGACTTTCTCTCCAAGACTTGCTATTATGCTCCTAAAACCCTAATTCGATCCTCCCCTCTATAAATATCAGTTTTATGATCATAATAAACCCCACAAAACCTTCTGAAACCTTCAATTTCGTGCTAAGCCTTCCCGATTGTGTTTTCAAAAGTCAAAAGTCCTAGTGTTTGACCTTCCGAATTGACCAACCTCCTTCGACTTTCACAAGTAAGTTTCTTCCTAGTATTTTCTTGTTTTTATATGTATTTTAATACCCCATTGCTGGATTTGACCAATACTCGTCTATATTAAAAGTCAACCTTTACTTATGCGTTTTAATTGGGGAAAAGTACTAAAAATCACCAATACATGTAATCAATGGTTCTAATATATTTTGATAAGTTGTATAAGTATATTATCCAAACTATCAAAATTATATTTTCATCAAAAACCTAAAAGACACGCGTTTTGACCCGTTAAAGTAAGTGTCTTCACGCATAACTTGCTCTTCTAGTACTTTTTAAATAAACGGAACATACCAACATGTTTTTGGGATACTAATGAACATATAACAAGGGTTGGATAAGTTTAAGTTTGACCGATGTACACTTTTGTAACTTTTGGGCCATTTATGTAATTTTTGAAAGTTAAGGGTAAAAAAATGTAAATAGAACAAAGATGTGAAATTTTCTGTTTTGAATTAACTTTTTAATAATTATAAATTGAATCTTAAATTCTGGAAATTTATGTCTCAAGACTTTGTTTAATTGACATAATGGGCCCCTAAGTTTATAAAATTGCAATTTTAACCATAAACATTGAATAGTTGTCAAATGTGGTATTTTGTTCACGAACGGGTCTTTTGGTAATATTAATCACTAAATAAAGTATTTTTTATAATAAATAGTTAAGAAATTCCCCAATTAATCAATTAATCATTTAAATCAACTTTCAATCGTTTTAGTCAATTATTCGGTCTTTCGAATCGTTAGGTTTTCATCAGGGTTAGCTTCGTTCCTCGCGTTCGTGATCTTCTCGCTTTTTGCTTTGCTATCAGGTGAGTAATCATAGCCCCGTTTTCGTTTTCATATTTGGGGTGTAACATTGTATCTTATTCCAAAATCTTTAATCATTATTCTATCTACATTACTATGCGATTCCATATTGTGCATGTGTATTCTTGATATGTAATATGTGTTGGATCTATATGTTGTATTCGTTTGTCGCTGTGTTCGCTAGTCATTAATCGCTTGTGTACCATTAACGATTGTTTGGAAGCCTATGGGTCAATAATAGCTATTGGTCGACAACCCACCCACTATATTGAAAATGTATTCTTATTTGGTGATTGATTTCCTAAATGTCTAGGTTTGGTTACACAACACCTTTATAACATGTTACACATAATCTATAAATTTCACTTGTCACATGAATCGCTATTATTTTACTTACATTCTATATTAAACCTATGTTTACTCACCAACTCTCGTAGTTGACTTTTTATATTATACATGTTGCAGGAAATGATTGTAGTTGCAGTGATGACACTTAGGGCTTGCTTATGGACCTAGAGTGACCTTAAAATTAATAATTAGTATCATGATTTGTTTGCATTTATTTGGATAGTATTGTATGACATTATTTGTATATCAATAATGAATGGCATGTTTAAGCTTGGTAACTATCTAGTTGTCATGAGCATCTGGACAATCATTGTGCCCCAACGTTTCCGCCGTTGGTTGGGGTGTGACAGTTTCTGGCAAAAGCGAGGGTGTCGCATAAATCCCAACTGGGAAATGGCATCCCTCACTGGGCGATCCCGGAGTGAGCGTTTACTTATAGGAATGCGTGTCTTCATAATTATCAATAAAAGATAAGGATAATAGCCTAAAGGGGCATTTTGGTCATTTTGACCTTTTAAAAGGAATGAACTTAATAAGTTAATATTATTAAGATAATGAAGTATTAAAATAATCATAGGAAGTATTTATTATATTAAACCTTGCGTTAACACCGTATAATACGCGATTAGGTTTAATTGGAAGGCATAGCGGAGGTTTTCTCTGAATTAACTGCTTAAGAGAATAAGGTGAGTTCTATGAGCCCACTTTTAAATGTTTTAAATGTTTTAATGTTTTTGGGCCGATATACATGCAATATATATTCAACTGTTTACTTGAAAAGTATTTGTGATGCCTTTACTTATTTTGTGTTGATACACATACGTGGAAAAGTTATAATACTTATAACTGTTTTAAAGTTACTATTACCTGTTATTACTTATTCGGGAAGGTTTTAATAAACGGGTAATGTAAAGGATGAAACTTTTATAATAAAGTTTTGAGCAATGGAAGAAGTGAATGTTTGGTCTAAGCTTGCGTGTGTGAATAAGTGTCGGGTAAATATGATCTTATTAGCCTTGTTATGCAAGACCCATAACATTATATTTATGAAACGCTTATTTCCATATACGGGTGATGGACTGGTGTTGAAATGGTTATGAGTCCAAATACAAGAGTTATTTAAAATGGACTTTTGAAAAAGATGAAAAGGTTTAAAAGGTTGAAAATATGGAAAATGTTGAAAAGGTTTTAATCTAAGCAGATATTGTCTAGTGAAAAGGGAAAAGGTGGTTGTGCAACTAGAAGCGGGGAATGATGGTTCCCCGGGGTAACGACGGTTACTCTATGAAAGGTTTCGGGTGGCGACGGTTGCCCGAGGAGCTAACGTGGTTCCAATAGACAATGCTTAGTAGAATGAATGATTAAATGTTTTGGTATAATTCTGTTATGTCTTATACCTGATAAAGGATAAATGATTAAATGTTTTGGTATAACTCTGTTATGTTTTATACATGATAAATTTCTTTAAAGAAGGGACTGTTAGGCCCAAATGTTGAGGTAAACCTTTCAAGGAAAGGTAAAAGTTTTAAATACTTAGAACTCACAAGCGTAAGCTGACCTTTAAAATCATGTATGTCAGGTATCGGTGATGTTTAAAGTAGCAAGGGAATGGCTCTAGCAAGGGCAGATTAGGTGGGCAAGCTATCAGGAATGACTCGGTAGTAGACTGGCATAGCTATAGATAAGATCTAGTTATAGATTATGTTGTTATCTTCCTTACTGTTGTAACATGTTATATATATAAATGAAAAGTTTTTAATTTCCGCTGCTTAATTATCTCTGTTGTACCATGCGTTCATGAGTAAATCCGACACGTGACCCCTCCTGGAACCAAGACTGGGAGTGGGCGTCACAAATGCACACGTTTAAAATGTAAGAAAAAACCTCCAACAAATGGATGGTTTTCGAGGAGTAGAAGAGAAATTTTTAATCTTTAAAAGCGCACGTTTAAGAAGATAAAAGTTTGTCCAACAAATGGACGATTTTAAAGGATTGTAATAAAGAGTTTATAACTTCCAACTTATGGAGGTTTAATGGTTTTTTTTTTATTTTTAAATTTAACGTTTAACAAATGGATGTTAATGTTTTTAAAAAAATTTAAACCTCCAACTTATGGATGTTAAAAATTTATTTGTCGTAACCGACAACTCGTTTGATTCTAAGACCTACTTTGAGTCAAAACGAGTTAAAAAATATTTATTTTTATAACACTAAATCGCCTTGAGAAACTAAGTCCAACTTTGAGACTCGAGGGAATGATGTTTTTATAAAACAAACGGTGTTTAAAAAATTGTTTTAGGTTTGTAGGAATACCGTGGTGAATTTAGAATAAAACAAATATTTTATTTAGTACGATTACAAGAAAAGAAAAGAGCTTATTCTATTACAATACAATTGAAAGGAAATGAACTACTCCTATTGATACAATACAATTACAAAACAAATTGAATAAACATACAAGGAAATAAAGAATGATAACAATACAATAAAATAAATTACAATAAATGGACGAGAACAAATGGACAACAAAAAACCAAAATTTATTATAAGAAAATTAATGGAGGAGAAAATTAAGGTTTGAAATATTAAACAAAAGGTTATAAGGGTTCTTAAAAGAGAAAAGAGAGGTTTAGACAAAATGGATAAAATCAAAAGATTTGTAAAACCGAATTTGAAAAAAACCTTGGCGAAGGCTTCGGGTCAAAACATGTGTCCCTTAAAATAAATTTCGGGTCTACCGAAGAACTCGTTTTGTTTCCCATGGTATAATCGCCTAAGCCAATTATACGGCCGAGATAACACTAAGACCGGAATTACCTTGATGTCTTGAAGTTCCTGACAAACGAGATGATGAACTTTGAGAGAATAGAGATTAAGAAGAGAGAAAAGAAACTTTGAGAGGATAGAGATGAAGAAGAGAGAAAAGAATTCTGATGAGAATTCGGTGTATTGAGACTCAACTAATGAGGCTGTATTTATAGTGGTAGAGGAGCTTTGGGAAGCAATCAAAATTAATTCGTAGTCAAACTTTGCATTAAACGTCTTCAATGCAAATCGATCTTTAATTGATGCAGAATTGCCTTAATTGCTCAAAACGTGTTTTCACAGCTGTTTCCGGTTGAACTCGCGTGTCTATCTGAACCCAGGTTCCGCTTGAACTTCAACCGGAACAATATCCGGCTGAACTCTCGCACCTTTTGAATAGTTGATAAGGTTCCCTCCTTATAAAACACTTTGGGATTTATCCCCAAACCAATGTGGAATAAGTTCCACTTCCTTTTCTCTCTAATTTTGCGTAGCTTTAACATCTTTGAAACCTCAACTTTGAGCATCGATATCTCATTCATACGAGCTCGGTTTCGGGCGTGGTTTGCTACGTTGGAAAGCCCTCACAACGTACTACACAAGCCCTAAAAATACAGAGGCAACATCCTAGGTTATCTGTATTTTATTTAAGTCCAAAAGTTGGTGAAACACTCAATGTTACACTTAGTAAAAAAACACATTTTCCACTAGTTTTTCTCCTAAATTTCCAACATTATGTTTATTCATAATCTGCACATGTAATTCTTCATCTTTAGAATTGGGTCCATCCAGAAATCCTATAATGCTGCTATTTATGCATCACAAATGTATCTTAAATAAATCAGAATACCTGCCTTTGTGTGAAAACTACAATACATTTGTATGAGTTCTAGATATGTATTTAAAGAAGGACTAAATCCTTTACTTTTTACCAACACATACAAAGGAAATATGAAATTTTATAGCCACTTTTATTGTTAAGTGAATATTTAGATATGTATTCAACAGGTGTCTATAAGCAGAAGGACCTCAACATGATGAAAATCAGACTGCTCGATCCAAGGTAAACTTATACCACTGTTGTAGCAAACTTCTTATAAATAGCTGGTCGCATTATTTCATAAAATTACGAAGAAAATAGTCGGCACTATCAATATCATTTGACCAATGTAAATTAACTAATAATTATAATATTACCCTATATGTGCTCTTCTTAGCTCCAATGTCATTGTCCTAACATTATGGGAGCATGTAACCTTCCCATTTAAAGAAGAAAACATTGTTGGGAAACCATTGGCAGTAGCATCTGCAAAGGTCACAATGTATCAAGGTATGTAGTATGAAAACAAACTAAGCACAAAGTCACACAAAAAGAAAAGACCATGTCCCAATTTCTAACATTAAAAAATTTAACATTGCACTTGAAAAAATAGAAATAACACTCACAACCACCTCTTCAACAGTCATATCTCCATCTGTAGTACAATCACTTCATGATGACATAAGTTTACAGCTAGAGTCTATGCACATTAGACTCTGCTTATGTCTCCTTAAGTATTGTGACTAACATTACTGCTACAGACAATCTGCAGAGTCTACAAACATCACAACTTTACAGATCAAACCACCACTACACAATCTCTCATAGATCATGGACATGTACTATGATGATATTTTCAGTATCTCTTTACTGCAGAAATACTTAACTTTTACATCTACAGTTACAAAGATATATCGAGGAGGCTTGCAACAAACTCTAGACTACAGCCGAGTCAGAACTACAGTGAAACACATGACAATTGTAGACTTGAGAGTTAAACAACCTGAGGAGTTCAAGGTATACTAACTTGATTCTTCATTATTTATTTTTCTTTAACTTTACTTGGAACTCCTTGTTGGTTAGTCTCAAATTTTTTAAGCATGCTTATGTTCAATTCTATTTCACTTGGCCTCTTCTTCTAGGTATTAATATCAGGTTCAACTCTTTCTTACATGTCTGTATCTAAATATGTGGTTTAGGTTTTCTTACCCAAAATGACCAAAACTGGTTGATTTTTTTTATACTAACTTCAATTACCAAATCATAAATTGTTTAAAGCATATGGCAATATTAACATGATGATAGTTTCTGAAGACATTCAACTGTTTTATGTTGGATCTTCTCTAATAATATTTGTCAATGACTGTGTAACAGAACAAAAGATACACAACTCAGA
Source organism: Deinandra increscens subsp. villosa (assembly GCA_039602395.1). NCBI lineage: Eukaryota > Viridiplantae > Streptophyta > Magnoliopsida > Asterales > Asteraceae > Deinandra > Deinandra increscens. The sequence goes on from JBCNJP010000024.1 coordinate 28,109,617, forward strand.
AAATAAATAAAGAATATGAAGTAAATCGTGGTTGGTTTTTTCCAAAATGCCTCGATTCAAGCTACACAAAACTCCCCAGAGAGAAAGGAAGCTAATATGGGAGAACGGACATCGTTCCAAAGTACAAACCGCATGTAACCTTTCACTAAAAATCACAATAATATCAAACTAGGTGTGTTGCTTGCCCGCTATATACTACATTATTCCAACACTTAATCTTCAGACAGGTACCGAGTAAATGCCACCATAATAGAAGACAGCACAACATTACCAGTTTTCTTTTGCTTGGTATGATTTGCAAAAACAGTGTTGTCAAAGAGGGGTTTGACAACCCAAAGATAATTCCCGAACCAATGCGGTCATTCTTTGGATACCAAAGAGATTCACTTATGTCTCAGAAAAAACGACTCAGCAATCATGCAAAATGTTACCAACATTGCTTCAGAAAGTGACCAACATGGAGAAAAGCTGCTTCTTATTGTACCAAAGCCAAAAACACCCACAGCCAAGCCAGTAAGAATGTGAAAAGAAAATTCCCTTGGTAAAAATACAAAAACCTCCCATAACAACTTTAAGATATATCCATACTCTATACAATAACACATATATCTATAGATACAGATAACAAGGAACCAACTCTGAAGAAATTAAAAGAAAAAATAAGAATATGAAAGAAGACCAATGTCAATTGTTGCAGCAAAAGAAACATTTTGAAGATAAATAGCTTAAACTGCATATTTGTACATCTCAAACTGGGTCCAAAACATCAGTAAACACACTTTTGGTTACAAAATGTAGTAAAGCAATCACTCACTTTTCGTACTGCAGAAATAAACATGAATGCAATCAATAAACTTTTAGAACAGGATGTTATTAGTTAACTATCATCTAAATGCAACTATCCTTGGTGACATTAGAAGTGATTCATCTAGTTTTACGTACTAGCTAAGACAAATAGCGAGGGTTGCCCGTCGCAAAGCACGGGTGGGTCACCAACTCGTATTATACATTTGACAACGTCGGAATGGAATCTTTCTAAAAAATATGAATCTATATATATACTTTGTTAACATGAAGAAACAGAATATTCCTACGTAGCTCAGTTGGTTAGTTCTTTTTTTCTTAATCAGATAACGGACGTTCGATTCTTATTAGCCCAGCGGTTCCCTTCAAATATTTTTACGCCCTACACACGTGTTTCTTTTCCTGCTTTCCTCTTGATATGTGCTTCTTTTATGATCTCCTAGCCTTCATAGCTTCGTACGTTCATCACCTACGACGTATATCTTCTTACTACACTCCTCTTCCCCAATTGTCCTTCCAATCTTCTATTTCAGACGTCTCTTCCAAAGGTTAGGGTTCATGGTTTCTTTTAGATTTTCCCTTCTACTGCTGCCATTACTTTCATAATGTTTGATATTTACCTCTGTGTATGATAATTAAATGCTATCTTATAGGTTTCGATTGTGGATTTTTGCCTAATTTCCCTAGATTTTGAGTTTAGATTGCATATGTGGTAGTAGTTAAGTTCCTTTGCCTACTTATAGATTCTGCCTATATAACTGCCTTATTGCAAATGTAACCTTAATTTTTACTTGAAAGCTTTTTTTCCCTACAAACAATTTGGATATCCTTTTTCGATGCAATTTCTTTTCATGAATGTGGTTTATGATCTTAGATTGTGTTCTGCTGTATATGTGGCTTTTTTATATCCACATAGACTGTTTTGTGTTGTATATGGGTCAGTTTTATATAGTTGTACCGACTCAATGAACAATTTTCCTTGCTAATGTACTTCATCCGATTTGACCTGTAAGAGGAAATCTTTATGATTCTGGTGTAGTTAAATTATAAGTTTTCGCTCTTTTATTATTGAACTGAAAAGTGATAGTTCTTGATTGTTGGACATGACCTGATCAAAAAGGGCATTTTGTGTACCTAATTTTTCCAAAATTCTTAATTTTTTTTAATATTTTAGCCTCTTTGTTTATACAGTTTACTGGCCTTGAGTTCATTTTACTTAAAACCGAGCTGACCCCTTATAGATGAATGAGTAATAATTTATTTATAACCCATTTTATCCATTTGGTTTTATCTATGTTTAGAATTCTTTGTTGAAAGTCATTATGAGATTTGTTCACTCGGTTTTATTTGTTGTTCTGACCTGCAATTTGGTGACTATTATAATGCTTGAATATTCTCAGTTTCTAGCAAAAAAAAAAAAAAAAAAAAAGAGCTAAAACTTGGATGCTATGGTTAATCCTATAATACGAAGTTCTTGGCTACACTGACTTACTGAGTTTCAATGAATAACTCTATCACAAATTTTAATGCAATAATGTTACTATAAATTTTTATGCCTTTATTTTCCCTGGTTTATATCAAATGTCATATTCTCTATTATACAATTTTAAAACTTTTTTACTTAATACTAAAATTGCATTTGATGAGTTCATGATGAGATTTGAGGCTGTGAACAAACCTGCAAATAAATAATGACGTGAAACCCATAATCAGAATAAGATATGTTATGGTGTGTTTGGGATTGCTTATTATAAATACTTTATGTGCTTATTGTTTTCAAAACAAGCAATTTGGTTTAAACATCCTCTAATTTTACTCAAAACTTTTGACTATAGTAGGCATATAAGAAACGCCCACTAATATGTTAAATTAGTAGCCAAATACAAAATTAAATATGTTATGGGGTGTTTGGGATTGCTTAATTATAAATCTTTATTTACCTTTTGTTTTCAAAACAGACAGTTTGATTAAACATTCTAAAATTCTACTCAATATTGTTAACTATAATAGACAAATAAGAAACACCCCCTAATTTGATGAATCAGTAGCCAAATACAAAATTTTACATTTTATAGGGTGTTTGGGATTGCTTAAGTACCTGATCTAGTACAAAATTTTACATTTTATGTTATCAATCTACAAGATCAAATACAAATTACTATAACCCATATGTTATCAATCTACAAGATTTAATACAAAAAACTATAACCATTATATAAGTAGGAACTACACCTCACAAGTAGGTAAAGTATTAACATTACATTATTATCTGAGCATTCTACATCAGTAGGCACTACAATATTACAAGTTTTATTTGTGTTAACATGAGACTTTAATTTGAGCACTCTATATTAACTTCAAATTTTGCATTGTATGATTTTAATAAGTTAATTTCTCATTTTTAGATTGGCTTCAGTTAGCTTCAATAGCTTCCGCCTATGTTTACATCAACCAGAATATAGAGGAAGCATTATCTATACTTAATGCATGCGTAGATTCCTATATGAACTTTAACCTCATTTTACCTTATTATATACACCACAAATAAAATTTCTTATGGATTTTCAGCCTTAGAGGAAACACAACACCCTCTTTTGATCGAATCATCTATGTTACCTCGCCTTAGAGGAAACACAACACCCTCTTTTGATCGAATCATCTATGTTACCTCGCCCTCATTTGAGAAAAAAAGTCTTGCCGAACTTCTACAGCTAGATCGTCGACATGTTGGAATATATATATATATATATATATATATATATAATCTCGTATTAATATATATATATATATATATTCATTATTAAATGGCCAAATATTCATTTATCTTATAAAAATAATTGACCTTATATAAATCTCTAAGTTTCCTAATTGACACTTATTCGATGGACGTAATTGCCCTTACTAGACATAATTAGGGTTTCCCCTTGGGTGTATATATAGAGATAATAGGTAGAGAGTTAAAGGTTAATGAACACCTCATATTTTCGTAACCCTCTCTACTCTCTCTAAATACGTGTTTATATTATAAATACGTGTGCTTGATTGATAAACATGGTAAGACTATACATTGGATATATTGCATGTGTTAGAATTATTTGCTTGATAGCCAATATGATGAAATATGCATAAAACGGATGTGTTAAACGTTAAAGAAAGTAGAATATGAGATGAATATGTGTTTGGATAAATAGCATGATGATACATGAATCATTTGATGGATTTATGTGTGTAAATACGTGTGCTAATAGCTAACGAAAAAGTAAAAGGGATAGAAGCGTAATTATTGTAAAGATATAAACATATACAAGTATTATATGTGTTTATAATTATTATAAGTATTCTAAGGCTTAGAATATAGTAAAAATATATCCTAATATGATTCATAACATAAAATGATAAGTATTGTAAAGTTTGAGGGGCTAGAACGTAAATTAGTGAAAGATATATAGTATTTATACATAAATATATAAATATATTCCTCGTTATATGTAATCAAACCTTCAAGAATGTTAGAAACATGTTTGGGAATGTTTTAGGACTCGAAACAATAATACATCAAAAGATAAATGACTAATATGCATTAAATAGAAGTTGGGGGACTAAAAGTGTAAATTATGTAAATATATAAACGTATGTGTATGTATATTATCATACATGTCCCAAGCATTAGAAAGCTTTAGAAATATACTCTTAAGTGTTTCATAGCATAGAATAACAATTTGGTAGAAGTTTAGGGATTAAAAATGTAAATAAAAGTTAGAGGGACCAAAAGTGTCAATCTGCCAAAATATATCACGGGTCGCGACACCCCAGCCCCTCCCCTTCGCGATACGCGAGTCGCTGCAGACGCAGAAATTAAGGTTTGGTCGCGAAATAGCCACGTAACTCAACTTGCAGACCAAGTTTGGCCCTCCTACGCGTCAGATTCGATCCATGAGTCACCCCCACACGTGTTAGTACCTCTAGGCGTACCTCATACTATAAAAGGGAGCTTCAATTCGTCCAAACAATGCACCAGTTCACTGATTTCTCTCCCAAAAACCCTCTTATGAACCGAGATCTTGTTCTGCCCAATTCGCACACCTAGTTGGATTTTGAAGCTGAATTTCTGCAGTCGAGCATCTTTAGGTATGATCTAAAATAACCGTTTTCAGTTTTTGTTAAATCGATCTCTAAGTATGTTTTCTAAAAATGTGTTAAAATTAGGGTTCTTGAGCTTGTTTTGTAAAAATTGGGTAATCGGGTTGGAATTAAGGTCTGAATTTTTGTAGATAATCCTAAAATAATGTGTTTTAAGAATGCCTAAGTTTATTTCACAATTGGAAAAGTTTTTAGAAAGGTTTTGTTAACGGGTCAAAATTAGGGTTTTCATAACGTTGTTCTACCCAAGTCGAGTAAACGGTGTTGAATTAAGCTTTGGTATTTTAAAAGATATTATAAAATGTTCTAATGGATAATAACCTAAATTGGTTTGATAAGAAAATGAGTGTTGATGATAAAATGAGAAATACGTGCAATTAGGGTTTCTAAATATGAATAAAATAATCCGGAGGGTATGGGGACTTTATTTTTGGTCTTATAACATGTTTACATATATATATATATATATATATATATATATTAGGTATATATGAGTTTAAATTTGATAAATAGTTAAGTATTAAAGATACCGAGTTAATCGGATATATAGAAGTTCGTGCGGACCGGAAGGGTATGCGCCTGTACACTGGGGTTTCTAGCAAAGCAGGGGTGTCACATAAATCCAAAATGGGAACTGGCATACCTCACTGGGCGATCCCGGAGTGAGCGTTTACTTATAGGAATGCGCCTCTTCATATTATCAATAAAAAGGTTATTATGGCTATAAGGGCATTTAGGTCATTTTGACCTTAAAAGAGATAAACCCTAATAAAGTGTTATTAAGATAATAAGATATAAATAAGCATAAGTATTATTTATAATGACCCTGCATTAATGCGATCCGATACGCAACTAGGTTAATTGTGGACCATAACAGAGGTTTTGTCTGAATAACTGATTAAAGATATCAGGTGAGTTTCTACAAGCCCACTTTTAAATGTTTTAAATGTTTTCGGGCTGGTATACATACAATACTTGTGAATATATATTCAAGATAATTGTGACTTGATATATATGTGTTGTATGATGAAATTGTTACTGAATTACTTATACATGTTATGCAATTATGTTGATTATAATGTGATGTGTATATACTTGCTTGAAATTTGGTAGCCAAGTGACAAGGGAATTGTTAGTAAACGTTTAGTGAATATGTATGATTATATGAGAACAGGTGATACATTTGCTTATATTAATATGTGGTCAATACGCCACTGGTACATCCTATATATATACATAGTAGTATAAGTTACCCGGTATATTGGAAGTGTGGAGAATACGCCGCTGGTACATCCTGTATACATACGCCTACGGTAGATTGGGGGATGTTCATTTGTTGCAGTATATGAATGCCTTATCACTGTTTAATAACAAACCTAAAGCATCTGGTTACTTAACTAGGGGTAGGTAGTATACATGATCAGAGATTAAGTCATTAAGACGAGAAAATGACCTAATAAATTTAAGTATAAAGTTGGTGGTTAGAGTCGAGGAATCGTTGCTGCTCCAATGGGGGCGACCTAGAGTACCGTGTACGGACGTCGCTGCTTCTCCAATGGGGGTGCCCTAGAGAATGTAGTGTCGGGTTTTCTCATAGGAAGAGTGGGTAACCAAGATGATAAGCCTAGGGTTACTGGTAAGAATGAGGAGTCGTTGCTGCTCCAATGGGGGTGCCCTAGAGTACCGTGTACGGACGGCGCTGCTTCTCCAATGGGGGTGCCCTAGAGAATGCAGTGGCATGTCTTCTCATAATAGGAGAGTCGGATAAATATAGTGACCTAGAAGTTAAGCCTAGGGTCACGGTTACATCAGATAAATATAGTGACCTAGAAGTTAAGCCTAGGGTCACGGTTAAGATAGCGTGAAATATTATCATAGCGTTTATGTGTCAGAATCTATATGTGATATATATATATATATATAGTGTGTGTGTGTGTGTGTGTGTGTGTGTGTATGCTAGGTTCTGCAGAGACGTTTAGAAGTAAATGCACGGATCTTGTGAGGGCGAGATAATCAGGAAAGCTATCAAGGAAGGATTTCTGGCAAACTGGCTTAGTTATAGATTTTGTTATTTTAACTAGTTGTAGTTATGTACATTATCTCTCTTACTGTAGTACTTGGCTTATATAAAAAAGTTTTAAATTTCCGCTGCTTAATATCTCTGTTGATACCTTATGTTAATGAGTAAATCCGATACGTGACGCCTCCTGGTGCCAAGTCTGGGAGTGGGTGTCATAAATTCTGGCCAAAGCTGATTTACTACCTTAACTATGTCATTTAATTTTACAATACAAGTTGACTTATTTGAATTAAACTAATTTATTTGCTTAACTTGATAACATATATAAAACCTCGATTCTGGCCAAAGCTGATTCGTCGTTTTTATAATTTTCATCAACTAAAATTAAGCATTCGCCTTATACATACATGTGTTTCCTTTCTGGCCAAAGCTGATGGGTCACACCTGTATTAAGCGAAACTAATATGTGCATAAAACTTAAGTGTATCATTCCTAGCCAAAGCTGATGTGTTACACTATTTCTGCACATACCCTTATCTTGTTCATAATGCTTAGGTGATAGGCAAGTAACCAAAGCGAAAGCCGATTCATTTAAGTAGAACCTAACTAGTATGTTATTTTGGTGTTATAACAGACTATATCACATATTCTTTTGTTTTATTAATATGTCTTAGTTTATGATAATGCATTTCTGTTATGTCTTAATTTATCACTATCATTGTGCCTTAGTTTTAAGTACCCCATAGAATTACTCTTAGATCTTCTTTTCAAACTAATTTAACCTTTAATCTCCATAAATTATCCAATCTAAATTTAAATCACTAAATGTTTTCATAAAAGTTTTCCTCTTATCATAATGATCTTGATTATCTCTTAAGACAAAAGACTCTTAATTACTCTCTAATAAAAGGTTTTACAAACCAGAACATTAAAAGCGAGTAAAGTCTATTCATATTGTCTATCATGATAATCAAAATCCCTTTAAGCAATGCTATCAGGGGAGATGTTTTAGATTTCCTAATCTAAACATCGTGTAAGTAATAAAATTCAAAAGAATTTCTTAAATGCATGCAAACACTTTACATCTAATGATGCTTAGTACAAAGTGTAAACTAGGTTAATGATTTAGTGAACACATCATAATAGTCGAAAACATGACCCTAAAAGGGCTCAGACATGTTTCAAATTAAAGTTATTCTAGTGCATTTCATAATGAATCCTTTCTTAGCACAGTTAAACATTTTTTTTCCAGTCATCACTCACAAGCACCAAAGGAAAGCGAGTGTATGACAACTTTGTGCATAAAGGATAAACAATGCCTTAAACTAAAAAACCAGATTTGTTCACCTCACTATCACTAACCCTTATACAATGAAAATAACTTAAATAAGGAGGATAGTTCTAATTTTTAAAACAAGATACAAGCAAACTTCTAGTTCTAAGTTTCAAACGAAACAACTGGCTAACAAAGAATAATCAACAATGATAATTGTGCCCATTAATTTTCAAATTAACATGTAAATGAACTAAAATCTAGTTTTATAGAAGTTTTCTTATGATCCGTACACCATAAATAAACCAAAAGAACAACTAAAATGAGAGTTAGTGACACAACTAATGTCAAAGTTGTACAAACCATGAAAATCTATCTTTGTATTACACTTTATGATACATCATTATGATCCAACATCACTTGGAACTTAGTATCATTACTAAAAAGTACGACATTGATGGTTATAAGGTTTCATATGGCTATGACAAAGTCACGGTTATCTTAAACTCTCATAGTTGTTGGTTATAGTTGTTTAGTTGTGTTCCAATGGATTGAAATCTTTATAAATTATAACTAGATAATTCACGTTCATAATCTTTGTTATCACATAAAGTAAGAATCTAACAAAGTGAATACATGTGTTAAAGGAAGATACAAGGTTCCACTAAGAGTTATAAGTTACCAAAACTCAAACAAATTAGTGGATCTCATGCCAAAATGGAATATATGGGCATAAGTCATTTATCACAATACTGATTATTTATTATTGTATTTAATTAAGGAGGAACATCTTTCTCACCAAAAATTTTCAAGGATAAAGTTGAAAATCAACTTAACCATAAAATGAAAGTTGTGAGATTAGATCTAATAGATTAAATACTACGATTGACATACAAATAATGGTAACACTCTCAATCCGCTAGGACTATAGTAGAGTGAACCAGTAGATCATGTATGATACTTCTAAAGATACATCATTAAGTTATGCATCTAAGTATCCTTATAAACATGATAACAAATATGTCATCTAAGTTATACATCTATTCCTATAGACCAAGGTTCTAAATACAACAACTCATATGCTAAACAAGGTTACCTAAATTGTCCCTAAGAATTCATTCTGAAATTCGGACATGAAGGCAACCAAGTATAAAACATATATTTGGTTGTTAGTCGCAATTAAACCTTAATAATCCTAACACTAAGCATGTTGCATGCCAAGTTCCTAAGAAATGCTAAGATTAGTGGGAGCAATCCAAGTCCTTATCAATGACTTGTCTTCTAAGGTTAGTGGGAGCAGTGAAAAGTCCTTATTCATTACTTGCCTAAGAGTACAAGAGGCGGGGGGAGAGACAAAGTTAAATTTAATCTTTGAATTTAACTCCGATTACACCTCTTGTACTCCACGCTACTATAACAATGATCCACTTTCACACGCTTAGAAAATAATGTTACTCCTAATATACCTGACTTAAGTGCTCAAGAGGAAATCTATGAAACTATTAATACATTTTGCTTCAAATCCGTTAGATCCAGCTTAGTAGGTCATCAAGGCATAAATTGCCTATTAAATTTGATGATTATGAACCTACCTCAATAACGCTTACACGGATATTGGAAAGATTAATTGTCATCTTTCTAAAATCCAGTATTAGCAATCAATCAATCATCTGATGGAATAAAGCTATCATAAATGAGCTTAACTCACTAAACTCGAATAACATTAGAAGTTTAGTTTTCCATAGCTAAATTAAAATCCGAAAGGAGAAATTGAACGTTATAAACCGTGGTTGGTTTCTAAAGGCTATTAACAAGTTAAAAATTCTTTTAGAGAACATCGATGTCCTTATTACTCACTCATAATTACGAGTGACATTTAACGGACTTATAAATATCTTTCCTTAATACTCACTTAACATAAAGACATGTTCATAACCAAAACTGAAGGTTTCAAGCCTGAAAATTAAAGAACACTTAGTCTTTAAGTGGACAAAATTTGATGAAGTTATAAATGTAATCATTCTTCATCAATAATAAGTGGACAAAATGGGCCTACCTTAAGATGAGTGGGAGCAACTAATACAATACTTTCCCTTATATACATTATTTTAGGCAAGTAATATGTTAGTTTTGTTGCATGAGTCAAAGCGACTTATTCTCGCATAATTTTAACATTAAAGTCTTGAAAATGCTTCCTATACAATAAGCATCAAAATACATCAGGATGAACCTAACGAGACATTAGTTAAGTCTCATTAGATTTAACTATCTGTTCAACACATTACAACATGCAATGTTGCTCTTAGTCTGTAACTCTAGTAACTAAAGGAGATTAATTATGAAGGTTCAAGTAATTTTTTTATGCTTTATTAGTTAGAAGCCTTACGTAAGTTCAAGTCTATACTTGTTTAGATATTGCCTACATTGCTAAAATACTAGAAATAATTAAAATCATTTCCTAACGTTAGTTCATCATAAAGCATATAAGATGGTATTTTAATATCTATAAGAAATGAAAGACTATTTGAACTATAGAAGAAGTGAGAAATTTAAAATATTTGACCATCTCTAAATTTTGACTTTATTGTAGTCAAAGAATATAAAATGTCAACTCACCGGGTATATCCTTATGTCTGCGGACAGATTTATCTAATGGATCATGGATGAGTCATAAGAAACTGATAACAACAACTTAAGTTATTATGACACAATATGTTTGTCACTAAACGTTGTTGGTAAACTATCAATTGACTTATAATTCCTAAACTCCAAATAAATAACATAATGAAGACTCACTGTGATAAAGTCAGCTACCCTAATCTCTTAAAAACAGTAACAGTTTTGAGCGGAGTTGCATTAAAATTTTTGATACAAGATTATTGTTCATTTAAGAACAAGTAGAGGAAACTGAATCCTTGTATTGAAAACATTCATGATATGCTTAAGGATCCTATAACTTAAGGTCTATCCTCGTAAGTCTTTTCTAAGAGCTCATAATAAGGACGAGGTTCACTAATGACCGAACATATCATAATATGAATGACTAATTATTAATTATTCCTCATCCGTTTTGATTTGTTTGTCTCTGAATATGTTACGCATGCCTAACAGGACATATAGACAGTTTATATACAAATCAACATTAAGGGCTTATTTGTCATTGATTCTAAATTTTAAGTTGAATTTTAAATTTGGGATTGTAGTATGATTAATGGGGGTCTTGAATTAAATAGCCAATTCTATGACTGTATTTTCTGCTGCAGTTCTGTTTTAAAATTGAAATAAGTATTAACCCCTGATCAGGCTTATCTGATAACTCATCATAAATGATTATTCGGCCAAGTGGGAGAATGTTGGAATATATATATATATATATATATAATATATATATATATATATATATATATATATATATATATATAGAGAGAGAGAGAGAGAGAGAGGATCATTTGAGAACCAATTGGGTTTGAGAACTAAAAAGAACTAATCTCAGCCACTAGTTTATATATATGGAAACCCCCCCATGAATTATAGTGATCCCCACCTGAAAGTAGTGGTGGAGATTTAGTTCTCAAAAGTTCTTAAAATAAAAAGTTCTCATTTGAACCTAACCCATATATATATATATATATATATATATATATATATATATATATATATATATATATATTAATACGAGATTATATATATATATATATATATATATATTCGTTATTAAATGGCCAAATTTTCATTTATCTTATAAAATCCCTAAGAATTTTCTAATTGGCATTTATTCGATAGACGTAATTGCCCTTACTAGACATAATTAGGGTTTCCTCTTAGATGTATATATAGAGATAGTAGGTAGAGAGTTAAAGGTTAATGAACACCTCATATTTTCGTAACCCTCTCTATTCTCTCTAATTTCGTGGGTCTCCATACCTCCACCATCCTAATTGTACACCCTAAACGGGAACTCGATCAGTGGTTGATGGAATCTTACAACATCACTGTGGTTGCTGCGCTATGAGGTAACATTTATAGTTTTTTGTCATGTTTATTATTTATACGACTCAGGATCTATTACGACATTCACCGGTACTTTTTGTAATCTGTTGTTTTATTTATCTATCACCTACCCCATTATTTATAACCTTTACCATCTAAAATTACTATACAAATATCTTATTTTCTTAAGCAGGGTCGGATTTTCATTTGTAATGCTGCAGTCACTTAATACACCAAGGGAAAACAGTAGTACAAAACATATGGTATATTTTAAAATTGTAAGGAAGAGGTTTATACAAGTGATTAAACACTTTTATTTTTATGGATCATTTTTAACATTCTTCATTAACTAACACATTTACAAGTAACTATCTCACTACAACTATTATAGACACAACAACAAATGTTAACGCAGTTATTTTCGATTAGGCAGCATCCATTTTAGTTGGTCAGCCATAAGAGATGGGTACAGAAACAAAATGGAACCACCCCCTGCTTATACTATCTGTCAGATGGGTGATTTTCATACTTCATCTGAAAATTCAACTTTACACATGATCAAGTTAGACTACTTATACCGTTAACAGGATAGAACCCGCTATTTCTACTTCTACTTCAATGCCTCTTTAGACTCCTATTTCAATAACCGAGCTCAATCACCTAGAGTCATCCTCAGGAGTTAAAAAGATCTCTTAGATCAGAACTTGGTAAACTACTAATTTTTTTTACCTACATTTAGTAATATTTTCATGTTATATACCCTAATTCTTTTTCTGCTACACACATCTCTCATTTGGTAAATAAAAATGTGTCCACAAAATATTAACTAGCAACCATGTATTTTAAGATTTTTTAATTTCTGCGATTTATTGATACCTTTTTTTAGAAGTATGGAGAGATGCTTTTTAACGGTCTTAAGAATGAGGTAGATATTTGTGTCCTAAAAAAAAGGCTGAAAGCTGACAAGAAACTATATAGCTAGAGTTAAATGACATTTATAAGTTATAACTATAGAATTAGAGTTAAATAACTTCTATAGAAATAGGGACAACCTTCTTATTTAAGGCAAAATTTAGGTTGATATTTATATTTTAGGTAAATAAATTCTACATCAGATTGATGAATAAATTAGAAAACTATTTTTTTTATCCATTTGTCACTTCTGTTACATATTTTTTTTTATTTTACACCTTCATATTAACATTTTTGCAGGTACACTTTTAAACAACCTGTTTTATATAATTAATTTATGGAAAATTGGATTTTATTAATCCAAGTTATTACTAGTTGGCCGATATTAATACCAATTAAGAAATTGGCCTATATTAATCTCAATTATCATGGTGTTGGAATTCGCTGGTCTTCCGTTAGTTTTTTGTTAACTCCGTTAGATTTTGGTGATGCCACGTCAGCAAAATAGACTGCCACATCAGCAAAATACTAACGGAGTTAAACAAAAACTAACGGTGGTCCAATGAATTCCAACACCATGATAATTGGGATTAATGTAGGCCAATTTCTTAATTGGGATTTGATGTGTTCGGAACTACACTAAAAACTACTAATGAAACCTAGACCTAAACTAGACCTAGACACACCTAATTTTACCGAAAATACCTAAACTAGACCGAACCCTAAGGCAAGTGTACCTGTCGGATTGTAGCTAAGCTAAGGCAAGACCGGATTATCGAACCCTAGGGACACTATGAAACAAGACTCAACCTAGGACCTAATGAATGGAAATTTGAGAAATTTGGTTTTAAAATTTAATTAACTAAAATTAACTAATTAAACTAACTAAACTAACTACCGACGACTAGGAAACTTTAGACGAATTCGAAGATGAGAAAGGTACCACCTAGACCTAGAATCCTAATTAATATTAACAACCTCACTCGGCTATGACAATTCTGATGGAACCGGGATCTTAACACACAACCTATAGAAACTCTACGAGCCCCCGAATCACTCTCCGGATGTTACTGATAGAATACCTAAAGACCGGAATACGCTTACCGGCTTGATTAGTTCACCTTTTGAGTTCTTCCTAATTGATTACTCTAACGCTCGGACAAGTGGTTCTCCTTTTAAGTCCTTCCCACTTCAACTACCTAAGAACACCCTCGAAACAAACTAAGGCACCTTAAAATAGCCGGAGCTACCTCTAATCCCTACAATTGACACGGAATAACAAGCTAACCATAAAACCTAGGCAATTTCCTTTTGGGACAATTATTCCTAAGACCTATTAGCTAACCCGATTACCCGACAATCCATTACCTTTTGAGTCTCTAGATAAGCAGCACACAAGAATTAAATAAATAAATATCAACTAATCCTATGATCACTATATAGTAAACCACATCAAATTGCAAACACACAGTCACACAATTTAACTACTTCACCCAAACCGGAAGACATCCGCAAGCAAAGCAAGGATTAATTGATAATTCTAAACCTAATTCAAGCACACACATACATCAATGGCAGAAAATTAGAGGGGTTTAAAGAATTATCAATCCATCAAGAAAATTATCATAAAACCGAATAAAACAATTAACACTAAAAAGTCATCATAACGGTCTAGGTGGCACAAGCAAGTTTAGTTCATAATGCAAAGTAGAAAACAACCAAAACCGAAGTTACCGTTCATCGTAAAAGAAAATAAAATAGGTTCAGCAGCCTGCTTGCCTGCTAGCTTGCTTAATAATTATATTGACCAATTGACGTGCTTGCTTGGCTGCCTGGCTGCTTCCAATTCGATTTCTTTTTTCTCGTTCGAATTCCTTTCTTTCGTCCGAATCCCTCTAACAATTCAGCCGTAGGGTTCTTTTTGTTCTCTGGGGTCGGCTCGAATTAAATTGTGAAGACCCCCTCCAATTAATAATTGCTGTCCGTAGGGTTTTTTAAGACTCTCCCCAATATTCCTCTCGTAAGCCTCTTGAATGCTACTCTCTTTTTTTAATTAAACTTTGTCCCCACTTTTTGTCATCTCTAATTCAAGTTCACGTGGACTTGTAATACTTTGTTTGTAGCCCAATTGAATTGTCCAAATCTTTATGTCCATGGGTTGTAATTCGTAGCCCATTTTCAACACATTTATTTTTTCTGTCCATCCGTGAACTCAAACAGTAGCTCATCCCATCATCCTTATAGATTTAATTTTCCAAAGCAACACTAACTCTATATTAAGCTCTAGAGTTAGATGAATTATCATACCAGTCCCCCTAAACTCTTACGTCAACCTACAAATAATTATAGTTGAACAATGGTGAGCACAAGTAAATCGCATTTATCTTAATTAATCACAAGGCTCAAATACTTAATTAAACTCACATAAAATATACAAAAATGACTCAACACCACATTAAGACTCAAATACTATAACTTAGATAAAAACTAAATAAAAATGACTTAAACTCGACTCAGTTACTATACAAATTACACGGGAAAATAGGATGTGTTTAGCACACATCAAACATCCCTACACTTACTCTTTTTTCTTCCTCGAAAAATACTGCAATGGAATCATAACCAGGAAATTGACTTCTAAGTATTCAACATTTATATTTTATCAATCCACCACACTCTTCCACAATCCATAACGTAATAACACACCAACTATAATTGCCAATATTTCGGTCCGACTAAACCCAACCACCGACCTTTTGTTTCGCCCCCATGTGTTTATGAAATTACCGAATATAATTCCAGTCTACCTATGGATCCCACTAAAGAAAGGTCAAGTTCAACCTACTACCGAATCATATTCAGTCAAAGCAAAGGGATATAAATGATTTAAATTTTATATTTTCTCCAATCCCCCTTAAACCAGATACTAAGATGTCCAAAGAATAACTAATTATTTATATGCAAAGTCTTGAGCATTTATTCTCTAAACTAACATTTCTTTTCTTCTTTTTTTTCTTTTCTCATTTTTTTTTCATTTTTTTTTATAATTGGTTGCTTTTACCTAAAATTACCAACGGACATCATCAGAGGTAATTTTTCACAAGGTCTTACCCCCGAATTCATACGTGAGTATTTTGCCCGCGAGATCCGGAACATCATCAGAGGTACTTACCACGGGATACTATCCTTGGTTTGTACATGAGTATTTTGTTCCTTCACTCTAAATGCATTAACCAAATTATTAACTAACATGCTCATTGGAAATTCTAAGGACATAAGAGTATCTAGCCTAAAGCGGTCTCTCCCTTCCTAATCATCAGATTCAGTGTCCCTATCACTCCTAAAATGGGAACCCACTAGCAGACTGATTAGCATATTTATACAACAATAAACACACAGGCTATTTAAGCTACTCCTAGATCAGCTGGGCCTACCGACACATCATAGTTTAGTAATGCTTTCCATTCATACCATACTTATCACTTTACCAAATTATTGACTTTTATTAATTATTTTAACATTCAAGCACAAAATTAGAAAACCAATTCCCAGTTTTACCTATCATTTTCCATTATGTTGCAGCCAAAATCTTGGACATTTTTGAAAAATTTTTCAATTTTTTTTCAAATTTTTATATAACACACTCATAAAATAAAATAAAATAAAATACTCAAGACGCAAGTCTCCCATCCCCACACTTGAACGACACATTGTCCCCAATTGAAATGAGAATAAAAATAAAATAGAAATAAAAATAAACATACGCAAAATAAAACTAAAAGGCAACGAGAAAAAAAAAATAGAAGCTAAATTGGAACAAACTCCCCTGATTTCTGATTTTGATGAATGGCAGGCGAGCTCGTAACCACAGGTCCTCCATGGAATTCCTTAAGCAAACCAAAGCGCGAATATCATCGGACCTGCAAGACACAACAAACACAAACACTCGACCACAAAGAAAATTAAACACGAAAAAAATAAAATAAATAAGAATAAAAAAAAATAATAAAGCAAGTTGAAACGTGTTCACTTGGAACTATGACTCTTCCAACACAATTTCATCATCTTGGATCGCCCGAATTTCCTGCAAACACCAAAAAACACAAAACACGAAAACCGAAAACAAAAGCACAAAAGAAAAATTTAAACGAATGAGTTACACAAATTACAACTCGGGCTTTTCCCGAGTGTTCAACCAACTCAATCTGGTGGCTTCACCTTAATGTTCTTACTAACTAATGCCCTAACCATCAAACTGCTTAGAAATCCAATGGTGTTGACTAACAAATCCTCAAGAATCATACCTAACAACCAGTCAACCCACCAATGCTTAAACCTACCCGGAATTAACTTAATAACTACAATAAAGCTCAACCTCGGATCATTCTTACAACTAGCATCCTCTAACGTCCCCACACTTGGACTAAACACATGGTCATCCTTATCACTACTTAACCTACCAAGTGGGACGTCATCTAGAACCTCATCAGCTTCCTCAACAACTGGTTCCTCACACCTTAGCACGTCCCGAATGGAGATTGAGTACGGTTCATGCTTCGGTGCTTTCGCCTCGCTAACTTCACCAAATTCTTCCCCGAGTGGGACGTGTTCACCCTCAATGGTCGGCTCCCCGTACAACATCTCTTCTAGCTTTTGCAAATCACCATCTGGGTCAAACCGATCCTCATCTAACGCTTCTGGTGACACCGTCGTCCACTCCTCACCAAACATTTCTACCATTTCTGCTTCAAATAAATCATTTGAATCACCTTTTTGAAGCACCTCCTCACATCCGTCCTCAGCTACCTCATTACTAGTTGCACTCGCTGCGATCTCATCCTCACACTCTTCATCCCACACAATGTCGTCCTCTTCCTCCGACCAATCCCAAACTGGAGCCGAAGGGTATGTATCCTCATCATCTACGTCATCATTCCTGGGAAACTCCTCCTCATCATCCTCTGATAATTCATCTTCCGGATCATTCTCCTCCACTATTGAATCTTCCTTTTCAATAATCTCTGTGGCGTCCGTTGAACTATTATTTGTCCATTGGTTCAGATCACACTCATCATCATCACAAATCCAGTGGATGCCCTGATTAACCGGAGGTGGGACTTCAGTGTCCATTAACGTCTCCTGGTATCGGATTTCCTCAAATACAGTCCTTGATGACTTCCCCGTACGCCTTTTTCTTTCCTCTCGCTCTCGTAAGATCCTTTGACAAATTTCTCTACACATTTCAACACGAACCGGACAAATATCATTGTAGTGGTATGGTCCACCGCAGCTCATACAACGTGGCATGCTTTCCTCATCAAGCCGCTTTATCATCTTAAGAGATTCCTGTGCAACCTCGATGCCTCGAGGTAACCTAGGATCATATCTACTCCATGTAGCCATATCATCCAAGAGTTGTTGGAGGTTAACGATGAAGCTCTGTAGATCAATTGTGGCCATGGCAAAAGACAAAATAAAACAAAATACAAAACAAAATAAAGAAGAAAATAATTAGACTCCAAAAACTAACCTAAAACTCTAGACGCAAAGAAAATAAACCTAAGAAAATTCTAGACTCGAGAAAGGAAATCCTAAAGACTCTAGACACGAAAAACCTAAAAAGACTCAAAATTTCCTAATAACGACCTAAGTTAGTCTTGCTATTGCCAAGTGTCCCCGGCAACGGCGCCAAAAACTTGATGTGTTCGGAACTACACTAAAAACTACTAATGAAACCTAGACCTAAACTAGACCTAGACACACCTAATTTTACCGAAAATACCTAAACTAGACCGAACCCTAAGGCAAGTGTACCTGTCGGATTGTAGCTAAGCTAAGGCAAGACCGGATTATCGAACCCTAGGGACACTATGAAACAAGACTCAACTAGGACCTAATGAATGGAAATTTGAGAAATTTGGTTTTAAAATTTAATTAACTAAAATTAACTAATTAAACTAACTAAACTAACTACCGACGACTAGGAAACTTTAGACGAATTCGAAGATGAGAAAGGTACCACCTAGACCTAGAATCCTAATTAATATTAACAACCTCACTCGGCTATGACAATTCTGATGGAACCGGGATCTTAACACACAACCTATAGAAACTCTACGAGCCCCCGAATCACTCTCCGGATGTTACTGATAGAATACCTAAAGACCGGAATACGCTTACCGGCTTGATTAGTTCACCTTTTGAGTTCTTCCTAATTGATTACTCTAACGCTCGGACAAGTGGTTCTCCTTTTAAGTCCTTCCCACTTCAACTACCTAAGAACACCCTCGAAACAAACTAAGGCACCTTAAAATAGCCGGAGCTACCTCTAATCCCTACAATTGACACGGAATAACAAGCTAACCATAAAACCTAGGCAATTTCCTTTTGGGACAATTATTCCTAAGACCTATTAGCTAACCCGATTACCCGACAATCCATTACCTTTTGAGTCTCTAGATAAGCAGCACACAAGAATTAAATAAATAACTATCAACTAATCCTATGATCACTATATAGTAAACCACATCAAATTGCAAACACACAGTCACACAATTTAACTACTTCACCCAAACCGGAAGATATCCGCAAGCAAAGCAAGGATTAATTGATAATTCTAAACCTAATTCAAGCACACACATACATCAATGGCAGAAAATTAGAGGGGTTTAAAGAGTTATCAATCCATCAAGAAAATTATCATAAAACCGAATAAAACAATTAACACTAAAAAGTCATCATAACGGTCTAGGTGGCACAAGCAAGTTTAGTTCATAATGCAAAGTAGAAAACAACGAAAACCGAAGTTACCGTTCATCGTAAAAGAAAATAAAATAGGTTCAGCAGCCTGCTTGCTTGCTAGCTTGCTTAATAATTATATTGACCAATTGACGTGCTTGCTTGGCTGCCTGGCTGCTTCCAATTCGATTTCTTTTTTCTCGTTCGAATTCCTTTCTTTCGTCCGAATCCCTCTAACAATTCAGCCGTAGGGTTCTTTTTGTTCTCTGGGGTCGGCTCGAATTAAATTGTGAAGACCCCCTCCAATTAATAATTGCCGTCCGTAGGGTTTTTTAAGACTCTCCCCAATATTCCTCTCGTAAGCTCTTGAATGCTACTCTCTTTTTTTAATTAAACTTTGTCCCCACTTTTTGTCATCTCTAATTCAAGTTCACGTGGACTTGTAATACTTTGTTTGTAGCCCAATTGAATTGCCCAAATCTTTATGTCCATGGGTTGTAATTCGTAGCCCATTTTCAACACATTTATTTTTTCTGTCCATCCGTGAACTCAAACAGTAGCTCATCCCATCATCCTTAGAGATTTAATTTTCCAAAGCAACACTAACTCTATATTAAGCTCTAGAGTTAGATGAATTATCATACCAGTCCCCCTAAACTCTTACGTCAACCTACAAATAATTATAGTTGAACAATGGTGAGCACAAGTAAATCGCATTTATCTTAATTAATCACAAGGCTCAAATACTTAATTAAACTCACATAAAATATACAAAAATGACTCAACACCACATTAAGACTCAAATACTATAACTTAGATAAAAACTAAATAAAAATGACTTAAACTCGACTCAGTTACTATACAAATTACACGGGAAAATAGGATGTGTTTAGCACACATCAGGATTAATATCGGCCAACTAGTAATAACTTGAATTAATAAAATCCAATTTTCCTTAATTTATTGAACGTTATAGAAATACAAATACAAGTAGACAATCACCCCGGCGGGCAGGGGGCGGAGAAGCTCACCGCCATGTAACACCCCAAATTTCATAAATATGTGATAGATATAGTAAATACGTGTTTATATTATAAATACGTGAGCTTAATTGATAAATGGGGTAAGACTATGCTTTAGATAAGTTGCATGTGTTAGAAATACGTGTATGATGGCATATATGGTGAAATATGCATAAACGGATGTGTTAAACGTTAACGAAAGTAAAGTATGAGATGAATATATATTTATATGAATAACATGATGTTACATGAATCATTTGATGAATATATACGTGTAAATACTTGTGTTGATAGTTAACGGGAAAGTAGAAGGACTAAAAGTGTAATTTATGCAAAGATACAAACATATACGGATATTATACGTATCTATAATTATTATAAGTATCCCGAGGCTTAGAATAAAGTAAAAATATATCCTAATATGATTCATAACATGAAATGATAAGTATTGTAAAGTTTGAGGGGCTGAAACGTAAATTAGCTAATAATAAAGAAAATATATATAATTGTATATATATGTTATCGTACGAATCCCGAGCCTTAGAAACCTTATAAATTGTTATAAATATGTCCCATAAGGTTTTGGTACATAAAATGATGTAAGGTTAGAAGTTTAGGGGCTAGAAATGCACTAAACCAAAGTAGAAGGGCTAAATATGCCAAAAACCAAATTCTGTCCGGAACTTCACTGGCTCGCGTATCGCGAGCCACTACTCTAAGCCCTGCGCGATACGCGAGGGCCACGGCTGCAGCAGAAACATGACAGGTCCGTTTTTAAGCCACGTTCGTCAACTTGGAGGCCAAGTTTGAGCTCCATACGCGTCCATTTCGAAGCTGAGTCACCATGGGACGTGTTAGTGACTTGAGACGCCTTATTTAGCTATAAATAGGAGCTTCAATTCAACAGAAATCCTCGCCAATTCACTGAAATATAACCCGAAAACCCCATTTCGCACCAGAAACTTCGTCGGAGCCATACGGGCAATCGGAGAAGAATTAGAAGCCGAATTTCTGCAGTCACCCCTTATTTGGTATGCTTAACAATAACCTCTTTCAGTTTTTGTTAATATTATGTCTAAGTATGGTTTCTAGAAATGAATCTAAAATTAGGTTCTTGAGCTTGTTTTGCTAAAATCGGGTGATCGGGTGGGAATTAGGGACTGAATTTTTGTAGGTAATCCTAATTTAATATGTTTTAAGAAAGCCCTAAGTTTATTTCATAATTGGAAAAGGTTTGGTAATGGTTTTGTTAACGGGTCAAAATTAGGGTTTTCGTAACGTTGTTCTGCCCAAATTAAGCAAACGGTTTTGAATTAAGCTTATATATTTTAGAGTATATTATAAAGGTTATAATGGATAATACCCTAAGTTGGTTTTGAATAAAAATGAGTTTTGATAATAAAACGAGAAATTCATGAAATTAGGGTTTCTAAATAAGATTAATTAATATAAAATAATCCGGAGGGTATGGGGACTTGAATTTTGGTATGGTAACATGTTTATATATATAATAAGTATATATGAAGTTAAAATGGGTAAATGATAAAGTATTGAAAATACCAAGTTAATCGGATATTAGAAGTTCGTGCGGACCGGAAGGGTAGGCGCCTGTACACTGGGGTTTCTGGCATAGTGAGGGTGTCGCATAAATCCCAACTGGGAAATGGCATATCTCCCTGGGCGATCCTGGAGTGAGCGTTTGCTTATAGGAATGCCCGTCTTCATATTATCAATTAAAAAGAGATATTTTGCCTATAAGGGCATTTTGGTCATTTTGACCTTAATAGAAGTAAACCTTAATAATTAGATATTATTAAGATAATGTAAGAGATAAATAAACATAGGATATGTTTATAATGTCAAAACTTTGCGTTAATGCCATACGATACGCGAATTAGGTTAACCGAAGGATTCTGTCGGAGGTTCTGTCCCTGTTTAACGAGTAAAGAGATAAGGTGAGTTCTATGAGCCCACTTTTAAATGTTTTAAACGCTTTAATGTTTTCGGGCTGATATACATACAATGTTCAACTGTTTACTTAAAAAGTATTTGAGTTAAATGCTTTTATCTGAAAGTTTGATTATCTTAACTGATGAATTGATGAACTGTTTGAAATGATACGTGTTATGTTATAATGATGCTTACGAATAGTTATACGTGTTAGTATTATATATGAAATGATGATGATAAAATAATGCATATGAAATGATTATTAGAGTTATGTGCTATATTTGCTTTCAAACTAGGTATCCAAATGATAAGGGTTTGTTAATAAACGTACAACTGAGAATGTATGATTATATGAGAACAGGTGATGCATTTGCTATATTATTATGTGGTGGATACGCCGCTGGTACATCCTGTATACAAGCATGATAGTATAGTTACCCGGTATATCGAAAGTGTGGAGGATACGCCGCTGGTACATCCTGTATACATACACCTAGGTAAATTGGGGGATGTTCAGTTGTTGCAGTATATGAGTACATTATCATGTTTATTAGCACACGTGAGTCACCTGGATATCTAACTAGGGGCGGGTAGTAGTACTGTGGTGGTTAAGGAGATGTTCGATAGAATGGAACGTCTAAAGAATTAAGGTTACATGAACAGAGGTCGATACTGAGGTTGGGGGCTTCCAGATGAAGTCACCTGAGCGGTATTCGAAACTGGAAGAACGGAATGTAGGACGGTTGTCGTTGCTGAGGTTGGGGGCTTCCAGATGAAGTCACCTGAGCAGTATTCGAGACCGGGAAGGTATAGATGAAATGGAGCGGTTGTCGGTACTGAGGTTGGGGGCTTCCGATAAAGTCACCCCAGCAGTATTCGAGACCAGAAGATATAGAGGTGTATGGAATTCAGGTTGTAGGAGTTAAAAGTTATTGAGGTAGATGTCTTCTATAGAAACGTGTACGATTATGATGTTATGTTATAACTTGTTATGTGTTATACTTGATAAATGTTGTAAAAAGGGATTTTGCAGGTACAAAGGTTTTAACCTCACAAACGAGGTAACTTATTTAAAATGTAGAACTCACCAGCGTAAGCTGACCTTTTCCCAAAACCATATGTATGTCAGGTTTAGGTGAGACGTCTGGGAGCAAGGGCGGAGCCCTCGTGATAAGAGAATGATCGGGCAAGCTATAAAGGAAGCTGATGAACATGCTGGCTAGTTGTAGATAAATAAAGACGGATATAGTTAGTCACTATATAAATAGATTGTAAATTATCTCAGTTACTTTACGTACTTGGCTTTATTATAAATAAAAGTTTTAAATTTTCCGCTGCTTATCTCTGTTATGCCACGTGTTCATGAGTAAATCCGATGAGTGACCCCTCCTAGTGCCAAGTCTGGGAGTGGGCGTCACACGCCAAGCCTTTCTGAATAGCAAAACTGAGTTTCGTAAAAACAACATTCCTAGCACCAGAGGTCACCACATTACCATGCATGACCCGTTAAACTCTACTTAGAGTTTCCACGGCCTCAGAGGTGAGGAACTTAAATGTGTCAAAGGCAAAAGGAATAAACACATGTTGATTTTCAATGCACGCTTTCTCGTGCTTCTTCACTTTCCCCATCGCAGCCTTAGAAGCCGCCCGGCCCACTTTGAACTCCCCAGGCCCCAAGCCCACTAGAGGGGAGACCCCAGTTAGATCCAGACATGCATGCTTCCCCCTATCCACCCAAAGACCAAGTTGTCTGCCGGTCTAAGAGTCGATAGCCCATCAGACGGATCCGTCAGGAAGTTGACCGGAGCTTCCTTCTTTGCTGAAACCCCCGCGCGCTTGAATATGTCAAATAGAACATCCCTAACCAAATCGTGTCGATATTTGAACCCCGTGAGTTCTTTGCAATGGACAACATGCTCCCCAAACGAATCCAAACAGGCCTTGCGACAAACGGGGCATCTCTCATCTAACGGGAAGATGGGAATCATAAGGCGGTATTTAAGAATGGCACGATATTCCACCGGTGACATGTGCTGGCCCAGCCCATCGATAGGGATAGCCCGGAGGAAATCTTGGGCATGTGGCGCTTGTAAACATCCGAACACGACTTTTTGTCTTACGGTCATGTCAAACTTCACTTCCATCTCCTACATGATTTTACCAAAAAGGGCACTCGCCAAAACTTTTTTGGGCTTTAGGGGGGGGGGGGGGTGTCCTTGTCAGTGAAACCGCTAAAGTCAAAGCCTGGAGTAACATCCCGAAGACGATTCAACGCACCCTCATACTCCGAGTCCATGCCACAAATCCCACTTTCCCTCAAAATATGATCCTCAAGCACCCAAGATTGCGCCCTTGATGCCACAAAGGCAAACGAGGAAGCCTCAACCGCAGAATATAATCCAAGCCCCCCGCACCTGATGGGTAATGAAGCAAGCCGCCATTGGAGATCCCCAAAGAAGGGGCCCCCGCAAACCACGAAATTCTCGATTGACGTGCACAGTTTTTTATCAAAAAAGGAGGCAGCCCCCATCATGTGTAAAGGAGGACATGTCCTTTATTCAAAGAAAAGTTTGGCTATACCTAAACATGAGCGTAGCAGAAGGAGTTCACTCTGCGGATCCCCTAGCTTGGGGAGGAGGCGGATCAGATCAATAGCGTTGGAAGCTCTTTTCGTTGCCAGACCCTGGATAAAATCTGCATTCCTACTAACAGCTCCCCCTAAGAGTTTCACCCATAGGCCAGGTCTGCCAATGTTCTCTGGGAAGAGACCCGCACGAGGCTTCCTACCATCACAAGAAGGCCAAAAGAGTTCAGTTTTTCTAATATTGAGTACAAGCCCCAAAGAAGGACCCCTGTCTTTAATGATGTCCAACACTTTGGCAACCTCCCCAACATCCCCAATAACAGTTCCATCATCTAGGTACCAAGCATGAAGGAGAAGTTTGCAATTGTCTCTAATCTGGTGAAGCAGGGGGTGCAAAACAAGTGCGAAGAGGAGAGGCCCCAAAGGGTCACTTTGTTGAACCCCCGTAGTGGACCAGATATGATTACCCTCGAGATACAGTCTAGCAGGTTGCCCATATAAAAAACTCAACCCAAGGCGAAATAGAAGGGCACCTCACCCTGACCTCATGAAGCAAGGATGATCTGTCGACCAGGTTAAAGGCATTAGAAAAATCTATGGTAAGCATGGCCAGAAACCCATCCTCGTGGCGATCTCCTAAAACCCGGTTGACACTGTGCAAAATGCCCCCCCCCCCCCCGACACACCTACCCCGAATGGAAAATCATAGAGGTACTGCGCCATAACCTTACCAACCCCTTTCATAACAACCTTAGAAACCAGACGTCTCCAGATAGTCCCAATCGCAATTGGGCGGATCCCATTATCAGGCTTTAAAAGTGGTGTAAGAGGAGCAGAAGCAACAAACTCCGCCAGACAACCGGGGCATCTCCCCCTAGCCACAAATTAACGACCGAAGTAATGGCCTCTAGAAGGTCATTGGCAATGGCAGAGCCCTCCCCATATAGAGCATCAAGAATGTGTTGCGCCCTCAGGCCATCCCTCCCGCACGATGTCCCTTTAGAAAACGATTTAATGCACCCCATAACACAATCAACGTTCGTCACCATGGGAGACTCAGAATAAGCAACGGTCGGCAAGGAAGGAGGCGGTACATGGGGATGCTTGGCCTCTAGAGCGAGCGTGGTATCTCCATTATAAGGTGCAACACCGGACGAACAAAGCACTTTCACCGTCGCAGTGAAGTGGCCATCCGCAATCTTCCGAAGACAGTGTTTGGCGTTCGTACTAGCAGATGTATCTTTATCAGAACCACCGCAATGCTGACCAACAGCCCCCTCCTTAGAGCTGTCGAGAATGCTTTTAACAAGTAATCCAATACCATCCTCCTTCCCTCGGGTGGCTAAGGAGGTCATTATATGTTGGCATTGCAAGGCTTTTCTATTCCCAGACCTATATTCTTACCGACTTTGAGGTCTGAAAACCCGCAACGTACACCGAGGGAGAAGCAACAACCTCACCCAAGCGTCAACAGACCCTAATTAAGCGACCACCCCGAGGAGAGCAAACCTTAAAGCATGGGAGAACGCCAACCGGCAATTAGGAGGGATGCTTTTGACAGTCGTAATACGCACTTTGAAAACCCTATCGAGGAGCTCCCCATCCAGAACAAACGAGCTATTGGTGATGGCCACATCGACAACAGCGACAGGTTTCGGGATCCCATAATGGGTCTCATCATGTTGGGCTCAGCCGTCGAAAACCTAGTGACGCCATCGGGATGATGGCAACCATGACTCAGAGCATGAAATAATGCATTTGACCATTAGCATTAATTATCAATACCACATATACTTATTCCTTCAACTTTCATTACCATTTGATTTTTCATAACATCCCCTACTATTCTTACCTTTTATTCTTTATTTTTATAATATCATGTATGTTTTTCTAAGATCCATCTATTTTTTTGGAAAGGATCTAAGATCCATCTATCTTAGGTTCTAAAACGTCACGTTCAATGGAATCAAATTCTCCATACCCAGGCATCTACTGTGTTCATGTGTTGTAAAATAGCTTCTAATAAGCTCCTAACCTGTTCACACGGTTTCTCCTCTACCTTTCTTTTTTATTTTTTTTTACAAATTCTATTTCTTTAGTAGTATTTAGTAAATAAAAAAGGAAACATACAAAATTCTAGCTCAGTTGGTAGAGCCCTAAGATTGTACACACAAGTCTCGGGTTCAAATCTTGGATTACACGTTTTCTTTCTCTCTATATTTTTTTATTGATTTCCCTTTCTTTGATACTCTCATACTTTTTTTTTTAATTTTATTTTACATTTAGTCCTTAATTATGTGTTTTCATTTCTTTTTACCTTTGTATCTTACTTTTATTACAATGTCACACTTAAAGCTCCATATATATAAAGCTCATTTTTTATGTGCGAAGCCGATCTCGACCCCTGATCAAGGCAAATCAGTCATAAAATGATACACCGGTAATTTACGGTTAACTTAACGTTATTTTTTTAAATGATGTTTGTTTTGTTTTTCAATATACTTTTTTTTTCTATCCCATTGTCAACAATAGACAACTATAAAACATATGTTTCTATTTACTTAACACCTAGTGGCTGCCTGTCGTAGCGGTTTTTATTTTTTCAATTTAAATCAGTCATTTAAGGTTGCGCAGGTTCGAACCTTTTTGACATAACAATTTTTTTAAGTTAGGTTTTTCTAGAACTTTTTGTATTATCCCATAATGATACGTGTCAGCCTGGTGTATTAACTCATCCTTCCCATTTTTCATTGTATACAATAGACAACTTTTTCATCGATTTCATATAAATTTAATGACTTATATATAAAACATATGTTTCTATTTGCTTAACATCTACTGGCCGCCTGTCGCAACGGTTTTTTTATTTCAATTTAAATCTGCCATTTAAGGTTGTGCAGGCTCAAACCTTTTCGACATAGCAATTTTTTTTCAAGTCAGGTATTTTTGTAGAATTTTTTGTATTATCCACTAGTTATACGTGTCAGCCTAGTGTATAATAATGACTTACAATGCCTTAACCTCTATAATCCAACTTACCAAACACATCCTCGGTTTTACATTCCATATTTAAATCTCGCTATATTTTTATTATCTGAACTCATTTTAGTTATTATCTAAAATTTTTTAGATGCCACATTCTTAGCTGCTAAGACAACACGTCATCTGGAATGATCTCCTCACTCCCCATGTACTTCTTGGAACAGATTTTGGTTGTAACATAGTTTATATATAGATCCACTCCGTGTACATTTCCTTTGGTGTTTTACTTAAAGGTATAACCTTATGTACTTATGTTGTTCAATATAATCCTTTTTTGTTGCTATTTTTGTGATATATAAAGATTACCGCTACAGTGCGCAGTTGACCTCTGGTTACTTTTATATATAGAGTAACATATGACTTAAATTAATTACATATTGATTAAATTGATAGTTAACATATTTTTATCGTCACATAAAAAAAATTTAACTTCGGACCACATTATCTCTATATGGTGATGGTGCTAGACCCGTATTTTCATTATACATGTATAGGAAGAAAAATGAAGATAGTATGAAGAAAATTGAAGCAATAAGAAAAAAATTATAGTTACTATTGAGTATTATTTATTTTCTTGAACAAATATGTGAACAAATTCCATGAATATGAAATGAAAAAAGATAGTCAATTTTCAACATATTTGTTACCTAATTTCAACAAAGAATGATTGCAATCCATATATTTTTTTTAATATAGCTATAATTCACAGGAGTTACTGAATATTTATAATTTAAAAAACTAAGAACTTATAAAATTCTAAAATAGTTTGTTTATCTAATGATAAACATAAACGTTTCATAAAAATTTTGAGAAAAAAATAAAAAAAAATTACATTCCATGAACACTGATTATCAGTGAATTATTTTAACATGGATAATTAGCACATCAACAATACTTAAAAGGAAATAAATGACATAGTCTTTTTAAATGTAAGATGTGTATAAAGGGAGACCCATAAACATTTTTATGCGGGTCAAAATTTTTTAAAATCGGTTGTCTAACACTAAATATTAACTTTTTGGACCGGTAAAATCAGGTCAGATCGAGTTAAACTATAAATAAGAATAATTAAATCTCAAATATATAATAAAAGTACCAAATCCACACAAATATACCTCGTATGAAAATGAAATTTTATACATAAAACGACAAAAGACCCTTATTATATAACTTAGAAGAATAAATAAGTAAATTTATTAACTATTAATCAAATAAAACAATATGATGATGAAATTAATAAAACTAAACACTCGATGCTTCTAAACTAGAAATGCACAACATGTTAAACTTAAACTAGAATGCAACCTTGTACGTTGCAGCAGATTTCATTTGGTAGCATATGTTTCCGCAACTCACATTTACCTTTTTACCTTTTGTATATAAATAGATTTCAATACCCGAACGTTGGGCGGAAATGACGTGGGTACAAAAAACAGTTACATTGCTAAAGCACAACATAAAGAAACGCAAATACAAGAAAACACATGCACTGACATTAAACTAAAATAATAGAGAAAACTAAAAAGTGGTACATAAACGTGACAGTGTAAAACTACAACGAATGAAACCTAAAAGAAAATAGAAAAATAAATGAAAATGCACAACATAAAGAAAACGTCAATAAGAAAAGAGCACACAATGACATTAAACTAGAATAATATAGAAAAAAAAATGATAGTGTAGGTCCTGGATGGATCGACTACAATTATACGATTCACAGACAATCAATTAGGTGTGGAATCCCTAGCTAATTAACCAGGCACAATAGAGAATAATCATGTATAGAGGTTAGAATCGAGAGGAGCAAGAGGACGAATGGAGAGAATTCATAAATGAGCCTATGAGAACCAAAAAATACTTCTAATCATTAACCTCACTAATGAGGTCATGAATTCTATATAATAATATGTTTGCGCCATCTTAGGCTTTTCCACACATGGGCTTTACGACCTAGGAGGCTTCCCAAGGCCCAAACATATACACTTGACTAAAACAATGCTAATTACAATATATCGAAATATTCAAATAGTCTAAACCTAATCTCTAAGCTCTTGTCACCAAGAACTGCACCAATAAACTCCCCATTGATAATAATCTTCACTTTAATCTATTTCATTTTCATTGGACTTGGTACATTCAGCAACATAGTTTATATGAACAAGCTCCCCCTTAGCTGAAGCATCCAAGAGTCAGCATTGTTATCAAGTATCTGAGACAGTCTTTTAGAGCTCTATCACACCCTGATCACACGGTATTGGAGGCATGTGACGTCATTGAGTCATAGTCGTAATTATAATGAACGACAGTAAATGATTAAACAAAATGTATCGTTTCATAGAATAAAACATGTCTTACAAGTTTGCAGTGGAAAGTTTGGTAGTAGGACAAAGTTTCCAAAATACAAGTTTCCAGTGTTGAGGTTTAAAGACATGATAACCAAAAGGCATTATGCCATGAAATCTCTAAAAGTTCATGATGTTGGTGATGTGGACTATGAAGCCACACAAAATGCAAATCCTAAATGTAATGAAAATCAGACCTCAGGGATATATGGTACAACCAACATAAAGCTTTATAGTTACCTTAGAAGACATTCACCAGCATAAGTTACAAGAATGACTTACCTTGGCAGTTCTACATGTACCGGGATAAGGTCATTACACCGGTGTATGCTACCTCGGATCTTGTCTTACCTCGGTTAATTATAGTTACCGGTTTAACTCGAATTACCACGGTAAGGAGAGTTACCCTAGTGTTAACTATTCTTCTATACTTACCTCGGTTCTAACAATCAACTTACATAATTCAGAGTTTCAATGTTCCCAAGTTGCTATTGTTACAGAAGCTGTCACCTTTTTTATTTTATTTTATATCCATAATGTAATGATTATATTTACTGTTACTTTTAGATATTGTCGATCTTAGAGAAATCAACGACTCTCGTTGATTTCTTCTCGAGCCCTATATATTGTAATTCGAATATCCGTAACCAATCACAAACAAGAAATACAAGTGTAGTGCCAGTATTATTCATCCTATTGTGTTCTTACTTGTCTGTCTCTCATTCGATAATACCTTTTAAGTCTCCAAGAGATTAGATTGACTTGTTTCTGCCTGGTCTATCTAGTAAGTAAAGTCTTGTGTTAGATTTGAATTGTTACAAACCACGATCCTACAAGTGGTATTCTGCATTGGCTCTAGTTTTATGAAAATTTACTGTTTCTCAAAACTGTTATTTTACCTACCTGATCTCTCGTTAGTTAAAACAAAAATTTCTCTCATCTCGTGCATCCTAAACGATGGGTGACTCACGAAATGACAGTACTAACAAACCCCCATCCTTCATGCTTGATGACTTCGATATGTGAAAATTACGTATGGAAGGGTATGTCCATCACTTTGATTACAGAATGTGGAAATCCATAATTTATGGTCCCACATCCTAACTGTAAAATTGGTCACTGAACCTATAGTTGACTTAATCAAAGCAGTTAACGGTTCCGATGACAAAGCGATCGAAGGTGATCATAAAGCTTTATAGGCCTTACAGGGAGCTCTTCCAAACTCTATTTTGGCCGGTTTCAAAAACTGTAAACGACATTCAAACTTTGGAATACATTAAATGAAAATGTATGTTGGAACCGAAGAAATGAAGGAGAACAAGAAGGATATAATGAAGAAGAGGTACGAGAACTTCTCTCACAAGCAGGGAAAAAGCATGTCCGACCAGTATCTGCGGTTTGTTCAACTGCTAGATGAGCTACCTAAAAATAAAGCAGTGATGGAAAACTGTGACCAAATCAAAAAATTCCTAAGGCCACCACCTGATGTTTTGATTATCTATACTGTTAGTATCAAATGCAGTCGAGACCTTAAGAAACTGAAGTTACGTGAACTACATGGGATGCTGAGTGCGCATGAGATGGAGATCAATGAAAAGTTAGGAATTCGACCTAAACCACTTACAAGCTTGACTCCATCCACATCTACTGCACTCATCACCTCCCACAGTGAAAGAAGTCATCACATTAATCAATCACCAGTGCTCACATATACTGATTCACCAAAAGGTAACCTTATTGTACCTCATTTTTTAAATAACTATGCTCATGTTGCAGACATCAATGATGGTGGTTTCACCAGACTTGACCTGGAATGCATAAGTACTGATGAGCTAGAGGAAATGGACATCACCACACAACTGGCAGTGATCTCTCTTAGAGCCTAATGGATTTACAAGAGAACTGGGAGAAGATTTAATACAGAAAAAGGTGCCCGAATTGGCTTGGACAAAAGAAAAGTTAAATGCTACAATTGTCATCAATTAGGGGCACTTTGCCAGGGAATACAACCAACCAACAAGGGATGCTATGAACAATAGTTGAGGTGGAGGAAACTCATACACAAGACCTCAAAATGACCATTCAAAGTCACATACAACATCTGAGGGTCCTACTCCAAAAGCATGTTCAAGCTCTTCATCTCAAAACCATGCTACTGCTATTGTAGCCAACCAAACAAACTGTGTGGACTGGGAGGATATCATACAAAAATTTGCACCAACAAACAATGCCTTGATGGCCAATGAAGTATCTTCACAAGCTACCTCTTCAAATCCTGAGGTAAACAATGAACACCTTGTAAAGTACTTACATCTTTGTGCACACTAGCTTGCATTGAGCAAGTTAAAAGTTATAGAAAACACAATCTGTCACTCCTTGAGGAGATGGTTAGCGTAAAGGAAATCAAAGAAAAGTCAAGAAAGGTTGATATTTCTTATAACATTAAGATTGACAGAACTGCCCCCGTCTATGAGGATTCTCTTTACAAAATGGTTGGCTATGTAGAGCGTAATCATGAGCCCATCATGGTGAGGGTCCATGACATTGCACCTATCATCTTCACCGAAGGTCACATCCTTCAGATCTGCTTGTATTGAGGCTTTGATAGATTTCCTGGGTATGTCTGATTTGGTTTCCCTCGCGTGCCTTTTAGCTGTAGAATAAGAAGTACCACATATGTCAGATCCACCAGAAATGAAATAAATTACCTTTGCATCCGGAGATGGAGATGCTGCTCGCTCAGGATGTCTATGTGATCTGTCTGCATCCTCGGTTTGGTCAGTGCCTCTGGATTTCGCAGACTGGTCAGTGCCCTTGGATTTGTCCTTCTTTCTTCCCAAGAGCTCTTTTAGGAAACCCTTGCTCAGCAGGTAGCTGATCTCCTTGCGCATGGCTATGCAATCCTCGGTTACATGGCCGAAGTCCTCGTGGTATGCACACCACTTGGACTTGTCCTTCCAGGACGCCTGTTTGTCTGTCTTCCTGGGCCACCTTGCTTTGTCCCCCAGGTCCTGCATAGCATTGATCACACCTGCAATGTCAGTAGCAAAACAAAATTCATTAAAAGTAGGATACTCTTCATCATCCTCGTCTTCACCCTGATTGACCCTATTAACCCTTGGATTGTCGGGTTTGGAATAGGGTTTAGGCCTATGGGACCTTGGATGTGACGTTTCTGATTTCGTGTTGGAGGAGTCGTATCCTGGGACGATGTCAGCTTTTTCCTGTATTTTCCTATCCTCTTCAAGCCTGATGAATCGTAGGGCCCTATGCCTTACTTCATCAAGTCTGTGACAGGGATTCATTATAAGATCTTGATAGAAGGGTGAGTCCTTCTTGAGACCCATCTTGAATGCTTGGACAGCAGTAGCCATGTCCATATTAGGAATATCCAGGGTCTCCTTGCCGAACCTGTTTACATAATCCCTGATAGACTCGTTAGCATTCTGGGTAACCCTGTAAAGATCACTCGTCAGTTTTTCAAAACTACGACTACAAGAAAGATGGTTATTGAATAAGTTAGTTAAATGATAAAAAGATGGGATAGAATAGGGTGGAATACTCAGTAACCATTTCAAGGCTGAACCTGTGAGTGTTGACGCGAAACCTTTACATAGGCATGCCTCCTTCATATCAGGGGGCATGTAGATCACTTCCACCCTCTCCATATACTGAGCTACGTGTTCCTCTGGATCAGTTGTGCCATCATACAGTTTCATACTGGGAGTCTGGGGTATCTCCACGTCACATATAGGGGAAGTGAACCTTGAAAGTCGATGGCTCAATGGTGCTACTTCAGGGATAGGCTGGACCACCCCAGGAACACTCGAGATCATCTCCTTTAGTTTCTTGAGTTCCTTTGCTACTACTGGGCTTAAACCTGTATCCTACATAGATTCGTTAGTATGAGTATTAAGGTTAGGGGTCCCAAGGATGTTATCAGCATCCTGGGTAGTGGTGCCCCCAGGATTCGATGCAGAGTCCCTGAATATGGACATCCTGGGCCTGTCAGACAAGGTGGTATAAGCGACAGCATACGTAGGCCTCGGATCAATGATTTGAATATCATCTGCCAGACTAGATCCTTCCCAGGAATGCTGTACTGCAGCCTTCTAGCTTGAACAGGAGATACGGGTGTATGATCCACCCTGTTCATTTCTGATCTTAATTTGGCTACCTCTCTAAACATGTCCTGGTTCACTTTCTGCTATTGCTCCATATATTGCTGTACCTTTGCGAACATGGTAAGGAGTTCATCATTGGAGACCATCAGTGGAATTTCTCCACTGCGTCTTGTGCCAGTGACACCCTGATTGGTAGCCCTGCTGGTATTGCGGTTCACGGTAGTGGTTGTTGATGTGGTGACCCGCGGCGGTGGTGGAGGAAGAATAGTGCTAGTAGTAGTAGAATTGCTTGCAGGGGTAATTGCATTCGAGGTACTTGGTTGTGTTGCCATTTTTTGATAAATTTTTGTAAAGACCAAGTTAAGATTAAATCTAACAATAGTTTGGAAAAATATTGACACCAATTTCCCCACGGTGGGCGCCAAATTATTTTGATCAAAAATTAATAAGCAAAATAAATTAACCAAATTCGTTTGTGAGGTATGGTGCCCTAGATGTATATTTTGTAAAATCAAGTTTGTTGGTTAAAATCCAAGGTATAATTTAGATGAATAGAAACACAAGTAATTCCTCCCCTGAATGCAACTATGAACAACGAGATTTGAAAGGGGGGAAAGCCCTTAATCCTTGAATGTCTCCAAGGATTGCCGACATAAAAATCCCCTTCGGCAATGATAACACACGTTGCCTCTTTATTGTTAAGTAAAATATCCCGAGTACAAGTGCTTGCGGCTTGTTTGCTAGGTGGTAGTGTCAGTACAAGTGATCGAGAGTGAAAAAACTAAGTCCTATGTCACGTATAAATACATAGGAAACCTAACTAACATCCCGAGATTCCTGGGATCTTCTTTCAACCACTTTCGGCTCTTATTTGACCGAGTTTAGCGGCGGGTCTCTTCTTCCACACATGCCTCTGACTTTGACAAGGTCCATATGAGCATTACCTTCCCTCTCGTTCCTGGCTTAAACACATAGAATCAAAGAGAAAGATTAGTAATGCTTTCCTAGCATGCAGGATACCCGTGCATGCTGGGATTGAGTAGTCAAATAGATTCAGAGTACACTACATCCTGGGGTAATAATTAAATAATATATAAGTAGAAATCCTGGGTTTGGTTACCGAAAATGCAGTCCCTGTATGTTTAACATCCAGGGATCCTAACTTGTCGGAGACTATCCGTAGAACATAGGACTAGAATTCAGGGTATAACAGATAGGATCCCAGGAATTCCGGATAGTTAGTTATTCTTGTAATCTTTATATAATCGAGGACTCGATCGATTTAGAGACACAACACTGATACACTTTAGCTCTGATAGGATACAATTGTTTTGGTCAAAAATTCACAAAGTAATTTCGTATTCCAAACTTAGAATGTGAGGTAGTGTGCTTGTCAATATGCTTGAAATGTAAAGTTGAACACAAGGATGTAACGAGGGAAAAATCCAGGATCCTTCGAGTTGCCTCTAGGAATCCTAGCAAAAAAACCTCGGGAGCCGGCCTGAAGAGCCTGCTTCCTCACAATATTATTGCACAAAAAAGATTGATTACAAGGTTGAGCAAGTATGATCGATCGTCTAGGTGTTACAGAGATTGTTTCTAACTGCTAATGTGAGTATGAGAGCTCATGTGTGGTATCTCGTCCCTATTATCGATCACAAAGCCGGTTTATATAGTTACAAAGTAATAACAAGAAGTGCTAAAAATAAGGAATTCTTCCACCAAGTCCTTGTGAACGTTAGGAGTCAGTTATGGCACGTTCTTTAGTGCTTGACCTTGTCTTTAGCCTTCATTTACACGTCCCTTTAAGCCTGCAATTAATTAGGACACGTGGACAATTGAAACGGTTAGTCAATAACTGCATTCCACGATACTGAACCACTATTGAGCTTCCGGCAAGGATCCTGAAATAACTCTATTGCTATTTGGAGTTGGAGTTGGAGAAACCTTATTAAGATCAGGCCCCTTATACGAAATTACATCTATATCACTATTGGGAATGGCCTATGCACGTCTGCGTGGTATGACACGTGGAGTGATGTTGGTCCTTTGTCTAATATTCTCACCTCCCGACAAATTCATAATGCTGGTTTTAACATCTACTCTCGTATTGCTGATGTTATTATGGATCCCAACTGGAATTGGCCGGTGGAGTGGTTAACCAGATTCCCTATATTTAACAGTATCCAAATACCGGTGCTCAATGATGTGGCTGATAAACATTGGTGGAAAGTGGCTGATACTTTCGTTGAGTTCTCCACTATTACGGCTTGGAACTCTTTTCGGCAGTCTCACACTGAAGTCACTTGGAAACATCTTGTTTGGTTCACGACATGCATTCCTAAACATGCTTTTTGCTTATGGCTGGTTATAAATGGTAAACTACGAACCCAGGATATGTTACTTCGTTGGAACTGGAAGAAGGGGTGTATGAACATGATGTGTTGTCTTCTATGTTACTCTGACATAGAGTCTCATAACCATCTTTTCTTTGAGTGTCCTTTTTCCATGCAGGTTTGGGAAACGGTTAGGGGAAGCACTCCGCTTCTTATGCCGAGTAACTGGACCGATTTGGTCAATTGGAGTGTGGCGAATTCGCAGTCAAAGGCCTTGTCTAATGTCATCTGTAAGCTTTCTTTGGCGGCTGCTGTCTATCATGTGTGGAGGGAAAGAAACAATCGGTTTCATGGTAACAAATCTCGATGGCTAGATATGGTAGTGGGGGATATCTTGTCTGATGTTCGGTACAAATTAATGGGTTTAAAGTGCAAGTCTGGACACCGGGATAGAAATGTCATGACCATCTGGAGAAATTTGGGAACTGCGGTGTTTGATGATGGAGGCTAATTAGTTTTATTTTGTTTTGTTTTCTTGGTGTTTTTTACCAGTAGTTAGCTGGGTGTGGTTTTTCTGTGTTTCACTCTGTGGGGTATGCCCCTTAGAGAACTAGTAGAGATTTTACTCTACTACTTGTACTTTGAATGTTTTGTTTATAATACAAATCACCGGGGTAACCCTTTACCCAAAAAAAGGATCCTGAAATAAAATAACCAACTGTCCTATATTTTAGGGATTCTCCCCATTAAGTCAATATGAACGTTGTGGACCACTTAGTCCACGTTCTATAGTATTTGTCCGAGTCTTTAGGCTTGTTCCACACGTTTTCTTTACTTGCAAGCAAATAAATACGAGGAACAACATTTTAGTTAGTCGATAACTGTTATTCACGATTCCCAAACATGTCAGGATTCTCAACCCGTCTGAGGATACTGGACCACTTGAGCTTCCGCCAAGGATCCCGAAATATCAGCCCAAACAATTGCCCCTGAATTTTGACAGTTGTCGACCATGAAGACGACTGTGAAAATTCAAACTCTTGAAATAATTACGGAGGTGACTCGTTAGCTCCTGATTTGTTAGCGACGCAACTTCTCATGAGACTTCTCCATAAATAACCCTGGGTTACCATCGGAACCTTCTCGATTTCTCTTTTTGTCCAGTTCAGCTCCCTCCCTTTTCTTTTCGATTTTCTTCCGCGATTAAGGCCAATGAAGAAGATGCTGAAGTCTTCACTGCTAAGGCTTGGATACAGCTACCTGGAAAGGAACTCTAGAGAAGCTTGGGGGTGCTGAGAGCTGGGGTTGCTCCTTTTATATTTCCTGCATGGTTAATACTAGTATCCGACTATCTTTATCATGGCGTGTTTACCCCTTGTTTTGATTTTGTTCATGAAAATTTTTGAAATATTTAACTGAGAATCCCATTAGGTTCCTCAGGAATATTAAGGTAGTGAAAATGCTTTAAGTTAAGTATGTAACTTGACAAACCATGACACAAGTCAGCATAAGTATATGATAAATGTAATAATTTGAAAGTATATTACCTTATTAGTCTCTTAAGTAGGTTTTACCTCAGGCGCATTTAGATAGCTTCAGGTATCCTTTTCGGCATCCAAGTTGGAATTCTCGTGAGCATTCATTTTGGTATCTTGGCAGGTTTGCCTGAGGGATTCCTGAACTTAAAATAAGTTAAGAAACACAATTAAACTGGGGATAAACCCGGGATGCTTGGGACTAGGCCATTTCTTGGGACAAGCCCGATAAACTTGGGACTAAGCCAATTCTGGGGACAAGCCCGTGCATTTCTGGGGACAAGCTCGTGCATTTCTGGGGACAAGCCCGTGCATTTCTAGGGACAAGCCCGTGCATTTCTGGGGACAAGCCCGTGCATTTCTGGGGACAAGCCCGTGCAAACGTGGGACTAAGCCAACTCTGGGGACAAGCCCATACGTAAGTGACATGAAAATGCCAAAACCTTAGATAACACGTTGGTGTTATAAACCTTAGATAATTCGTGAGGATAACACGTCTGCTATTACTTGAGGATCCGCCCAATGGCGAATAACGAGCGCTCCTGGCGATTCTTAGAAAAGGTGAATACCTTTTAAGCCTTAGTTAACACGTGAGTGTTAAAAACCTTGAGAATCCTCCCAGCAGCCTCCAGTGACAAGATTGTCAGCCACCCCTGGAGTGGACTGGTCCGGCCACCTTGAGCATACTGGTGGACAACGTGCGCTCCTGGCGAGGGTCGTGCGCTACTGGCGATTACCCAAACGTAGAAGAGGTGAGATCCTCTTAAACCTTAGAAGGTATGCAGGATACCTTAAACGGAGGAGAGGTGATCAACCTCTAACTGGGGATATACCCAAATTACTTTAGTTAGGATTCTGAGAATCTGCAAAACACTCAACACTTGGTGAGGGGTGGGTGTTAGCTTAGCTAACACCACTCCAATGCTTAAGTCAGTATAGTGTAATAAAGATAATAATATCGGTATTGAAATAGGGTTAGTATACGTACCTTGTAGTATTTTGGCAGTGAGATCCTTAGGATTCCGAGAGGATTCCAGTGGGATTCTCACATAAAATAAGCTTTAAGATGTATAGCATTCCAAGCTCTTGGCAGAGGTTCTCCTTCCATATTTACCAAACGGTATGCCCCCTTTCCTTCTTCAGAATCTATAAGGTAAGGGCCTTCCCACTTGGGTGCTAACTTCCCATCAGCAGGATTGGTAGTATTCTGGAAAGCCTTCCTTAAGACTAAGTCGCCTACTTGGAATCTTCTTAGCCTGGTATTCTTGTTGTAGGATTTTGCTATCCGCTGCTGGTAAGACGCCATCCGAATTCTGGCCATGTCTCTGAGCTCCTCAACTGTTTCGAGATCCTAAAGGAGATTCTGCCTATTGGTTTCAGGATCCTGGCAGTTGACTCTGGCTGTCAAGAGTATCATCTCTGTTGGGATTACAGCTTCTGCTCCAAACACTAATGAGAATGGTGTTTGGCCAGTAGCATTTTTGGGTGTAGTTCTGTCTGCCCAAAGGACAAACGGCAGCTCCTCAGCCCATTTCCCTTTCTTGGAGCCCAGCTTCTTCTTGAGGTTGTTGATTATGATCTTATTGCTGGATTCTGCCTGCCCATTAGCCTGAGGGTGGACAAGTGTTGAGGTGATCATCTTGATGCCCCAGCTTTCACAAAAGCTTGTAGTTCTTTTGCCTATAAACTGGGAGCCATTGTCGCATATGATTTCTGTCGGAATCCCAAATCTGGTGAGGATGTTCCTTTTGATGAAGGATATCACTTCTTTTTCTCTCACTTGAACATAGGCTTCTGCTTCAATCCACTTGGAGAAGTAATCCGTCATGGTAAGCATAAACACCTTTCCTCCAGGAGCCTTTGGCAGCTTGCCCACAATATCCATGCCCCACTTCATGAATGACCATGGGGATACTATCGGATGCAGATGCTCAGCAGGTTGGTGGAGGATATTGCCATGCCGTTGACAAGCATCACATTTCTGAGAGAAGTTTGCGGCATCCTTCTTCATAGTTGGCCAATAATAACCGAATCTGAGAACTTTAGAGAACAGTGCCCTGCCCCCTGTATGGTTCCCACAATATCCACTGTGGATGTCTTCAAGCGCCTCAAGAGCTTCTGGTTTCTCTAGGCACCTTAAGTAAACACCTGCAAGAGACCTTTGTGCGAAAAGCCCTGGGATTTTCGCCCTTAGGAATCTCCCCATATTTGAGATATTTCTTGATTGGGTAAGTCCAGGATTCCTGAATGTCTTCAGGACTCTCAACGTCCGCACCTGCGTTATTGTTAACAGCCTGAGCTTCCTGTAGAGCTATCGCTGGCGTCAGGATGTGAGTTATTGGAATCTTGATATCCTCAGGAATCCTGAGCGAT
The DNA here is from genome assembly GCA_039602395.1 of Deinandra increscens subsp. villosa. Lineage (NCBI taxonomy): Eukaryota > Viridiplantae > Streptophyta > Magnoliopsida > Asterales > Asteraceae > Deinandra > Deinandra increscens. Next base: position 28,150,802 of record JBCNJP010000024.1, read on the forward strand.
GAAGTCAAGTTTGCCAAGGCATCGGCTTCTGCATTATCTTCTCTTGGTACCTGCGAAATGTTAAACTTTTCGAAAAATAGAGACAATTTTTTAACAATTTCAAGGTATTTGATCAGATTTTCTCCTCTCACCGCATAAGAACCATTAAATTAGTTAGTCAATAAGACAGAATCAACAAACACTTGTATGGACAGGATTCCCATATCCCTAGCCAGCTGTAAGCCAGCAATCAAAGCTTCATATTCATCTTCATTGTTGGTAGCCTGGAATTCACAGGATATAGATAGAGGTATTATGTCCCCCTGTGGTGATTTTAGCAGGATTCCCAGCCCTGTTCCTCTGACATTTGAGGACTAGTCAGTATAAAGGGTCCAGTCTTCCTTGAGCTTCTCAAGCTGCTGGACTTCCTTTTCAACTTCTGGTACAATGTCACTGCTGAAATCCGCCACAAAGTCAGCTAACGCTTGGGACTTGATTGCTGTTCTTGTATCATATTTGATGTCATAGGCACTCAGCTTGACTGCCCACTTAGCCATCCTTCCTGACATTTCCGGCTTCCTAAGAACTGGATTCTGCATCTAGTAGAGTTTTACTTACATAATATGCCGGATGCTGCTGACCTTGATGGTCTTTTACCAGGACTGCACTGATTGAGCTTCCGGAAACAGAGAGATATAAATATAGAGGCTCCCCATCTTCTGGTTTCATCAATAACGGGGCTGCTGACAGGTAGTCTTTCAGGCATCTCAGGGCTTCTTCATGCTTCTCAGTCCATTCGAAATTCTTATTTTTCCTCAGGATATCATAGAAATCCTTACTTTTTTCTGAGGATCTTGAAATGAACCTGTTGAGTGCCGCGATTCTTCCTGTCAACCTTTGTACTTCTTTTACGTTTGATGGGGACTTAAAATTTAGGATTGCTTTGATCTGCTCTGGGCTTGCTTCGATTCCTCTTTCAGTAACCATGTATCCTAAGAATTTTCCAGCTCGCACTCCAAAGTGGCATTTGGAGGGATTGAGCTTCATATTATACTGATCATGGATATCGAAGGCAGTTTGGAGATTCCTGATGTGATCTTCAGCTTTCTTGGATTTTACCACCATGTCATCTATGTAGACTTCCATCGTGTCCCCCAGTTGCTCTTTGAACATCATATTGACGAGCCTCTGGTAGGTGGCACCTGCATTTCTTAAACCAAAGGGCATAGCAGTGTAACAATATATACCTGTTGGAGTCATAAATGCCGTATGCTCATGATCGCATGGTTCCATCTGAATCTGTTGGAATCCTGCTGAAGCATCTATGAAGGTGAGCACCTCGTGACCAGCCGTGGCATCCACCATAGCATCAATATGGGGAAGTGGAAATGGATCCTTATGACAGGCTTTGTTCAAGTTTGTGTAATCGACACAAACTCTCCACTTTCCATTTTTCTTCTGGACCACCACCACATTTGCTAGCCACCTAGGATATTTGACTTCTCTAATCATCTTGGTTTTGAGAAGCTTGCCAACTTCCTCCTGGATGATTATATTCTTCTCTGGCGCGAACTTCCTCCTTTTTTGCTGTATAGGCCTGAAAGAAGGATCTAAACCAAGTTTATGAGTAATTACATGTTTAGGGATACCTGTCATATCTTCATGCTTCCAGGCGAAAGTTGAAGTTCTGACTTTGAGAAGTTGAAGTAATTCCTGCTCAACATTTGCTGGGATTCTTGTTCCCATGAGAACCTTGATTTCAGGATTTGCAGGGTCTAGAGGCACTTCTTTGACATCAAGCTCCCTGTCCTCCTGTACTTCAAGTGCTCTTTTCTGTAATTGCTATCCTTTCGTCACCTTAGTGGTGTTCTTCATCGAAGTAGAGTAACAGTTCTTGGCTTCCTGTTGATCACTTTCAATTCTTACAACTCCCCAAGGTTTAGGAAGCTTGATACACTGGTGATAAGTTGAGGGAACTGTCTTCATCTCGTGTATCCATGGCCTGCCAAGAATAATATTGCAACAAGAGAGAGAATCTATAACACAAAATTTTTGCATAGAGTTTACCCCCTCTATATATACCGGCAACCTGATATCCCCAACGGTGCTTTTAGTTTCACCGCTGAAGCCAACCAGGACTGAGGATCTTGCAACTATTTCAGTTTCTGGGATCCCCATCTTTTTGAGCACATCAAGACGGATTATGTTTACTGAGCTTCCATTATCAATCAGGATCCTGCAAACAAAATGGTTAGCAATATATAAAGTAACCACAAGACTATCATGATGAGGATCCTGAACATGAGAACGATCACTCTCATCAATATGCTTGAAATATGAGGTAGTGTGCTTGTCAATATGCTTAGAATGTGAGGTAGTGTGCTTGTCAGTATGCTTGAAATGTAAAGTTGAACACAAGGATGTAACGAGGGAAAAATCCAGGATCCTTCGAGTTGCCTCTAGGAATCCTAGCAAAAAAACCTCGGGAGCCGGCCTGAAGAGCCTGCTTCCTCACAATATTATTGCACGAAAAAGATTGATTACAAGGTTGAGCAAGTATGATCGATCGTCTAGGTGTTATAGAGATTGTTTCTAACTGCTAGTGTGAGTATGAGAGCTCGTGTGTGGTATCTCGTCCCTATTATCGATCACAAAGCCGGTTTATATAGTTACAAAGTAATAACAAGAAGTGCTAAAAATAAGGGATTCTTCCACCAAGTCCTTGTGAACGTTAGGAGTCAGTTATGGCACGTTCTTTAATGCTTGACCTGGTCTTTAGCCTTCATTTACACGTCCCTTTAAGCCTGCAATTAATTAGGACACGTGGACAATTGAAACGGTTAGTCAATAACTGCATTCCAGGATACTGAACCACTATTGAGCTTCCGGCAAGGATCCTGAAATAAAACAACCAACTGTCCTATATTTTAAGGATTCTCCCCATTAAGTCAATATGAACGTTGTGAACCACTTAGTCCACGTTCTATAGTATTTGTCCGAGTCTTTAGGCTTGTTCCACACGTTTTCTTTACTTGCAATCAAATAAATACGAGGAACAACATTTTAGTTAGTCGATAACTGTTATTCAGGATTCCCAAACCTGTCAGGATTCTCAACCCATCTAAGGATACTGGACCACTTGAGCTTCCGCCAAGGATCCCGAAATATCAGCCCAAACAACAATCATTGTAACACTTAGCATCGATCGACCAAACCTCCAAAACACTTGTAATTTCCAGTTTCGTATCAGTAAAACAGTGAGGAAGCAGGCTCTTCAGGCTGGCTCCCGAGGTTTTTTTGCTAGGATTCCTAGAGGCAACTCGAAGGATCCTATATTTTTCCCTCGTTACATCCTTGTGTTCAACTTTACATTTCGAGCATATTGACAAGCACACTACCTCACATTATAAGTTTGGAATACGAAATCATCTTGTTGATTTTTGACCAAAACAGTTTGGCGCCCACCATGGGGCAAGTGGTGCTTCATCCTACAAAAATTCCATATTTCATTCGGTCCATTTGATCTCCAATCCAAATATGTCGAACCAACAAAAATCTATCTCAGCCTCTGTGTGATCCTCCATTCCTCCTCTTCCTTGCGCTCCAGAAAGCCAGAAGAAGACCAATGATCGACAGAAGAAAGTGGATGAACAGCCGAGAAAAACTGATTATCCCGTGTTCACGAGATCCCTAATTCAATCTGTTGATCTTGTTATTACTAACAAAGATTTGTTTACTTTGATTAAGCAGGTGAAAAATCAGATGGATCAACAAGAAAAGACTAATCAAACGATGATGAAGGAAATTGAGGAGCTTAAGAAGTCTAAGAAACCTGTGGAGGAGCAAAGTCCTCTATTTCCCAGGCACCTTGACTTTAATGCCTCCGGATCCTCAGATCCGACTCGCTAGAATTACAAATCGGCAGCAGGCTTCACTACAGCCCCTACGAGGACTTCCCAGGCCGCTGGATATGCAAGGAGTACTGCTAGATTCTCAGGATCCATCCCGCCAGAATCCTCGCTGCCACGCTCCAAAGAGCCTTGGACTCCATTATCATTGGGATCCTTGGCTACACCATCTTAAGGATATCCTTTTTCTGCTGGGAACCCAGGCCAGAATTCCCAGGGATATCAACATAATAACCTTTTTGTTTCTGCAGGAGCCTTCAGAACCAGCTCCTCAGAAGTACATGATGGTGACTTCATTCCCATGCAAATAACAGCCACTACGGAGCCGAGCATCCCAATAAATTATGGATATGACCCCAGGATGCCAGTCCAGAATCCTGGTCCAGGTAATGTGTCCAACTCATTTCCCATAGCTTCTAACCAGGGTGCTCCTTATGATGTAGGTATTCATCTAAGTATCGCCAAGGAGCTCCAAAAGTTGAAAGAGATGATCTCAATTGTTCCAGGAATTCTGAAACCTATTCCTGAGGTCCCCTAGGAAAGCCACAAGATTTCTAGATTCACTTAGCCGATTTCTCAAGTTGAGATCCCGAAGTGTTTCCAGATTCCAAGCATGAAACTTTATGATCGAACCACGAATCCTGAAGAGCACGTGGCACATTACAGGGAGCGCATGGAGATCAATCCCATTCCAATAAAAATCAAGGAAGCCTGTCTGTGCAAAGGATTTGGTTCAACCTTCACAGGACCAGCCATAAAATGGCTACTGAGCAATCCTCTTATTACTAATACATCATTTTCTCATCTAGTTAACCTGTTTAACAATCAATTTTCTTGCAGCAGAACCTTTTAGAAGCTCACAGGCGACCTATATCGAGTAATTCAGAAGCCATATGAGACGCTCAGAGAATACATCGCTAGATTCGGACAAGAATCTCTCGAGATTCCCCATCTAGATATGGCAGTAGCCGTGGAAGCCTTTAAAATGGGGTTCTCTAAGGATTCCCGTTTTTATGATGACCTCGTTATGACTCCTTGCAGGAACCTTGACGAAGTACGCAGCAGAGCCTTGAGCTTTATCCGTCTGGAAGATGACAAGAAAATCCACCAAAGGCTGGATATTCCTAAATATGATCCCAACAATAAGAAGTCGGAATCCCCCGGGAAGCCGTATAGATCCCGTCCATACTCCAAACCAGATAATCAAAAAGTCAATGCTGTGGATCAAGATGATGACGATGAGGATTATCCTAAGGTATCTGAGTATTGTTTCTCTGTTGATATTGGTGGCTTAATGTGTGCAATGCAGGATCTTGGTGAACATGCAAGATGGCCTAAGAAAAATGATAAGCAGGGATCCTGGAAAGACAAAACCATGTGGTGCACCTTCCACGAAGACTTTGACTACCTAACAGATGAATGCATAGCACTTCGGAAAGAAATCAGCTACCTACTTAGTAAGGGGCATCTTAAAGAGTTGGTAGGCCGAAAGAAGATTAAAACTCAGGAAGCCGACAAGATTCCTTAGAGAGCAGCTTCTCCGCCTCAAGATGCTCAAATAACCAACTTCATATCAGCTTGCTCGGACATCTGTGGCACTTCTTATTCCTCAACCAAGAAACATGCTAAGGAATCCAAATGTGAACAGGGTGACAGACCTATCTGGACATCCACCTTAACTCAAGATAAATTCATATCCTTTGATGAGAGCGACCCTTCTCATTTCCAGGATCCCCACCATGATAGTCTTGTGGTCACTTTATATAAGCTAACCATTTTGTTCACAGGATCCTGATTGATAATGGAAGCTCAGTAAACATAATCCGTCTTGATGTGCTAAAAAAGATAGGGATCCCGGAAACTGAAATAGTTGCCAAATCCTCAGTCTTGGTTGGCTTCAGTGGTGAGACCAAAAGCAACATTGGGGATATCAGGTTACCAATATATATAGAGGGGGTAAACTCTATGCAAAAATTTTGTGTTATAGATTCTCTCTCTTGTTGCAATATAATTGTTGGCAGGCCATGGATACACGAAATGAAAGCGGGCCCTTCAACTTATCATCAATGCATCAAGCTTCCCACACCTTGGGGAGTTGTAAGGATTGAAAGCGACCAGAAGGAAGCCAAGAATTATTACTCAACTTCAATGAACAACACCACCAAGATGACAACGGGATAGAAATTACAGAAAAGAGCACTTGAAGTACAGGAGGACAGGGAGCTTGATGTCAAAGAAGTCCATCTAGACCCTGAGAATCCTGAAATCAAGGTGCTCGTAGGTACATGCATCCCAACAGGTGTTGAACAAGAATTAGTTCAGCTTCTGAAGGCCAGAACCTTAACTTTCGCCTGGAAGCATGAGGATATGACAGGTATCCCTAAACATGTTATTACTCATAAACATGGTTTAGATCATTCTTTCAGGCCCATACATCAAAAGAGGAGAAAGTTCGCTCCCGAGAAGAATGCAATCATACAGGAGGAAGTTGACAAGCTTCTCAAAACCAAGATAATCAGAGAAGTCAAATATCCCAAGTGGCTAGCAAATGTGGTGGTGGTCTAGAAGAAGAATGAAAATTGGAGAGTTTGTGTTGATTACACGGACTTGAATAAGGCCTGTCCTAAGGATCTTTTTCCACTTCCCCATATTGATGCAATGGAAGATGCCACAACTAGTCATGAGATGCTTACCTTCATGGATGCCTCAGCAGGTTTTCAACAAATTCAGATAGATGTGACCAGGTGTCACACCCCCAGTTTCCACTAACGGATTTTAAACGTGTGAGGCGTGACTAGACCATGATCCAAGTCATTAGTTACATGCAAAACATAGTTTAAGGGTTCAAATGTAAATATTTCAAACCGGAAAACATTTAAACCAGAGTTTAAATGAAACTCAGCGAAAGCATTTCAAAAAAATAAAGTTGCGCGAAACAAGGCGCCCATCCTTAAATGAAATCCATTTATGATTTACTAATTTAAAATATTTAGAAAGAACTTCCCAAAAATAAAAGTTGGAAAAGGTTTTAGCCAAAGTCCGCGTCCAAATCCAATAACTCCTAGAGACCTGTAAAGCATGCATAAGAGCAAGTGTCAACTAACGCTGGTGAGTTCACATAAGTAGTATAACATACCGTTATACCCGACATATAAATATATATTATATTCATACGTAGAATGTGTTACAATACTGAAACTATCGTAGGTAGTTTACCTAAGTTCATGTCTAGAGAAAGTTCGCAACCAAGACTGACTAAGTGCATGTAGGATTAACCTACACGTTTTGTCTTTCCCCGTGTCTATCCGAACATGGTAGTTTTGACTGACATTAACTCAGTCCGACTGACAGTCAGGTGGGTATCCCGTGCCCGCTGAGCGGGGTTTGTCAGACCCCAGTAGTACTACTAAAGATCACCATGCTAATTTACTTTATTAACCGTCCGAGTGTTAGGTCTTAAAATGGATAGGCTATTCTAGAGACATGTGATAATGTGTATTTAGTATTTAACATGCGTTGTGCAGGTTATCGAGTAACCCGTGAAATGTGCGTTTCAACACCCAAACGGGATGTGACATAACGGTTCGTGAAACTCAGCTTAGGGATGCACTACTAAAAACTACACTTGGACGTGCGCAAGCTGATACGCGAGACCTAACACGTAAGTGGGGTCTAAATGATTAGGAGTTGTCGCTAGGACGAGTTGTTTAACTATAACTACAAGTTACCGTGATACCTATGACCTAACACATAACAAGTAGAGAACGTAGACTCGACGTACTGGTCCGATGACACGATGGTTGATCGAAACGATTTTAGCATTTTAAGATAAGTCTATGTTACCATGCATATATTTCAGCCCTAAGACATGCTACTACGTCACATTGAGTAACACATAACACATAAGGATAAAGTTCATGCAAACATCCGACTACATCTATACAGCACAGAGTCGACGGGGCGACTTTGTGCAGTCTTGTCATTCCCACCGAGGTGAGAGACTTTGGACCTTTTATTAATGCATGGTTTCATGCTTTATGTAGGTTTAACTGATTTTTAAACATGTTATATAGATACCACATACCAACAAACAATTCATGGATATAAGTGTTACTACACGTAAGATAGTCAAATTACATGCCTCGTAGGCCAACCCATACTCTGACCTACATTTAGCACATGAAGTTTTACAGGTAAGTGGGTATAATTAAATCAAGCACCTCTCATGTTTTACACCGGGCTCATATCATAACACACAAGTCTTATGACACTGCACAACAAAAACAAGTTTCGGAAAACAAGGTTGTTTACGCACTGATCTTGCATCGACATATTCAAGGCCCAAACAGAGGAACTAGGATGCATAAAAGTAGCTAACAGATAGCTAGGAGCATATTTTAGTGTTTAAAAAAAAAGAATCACTCAATTCCCATAAGAATTGAGTGAGTTATGCCTGATTAAATATGACCAAAAAGTTGAGACGTGCTGTTTTAGAAAAGACTCATATGCCAACTTTACGAGTTTGTAGCTTGACCAAAATTAAGACTTAGGTTATCAAAAGCTCCATATCATTGGTTCAATATATGTACATCATGTTTTATTTTATGTCCATCTACCAAATTCCAATTTATCATGCCCAATCACTTAACACATAAGATTCAATTTAGATTAAAACATTCAAGTTGATGCTAGGTTGACGGGGCAACCTCGCACGGTCTAGACTTTCCTGATTAGGCAGAAGGTTCATCTCCATGCCCGATGTTTAAAATTCATGAGATCATCCATAACGCATTAATATTCAATTATATTCAGCCCCTAACAAGTTTCATACATAAATCATAATCATTTGATCAAATAATCACATATAACATTTTGACAGATTTCATACGAATTTTACGTTTATTTGTTTCAGCATGTTCAGGGATTTATCTTGCGAACTAGATCATCAAATTTTCACAGTAAACACTTCAACATGTTAGGAACAACTTTCATTAAGAGACTTTAAGCTAATTACCACGCTAACAGGGCCAAAACAAGTGCATAACACAACTTGTCCAGATCAGACTGCTGCTGAGACCCGAACTTGTGATATCAAATTGACGACCGTAGACTACGAATTAATTAATGAAAATTTCCAGATTGCAAGTTATGAAACTAATTAAACTCAGGAAAAGAAATCAACTAAATCCATTTAAAAATGAGTGAGTTATGACTTTTCAAAGTTGACCCAAAATTAGTCACGAATCTGTCCAATAACGTGATTTACAAACAAGATCATAAAGTTACCATATATACATGAAAACATATTTTCATCAATTATAACGTGATTTACAGCAGAAAAACATCAATATATTTAATATAAACACTAATTCTAACATATCAATGATCTAACAAATCACATAACAACAATAATCATGCAATAACGATAGATACGCATATAACAAGCATCGAAACTTCATAATAGATCATAAGATCACAAATTAGGATTTCATGATTTTCTTACATGGATGAAAGTTTCTATTCAATTAAGGTGATTAGAAGATGCTTGATGCTTCCAGATTCTTAGAATGCCTAGAGGATCAAACTTCAATAGAGATTTGTGATTGGAATTGAAGAATTGAAAGAGATGGGAGGGAGATGATGATGACAGCCGTAAGTTTGAGGGAGGGGGGATTCGGTCACAAAATTTCTATTGTGTGGGAGGGTTATGGGACAAGTTTTGTTACTTAAGAGGTTATAGGATATCTAAATGGGCTCCGAATGTGCTATTTCGCATCCTTAGGCCAATAGAAGATGTTTAAAGAGCTAGGATAGTCCATTAACATGTAATAGTCCAAATTACTATATCACAACTAGATTACATGCATAAACCCGGCAAATATCACGTTATCACGCATATTATGCGTTTTTATAAATTTATCTAGCGTTGTCACATATAATCACATAATATCAAACATTCATGTTATGATTAGTCCAGGGATTATATGATTTATCAACCAATGGTCGTGGACGGATTTGGTGATGTAATGTACATGACACTAACACGACACGAAATAGATAACAGAGTTCACTAATAGAATTGACGGAACTAACCGGCTTAACCGAATAGTTAACGGTGTTAACCTAGGAATTTGTGAGTTGTCACATCATCCCCAAGTTGAAAGAATTTTCATCCCGAAAATTAAGGTAATGGATGAGGTATCTTGACTAGTTGACTGGGATGGAAAAAAAATTTCCCCGTTGTCGAATCATCCCCAAGTTGAAAGGCAATTTCGTCCCGAAATTTAAATCATGGTCATATAACAATACATATCGAAGGACTTAGGGTCTCTATCTTGAAAGAAGTTATGGATGTTATGTCCAAGAGTGTACCACACGCCAGGTAGATGTCGAATGTTAAAAGGATTCCAAAAGAAATGGGTATACCACCCGATTCTTATCATCAAGCGCTTCTATGAAAAGGGTCAAATGACTCCATTAATATTATAACCGTGTAACATGAAAACATAAGTGTTGAAATCGAAATTTCAAGCGAAGAAGGGGTCACAAATGTGTTTATGTAGCTTCCCATCCTCGAATTTGAAACTAGGAGTGAGATTTCCTTCTCGTTTCTCGGTTTCACTTTAGATCATTTGCATTCACCAATGATCTAGGTGAATCAAAAATTGAGAAAATGAGGATGAGTAAAGCGTGCGCGCATCGAGGTATGCTATGCATTGGTTTGTCCAGATGCTCCATCGGCTCAGTCAGACATTACTTTAATCGCCCGGGCCTGTCACAACCAGATATCGCTTTGCCGGCCCACATGCCCTTAGGCATCCGCCACTCACCATTTTTAAAACGCATCAAGGATGAGGGAGGTATCAACACCCTTATAAAGGGGGTGTCTAGTTCTCCTCCCCACACATATGGGATGTTACAAACTAGAAGGTGGGTCTGTATCCTAAAATGATAATTAAAGTCAAGCAATTCATACAATTGCTAAAGTAGTACGACGAATGATGTCATTAAGTATCATAGCACACGTGGTATATGGGTCAAGTATAGAACTCATAACACAAGTATAAATATGCATTTGGTTTGCGATAGGGAGTGTGTTTCAAAATACAAGGTTGATTTAGGATTAACAATCGTAAGGAAAAAAAATCAATGAGAGTCGCACTGCTTCAATAAGCATGTGTCACTGAGAGTAGCTTTCCCAACGATTTTGTTTTTGACCAAGAAATGATAGTTGGAATGCAAAAATTAATCAAATATTCAGAAGGATTTATTAATGTTTCCACTGGGAACCAATTTACCGGGAACCAAAAACCGGTGTTGACAATGGCTGGCAGATTTACGTACTGATTGTGGGAGTTGTAATCCATTTCCGAACAAGGCACAAAAATGAGCGTTTAGTAGGATCGTGAGATTCGTCCTCAGAGTGTTGGAAGAGTTTCTTAGAATGAAGTTCTTGCGTGTGACTTTAAGGCCACTCCTTGGTCCGGTGCGAGTCCCACATTCAACTTGCCACTAGTGCTTATTATATATAGGGTGTACCACAGCTAACCCACCACACAACTAGCACATTGAAGGCGTACCAGTATCCTACCATTTCTCGCTACCATAGAACGAAGTATAGTATGCCAAGTTCTCTAAAATGTTTAGGATGAACGAGGTGCGAGAGGCTAAAACCTAAATATGTCGTGCGATAGATTTGAATTTACAACCAAAAGATTTCATCGTAGTCTCATCAATGGTGCAGAGGTTTCCATTCATAGTATCGGTGAGATGCATAAGGTTTTGTTGATGAAATGATGATATCAAAAGATTGGCACGTATTACGCGAGTAGTAACACAATTAGGATTTTAAGGTCCGTTCAATGGAATAAGGAAGACATATGGCTTATAATCAAGTTAAGGTTATCGCCCAGATCACCTCTGGTGAAGGTCCAATTTAATGCTAGGGTCCAACAAAATGAAAGTGTATACATGGGATATCAATAAATGAAGGGTTCTCTGCGAAGATGTGCATAGCATCGGGTATGGAAAAGTAATTTCAGAATGAAGAGTGCCAATGGCTTAGTTCCTGAATTTAAGTAAGGGTGTTAGACAACCAGTGCATGGTAGTCGCAACTACACTTTTCGAAGTACAACATGGAAGTTTAGGATATCAATCTGAGAGGATGCTAATGATGTAATAGGTAGAATAAAAAACTAAAAGGGAATTATCGATCATGTCTGACAGGAATTGGGCAAGGAATTTGCGTCTTGTAATCATTCAGCAATAATCAATGAATCGTTTGATTTTATCATTTCTTGTCATTTATTATCTTTGATTCTCTCATCATCCCGTCTCCCTCAATCTCACCTTCGTTCTTGCTCAAGATCGAGATTCTTGATGTGAAATCGGTCCTGACAAATGGTATCAGAGCGGGTACCGATCAGATCTCATCTCACCGTGAATCTGGTCACTCGAATCTGTGATTTTGAGCTTGAATGAGGTGCTGATTGAAAAACCCACTTTGGAGACTTTTTCTACTTTTTCTTATTTTTGGAGCTGTTTGGATGATTTCTGGATGAATCTGATGATATATTCTTGTTATTGGGTTCATTTGAGATATGATTTCATGCTCCATATGTTCATAATCAGTGAAGAAATACGAGATCTGAGGCTGAAAAAATAAAGCAGTTAGGGTTTTCACGTTTTTTGGGTGTTCTTGAAGATTTCGAGCTTTGATTCTGAGTTTTTGGTGTTATACTCAGTGTTTTTGGATGAAATAAAGCACTATTCTTGATGGAAAACGCGTTCCGGATCCAATGGAAGCATCGGTTTCGCCTGATTCGCAACATATTTGACAGATCTGGAAAAACACACACTTGACGGTGTTTGTGCGTGTTCTTCATGTTCTTGGTTATTTTCCAGATTTTAGTAGCTGATTCGATCTGATTTACTGCTGTTTATGGATTGTTTGTGGCCAAAACATTGTCATGAATAGCTAATCTTCACGAATCGGTCACGAATCTGTGGTCTAATCTCATTTTGGGACATCGCATTCGCATCAGATTTGGTCGTGTTCATCATTTTTTCTGGGTTATGTTGAAGATGTTCTTGGCGATTTCACTGAGCATGAAGATGTTCTTGGCGATTTCATGGTTGGCGATCTCGAATAAACCTTGGCGGTCTCGTTTCTTGCATTGGCGACCTCGAATAAGTGTTGGCGACTTCGTTTGTTTGGCGATCTCGACTGTCTTGGCGACCTCGAATAAGGATTGGCCACCTCGAGTGTCCTTGGCGATCTCGATCTCAACATCTGGGTTTTTATTCAAATAATTTTCAGACGTTTTTGATCGTCCAGGAGTGTAGAGGATCGAACTACGAGTTCAGCGTGCTAAAAATCGCGAATTTTCGTCAAGTATTGACGGAGTTATGGCCTGTTTACGGTTTTCCGGCGAGCTCACGTATTTCCGGTGAGTTTCTTCCGGTGAGATTAGGGTTTTGAGTTGATGATGGATGACAAACGACTGACGTGGCGAATTGCTAGTTGGATGCAGAGAGAATGTATCTTCTCTCTCCAATTGTCGGTCAACACCTTGACTGCTGTCGAGTTTCTATTGGTGGACATAAGCGCGTGGGACCAGGGACAAGAGAAAGAGCCGTTGGTTCCTTTTGTGCTGTTGATTTCTGATTGGATGGTGGATACCAGGTGGGACCATCCGAGTTGAGACTGCCGTTGGAATCTGTTTGTGGTGTCACCATCTGATTGGCAGAGTTCCCCTCACACGGATCCATCTATCCAAGCCATCGGATCAAATGTATTTCAGCCGCAGATCTGTTTTTTATCCTCATTTCTGATTGGTATTCTCTCCCTTCACGTGGATCGTGATACCAACTTTTAGATCAGCCATAATTCCGACCGTTGGATCAAAATATATCTCAATTCTGATTGGCTGGAATATTTTCGCATGGATTGTGCTTTTGGAGATTTATTTTATCCAACTAATATTTTTCAGCATTATTTCGTTAAATACGGGGTATTTCTCATCAGTTTTTTTACGAGACTAACGAGATAACGCCGCAACGAAATTGTGAAAATATTTTATTGGTCATGGATTTATTCCGTTATATTTCGACCGGGTTTCTAGTTTTTGTTGACGTCAAGACCACGTTAGCTAACGACCACTGACGGACTGGTTTCGCTTCTCGGTTAAGTTTGTGACTGTTTCGTTATGTCTCACTCCAAGTTGTTTAGCTGATGCAGCGCTGATGTCATCTAACCGAATTAACTGGAATCTCAGTTAAATATTGGAATATTCCGTTAAATCTCTAACGGAAGGCCGTTACTTGAATAAAATTTACGGTCTTCTCAGATTCATTCCAAATTGCACCGTTTGACTCAGAATTCTTCACGGAATATTTTTCCGAGCTCGATTTTCTTCACCCAAAATTACGAAGACTCCGGTTATGAATAAATTTTGCGTTTACGCTCGGGATCTCAGTTTTTCACCGATTTGACATTATTTTCGCATCCAACCCAGTCACGCGGAACAAGTTCAGTATTTATGGATCATTCACAACTGTCAGCACCCGGCTTCCGGTTTTTCGCAAGATTGTCCGATTTCAGGATTTCAGTACCGTTTTCTCTTCGGAACTGAGCGGAACGGTTCCACTCTCTGCATCTGATTTTCCGCTTCCGCATCGGATGTTTTCAGAGGGATCTAGAGAAAAGGGGGAACTTTTATGGATTTGGATTATCGGGTCGATTATCTGAAGTTGGAGCATTTTCAGTGATTGATTGGTTTATCTGATTCGATTTGTTGCGATTTTGACTCCAATGTTCAGCATTCTTAGTATTGTACCCGACCGTGTGAACCGAGTGAACTGCAGCACTTGGATCTCAACTGGAGCAACAAGAACAGAAGAAGCTTATTCAAAGGGGGAACCTTTACAACAGAAAGATTCCGGTTTATCAGTTATTCTTTGAAGATGCACGACAGAGCGGTTCTTCACCAGTATGACAGATTTGAAAGCGTCAGTCAAGGGGGAATTGTTGGAACTTTTAATAAGTGTGACTGACGCCATCAAATCTATTCTCGAATAATTCGGTTGAAGAATCCATTGTGATTTGATTCAGAGACGCGGGTTGTGATGCTCGAGGCTTGCAGGTTTGGACCGAAGACGTTTTCTTGAAAAGTCAACCGTTCGGGTCAACGGTCAACATAAAAGTCAACGGAAGATCGGTTCGAGCGAGTCAAGCTTCATATTAATTAAATCATCTTTGATTTAATTAATAATAATTATGTCATTTGAAAGTATAACTAGGCAAACCTGTCAACGGTTGATTTTTTTTATGGAGTAAGTATCCCTCTAAGGGGAAATTTCCAGGGCTCATGCATGCAAGCATGTCAAATCTCCTTATTGTTTCAGTGCGCCAATAGGTATGAATCAACCTTGTCAGGATCTTGGTTTAAATGGTTATCAAAAGCACGATGATGTAAGAGTGTGCAATAGATATGTGTCCTCGAAACACTGAGCACCGGGATATTCAAAAGTGATTACTGGCTTTAAATGAGGTTTACTTATGAACTGTTGCTGGGGTAAGTGTACTGCGGATCAAATTATCAAGTCAGGTGTTGAATACAAAAGGATTGGGGTTTCTGTCACTTCAGTGAATGCTCAGAAGTTTGTAAAAAAAAGGGTTGATTTCAAAAGGGTTATCATTTACGCGTAAGTCAAACTACTCCTTGACGCAGACTTCTAGGGGTTTGAGATGATCATTAGATCGTCTGTCATTTGATCAGTAAGAAACATGGAATTCTAAATAAAAGTTTCCTAGAAAAGAAAGAGAAAGGCGATGGGGATCCATGTATTTGAAGATTGTCGTGTGTCCTTAGGTTGAGGTTGTGAACATTCTTCTGTGCGTATTGCCGCCTATTTTCCATCGTAGATATTGCCGTAACAGGAGTGGTAACAAGTGAGGGAAAATTTTGTATGGATAATTTGGTTTAATACTCCTCAAGAGAGGATTAGTCCCTCGATCTTAAGAATCTTGACGAATTCAGAACGCGAAAGGGAGGAAACAAAGTCAATAGTTCCATTAAAAATGGATTACAAAGGGTTCACGCTTGGTGGGTGTAAAGAGCGTTCTCATAAAAGGCATTAGAGTATTGCTGAGAAAGATGTAAAGATGATTTCATCATCTGTGACATCTAACCAACTGAAGTGCTATCCTCGGAAATCGTTGACAACTAGGTCATAGGTGATTTGACTCGTAAAGGGGGAACAAGTGGTATTAGCTAACTTAGGAGTATTTTCGCTGATATTATCCTATTAGGGACACCCATGTTGAGGTGGCTCATGTAGTTTGCGAGATTGCGGGAAAAAAAAGTTGTTCGCAAAGTGCGGTCCACATAAGGAATATCGGGAAGTACTTAACGTGAGTGGAAAAAATTCATAAAAGTCCTTTGAATATATATATATATATGATCCGGGAGTGGATCTAGCAGTTAAGGTCATGAGGAAAACAAAATCGTAGTTAGGAAAAAAAATTATCATCAAAGTGAACGAGTAAAAAGGATCTCACACAAGTACCAGCACTCTTACGAAAAGCTTGTAAAGCGATTCAAATGGATTTGTATCTATAAATAAAAGGGAAAAGTTCAGGCATGCAGGTGTTTTTAATGATAGGTTGCTTCCGTCACCCGGTTGAACCAAACGTGCTCAATGTTATATGCCATGGGGTGGGTATCACAAATATGGTCACTAACCCAAGGTTACCAGATTGGAATTCGTTAAAGAGGCTAGTTTCGAGAACAAAAGGCTCGCTTGATTAGAATGAACCACTTGGTACAGATCACTTAGTGATTGGTTCAACGGGATTTGGGTAGGGCATGTCACCATGACCCTAGATTAGCTCGAAGATATAGAATAATTATACACGTATCAACTTGATTGCAAAACAGAATAAAACAAAAATAGAATAACTGGGTTGCCATAAATAATGTACCACTTTGACCATACGAGTTGCACCAGGATTGTATAGTTATAACGCAACTATGCTATAGAAATCAAGACGGAAGGATATTAAAATTAGGATGAAGAAGGCATGCACAAGTGTCCCGTAGGCAACCACTTGGACCCAAACGAGTGATAAATATACCAAGGCTGAATGATCGCACTAATAGCACATCAAGATAATGTTGTCTGAGCATGAGAGTTCGAAGGTTTATAAAAAACGGTATATAGGAATCTTCCCAGCTACGGGAGAGAGAGATTTGGGATAAAAATAGTTTGAGCTGGGAGAGGGGTTACACCACCTTCCTTAAGCAATACAGAGTCTAATGTTTGGGTACGACGCTCATGTCTCCGGTCCAAAATAATCCAAGCAGTGACCAACTTGTCGAAAGTAAGAGCGCGCTCCTTCGGTCTGACTCAAGGTTTCGTCACCTCCAATGCAATGCAGGAGGTACATGTGTCGGAGATAGTGTAGGCGTCTAAAGGATCACTAGATCCTCGCCGGGTGTTAAAAAGATGTTCATGAGAGAAAGACAAAAGTTAAGAGGACACTTAGTAAATAGGTGTGTGAGAGAGTGAGTATCGACTTTGGCATGCGGGAAGAAAACATTTTTCGAAAGAGTTGTAACTAATGTGAAAAACAGTTACGGTTTAGAGTTTTTGAAAATTCTAGTTCTCTACAACTAAGGGCTCTGATACCAATCTGTCACAACCCCAGTTTCCACTAATGGAGTTTAACCGTGTGGGGCGTGACTAGACCAGGATCTAAGTCATTAGTTACATGCAAAACATAGTTTAAGAGATCAAATGTAAATGTTTCAAACCGGAAAACATTCAAACCAGAGTTTAAATGAAACTCAGCGGAAGCATTTAAATAACATAAAGTTGCGCAAAACAAGGCACACAGCCTTAAATGAAATCCATTTATGATATACTAATTAAAAATATTTAGAATGAAATTCCCAAAAATAAAAGTTGGAAAAGGTTTTTGCCAAAGTCCGAGTCCAAATCCGATAACTCCTAGCGACCTGTAAAGCATGCATAAGAGCAAGTGTCAGCTAACTGTAAAACGCGTAATCGATCTTGCTAGTGCATTATTACATTCGGATTCGGACACACAAGGTAAATAATCTTCCGTATATTGATCACAACTTGTAAACAGAGAGTACACAGAGTATTCAGGTTACACTTTGTAAAACACACACTTAAGAAAGCTCAAACCTCACTCACACTCTCTGAATCAAACTGAAACCTATATATAGAGACTGGGCCAGCGGACCAACTTACCAGCGTATCAGGTGGTCCGGCGGATCACCTGATCCGCCACTGATCCGCTGGATACATAAAATACAAACTAATAAATTACATACTCAAAACATCAAGATCTAGCACTAGACAACATAAAATGCTCTAACAAACCCCCCCTTGTCTTGTGCTAGTCTTCAGAAGCTTTTGATTCTGTCTTCTTCCAATCACGTCTTCTGTTATTCCCAGCATGAATCCCACCACCAAAACAAACATTTATCACCTTCTGAAACTGCATTGCTTGATCACGACACTCAGGTTTGTAGAGAATCTTGCTAGAATGTAGCTTTTCAATATCATTCTTTGACAAGTTTATCAACGACATCGGGTCATAGATTCTTACAACCTTGTTGTCTTCTTGAATCACAATAACAGCTTCACCAGACACCTCATCATAATACCACCACCTCAAAGTCTTGATGAAATCTTGTTCAAGCCTTTTGAGAGGTATTTTCTTGAGCTGAATCGGCTTCTTATACTTCAGAATCACTACTGGTCTGCCTGTGATATGATGGATATCTGTTGGATGCTCAGAGTAAGTTGGTCTTTGTGGAGTCAAAAACCTGAATCTTCCTTGACATTCTGCGATTAACTTTTCCTTAAACACAGCAGCCAACATATTTCCTCCAGGATTCAAAAATGGACTTCTAGCCAAGTCTCTCACATCACAAACAGGTAATGTATTGAACCTTGTAGCATTCTTCAGATATACAATCCCGAACTCCCTCTTGATAGCATAGCATTTGAGTTCAGAATCGTACATCCAGCTGATAATCTTTCCAGAAGCATGTCTTCCTTTTCTATCAAAAAATCTTTTCTGATCAACAAGTTTTGAAGACTTTTCAACTTGGACTGGAACTGGAAGTTTCTTAGCCCTTTGATCTTTTAACCAAGCTTCAAATAACAGCTTCTTTTCTTCTTCTTCAGACATATTAACAGATTCAGATGCTTCAGGTTGTTCTGATGGTTTCTCTGTCTCAACCTTATCTTCACTGTCTTTTCCAAAGAAATTAAAACCTTCAGAATAATCATTATCAGAAAAATTTCCATACATTGTTGGATCATCAGGATATTCTTCTGCCGTCATATCTTCCACTTCCACATGTTCATCTTCAAATACCACCTCTTCTTCTGAATCATCTTCCTGATACGGCTCAGCAACTGGCACATTCTCAACATCATCCACATTTAGAGCAAATATTGCAGCCAGCTGCTCTTTAGAAAAAAGGATTAACCAACTCTCCCTCTTTCATCTCAATCCTTGATATAGGAGTCACGTCATATATCTCTTTGTCAGTAGACTCCCCCTGAGATGTCGTACCAGCAGCAGCAGCCGATGATGTTCCTGCTGTATCAGTACCAGCACCAGCACCACTAGCACCACCATCAGGATTATCAGGATCATCGTTTAAAAACTTCATCACATCCTCTTCTTCCCTGCACGTTTCTTCAGGATTTGGCCTCTTCTCCCCCTGAGCAGCTAAAGCTGTAAGCACTTGCTTAAGCTGCTCACCCATAGACAGAGACAACATCTTTAACTGAGCAATTTCCCGATCTTTTGCCTCATCCTGAGTTTTTAATCGAGCAAGTTCCTTTGTATGAGATTGATCTCTGGCAACCAATTCTTTACACAAATTTTTCAGCCTAGAAATCTCTTCAGCCTGCACCTTGTTTGTATGTTCTACTCTCTCAAATCGAGCTTGAAACAAAGCAAGCTTCAAATCAACAGAAGAAATTGTGGAAGTAGTTGAAGACGTAGAAGTAGAACCAGTAGTCGACGGTCTTTTGATAGTTAACTTTCTGATTGGAGGTTGTTGTGAACTTTGAACATCAGCTGTTTTGGTGGTTGGTTGGATTGGAATAGAAGACGACGACGTCACTTTCTGCTTCTTGCTAGGAGGACTTTGCCCAGATTTTCTGGCATCAGCAAGAAACGAACCAGGCTTCACTCCTTTATATCCTACAGCCACACTTTTCATACGTTTGCCAGAAGCAACTGCAGGAGCTTTACCTTTATCTACCGGCTTTGACTTAGCCACAGGCTCCTCCATACTAGGAGTATAAGATGGATCATTATCAGTATCTTCAGCCTGTTTGGTTCTACTCTCAAAAACAGAGGTATCTTGATTGTGAGCTTTTAGATAAGCAATATGAGCCTTAGAACCTCTCCTTACAGGAACTTCTCTTGTATTGTGCAAGATAGTAACATATTCACCAGAGTCTGATTCAGTTTCTGACGAACTACCAATAACATCATCACCCTCATCTGGAATATTCACCCGGTCAGATTCATTGACAGCTTCAGTAGTTACTGGCTCTGGATTTTGTTCTTGAACTACAGGTTGTTGTACTACAGGTTCTTGTACAACAGGTTCTTGTACTACAGGCTCTTGATTTACAGGTTGCTCACCATCATCATCTTCTGCAACTTCAGTTGGAAATCCATGATCATTGTAATGTAGTTCATCATCAGAACTGTCATCATGTTTAGCAGCACCATTATCTGGAGCCACATAAGCCGGATTAGCAAGATGACCAATCAATCTCTTATTTGGTGGAGGAATTGCATTCCCCTTTCTCTTGTAGTACACAGGGATCTTGCCAACAGCTACTCTATTCATATGCTTCATATCTATGATAGCAGCAGCGTTCTTTGGAAGGTTTGGATGCATATCATTCAAAATCATCTGTAGAAATCTTGGATACATGATACTGCGCACTTGTTTCACCAAGATATTTTCCCTCATGTAATTAAATACCCAACCAGAAAAATTGAATTCTCTGTTTAATACCAAAGCACTAAAGAAAGACAACACCTTCAAATCAAACTCTTCTTGGCCTCTTGTTCGATTTCCAAAACATTTAATGATCACATGCATCAAGTACTTATAAGGAGGACTCAGATTTGCCTTAAGATACCATGGAACATATAGTTGTCCATCATACTTGATCCTTTTCAATAACGCCACCAAATCTTCTTCAGGAAATTCAGTCGGATAAGTATCTTGATCATTGAATCTTAAAACTCTTCTCACATCAGCTTCAGATATCACCACATCAGTTTCTAGAATCTTTGCACGAATAACAGATGGAGTCACCGAACAGTCTACTTGTGCTGAATTCCAGAACATGACTAACAAGTCTTTATACGGCGGACATTCATGAGTTGCAGCATAAAATATTCTTGAACGCCTGACGAACTCAAAAATATTAAGAAAATGCGGCCTCCACTTTTCTGCAACATCAAGAAAGGCACAAACGTTTTGTTCTCCAATTGATTTAAAATCAGCCATTTCTGTTCATGTCATCAAAACAAACTGTCATTAGAATCAACTAATATAATCAAAACGCTCAATGACAATCGCTGATATTAAATAAATCGCTCAAACGATTAACTTTTGA
Source organism: Deinandra increscens subsp. villosa (assembly GCA_039602395.1). Lineage (NCBI taxonomy): Eukaryota > Viridiplantae > Streptophyta > Magnoliopsida > Asterales > Asteraceae > Deinandra > Deinandra increscens. The sequence goes on from JBCNJP010000024.1 coordinate 28,172,390, forward strand.
AAATTTTTCTGAGCGGATCAACCCACGGATCAAATTTATGTATCCGGATCATCTGGTCCGGCGGACCAGTTGCGGATCATATTATTCAGCAGATCATTTGATCCGGCGGATCACTTGATCCGGCGGATCACAATCGTTGACCGCGGATCAGATTAGTCAACCGGATCAGCTCCGTATCAATTTGAAAATCTGGTCCGGCGGATCAGTTGATCCGGCGGACGATCGGTTATCGAACAGTCACTGTGAATTTTTGCAACACTAAAGTGTTTGTTTTGGAATCACAGAACAAGAATTCAATCTAGAGTATACTACGACTCGAAACATGTGCTTTGAAGACATTTACATTGGTTAAAACAGGTTAAACAAGCATCAAGTGGGTTTGTTAAAAAAACCGAGACTGTAAATCACAAATTTAACCCTAATTAAACAACCATTGCAGAAATTAAACCCATCAACCTGTGCGCAATCAAACAACCTACCTGTAGCATCAAAAATTTCGGTCAGAGCTTCGGTAACGACTGAGATATCAAGAAAATTATGAAAAGAGGGGGTTCGAGGGTTTTCTGTGTTGAATGTACTTGATCCGCGAGTAATGAACTCTCGCGGATCAGATTGTTATTTATACCCAGATTTGATCCGCCGGCGGATCAGCTGATCCGCCGGATCAAAGAATGACCAAATTGCCCTTTTTCTTCAAATTTCATTTTTCATCAAAAATGTTCAATGTTTTTCAATCTCAAATCCTTTATGAACTGATTTTTGCAACGATTGTGGTTCATCAAACAACAGATTGTCGATTCTGAAATTCATTTGATCCAAAATAAAGCAGAAAGAAAATCTTTTTGAATTTTTACAAATTTATGTCAAAACACACTAAAATCTTTTTGATTTTTCGAACTTAAGCTAAAACACACCTAAAATCTTTTTGATTTTTATAAAATGAGCAGAAAAAGTAAATCAACAGAAAACAAGAAATCAAACACCAGTAACAATAAATTATATTTTTGTGAGAAAGATCGCAACATGAGATCATATCAGTGAGATGCACTTAACACATTTCAATTTCGACCTAATAAGCATGCAAATCAAGTTGTCCACGAATACAACACATAATGTTTATTTCAGCCAATTCAAATCAATTTTTACAGTTTTCTGATATGCATTAGGTATGTTTATCAAGTACAGAAATCATGGCACCCACAAACTCAAGTAATTGATAATCTGATTTATTCTATTTTTGATTTTTCACTGATTCATCATGGAATGTATTTACAGAGACAATCGGTTCATAGTGTTTCATGCAAAAAGAAAGCAGAACCCTAAACAAACAACAATCAGGTCGGCTGGTAGGCACGCAGAGAAAGTCCGATTGTTTAGGAAAATAAGAAATAGAAAATAAAGCAGAAAGCGTATAATCCAACAACAATCAGGTCGATCTTTCGATACGCAGAGAAAGTCCGATGGATTATACTAAACACCAAGAAAATAAAGCAGAACGTCAAACGAACAAGAATCAGGTCGATCTTTCGATACGCAGAGAAAGTCCGATCGTTTGACAAAATAAAGAAAATAAAACAAGTTTAAATCTTTGCAAAATAAAGCATGCATACACTAAGACCATCTCTTATTCTCTTTTTGGATTTTTCCACATAAGCTCAGCATTAAACAAAAACAAGAATCATGGTTCGCCACAGATTTCAGACAGGCATTATCTTTATATCATACTAACATGTATCAGATATGAATGGCACATTCAATGAAACAAACAAGTATCTACAGCCTTTCAATCTAGTCTATCCATGGTCAGTAACATTCACTGATGTACTATCATTTCTCACGAGGTTGGATCACATTTCTCAGATTTTTAATTTTCCAATTTTTTTATACTTTTGCATTTTTCAATTTTTTTTATGCTTTTTCATTTCTAGAACACAAAACAACACACTATTTTTGTATTTTTCATATATCTCCCCCTAAAAAGCAAAAACAATAGCAGAAAAAAAATAAAACGAAAAGCAAAAATGATCAACTGAACCAAATCATGTGATATGTAACTTAGTAATTCCATTGATTTTCAACAAAAATTGGAATCGAGTTTTATCAAAAGCTTTTGTAAACAAATCAGCTCGCTGAAAATCCGTGTGAATTTTCTGCAAATCAATTAGTTTCTTTTCAAAACAATCACGGATAAAGTGATATCGAATCTCAATGTGTTTAGTTTTAGAATGCTGAACTGGGTTTTTAGTAATGGATATGGCAGCCGAGTTATCAATAAAAATCGGAGTAGTAAGAAAATTCAAACCATAGTCGCGTAACTGCTGTTGTATCCACAAGACTTGTGAACAGCAACTAGAAGCAGCCACATATTCCGCCTCTCCTGTAGACGTTGCAACCGAAGTTTGCTTTTTACATTGCCACGACACTAGTCGTTCTCCCAAAAACTGACATCCTGCGGTTGTAGATTTGAAATTGATTTTACATCCACCGTAGTCGGAATCAGAATATGCTGATAACTCGAACTTATTATCATTAGGATACCAGATCCCCAGATCCGGATTACCCTTCAAATAAGCAAAAATCCTCTTTACCGCCATCAAGTGAGAAGCCTTTGGAGCTGCCTGATACCTAGCACACATGCACACAGCAAACATTATATCAGGACGAGATGCAGTTAAGTACATAAGCGAACCAATCATAGCCCTAAACAATGTGGGATCAATAGATTCACCAGTCTCATCTGGTGCTAAACCATGTGAAACCTGGATTGGTGTACTAGGAACCCGAACATCGCCAATCTTGAACCTTGCCAAATTATCAGACACATATTTGGTTTGGTGTAAGAATATTCCTTTGGCCGATTGATGAACTTGAAGACCTAGAAAAAACCCCATCTCGCCCATAGAACTCATTTCAAACTTGGTTTGCATCACACGTTCAAAATCCTTGCATAACGCGTCATTTGTGCTTCCAAAAATGATATCGTCCACATAGACTTGGACAAGCAACAGATCCTTTCCAAACTTCTTCGAAAACAGTGTACAATCCACCTTTCCACGCCGAAAACCGTTTTCCAGCAGGTGCGTAGATAAAGTTTCATACCAAGCTCTCGGGGCTTGATGCAATCCATATAACGCCTTGTCTAACTTGTACACTTTGTTTGGATAATCGGGATCATAAAAACCAGGCGGCTGCTTCACATACACTTCCTCACGAATCAACCCATTAAGAAATGCACTCTTGACATCCATTTGATACACTTTGAATCCATGATATGCCGCGAAAGCTAAAAAGATTCTGATAGCCTCGATCCTTGCAACAGGAGCATAAACTTCATTGAAATCAACACCTTCAATCTGTGAGAAACCCTGAACCACCAATCGAGCCTTGTTTCGAACAATTATGCCTCGATCATCTTTCTTGCATTTAAATACCCATTTAGTACCACATGGTTCTTTGGAATTAGTGGGTAAATCCACGAGATGCCATACACCCAATTTCTGAAATTGTTGCAACTCTTCTTGCATAGCCTCAACCCAAGAAGCATCTTCCAACGCCTGATTGACATTGGTTGGTTCAACTTGAGACAGAAAACAAGAATGAAATACGTCATTCTGAACTCCTGAATCCCTGATTTCAGCAATCAAAGCATCAACGGAATCTGCTAGTTGATTACGGGTGCGAACTCCAGAACTCGGATCACCAATGATATTCTCTTGAGGATGAATGGTGTGTATCCTCAAAGTAGTTGAATCAGCAACAGGAATATCATTCGCCAAATTATTAGGTAAACTTGCATCTGCTTCTTCTGTTCCTGACAGATCATCTAATGGTAAAGAAACTGGTACCGAAGAACTTGTACTAGGTAACGATATTGGATCGTCAACAGGTGTTGACTCAGCTTCATGATACGAACTTTCATCATCATCGTCAGACGAACTCATAGTTTCCAAACTAGAAACATCTTGACTAGATGAAGTAGTGACCGATGAATGAGGAAGCTTAGGAATCCATGACCCGGAACCAGGAGTAGACAATGTATACATGATAGCAGCAGATAAAATTTCAGACTCATCTTCGGTAGCAGAACTCTTTTGTGCAGCCGAGAACGAATCAACAAAAGAGTTATAATCAAAAGCTCGAGAATCAACCGATTTAGGTTGTAGAAAAGTATGTCGATGACAATCCACATTCATATGATTCTCAATGGTCTTGGAAGATGAAAAATAAACTCTTTTCATTGGATGATGATATCCAACAAAAATGCCTTCAACAGCTTTAGCATCAAACTTTCCACCTGCCTTGAGAACCGTGCATGAACACCCAAATGGTTCCAAGAAATTCAGATTCGGCTTTCGACCTCGGAGCAATTCATAACTCGTCTTGTTAAATCTTTTAACAATCAGAACACGATTGAGTACATAACATGCAGTATGAACAGCTTCAGACCAAAACGTAATTGGTAACTGTGCATCCGCTAGCATCGTTCGAGCAGTTTCAATCAATGTTCGATTCTTTCGCTCAGCAACCCATTTTGTTGTGGAGTATACGGCGCACTGAATTCATGATAAATTCCTAATGAACCACAAAAATCCTTCATTTTGGCATTGTTGAATTCAGAACCATTGTCAGTACGAATTCGACAAACTTTATGCTTGTACAACGATTCAAACTTAGACAACATATTCCGAATAGAATCTGGAGTATCAGCCTTGGACGCCAAAGAAGCCACCCATGAAAATCTTGAGAAATCATCCGTAATCACTAAGCAATAATAACTACCCTCAATACTACGAACATTCATAGGACCAAACAGATCCATATGAAGCAGCTCCAAGGGAGTGACAATGGAATTCAAACGCTTAGAAGGATGAGACTTCTTTTTCTGTTTACCTTTCTTACATGAGACGCACACATCATTTATAGAAAATCTATTCTTGGAAACGCCTTCTACCAACGAATGATTGACCAAGTAATTCATCTTTCGGTAATTGATGTGACCCATGCGCCTATGCCACAGAATTGATTCCTTTTCAGTAGCTTTTGAGATGAAGCATGTAGCAGATACAGCAGATGAAGTCTGATTCATATTTAACACATATAAGTCCCGAAATCTTGGAGCTCGCATCACAATCCAGTCTTCAGGAATTCGAATGCCAGGTTTCAAAATCAAACATTCTGAACTTGTAAAAGCAGCTGTGTACTGCTTATCACAAATTTGAGATACGCTTAACAAGTTGTGCTGCAACTCTTGCACAAATTGGACTTTTTCAAAAGTAATCTTCTCGTTACCCAACTTTCCTTCACCGGTTATCTTCCCACCTTTATTGCCAGCAAAAGTAACATTTCCTCCTTGAATTGGTTTGACTTCAGACAGCAAGGAAATATTACCCGTCATGTGCCTGGATGCTCCACTATCAACGACCCAAAAGTTGTTAACAGCTGGCTTTCGAGCACCCTGCACATAGTAGCAAGCAATTAGTGAGTATCTGGACCCAAGCATTCAGCTTTGGGTCGACCGGTATCTTCTGAAAAATCCTCAGTGGCTTTTGAAGTCATTTTAGGCAGCCACTTTTGCCTAACAGATGGAATAGATGAATCAGCAGTAGAATCTGAAGTAGAATTATTACCAAAAACTTTGTAAGATTTATTGAAAAAATTTCTCCTTTTAAAATGTTGTTTGGTAACAATCTTTTCATCATCCATCTTGGTCTTTGTATCAGATTTCGAATCTGAATTTGATTGCATATATGCTGAAGCCCGCTTTCTAGCTAAAACAGGACACCGACTACGAATATGTCCTATTTCAAAACAACAATAACACCTTCTGGGATCAACAACACCCTGAGAAACACCACCCTCACCTTGTTTAGAAACATTGGTTTTAAACCTTCTCCCTTTGGAGTTTGGCAAAGGTTTAAACAGAGGACCAATGTATCCATGTTCATTATAAAACCCATAGTCATCAACACCACAACGATCAGCATACCCTTTAGGTTTAACCTTTGTGGTCTTGTTTTGTTCAAATTTTCCAAAATCATCATAAAAATTGTAATCATCACAAAAACCAAACGCTTCATAATCAAAACTATTAGTTTCTGATGAATACTGACCATCAGAGTTGTAAAAACTCTTTGGTGAGTAAGATGATTGTTTTGATTTAATCTTAAACTTTTGATCAGTTGATGACTTTGGTTTTTCAGAAAGCCTTTGAGCTTTGGAAGATGATGCTTGATCATTTGAACCAGACGACATATCAGACAACACAATGAACTGCTCGTCTACAACATCTGACTTAACCACCTCAGAAGGTTCCACATACCACACTTTGGCAACCCGTGATGGATCAACACAAATTAAAGGAAAATCCAAATCAGAAAACACTGACTCACTTCCTTTCAGACTATACATTCTCAATTTCTGAGACGTATCACCATCAACAGTTTTGCCTTTCGAAGTTTCATCAAACTTACCATTTGTGGCAAATTTCTTTTCACGTTTCTGAAATTTCTGAGGTTTCTTTTGATTGACCTTAGAATTTTCAGCAAACTGTCCAAACCCAATACCATTGAATTTTGCACTTCTTTCAGGTGCTTCTGGTATAGTATTGACATCAGGTGTACTTGTGTTACTTACAGAAACAACATTTCTTTCAAAAAACAAATCTGGACCTTTAGCAAATTGTGAATTTTCAAATGTTTTCATTGTTTTTGCAGTTTCAAGAATTTTCTGAGCAGCCTCTAATGGTGTCAGTTTGACACTTTGAGGCTTATCATCAGTGACAGAATTTTCAACCTTAGAATCACTAGACTCATCCTGTTTTGACACCTCAACCTTAGATTTGGAAACATGTTTGCCTGATTTCTTCTTATCAGTGCTTTTGGATTTATCAGATGATCCCTCAGTAAACATTGAGTAATCAAACACAACTTTGGTCTCAGGTTCCTTTGGACCTAAACCATGAACAATGGGTGGAGGAACTGAGTTACACCCGGATTCTTTGAGCAAATCTTTTAGATTTTCATCTTTGCAAAGAAAACTTGCAAAGGAAGATGAATTTTTGAAATTTTCAAGTTGCCTGTTAAGATCCAAAATTTCAATGTTTAATTCGGAAATTTTAGCATTCGCTTCAGCAAGCTTCTTTTCACAAAAAATATAATCTTCTGTTTTGTTATTAAGCTCAATTTTTGTGCTCAGAACCACAGCATGTTCACTTTTCAGTTCAGCTTTAACAGCTTCCCACCGTTGTTTGTAAATTTTGACATTCTCTTCTGCTAATGAGTATTTGTCAAAATACATGGTTTTCTCAGCAGAAACTTCCTTCAACTGATTAGCAGAATTAAGACAAAGTTCACAAGAAGTAGAATTAACCTGAACGTCGGCCATAAATGCATGTTGACCTTCAGCAAAAAAATCTTCACCAGGAAGATCAGGATCATCTTCAATCTTTACACTCTTCTCCTCAGTACACAGAAAAGCAGATTCATCTGGAAAATCAGCAGCCCAATCATATCCTTCTCCAGTTTGTGAAACCAACGCTTTATTGTCTGAATTTGAGCCACTAGCATTTGCATTTGAACTTGAAGGATTAGTATTGCTCCCTGATGGCTTGTTACTCTGTGCAGCATACTTTTGATACAACTTTGAAGTTTCTTGCTGCTTTCCCTTGGTACACTCCTTGGCAAAATGCCCATAATTCTGACAATTGTAGCAACGAACCTTAGACTTATCAAATCCAAGTTTTCCTTCAGGATTTAAATCCTTCCGACCTGTTCTTTGCATATACTTTTTGCCTCTGCGAACAAGCATTGCCATGGACCAGTTAATATCCATCAATTCTAAGTCATCAGGATCAATTTGTTCATAGTCTTCATCAGTTAACTCAGCACTAGTTAACTTTCCTGCAACAACTCCATCATAAGACGAAACCATTGCTGAAAATAAAGCCATGAAGTCATTTGTAGTCTTTGCTGAAAAAGCACTCTGATTGTGACTTGAAGCAGGAGATGACTGATGTGAATACACAGGATATGTTACAGCAGCTTTACTAGCATAGCTTCCACTTGAAGAACCTCTAGACATGTTTGCATGACCACTTGACGTATTTTCTACATAAAAAGCAGTAGATGGTGGATTCGTGCTAGCCTTTGCTTTAGCATGCATGGTAGAAGCATTTTCACCAAAATATACATCAGGATTCTGAACTTGAGATGGTAAAGTTTTCACACGCATCATATCCAGTTCCCTTGCTAGTAAATTCCTTGTCAGTTCATCATAGGTGAGATCATAAAAACTTTTATCATGAGTCAGCAACAAAATGTAACCTTCCCATTTCTCAGGCAAAGCATCTAATAGCTTTTCTTTCAATTCTCCAGCTTCAATTTTTACTCCAACAATATCAAGTTCACTAACCAAATGAGACAACCTTGAAATGAGATCATTAATGGTTTCATTCGGAACATGAGCAAAATTATCATACTCTCGTAACAACACTTTCTTCTTGCTCTTCTTGTATTGTGCATTACCTTCACATCGATGACATAAAGCATCCCACAATTTCTTAGATGTATTATGCATTTTAAACTGATGCAAAATATCCTTAGGTAACGCCATTGATAAATTGGAATACGCTTTTCTTTCAAGTTTGAAAGCTTCTTTCTCAGCATCGTTCATCTTGTTGAACGGCTTCTCTTGACCAATAAACTCCCCAGTTGTGAATTTTGGAATCTCATACCCATCAAGCATAGGAGTCCAAACACTAACATCGTTCACACCGATATACGACTCATACCGTGTTTTCCAATTATGAAAATCCTCAAATCTCATCAGTTTAGGAACTTTATTCGTCGTTCCTATTTCATTATCGTAGTTCAGCAACGCTTGAACAGTCGTAGACATAGCAGCAAAAGCTTGAAACGGATCCATGATTAACCAAACTTCAATTCTGTAGTCAGCGGATCAGAATGTCGACCTCCGGATCAAACTTAGTCCTCCGGATCAAATTTCAAGTGAACGGATCAGAAAAGAATTTCCCCCGGATCAAAATTCAACCCGCGGATCAGAATTTGCCTACCGGATCAGAATTTGATCCGCCGGATCAAACCCACCTAGCGGATTAACTGATACGCTGTGGATCAACTGATACGCTGCTAACCTGATACGCTGGAACTGCCGCGTATCAAACAATAACTGCCATGGATCAAGTGTTGAAGATTGCTTAGCGGATCAAATTCAGCGGATCACTGAATTTATGAATTTACACGAGCGGATCAGAATCTTCGAGCGGCGGATCACCAGCGGATCATCAGCGGACCAGTAACAACACGCATAATTTTTGACTATTTTTGATTTTTAATGCTTGAATTCAACGTACAACTAAGCGAAACTGAACTAGAAGCAATCTGAACGAAGAAAACTTGCTGAATTGATGAGAAACTGAGAAGAATTGATCAAAATCTTACCAAAATTGAAATTTCTCTCTCTAAAACCCAAAACCGAACTGTAACTCGCAGCAACTGAGCAATCCTGCTCTGATACCACTTGTAAAACGCGTAATCGATCTTGCTAGTGCATTATTACATTCGGATTCGGACACACAAGGTAAATAATCTTCCGTATATTGATCACAGCTTGTAAACAGAGAGTACACAGAGTATTCAGGTTACACTTTGTAAAACACACACTTAAGAAAGCTCAAACCTCACTCACACTCTCTGAATCAAACTGAAACCTATATATAGAGACTGGGCCAGCGAACCAACTTACCAGCGTATCAGGTGGTCCGGCGGATCACCTGATCCGCCACTGATCCGCTGGATACATAAAATACAAACTAATAAATTACATACTCAAAACATCAAGATCTAGCACTAGACAACATAAAATGCTCTAACACTAACGCTGGTGAGTTCACATAAGTAGTATAACATACCGTTATACCCGGCATATAAATATATATATATAAATTATATTCATACGTAGAATTTGTTACAATACTGAAACTATCGTAGGTAGCTAACCTAAGTTCATGTCTAGAGAAAGTTCGCAACCGAGACTGACTAAGTGCATGTAGGATTAACCTACACGTTTCGCCTTTCCCCGTGTCTATCCGAAAACGGTAGTTTTGGCTAACATTAACTCAGTCTGACCGTCAGTCAGGTGGGCATCCCGTGCCCGCTAAGCGGGGTTTGTCAGACCCAGGTAGTACTACTAAATATCACCATGCTAATTTACTTTATTAATGGTCCGAGTGTAAGGTCTTAAAATTGATAGGCTATTCTAGAGACATGTGATAATGTGTATTCAGTATTTAACATGCATTGTGCAGGTTATCGAGTAACCCGTGAAATGTGCGTGTCAACACCCAAACGGGATTTGACATAACGGTTCGGAAAACTCACCTTAGGGATACACTGCTACAAACCGCACTTGGACGTGCGCAAGCTAAAACGCGAGACCTAACACATAAGTGGGGTCTAAATGATTAGGATTTGTCGCTAGGACGAGTTGTTTAACTATAACTACAAGTTACCGTGATACCTATGACCTAACACATAACAAGTAGAGAACGTAGACTCGACGTACTGGTCCGATGACACGATGGTTGATCGAAACGATTTTAGCATTTTAAGATAAGTCTATGTTACCATGCATATATTTCAGCCCTAAGACATGCTACTACGTCACATTGAGTAACACATAACACATAAGGATAAAAGTTCATGCAAACATCCGACTACATCTATACAGCACAGAGTCGACGGGGCGACTTTGTGCAGTCTTGTCATTCCCACCGAGGTGAGAGACTTTGGACCTTTTATTAATGCATGGTTTCATGCTTTATGTAGGTTTAACTGATTTTTAAACATGTTATATACATACCACATACCAACAGACAATTCATGGATACAAGTGTTACTACATGTAAGATAGTCAAATTAGATGCCTCGTAGGCCAGCCCATACTCTGACCTACGTTTAGACGTAGCACATGAAGTTTTACAGGTAAGTGGGTATAATTAAATCAAGAACATTTCATGTTTTACACCGGGTTCATATCATAACACACAAGTCCTATGACATTGCACAACTAAAACAAGTTTTGGAAAACAAGGTTGTTTACGCACTGATCTTGCACCGACATATTCAGTGCCCAAATAGAGGAACTAGGATGCATAAAAGTAGCTAACAGATAGCTAATAGCATATGTTAGTGTTTTAAAAAAAAAGAATCACTCAATTCCCATAAGAATTGAGTGAGTTTTGCCCGATTGAATATGACCAAAAAGTTGAGACGTGCTGTTTTAGAAAAGACTCATATGCCAACTTTACGAGTTTGTAGCTTGACCAAAATTAAGACTTAGGTTATCAAAAGCTCCAGATCATTGGTTCACTATATGTACATCATGTTTTATTTTATTAATATCTACCAAAACCAATTTATCATGCCCAACCACTTAACACATAAGCTTCAATTTAGATTAAAACATTCAAGTTGGTGCTAGGTTGACGGGGCAAGCTCGCACAGTCTAGACTTTCCTGATTAGGCAGAAGGCTCATCTCCATGCCCGATGGTTAAAATTCATGAGATTATCCATAACACATTAATATTCAATTACATTCAGCCCCTAACAAGTTTCATACATAAATCATAATCATTTGATCAAATAATCACACTTAACATTTTGACAGATTTCATATGAATTTTACGTTTTTTTGTTTCGGCAGGTTCAAGGATTTATCTTGTGAACTAGATCACCAAATTTTCACAGTAAACACTTCAACATGTTAGGAACAACTTTCATTAAGAGACTTTAAGCTAATTACCACGTTAACAGGGCCAAAACAAGTGCATAACACAACTTGTCCAGATCAGACTGCTGCTGAGACCCGAACTTGTGATATCAAATTGATGACCTTAAGCTACGAATTAATTAATGAAAATTTCCAGATTTTAAGTTATGACACTAAATTAAACTCAGGAAAAAGAATCAACTAAATCCATTTAAAAACGAGTGAGTTATGACTCTTCAAAGTTGACCCAAAATCAGTCACGAATTTGTCCAAAAACGTGATTTACAAACAAGATCATGAAATTACCATATATACATGAAAACGTGTTTTCATCAATTATAACCTGATTTACAGAAGCAAAACATCTATATTTTTAATATAAACACTAATACTAACATATCAATGATCTAACAAATCACATAACAACAATAATCATGCAATAACGATAGATACGCATATAACAAGAATCGAAACATCATAATAGATCATAAGATCATAAGAACACAAATTAGGGTTTCATGATTTTCTTACATGGATAAAGTTTCTATTCAATTAAAGGTGATTAGAAGATGCTTGATGCTTCCAGATTCTTAGAACGCCTAGAGGATCAAACTTCAATAGAGATTAATGATTGGAATTGAAGAATTGAAAGTGATGGGAGGGAGATGATGATGACAGCCGTAAGTTTGAGGGAGGGGGGATTAGGTCACAAAATTCTATTGTGCAGGAGGGTTATGGGACAAGTTTTGTTACTTAAGAGGTTATAGGATATCTAAATGGGCTCCCAATGGGCTATTTCGATCCTTAGGCCAATTGAATCTGTTTAAAGAGCTTGGATAGTCCATTAACATGTAATAGTCCAAATTACTATATCACAACTAGATTACATGCATAAACCCGACAAATATCACGTTATCATGCATATTATGAGTTTTTATAAATTTATCTAGCGTTGTCACATATAATCACATAATAGTTACATAAGCACATAATATCAATCATTCATGTTATGATTATTAGTCTAGGGATTACATGATTGATCAGCCAATGGTCTTAGACGGATTCGGTGATGTAATGTACATGACACTAACACGACATGAAATAGATAACAGAGTTCACTAATAGAATTGACGGAACTAACCGACTTAACAGAATAATTAATGGTGTTTACCTAGGAATTTGCGAGTTGTCACACCAGGAGCATACAGCTTTTATGACTCCGACAGGTAAGATATTGTTATACTGGTATGCCTTTTGGTTTAAGAAATGCAGGTGCCACCTACCAGAGGCTTGTCAATATGATGTTTAAAGAGCAACTGGGGAACATGATGGAAGTCTATATAGATGATATGGTGGTGAAATCCAAGAAGGCACAAGATCACGTCAAGGATCTCCAAACTGCCTTTGACATCCTTGACTAATATAACATGAAGCTCAATCCCTCCAAGTGCCACTTTGGGGTGCGAGCTGGAAAGCTTTTAGGCTACATGGTTACCGAAAGCGGAATCGAAGCAAGCCCCGAGCAGATCAAAGCAATCTTAAATTTGAAATCACCGTCAGATGTAAAAGAGGTACAAAGGTTGACAAGAAGAATCGCAGCACTCAACAAGTTCATTTCAAGATCCTCAGAAAAAAAGGAAGGATTTCTATGATATCCTAAGGATAAACAAGAAGTTCGAGTGGACCGAGAAGCACGAAGAAGCCCTGAGATGCTTAAAAGATTACCTGTCAGCAGCCCCACTGCTGATGAAACCAGAAGACGGGTAGCCGCTGTATTTGTACCTTGCTGTATCCGGAAGCTCAGTCAGTGCAGTCTTAGTAAAAGACCACCAAGGTCAGCAGCATCCGGTATATTATGTAAGTAAAACTCTGTTAGATGCAGAGTCCATGTATTCTCACATTGAAAAATTAAATCTAGCTCTTATAATGGCTTCCACTATACTTAGATATTATTTTGAAACTCATACTATAATTGTGAAATCTAACTACCCTATTAAGGCAGTTCTCAAGAAGCCAGAGATGTCAGGTAGAATAGCTAAATGGGCAGTCAAGTTGAGTGCCTATGATATCAAGTATGAGCCAAGGACAGCAATCAAATCCCAAGCCTTGGCTGACTTTGTGGCTGATTTCAACAGTGACATAGAACCAGAAGTTGAGAAGGAAGTCCAACAGCTTGAGAAGCTCGAAGAAGACTGGATCCTTTACACTGATGGATCCTCAAATGTTAGACGAACAGGGATGGGCATACTGCTAAAATCACCACAAGGGGACATAATACCACTATCCATATCTTGTGAATTCCAGGCTACCAACAACGAAGCTGAATATGAAACTTTGATTGCTGGGTTGCAATTGGCTAGAGATATGGGCATCCGGTGTATTCAAGTATTTGTTGACTCTCTTCTTTTGACTAACCACTTTAATGGCTCTTATGTAGTGAGAGGGGAGAATTTAATTAAATATCTCGTTATCATTAAAAATTATCTTTGCTTTTCAAAAGTTTTAACATTTCACAGGTCCCAAGAGAAGACAACTCAGAAGCCGACGCTTTGGTGAACTTGGCTTCATCACTCAGGATCCCTGAGGATATTAGGATTCCTATAACGCATATCCTGACGCTGGCAATAGCCCAGCAGGAAGCACACGTAGTTAATGAAGATGAAGAAGCAGATGTCAGGAATCCCGAGGAAAGCCAGGAATCCTGGACCCATCCAATCATAAAATACCTTAATGACGGAGAGATTCCTAAGGGTGTCTATTTGAGGTACCTAGAAAACTCATAAGCTCTCGAGGTGCTTGAAGACATCCAAAGTGGAGATTGTGGAAACCACACTGGGGGCAGAGCACTCTTCTCCAAGATTCTTAGATTCGGCGATTATTGGCCTACTAAGAAGAAGGATGCCATGAGCTTCTCACGAAAATGCGATGCATGCCAAAGGCACGACAATATTCTGCACCGACCAGCTGAGCATCTGCATCCTATAGTATCCCCATGGCCGTTCATGAAATGGGGCATGGATATTGTAGGTAAGCTGCCCAAGGCTCCTGGGGGAAAAGTATTTATGCTTGCAATGACAGACTATTTCTCCAAGTGGATTGAAGCAGAAGCCTATGTGCAAGTGAGAGAGAAAGAAGTGATATCCTTCATCAAGAGAAACAACCTTACCAGATTTGGGATTCCGGCAGAAATCATATGTGACAACGACTCTCAGTTTATCGGCAAAAGAACAACAAATTTTGAAAGAGCGGGTGCGGATGGATCGTGATCAGCACGGCATCATTGTGTAAATAAAATGTTGAACAAACGTGTAAATATAATACTCAATCTCATTCAGTAAGCAAGAACAGTTTACAGAGACGCAGAGCACAAAACACATTCACTTACACACATATAAGAAAGCTTGGTTACAAAATTCAAACCTATCAACCTATATATATATAACCTCCACTGTCCGAACTCCACTGCTTGTTCGAACCTGCAGTTTAGCTGCAGTTCGGCCACGGTTCGAACAAGGTTTGGCCAATAGGAAATCTTGAAATCTTGAACTCTTCAAAACATTGCCTGATCCAGCATCTTTCCATCTGCAGGTATCAACAAACTCCCCCTTGGCAAATGTTGGTCAGTCTTTGTCAGTTTTCAGCTCCAGTCTCAATCTCAGTCCAGGTACTCTAATGATTGTGCCCAACATAGATGTTGAACACAAAGCATATTTGTAGCACCCTTTGAAACTGGAAGGCCTGACCCATATAATCTGGATGAAACATGATCTGATTATGATACAACACATCTATGTCAGCTTTTGATAAATTAATCAGCCACATTGGATCATAAACCTTTACAACCCTGTTGTCTTTCTTCAACACTATTACAGCTTCTCGCATCTTTTCATTATAATACTACCACTTCAATTCTTGAATAAAATCCAATTCCATTTTCATCAATGGAATCTTCCTCATCACATTAGGCTTTGTCTTGAAGACAAGTATTATCAACTTCTTCCCAGTTCTCTTATGAATCTTGGTTGGATGTCTACGCCTCTTCGGTTTTTGAGGTTTCAGAAATTGAAATCCAGAAATACATTCTTTCTCAATTTGATTCTTGAAGTAATAACCCCTATAATCATTACCATAATTGCAGAACGGCTTTCGCGTAAGCTCCCGAATATCCCAAACCGGTAATGAATCAAAGTCTCGTGCAGTCTTGAAATATTGAATTCCATGTTGTCGTTCAATTCCATAGTACCTAAGACTTTCAGCATACATTCAATTGATAATTTCTCCTGATGCTTGACCCTTGAATTTTACATGCATTCTTTGCTTGATTGGCTTTGGAGGAGGAAGATAATTTGCATGGAATGTCTTCATGTATTCATTGAACACCCATCGTTGATTCTGTTCCTTTGCCTCTTTAGCAATGGGGTTTTCAGGCTTTTCTGCCTCTTTCTTTTTCAATCTCTCATCAGCTTCAGCACCTTTCTCTTTGGGAAACACTTCAAAATCATCACCAGACTGATTTTTGTTGTTGAAATTTGAGTATAGATCTGGATATTCTTCTTCAGTAATATCTTCAACCTCAATCTCTTCTTCAAAAATATCTTCCTCAGACTCTAGCTCTGATGATTCATATTTCTCAGGTGTAGCTTCAGAAGTTCCCTTCATCTCCTCATCGTTTAAATCAAAAACTGCTTAAAGCTGTTCAGGATCAAGATCACAAACAAATTCACCTTCTTCCAGCATTCGTTTGAACTCATCCATACTCTTAGCAGCTTGATTCGATGGAATTGATGTTATCGTCATAGCTTCCCTTGAATCAGACTCCCCTTGAGATGTCGAAGTTCCAGCACTCGAACCAGTGTTTCCGGTTGGGCCCAAATCTCCACCAACATTCCCTTGAGGATCTTCATGGTCAGGATCATCATTAGAATACTTCAAATAATCCTCTTGACATCTAGAACCAGACCCAATCTCCCCCTGAGCTTTAAATTTCTGCATCAAGACTTTTATTTGCTCACTCATCTTTAGAAGCATAGCACTCTGGGTCTAACTAGCTGTACTCAAACGTAGAATCTCCTGATCATTAGCCGATTCCCTACGTTTCAGTTGCAAATAATCTCCTTGTAATGAAGTAATTAACTTCCCTCGAGATTCAGTTCTGGCTCTCAGTGCATCATTGCTTGTTCTCAACTCAGTAAGCACCTTCGATTCTTCTTCAGACTTGGCTTTTAAGCTGTCAATATGTGCTTGTTGATCAAGTAACGCACTGTTAAGGATACTGGCCTGAGAGAATGACACAGAACCCTGATCTAGATTGAAATTAACTTCAGGAGTTGATGCTGTGGAAGATGTAACTGCAGTAGCTGTTGAAAACACAGGAGTTGTAGGTGTTGATCTTATTGGTTGATTGACATATTGAGCACCAGCACTTGCTGAAGGTGTTGTGCTAGCTGCTGCAGACCGTGTTGCGCATCAAATCTTGCAAAAAATCAGACTGATCCAATCCTTGAAGAATATCAGCTGAAGCTGTAGAAACTACAGTCTGAACTGTCGTAGTTTCTGGGACGAATATACTTGGGCTATCAGACGAAGATACACCGGGACCAAGTTTCAAAATATACTGTTGACTCTTACGTTTTGCCTCTCCCACCAGCAGCAACTGACTTCATCCTCCTTTTTGATGGAGTGACTAAAGATGTAGCAGTAGCTGGTTGCTTTCCCTTGCCATATTCAACATCAGCTTCAGGATTGTAATCTTCATCCGACTCAGATGGGACATCATCGTACACACGACCAATAAAATGATCCTTCTTCTTTCTCAAACTGGTACGATAAGCCAATTGCTCATCACTACCTTTCTTCACCTTTTTGTTCCTTGAACCAACCTGTATATACACAAATGGTCATTTGTATCCGAGACATCTTCGGAGTTAGCTTCAAGAAAGACATCATCTTCTGATTCTTCTTCTTCATCAATCAAGGTATTAACCGCTGGTGTTTCAGTTTCAGTGACAGTCACAGGGACTTCTTGTATTGAAATAGCAGGTTCTGAGACAGTAGGTTGAGAGACAACCGGTTCTTGAACTACCTGTTCTTGAACAACTGGATCTTGTTCCTGTGCAATAGGTGGTTCAATATTTCATTTTGGTTGTTTAATTCTTGATTGTTGTAGCTATTGATTCTGTTCTTCTATCCAACTATAGTCCAATTCCTCAAAATCACTATCCTGTTCATGACGAGCTGCACCTCGAGCTGGTGCAACATAGTTTGGATTAGCCAAGTGACCAATCAATCTTTTCAGTTTTCGCTGTTCTTCAAGTGACTTTTCTGATAAGAAGCCAATGCACCCACACTTGTCTCATTCATGTGCTTCAAATCCATCTTTTGCTCTTCAAGGTTCACTAGATCAGGATACAAATCATTTAATATCATCTACATAAATCTTGGATACAATGCTGCTTTCTTGTGCCTCTAAGTCAGATTATCTCTCATGTAGTGAAAGATTAAAGCAGCACAAGCTGGACGGGCGATTTATAATCAAAGCACTCAGCAATGAAATCATCTTCTGATTAACTTCATCTTGTCCCGAAATCCTGTGCCCCATACGGAACACTGAAAGATGAATTGTAAATCCACTCCCGACTTGGATCATCGGTGTACCAAATTTGTTTCAACAATGCCACATTGTCAGCATGAGGAAATTCAAGTGGAGCTGTTGTTGAGTCACCAGTCAGATTCAAAACTCTTCTAACATCTGCTTCAGTGAATTCAACAGTTCGATTTTGTACTATTGCAGAAATTCTGATAGGATCATCAGTAATTGTTCTTGCTGTAGACCAGAATTCCACCAGAATATCACGATCGACATCACACGGTTATGTAATGGCATAGTGACTTCTAGACCTTCGTAAGAAATCAAATATTCTCGATCCTCCAAATTTAGCAAGCTTGGAACGAGCAGCGCCAAGATACGCACAAATATTATGCTTATCACCACTTTTTAATTCGTCCGCCATATCTGAAAACACATAAAACAAAAAATTAATTAAATTTAATGTGATTAACAGATATGGTCACCAATTTCATCAGTTCGTTGTCATTCGTGTAAAAAATTGACTTTTTATCCAAAAATCAATAGTTAACGAACTTGAGCGGAACTTTGTCCGAACTCCAGACGAGCTAAAATCAGTGTCCGAACCTTGTCCGAACTTGACCTGGTCAAAGGTCAATGTTGACCTTCGGTCAAGGTCCAAACTCCTTGGTCAACATCCGAACCTTAACCAAACTTCGTCCGAACTCCAGGTTCGGCTGACGAACTTCAGGTTCGGCAACTGACGACACCGAGAGAATTAAACTCTTCAAAATTCGATTTAGACCAAAACAGATTTCAAGATTTTAACCCTTTGAGCAGTATTTGATTACGAATCCATAGACCCAGTTTTATCATCTGAAATGACCTCTAACTATGGTTAATTTTAGATCTATGAATTCAAAAACATCGACACTGTTTAGCCTAAAAACAACCACATTTATCGACCAAAAACAACAATCAAACACACCCTCGTACTCGGAATGAGAATCTCTACCTTAATCCAGTCTCAGAACACGTAAACACGCAGTCAATTGATTTTTGAAAATTTTGGCAGAGGTTCGGTAAGGGTTCGTGAATATGAAAAATAGTGACTGTCCAAACCTCAAGTTTGGCTATTTATAGCCTGAGGGTTCGGCTTGTCCGAACTCTGTCTTCGGCCCATCCGAAAGCTGACCGAACTCAAACTTTTGACGATCCGAACTTAAGCTTCGGATGTCCGAACTTAGGGTTAGGCCATTTGCAAAATTTTCAAATTAAACCCTGAATTTTGAAGAATCTTCAAATTGAACCCCAAAGTTTTAAAATTTTGTCAATTTGCAACAAACTTTGTTCAATTCAATGATGAACTTTCTGAAATCAAATCCATTTAGTTGTAACCGGCATAATTTTATTTTTTCACTATTGGTTGATCGAAAATAAGATAGAAACAAAATCTTTTTGATTTTTATAATATTTTCAAACACACCGAAAATATTTTTGGATTTTACAAGATTATGGTAAAACACACCTAAAATATTTTTGAAATTTTCAGATATGCAAAAGCAATAACCAAACATAAATGAAAAGCATAATAACTTAAGATTTTGCGAGAAAGATCCAGACGCGAGATCATATCAGCCAATATGTATCAGACACACTTCAATTTTAATTTTAATCAGCATGCAAGTCAAGTACGCAGAGAATATAACTTTTCAGTTTATTTCAGATCAGGCAGATCAATTTCTATAGCTTTCTGATGTGTTAAGGTATGATTTAACAAGCATTGAAAAGATGATAGCCCACACAATCTGAAATACTGGCAATCTGGCTTATTCTATTTTGTATTTTTCACAAAATTTGAATTTCAACAGAGGTTTATCATCCATGGTGTTTCATGCAAAAATAAAGAAGAACCCTAAACAAAAAACAATCAGGTCGCCCTTGTGGGCACGCAGAGAAAGTCCGATTGTTTAGGAAAATAAAATATAGAAAATAAATCAGAAGTTGTATAATCCAACAACAATCAGGTCGGTACTCACGTACACGCAAAGAAAGTCCGATGGATTATACGAAACACCAAAGAAAATAAAGCAGAACGTCAAACGAACACCAATTAGGTTGAGCTTTTGATACGCAGAGAAAGGCTGATTGTTTGACAGAATAAAGAAAATCAAACAAGTTGAAATTTTTGCAAAATGAAAGCATGCATACAATAGAACATCTCTTATTTTGTTTTTGTTATTTTTATCTTTTTATATTACCAAAATCACACAACATCCATCATGATGTGTCTTACAATTATCAAGCAGAAATTTTAAGTTTATATCATACTAGCATATATCAGATTTGCCTTCACACATTCAACTAACCAAAACAAGCACCTACAGACTTTATTTCTACTTTATCCATGGTTGATAACATATGCTGATGTAATATCATTTCTCGCTTGGTCGGATCAATTTCTCAATTTTTGATTTTTCAACTTTTTTATGCTTTTAGCATTTTTCAAAATTTTATGCTTTTTGCATTTTTTCAATTTTTTTAATTTATAATTTTTTTTTAATTTTTTGATTTTCTCCCCCTAAAATACAAAACTCTATTTTTGGATTTCTGTAATAAGAAAAGAAACTCAATGAAAAAGAAACCAAAACAAAAATTGATCAACCAACAGCTACTAAGCAGGAATGTTTGTATGCTGTTGATTTGAAAAAGATATTGAAAGCGGGTTTTGTCAAATGCCTTAGTAAAAAGGTCTGCTTTTTGAAAATCAGTGTGAATCTTTTGCAAATCAATCAAGTGTTTCTCATAATAATCACGAATGAAGTGATAACGGGTATCGATGTGTTTAGTGAGAAACTGCAAACCGTAATCCCGCATTTGCTGTTGAATCCATAAAACCTGTGAGAAGAAACTTGCAGCCGCAATGTATTCAGCTTCTGCCATGGATGTAGCAACGGATGTATGTTTCTTACATTGCCATGACACCAACCTATCGCCTAAGAATTGACACCCAGCTGTGGTTGACTTGAAGTTAATCTTGCAACCGCCGTAGTCAGAATCTGAGTAGGCAGATAAGTTGAACTTATCATCACAAGGATACCAGATCCCGAGATCTGTGTGACCCTTTAGATAAGCTAGAATTCTTCTAACTGCATTCAAATGAAAAATCTGAGGAGCTGCTTGGTACCTGGCACACAAATAAACGGAAAACATAATGTCAGGTCTGCTAGCTGTTAAGTACATCAGTGAACCTACCATTGCCCTATATAGAGTGGCTTCAACTTCTTCACCATCTTCGTCAGGACAAAGGCCATGTGATAGCTGAATCGGAGTTCCGGGAACACGAACGTCTTCAATCTTAAATCAACTCAGAACATCCTTCACATACTTTGTTTGATGTATGAAGATCCCATTGTTAGATTGTTGAACTTGTAAACCCAAAAAGAAAGACATTTCTCCTATGGAACTCATCTCAAACTTAGTTTGCATTAACTTCTCAAAATCTTTTGAAAGTTGTTCGTGTGAGCTCCCAAAAATAATATCATCAACATACATTTGTACCAAGAGCAAATCCTCCTCCGTTTTCCGACATAACAAATTGGAGTCTACCAACCCACGCTTAAACCCGTTCTCGAGTAAATAAGTGGTCTCATACCAAGCTCGAGGAGCCTGATGAAGACCATAAAGTGCTTTGTCCAGCTTATATACCTTTTCCGGATAATCAGGATTGTAGAATCCCGGAGGTTGTTTTACATAGTGTAGATACACGGTTCCTGATCATCATGTGAAGTATCAAATACAAGACAAGATGATGCAAGTTTACTATAGGCCGAACCCTAGGAAAAATCAGAGTTCGAACCCAGACGAACCTTGTCCGAACCTGAGGTTCGGCTGATCGGATGTTGGTCTAGTATAAATAGTTTGTCTTGTGTTGTATTCAGAACTTCTTGGAAAATCTTCTATGTGTGTTTTTACTGTGTAATCTCTCTGTGGTTAATGCAAGTTCTTTGTATTTACTCTCGTGTTCATCATTTACATTAATTTCATCACGACCGAGCAGACGATCCACCGCTCACGCACTTTCAAGTGGTATCAGAGCTTTTGGTTCAATCTACTGGTCGGAAATCTGTGTTTTCGAGTTTTTCAAGTAAAAATTTGGGTTTTTACAAACATGTTACTCGTTTGTGTGTTCGTTTGATAATCTCGAGTGTGCTTTTCGTGAAAAATCTTCCACTATTTCATTTCTCTTGAGTTGTTCTGAATCACTGTCGAAAATCTCATCCAAAAACACTAAAAATTGCGAAAATGGAGTCGAGAGTGTTCAAGTTCGTATGAGGTTCGGCTGTAACTGAAAAGTAACCACTCCGAACTCTAGTTTCGGCTGAAATTCTAACAAAGTTGAGGTTCGGATAGTATTCGGAGATAGTTTGGATTAGGTTCGGCTCACGTTCGGCTGGTTTGATTCAGTTCAGCGAAGGTACGGATACAATTTTTTTTGGATACTGTTCGGATAAGGTTCGGTTGAAGTTCGGTCAAGATCTTTCAAAGCCAAGTTAGGTTAAGGTTCGGAAGAGGTTCGGATCGAGTTCGGTTGAAGTTCGGCAAACAGTAATCAGGATTTTTGGAGGCGTTCATGAAAACTGACGTAATTTGAGAACCGTAAAGAGTTACGGGAGCTAATACCAACCAAAACGACAGTCTCGAAAAGATCTATACTTTTACTCGCCTAACGGCTAGTACCCTCCGTTCTGGTACCCAAAATTCACTTCTAAGACCTTCGTTTTTGGGTTTGAAGTTTTGGTATACAAGTTTTCGGACAACATGAGTGATTTTCAAGCGTTTGCAGCAATTCCGAATTCGGTGCAAGCTACGATGCAAACTATGATGAACTATGATAATGAAATTGAAACAAGTCAGAAAGTTCCCCAATTGCTCAAATTGGAAGATTATCATATATGGGTTAAACGATTTGAAGCGTACATTGATACAAATGATATTGATATGTGGTTAGCATTTTCTGATCAATATATCTATCCTAAAGATGAAATCGGGGAGCCAATTCTTCAAAGAAAACTTACTTCTGAACAAAAGAAAGCATATCAAGTTGAGAAAAAGGCGTATGGTACTTTGACAATGGCATTACTTAAAGAGTTACTAGATCAATTTTCGGGTAACTATACATCAAAGAGTTTGTGGGATGCACTGGAAAAGTGATGTGAATGCAATGACCAATATAAGAAAAGTCGACAAAAGGTTTTGAAGAAGGTATTTGATAGCTTCAAGCATTATCAAAATGAATCGATTCCAAATCTGATTGCAAGATTCGCTCACTTAATAAGTGAAATGCGTTTGGTGAATCTTACAAAAGAAGAAGCTGATATGAAAGAGAAGATTTTGGAAGCTTTGCCTGAGAAATGGGAGAATTATGTAATGATGATCACTCATTATAAAGAATATCCAGGATTATCATTTAATGATCTAATTCAGAGAATCCAAGCAAGGGATATGGAGTTAATGGTGAACAAGTCACTTCCTGCACAAGTTCAAAATCATGCGGTGTATTATGGTGGCAATGATTCAACCATGAATGCTGGGAAATATAATATTCTTAGTTCCGCACCTCC
Organism: Deinandra increscens subsp. villosa; assembly: GCA_039602395.1. Classification (NCBI taxonomy): domain Eukaryota; kingdom Viridiplantae; phylum Streptophyta; class Magnoliopsida; order Asterales; family Asteraceae; genus Deinandra; species Deinandra increscens. The sequence goes on from JBCNJP010000024.1 coordinate 28,196,367, forward strand.
TACAACATTCATTGCAAGTAAATCTGAAACTCCTAGTTATTCTGTTGGTTGTACTGTTTCTGTTCCTGAAGCTCAATGTAGGGAGGAATTCATTATTTTGTTTAGATTGATTGTATAGTTTAGTTTACTTTGTAATATTGACTTTTGGTAGGCTAGCGAAACTACCGAGCGAAACTGTAGTTTCGCTCGGTACATAGTTTAGACTGTCTCAGTGACAGTTTCGCTTGGCCAGCGAAACTGTTCACTGGACAGTATATATATGTCGCCTTGTGCAGCCTTTTGGCAACTTTTGCAACATTGGTGAACCCTAATACAAGAAATCGTTTATTGGTGAGTTTTGGTGACGGCTAGGAGCATTTCTTACTATTTTTGTAGCTTGTAATCATCTCTTATCAATCTTTGGTTCATGTTGTGATTGTTCAAGGCTAGAAAACCATTTTAGCAATTGAGAATCATCTATTGTTGTTATTTCTTTGGTTTTCTTCTCAAAAACACCTTCATTTGCACTGATAAAGATCAGTGAGGACCTACAATATGGTATCAGAGCCTTTGTGCTCTTGATTTTGGTGTTTTTGAGTGTTTTTGGGTAAAACTTTGAAAATCTATTTTGATTCTGAAATCTGATTGTTTTGGACTGGAAATTGATTGAATATTGTGTGTTTTGATGTCCTGAAGACTAAGCAATCAACCGATCATTGCTCTATAGTGATTTGGGTTGATTTCTGATCATTTCTTCTTCAAAAAGGAGGGTTTTCTGTTCTGGGCGAAACTGCTGATTATACAGCGAAACTGTGCCTTCAAACAGCGAAACTATCAAGCGATTTGGCAGTTTCGCCGTATTATTACCGAGCGAAACTATCATCACCGGGCGAAACTATTCTTTCGCCGAAAATCGAGAAGCGAAACTATTGTCTTTTTTCTTGAACGAAAGTTCAAACCAGTTTCCAGCGAAACTAGCTAGCGAAACTGTGTGTCATCGGGTATTTCCGAGCGAAAGTACTGCCCGTGCATACAGCGAAACTAGTTGGCGAAATTACTGAACTGGTTCAGTATTGTCAAGCGAAATTGCTGGCGAAATTATAAAATCCAGCGAAATTGTTCACCTGTTCAGGATTTCCGAGCGAAATTGCTGGCGAAACTATATCTCCCAGCGAAACTAATCAATTTGTCTTGTTCTTGGTTTGTTCTTTGTCTTTCTTATTTCAGGCTGATTTAAGATGGCGTCAGGTACAAATGCTGCTGACACTGAAAGTATCGCTCCAAACCGACCACCAAGGCTGATCAATGGAGACAATTTTGAAGATTGGAAACGATGTCTGAAATCGTTTTTTCTGTACACCGATTACAATCAGTGGCTGTCGATTGTCAATGGACCTCACGTTCCAACAACTACTACTGGTGAAGTAACACAGATCAACAATAATCCGTCTTCTTTTACTGAGAAGGACTTGAAACTCATTGATCGTGATCAGAAGGCTCTTGGTGCTCTTTCTCTATGCCTGTCACAAGAAATCTACAATCGTTTTGCTGAGCACACTGATGCAAAAAGTTTGTTTGACGCTCTCTGTGAGTTTTATGATGGCAATGAAGACCTGGTGAAGGACAAGGAAGCCCAAGCCACTAAAGAATTCAATTCATTCACAAGCATGAAGAATGAAAAGTTAGTTGATTTGACAAATCGCTTCCTAACTGTATCAAGCAATCTGAAGAAATATGATGCGAAGCTCACTAACTCTGAACAAATCAAGAAGCTGCTGGATGCTCTTCCACCAGAGTGGAGCATTCAGGTTCGCATGCTAAAACAAGAAAGAAGTTTCCCCGACTACAAGCTCATGGATGTAATTAACAAGCTTAAGTCCTTTGAGTTGGATGTTCAGAGGAGAGAGTACAATCAAACCATGGGTCCAACTAAAGTTTACTCTCCAAATTCTGCTTTCATCTCAACCGTCACACCCAAAGGAGCTTTCTCTCAACTTCAATCTTCACATCTTGGATCTGGTTCATCCTCAACTGCTTCCGCCACTAATCAGCAAACATCCCAGATTTCACCTGAATACATGGGATTGTTCTCATTGTTTACTAACAGCTATCAAGCTTTCGCTGCTGGAGAACTTCAAGGTTCGACTCTGACTGCTGAGGATATGTACCAAGTTGATCCAGATGATTTGGAAGAAACTGACCTGAAATGGCAAATGGCCATGTTGACTGTTCGAGCTAGAAAATTCTTCGAACGCACTGGGAGAAACACCTTCAAGAATCAAAATGGAAGAGTTGGTTTCGACAAGGCTAAGCTTAGATGCTACAACTGTAAGCAACTCGGCCATTTCAAAAGGGAGTGCCCAAGTCCAATTGTCACTGAACCGACCTCCGAGCCTGCAACTCGTGCCATCCCTATCACTGACAAAGCAGAAGCCAAGCCAACCAAAGAAGTGGCTCTTCTGACTAACTTTGACTGGAGTTCGGAGGTCTCTGAAGCCGAGGAAGCCATCAATCAAGCTCTTGCAGCTCAAATTCAAGAACAAAGCAATGAGCACACAGTTAACAGTTGTCAGAAGGAAGAAGCTGAGAAGAAGGTGAATGAGAAAACTGCAAGCACACCAGCGTGCACATGTGAAAAGGCTCTGGCTGCAGAAAAGGTTATAATGGATCTCTCATATGAATCTGTTCAAGATATGTGCTCTCATCCTTGTAGAATTCGTTTGTTCGGCATCTACAAGGCCAATCGATTGTTGATTGACACCAACAACGAATTAAAAACCATGAACACCCAATTAAAAGAAAATGAAGCCAAATATTTTGTGAAATTAAATGAGGCAATGCATGAAAATGAACATTTAAAACAAACTCTCCTTGCAAAAAATGTTGAAATAAACATGCTTTCTGAAAGAGTCACATTAGCCCAATTTGAAACCTCTCAACTTCAGACCAAGTTAGATAGATGGACCGTTTCACAAATGAAAGTTGAAGAGATGCTCGTTAAACAACGAGGAGCTAAAATAAAAACCGGAATAGGTATGGAGAACAATGGGAATGTGTTTCCTAAGGTTTATCCTCCTCCTAGCACGCATTGTTATTCACCTACTCCGAAACCTCATCCCTTAAATGATTTAATTCCTAGTGATGCTAACAGTCTGCATGCAGGTCTAGAAGGAGTGAACCATAAGGAGATCAGGGAGGATTATGATAATGGATACGGTAACACAAGTGGGCTTGGATGCGGTAGTCTAAATTCTAAGGAGTCTGTTTCAAGTAGTAGTTTGAATTCCACGAAGTCTAGTTCAGACAGTAGCATAGCTAGTAGTAGTTCTTCTTTAGATAGCAGTAGTGAAGAGTCCGTGTCTGTTAATCAAGAAAGATTCGTTTCAAATGAAAATGTTCAATGTCATGCAAGTACATCTCAAAATCGATTCAACAAATTTCTTTCTAATCCAATTCCTTCTTTTACACCGATACGAATTTCAGAACCTACAGAAAAACATATTTCTCGAAAGAAGGAATCATTTTTGAAAACCAATAATCCAAGGATTTCAAAAGATAAAACAAAAGTGGATTTTGAAACCAACAGTGACTCTGATTATAGAACATCAGATTCTGAGGAGGAAAGTACTTCAGAAACCTCCTCTTGCACAAGTCTCAGATCTCACTGTTTCAGATGTGGTAAGGATGATCATGTTGTTAAAAATTGCAAAGAAAAATTAAATCGAACAAACCATGATAGATCCTTTGGCCACAAGGTAACCAGTTTTGTAAAACAATTCCTTGGGGGAAAACAGAAAGTCACAAATCCCGGAAATGCAAAAGTCTGGGTACCAGTTATTAAGTAATTTTTCGTTTTGTATTGCCAGGCACTCCCGAAGAACAGTTACTGGCATATAGATTCGGGATGCTCTCGGCATATGACAGGGATGAAAGACCTGCTCACAAATTACAGAATCGTGGATGGTGGATTCGTTTCTTTTGCAGGAAATAAAAGAGGTGGTAAGATGGTTGGACAAGGAGACGTGTCAAGTGGGTCTCTTACTCTGGAACACGTCAACCATGTACCCGAATTAAAGTTTAATCTTCTGAGCGTGTCACAAATCTGTGACAAGGATATTCCCGTATTGTTCAAAGCAAATGAATGCCTGTTTCTCAAGCCTGAATTTACTGTGCCCGAAGAGATGGTGGCGATGCGTGCGCCTCGCATCAATGACACATACTTGCTGAATTTGACCTCAACTGCATCACTTACCTCCTCCATGACTTGTTTACTTTCAAAGGCATCTGTTTCTGAGTGCTTCTTGTGGCATAGACGTCTAGGACACATAAATTTCAAAATCCTAAACAATCTTGTCAAAAACAATTTGGTCCGAGGTCTTCCTTACAAAGATTTTTCTGTTGTTGAAAAATGTCTTTCATGTGCTAAAGGAAAACAACATAAGAAGCCACATAAGCCCAAATTGGAGAATTCTATTTCTAGTCCCTTAGAATTGCTCCATACTGACTTGTTTGGACCTATTAGTGTCCCAAGTTTGGGAAAGAGAACTTACTGTCTTGTTGTGACTGATGATTATTCCAGGTACTCTTGGGTCAGATTCTTGAAGCACAAGAGTGAAACGACTGAAGCTTTACAAAATATCATTCTGTCCGTGGAAAGCTCAAGAAGCAAGAAAGTCAAGGCAATCAGAAGTGATAACGGAACTGAATTTCGAAATCAGATCTTTGACTCATTCTGTGCAAACAAAGGGATTCTTCGGCAATACAGCGCGGCAAGAACTCCACAGCAGAATGGACTTGCTGAAAGGAAGAATCGCACACTGGTTGAAGCTGCTCGCACAATGCTGATTGAATCAAAGCTGCCGATCATTTTCTGGGCTGAAGCTGTGAATTGTGCGTCTTACGTGCTGAATCGTGTCCTGATCGTAAAAGATAAAATGAAGACGTCATACGAGCTGTATCATGGAAGGAAGCCGCTGATTGACTTCTTCAGGCCGTTTGGATGTTCGTGCACATTGCTGAATACCGAAGCTCAAATCACAAAATTTGGAGCTGTCTCCGATGAGTGTTTCTTCATGGGGTATTCTTCATCACAAAAAGCTTACCGTGTTTATAACAAACGTACTCGTATTGTGCAGGAATCCTACTACGTGGACTGGCAAGAATCTAACTCTCCTAACACCGGAACTGGACCCGAATGGTTTTATGATTCAGACACACTGTTCAAGTCATTCAATCTTCCTATCCTAGCTGAAGCAAATGACAATCCTCCTCTCGTGATTATCACCCCTCAACCTGAAATTCCACAACAAAACCCATCCTCATCCTCAGAAACCCCACATCAACCCGATCCTCCATCTTCCTCTCATGAACTACCTCAAACCACCGAACCCGCTCCCCCTCACCTTGACTTAAATCTCAAAACCTTAAAGGATCATCCACATGACCTCGTCATTGGCTCGATTACGGATGGAGTGAGGACTCGTCATCAGTCAGGATTGATTAATGAATGTTTGTTTGCGTGTTTTCTGTCGCAGATTGTTCCTAAAAACATAGATGAAGCTCTTGCAGATCCAAGTTGGGTGGACTCCATGCAGGCTGAGCTGCAACAATTCAGAAAGCTGAAGGTCTGGCAACTTGTGGATCTTCCAGAAAATAAGGTTCCAATTGGTACAAAGTGGGTTTTCAGAAACAAACCTGATGATAGAGGTGTGGTAATCAGAAACAAGTCAAGACTTGTGGTTCAAGGTTTTTATCAAGAAGAAGGCATTGACTATACTGAAGTGTTTGCACCTGTTGCGCGTATCGAGGCCATTCGAATCTTCCTGGCTCATGCTGCGCACAAAAATTTCAAGGTGTATCAAATGGATGTCAAGTGCGCCTTCTTATATGGGGATATTGATGAAGAAATCTATGTGGATCAACCTCCTGGCTTCGAAGATCATGAATTTCCTGACAAAGTCTACAAGCTGGATAAATCTCTGTACGGTCTTCATCAGGCACCCAGAATTTGGTATGAAACTTTGACTCAGTATCTATTGGGAAAAGGTTTCACTCGTGGGTCTATCGACATGACTTTGTTCAAAAAGGAGGTCAAAGGTGAAATGCTGATCGTTCAAGTATATGTCGATGATATCATTTTTGGATCAACCAATGAGAAGTTGTGTCGTGAGTTTGAGGAATTGATGAAAGAAAAGTTCGAAATGAGTATGATGGGAGAGATGTGTTTCTTCCTTGGGGTGCAGGTGGAACAAAAGCCTGACGGGATTCTCATTCATCAAGAAAAGTATATTCTGGAAATTCTGAAGAAATTCAAGATGAACGACGCCTCAGCTGAACTTACTCCCTTCACATCTCAGACGTGTTTGACTCCCGACAGTGAAGGAAAGCGGGTTGACCAGAAACTTTATCGATCAATGATTGGGTCTCTCATGTATCTCACAGCCAGTCGTCCGGATATCACTTTTGCTGTGTGTTACTGTGCTCGCTATCAAGCTGATCCAAGGGAATCTCACGAAAAGGCGGTAAAGCGAATCTTCCGTTATTTGAAGGGCTCATCAAGATTGGGATTATGGTACCCTAAGGGTGGAAGTTTTGAGCTTAATTCATATTCAGACAGTGATCACGGAGGATGCAAACTGGATAGAAAGTCTGTGTCTGGAGGATGCCAGTTTCTGGGGGAATGTTTGGTTTCGTGGCAAAGCAAGAAGCAAACAACTGTCTCATTATCTACTGGCGAAGCCGAATATATTGCTGCCTCCAGTTGCTGCTGTCAAGTGCTATGGATTCAACATCAAATGATGGATTATGGAATTAATTTTCTTCATACACCGTTGTTTTGTGACAACGAAGCCGCAGTTGGAATCTCCAAGAATCCGATTCATCATTCGAGAACCAAACACATTGAAACACGGATTCATGCAATCCGTGATGCTCAAGAAAAAGGGTTTATTGACGTTGTCCCCATCGAAACCAAAGCCCAGAAAGCGGATATTTTTACAAAAACCTTTGATAAACCCCGCTTTTATGAGCTTATTAAAATGCTGGGCATGATATCTTTTTAAATTTTTGGTAAATAAAAAAAAAAAAGGGGGGATAAAATAAACCTATTTTTGTAAATACTCTTTTGAATTTGCTTCATCTTAAGTTTATTTCATTTAAACCTAAATGCTAATTTCATTTTGTTTTGAATCAGGTGATTGTTGGAATTGAATCTGTTGAAATCAAGAAATCAATGATCATGCAGTCCTCCTCAAATGATTTCTGGCCAATTGCTACTTGAATATGATCAGGGGAGTATTTTAGTCTCATTTACCTTGCAATTTTCTCATAAATGCTTTTTGATATCCTTACTGTTATCTTGTGGGGAATTGGGGGTAAATCACACTAAAATACTTACATTTCATGACATCCTTCTCAAATGATCTCATTTCACTCAAGCTTTCGAAGCGGATTTCCTGTCAAAACCTTCTCTTCGATAGTGTGTCTCCGTTCAGCGTCTGTCATTTTTGTGTCAAGTATCGATCGAATCACTTTTATTTTGTTCTTCATTTCTGAAAATCCAAAAATAGAGTATTTGTGGATTTTGGGGGAAAATATTGAAGCTATCCGATAATTTGGTATATAAATAATTTCAAACAAAAACAAAAATGAGAAATTGATCCGACCTCGTGAGAAATGATAGTATATCAACCTGCGTTATCTGCCATGGATAGAGTAATAATAAAGGCTGTATTGTGCTTGTATGATTTTTTGGGTGTGTATGCCTAATATGATATCTATGAGTAGGATATAAACATAACGCTTGCCTGATTTTGCTCTAGTTTTCATTTCTGGATAAGTGTTGCAATGATTCTAATATTAAGAGATGTTCTGATGTACGCATGCTTTGCAAATAAGGCTTTATGCCATTTTTACACTCGACTCAGTGGGTCTTCTCTGCGTGCCTAGGCGGCCGACCTGATCACCTGCTGATTGAGTTTCTTCTTTATTTTCTTTGTGTTTAGTATATATCATCGGACTTTCTCTGCGTGCCCACAAGCCGACCTGATCGTTGTTGATATATACGATTTCTGCTTTATTTTTTATTTTTTATTTTCCTAAGTGTATCGGGCTTTCTCTGCGTGCTTTGCGGCCGACCTGATTGCTGTTCACTTAGGGTTCTGCTTTATTTTTGCATGAAACATCATGAACGCTTATCTCATTTGAAAAAGAATTAAAAGAAAAATCAAGATGAAAATGATGATTTGTTAACGTCTTTGATAGAGTGAGGCTGGACGATCAGTGCATGATTAATTTACCTTAAGCATATCCAAAAATGTTAAATACTATTAGTGCATGCTTAATATCAATATGATGCATTCGGGATCTGCTTGACTTGCATGCTGATTAAAATTGAAATTGAAATGTGTATGATGCGTATCGGTTGATATGATCTCATGTCTGGATCTTTCTCTAAATTAAAAACAGAATCTGCTTGTATAGTTGTTTTTAATTCCCTTTTGAAAAACTCAAAAAGATTTTACTTTCTGCGTTATTTTTGATAAGATCGATACTTTGTAAATAATATGGTGATTTGTGTGAGTTTGTCGGTATTTCAAAGGCTCAAAATCTCAAATATGTCAAATTTTGAAAATTAGGGTTTCAGCGAAACTATATTTCGCCCGATTAGTTTCGCCGCATGGGCTCTCAGCGAACCTACTCTCTGTTACCGGCGAAACTAATCTGTTTGATCAAAGGGTTCGAGCGAACATGCTTTTTCGCTCAGGCGAAACTACTGTTTCGCCAAGCGAAACTACGAGCGAAACTGCCCTGTTATATATGCTTGTCATCGAGATTCTCGGTCACTTTCGCAAACCCTAACCGAACCAGAATCTGCATCTAAACCGACTCGCGAAATTATCTATTTCGCCAAAACTGTTTCATCTGATTCAACCATCTTTCGTATAACCGAAATCGGTAAAGGTATACGCGATTCCTGGTCATTTTCCCTGCTTTAATCGCATCAGTTTTACATTTTTTTTTGGGGTTTTTGAACCGAATCGTCAACAAGGATTTCTAGCTCTTTAAACTGCTGTTAAACTCTCGTTTAGACCAGCATTACACTCGTCTAGATGTGTTTTAGTGTTGTGTGTGTTTGGATTGTTAAAATCGGGCTTAAAATCGATAATCGGAATTTGAATTTCAAAAATTCGCGTCCAGCGAAACTGCTGGTTCGTCCAGCGAAATTGAACGAAAGTTCATCGATCACGAGCGAAACTGTCAGCGATCATGCCCAAGTTTCGTTGACAGTGTCGCCGTGATTGCCAGCGAAACTGCTGTTTCGCCCTCGGCGAAACTGTAGTATCGCAGCGAAACTGCTGTGTCGCAGCGAAATTGACCCAGTCAGTGTCGCCGAGATCAGTTGTCGCGAATCTGGTTATTTCGCCGTGGGCGAATTTGTGGCATCTTAGCGAAACTATAATTTCGCAGCGAAACTGTCAAATTTTTGAAATTTTATATTTAATTTAATTTAATTTAATGTAAGTTCAGTTTTACTTACAAGCTCTCGGTTTCATGTGCAGAAAAATGTCAGATTTAAAGCATGATCCTCGGAGCAACGTCACGGCATATCTAGATGACAGCACTGACAAATCTATTGGATTTAGAGATTGTATCGCGTGGTTAAAACAGTCCTGCATCTCTCACGCAATTTCTTACTCGCCAATCATCGACGAAAGACACATTAAAGATTTCTGGCTCACGGCCGTGTACGATGTTCGGGCTAAACCTGAATGCATCCGGGCCAGAGTTATGCAGAAAGATTTAGTGATTACAATGAAGACAATCGCTGAAGTGCTTAAACTGGAAAAAGATGTCGGTGAAGTTACTAAGATGACAGATCTGGAAGTGCTGAAAGGTTTTGAACGCGACATGGGATATGAAGGCGGAGAGTTGTGGAAGAATAAGAAGGAAATTAAGAAGTCCTTGTTGTCAAAAGAATGGAGATACATTGCCCACGTCTTCATTTCTTGCATTGACGACAGAAAAGGTGGATCGGACGGTTTGAACCTGATTTGGGCTGAAGCTATGTTATTGGTGTGTAGAGGCAAGAAGGCAAACATTCCTCAAAGAATTTTTGAAGCTATGGTAGCAAACATTCAAGCTATAAAGAAGTCTAGATGGCTGCTGTATCCAAGGTTCTTGGAAATGATTATAGAACATCTTGAACCAGAATTGCCAAAGCAGAGTGTGGCTCTCATTGTTAATCCTATGCATCCTAGAATTATGTCCGACTGTGCAGCAAAGAGAGCTGATTTCTCAGGGTACACCACTTATCTGCTAAAACATATGTATCCTGAGAAAAGGTATGATTACATTAAAAAATTGATTGAGGATGAGAACAAAAGGAGAAGGGATGGAAAGGTGGATGAAAATGTGAAAGGTAAAAGGAAACAATACGTGAGAAGCTCAGGAAAGGAGCAGGTTGATGAAATTGAAGAAGAACTTGAGAACCTTGCACAAAAGAAACAGAAATCTAAAGAAAAGCAGGGTGTTCCCACAGAAGATGAGTCAAGGGCTTCTAAGAAAAGGAGAATAGATCCCAGGGCTGAACTGGACGAAGATATCATCAGAGGTGTTAATACCTCCCTGGCTAATGAATTGGGCATGATCAAGACCAAACTGGTTAATTCGGAAATCAGAGAAAAGGAGAAAGATGCTCAGATCAAAAACATGAACGAGATCATTGCTAAACAATCTTCCTTGATCAAATTTTTGGTGGTAGAGTTGAACGATATCAAGAAGCAACTGAACTTGCCAGGTCAAATGAGTGATGCTGAGATCGAATCAGTTAGTGACATCTTAAAGGATACATCTGGAGCAGCGGGTGGCAGTGGTTCTGGTGAAGCTGATAAAGCAGGAGGAAGTGGATCTGGTGGAGTTGGAGGAAGTGGAACAGGTGTGAATGATGCTGATGACAGTGGAGCCCCCAATGCTGAAGACTTGGATGCTATCAATGTCAGTGATGCAAATCTATTTAGTGTTGAAACAGAGCAACCACAGCCTGAGATTGTCCAAGCTAAATTCGTTTTGATCGATGAAAGTGAAGATGAGGCTGAGATTGATGATCACACAGAGCCGGAAAGCTATACTTGGAAAGAACATTCTCTCACTTATCAAGCAAAGATAAGTTCCATAAGTGAAGAAGTTCTTGAATTCAACAGAGAAGAATGGTTTAAGAAACCTGAGCTTGAAGATCAAACCCCTCTGTTTCAAAACATGGCTCAGCCTAGAAGAAAAGAGTCAGACAGACACATAATTAGCTGGAAATTCAGTGAGTCTGCGCATGCTTTTATGATCAAGAGAAGAGGGGGTAGCATTACCTATATTCGTAAACGAGACAATTTCAAGACCTTGCCCAGATGGGATCTGAGAAGGCTGGCAGAGCTCCCCCTCATAGACGAAGACAAAAGCGTCAGGGCTTCAAATCTGATAATAATGCTTCAGCAGGCTGCTAAGGACGACTTTGTGTCGTTTGGATTTATGAAGGGGAAGAGGATGAAATCAACTACTGAAATTGATGAAGTTACTGGGAAGCCGAAGGTCTCCTTAAAGTTCAGTCCAGCAAAAACTATGAGCAGAATCAGAATTCCTGATCAACAATTGTCAAGGCTGCAAACATTCCAGAAGTGGTTTTATGATAATAACACTGGTGAAGCTGTTATTAGAATCGGAAAAGACGCTGAGATTAGGCTGTTCGACCCAATGGAGGTCTTCTCTTTCAGTAATGACGACTTGAAGACTTTGTGCGAAAATCATATCAGATTTGGGGCTGGAGATGACACCGCAGAAGAGGCAAGCTTGTTTATGAGAGTTGCCAACAAGGCCCGGGGAATAGTCAAGGAAATAAAAGATTTAGCACTGAAAGTCAAGGCTGCTAAAGATAAGATGGAAGAAGATAGGGATCTGGCGAATCAGATGAACAAGTCTCTGAGTGGTCTTGGAGAATCTTCTACACAAATCACAGAATCAGAAACTGCTGTCCCCGTTGCTGAAGAGCCAATTAATTTGGGGGATCCAGAGTCCGATGCCCCAGGTGCTGATGAAACAACCATTGTGGGGGAATCTGAAGATAATGTCCCCGTTGCTGACATGCCAACCGTTTTGGGTGAACCAGAGACTGAAATCCCCGTAGCTGAAGTGTCCAATGTTTTGGGGGAAACAGATGTGAACAAGGAACCGAACCAGACTGAAGCCGGAGCTGACAAATGAAGATCAAGAGGCTGAATCCCTCCCTAGGGGGAATATTGAAGCTCAATGTAGGGAGGAATTCATTATTTTGTTTAGATTGATTGTATAGTTTAGTTTACTTTGTAATATTGACTTTTGGTAGGCTAGCGAAACTACCGAGCGAAACTGTAGTTTCGCTCGGTACATAGTTTAGACTGTCTCAGTGACAGTTTCGCTTGGCCAGCGAAACTGCCAGCGAAACTGTTCACTGGACAGTATATATATGTCGCCTTGTGCAGCCTTTTGGCAACTTTTGCAACATTGGTGAACCCTAATACAAGAAATCGTTTATTGGTGAGTTTTGGTGACGGCTAGGAGCATTTCTTACTATTTTTGTAGCTTGTAATCATCTCTTATCAATCTTTGGTTCATGTTGTGATTGTTCAAGGCTAGAAAACCATTTTAGCAATTGAGAATCATCTATTGTTGTTATTTCTTTGGTTTTCTTCTCAAAAACACCTTCATTTGCACTGATAAAGATCAGTGAGGACCTACAGTTCCTATTTCTTCAACTCAGAATGCTTTGTTTGCTCAAACTATCGATGATTATAGTGCATTAATGTATGCATTGGTATCTTCATATTTTGGTGTTATTACTGGTTCGGTAAGTAACGCAGAATTGACCAATGAAGGTTATGATCAAATTGATTATGATCATTTGGAAGAAATGGATTTGAACTGGCCGATATGCTATGTTGGTTCGAAGAACAAAGATATTTTTCAATAGAACTGACAAGAAGAAACTGAATCAGGATGGGAAAATTGGTCTGGATAAGTCAAAGTCAAATGTTATAAGTGTTATGTATATGGACATTTTGCACGAGAATGCCCAAGTTCAACTGAAAAAAATTGAAGTCTGGTCAACATTCACATTTGGTTATTCATTCACCAAATGAAGCTCACAAGGTTACGAGAAAATCTATTTCTTTTGATGACAAACTGACTGAAATGTTTTGGCATCTAGATGAATTTTCCTAGAATGCAGATTCTGAAGCAAAAATGAAACATGCTCCAGTTACTGTTGCATTGACTGATCGTCATGATGATGATAGTATTCTGACTGATTCTGAATCCAATTCGACAATATCAATGATCAAAGAAGTTAAAGTCGAAGAATCAAAATGTCTTGAATGTATAAGGCTGGGTAAGAAGAATGCAAGTCTTGAGAAAGATTCTGAATTATTGTTGGAAGAAGAGATGATATTAAAGAAAGAGATGGAAGAATTTCAAAAGAAATATTATGAATTAGTTCATGTTCATGAGGATGTTTTGAAAGAAAAGGGTCAATTGGCTAAAGAATGTGAAAAATTTAAAGCTGAAGCATTAGATGCAGCACAAGATTTTAAGAATCTATTTGAGAAGAGTTATCCGGTTCAACAAAAATATGAAAAAGCTAATGCCCTTGTGGTTGAATCGGCTGCTACAATTGAAAAACTTCAATCTAAGATCTCTACACTTCAAGATGAAATGTTCTTTATCGTGATAAGAATGAAGTTTTGACAAAAGACATTGAAATTTTCAAGAAGAAACGAGAAAGTGTGCTTAAGGAATCTTTTGCTGAATGTGAGATCCGGAAGTTGCAAACATATGAGTATGAAGATCTCAATGCTAAGTTCATCAAGTCCCAAAAAGAAGTGTTTAATGCTCAACAGAAAATCTATGAATTGCAGTTGGAAATTGTAGGATCAAAATAACGACCAAACATGATATCAATCTCGTATACACGTGCGGAATCCTTGTAGACGAGTGATTCAAGAACAGAGATGGAGAAAACGAATTAAACACAATATAAAACAAAATACTTAAACCTTGAATTCGGAAAATACGATGCACACGAATCCTTGGATTCGTCTAGTACACGATTTCTAGAGAGAAATCGAATTCCCCTTGCTCTCTGCGAGTTCTCTCCACAATGGCAACGCCAAACTATGAGGCTTAGGTGTGTTTATATAGACACACACATAAGCCTACATGGGCTTATTTCAGCCCAAGCCTAACTCAATTAAACTATTTTAAACCCACTAAGCCCAGCACAACTTATTTAATATTACAAGTCTCATATTTCTAGCCTCTACAATCTTCCCCTAGGCTTGTGATATTAAATGTCTTCATCTTTTATTCTTCAGCTTTGCTATCTTCTTTTGGCTTGAACTTCATTGGGCAACAACGAGAGACTTTTGGCAGCTTTTTCTCAATCAGCATCAGCTTGGACTTCAATTAACGAACAAGTAATGAGAGGAGGATTCTCATGCACTTGCCTCTTTTTGAACGAAACTTTGGTCCTTGCTGAATCAACGGTAACTGTCTTGACTTGACTTCGCCTTTAGAGGATAAAATTTTAAAACCTCTGTCTTGGCATTCTTGACTGTAGTTCTTGAACTGTCTGCATGTAGCTTCCCTTTAATTTGTGAACAGTTTCTTCTTGATCTTGAAAGCTTCATTTGAACCAAAAAACTTCCCCTAAGCATCAAATTCTTCAGTAGGGTAAGTCCTTTTCCGACTGGTTTTTCAACATGAATAGCAGCATCAACAGAGTCCTTGACTTTTCTTTTCTTTTGCATTTAACTTGTCGTGCACAACATGAAACAAACAACTAACCAGACAATGATGACTGGTTACTAGGTCAGTGGATGAATACTTCCTTTAAAAAATGGGTCAATACATATCTCCCCCTGAGATAATGCCTATTATCTCACTTTGTATATCCCCTTCTCCCCCTAAAAAATGGGTCACTTTTGGGGGGGGGGGGGGGGGGCATAATCTCTTGCAGAAAACTCACAAAACCATATTAAAAACTTTTAAGTTAACCTAGCCATGGTTGAAAAACAAACATTAAAAACTTAAGAATATTCAAAAGAAAAATAAAATTAAAAACAAACATACCCAAATACTAACGAGATGGTTTTATTTGGGATCAAACCGTCTTTTTCTGAACTAAGGAACCCTTTGCAGCATCTGTTACTTGAACACGTCCAGGTGATTGCCAGTATATTGATCCTCTTTAAACCCATGTTCCTCTTTTTCAGGTTGTTTGTCACATAATTATATTTTAGGTACATTAATTACGAACATAAGCCAGTCACACACAAATCCTAGGTAATTAAAACGTGCAGTCTATCAAGCTTGATCATTCCCTACCACATATTTTCACATACCCGTATCCAGAGTTTTGAATCTTTTCTCGAGACTTGGTTCAGAAGAGAAATAACATATCATAAGAGATAGGGATAATATACAAAGACTTTTATGATTTCAACTCAGAGGCGTTTTTCAGTCAGGCTAACCTTTCATCAAACACATAAGTCTAGTCGCGAAGTCAGGGCTAACGGGTTTTGGACACTAGAGGGTCTCTTTTATTGTGCACATTGGCATCTTTTCAGGTGAAAATTATATACAGTGATATGCAAGCATGTTAATGCAGACCAACCAGGTCTTTGCTCATGCAAAACAGAGGAAAGTCTGATTAACACGTCAGCCATTCTACACCAGGTCATTGCTCACGCAAAGCAGAAGCAAGACTTGACTAACGACTTTGACATCCCCAGGTCTTTGCTCACACAAAACAGAGGGGACGCCGACTTTTTTTTGAGATTTTCGATTCAACACTTTGGAGTCCGGCGTGTGTATCGGGAACAATCTCACAGTCAAATAGAACTAGCAACTTAACCTAAGTGTGTGTTTCTCGTCAAATTACATACTTTATATTTAAGTGTTGTGACTCATACCTTTGTTTTTGGAACTGACCCTACCGAGCATATCAAACTGGATCATGTCTTTCACTTTTGCCTTATGCGTGTCAGTCATCTTCAGAACGGAAATATTTCATTTCCCTCCTTCTCAACACATAAATAAACGATTAAAAATTAAAAAGCACACTTTGAAATGAGGGGTCAACCTTTTCTATAATTTCTATTCTTCCCCTTGCTTTTTGATTTTTAATCACAATTTTTTAATTTTTTTTAATTTTTAAATTTTTTTTAATAATAATGAAACTACACACTGACACACAACGACAGACATGAAATTTAAACAAAATTGGCCAAGTTAACCATCAAAGTTATCCTTTGAAATCATAGGAAGTTGGGTTTTGTTTCATGCTTTACCATACATCACATCAAACAATCAAGAAACAAACAATTTAGACAGTGTTACCTTTTCTGTTGATCTTTTCAGTTTTACCTCTCACAAAGAAACATACCCTCCATTGACGTCTTCATGTCATGTAGTAGAGAAATGCCTCCTATCCTTTGTCTGGAACAATCACTATCACAAAAAACAAGGTTAATGAAAGTCCTCCTTGACTGTTCCTGCATAAGGTGAGAGATCTGTTAGCCATAAGTACCCAGGCCATTGTGGTTCTGGGTATACCTGAAGAGTCGGTGGAAGAAATTTCTTTTAAGAACATCCCCTTTGTGATATCAGGAATTGGGGGTGTAGCTGCTGCCTTGACTTTTGGTTTCCAAATTCCAGGTGATTTAAAAGTTGTTTTAGTCACCTTTGGAGTAGTGACCTTAGGTATTTCAACCTGTTTCATTTTAAAATCATTTTTCAAAACTGTTTTAGTTGCCTTTGGAGTGACAACTTTAGGTTTCCAAATTCCAGGTGATTTAAAAGTTGTTTTAGTCACCTTTGGAGTAGTGACCTTAGGTATTTCAACCTATTTCATTTTAAAATCATTTTTCAAAACTGTTTTAGTTGCCTTTGGAGTGACAACTTTAGGTTTTTCAACCTTTTCCTGTGTTGGGTTGTTCACCTTTTTATGAAAATTATCATAATTTGGAAAAACCTGTTTTTGATTTAAGAGCTTTTTGTGCTCTTTGGCAGCTCCCCAATTTCCATCAGAAGGTTTAACCTTAGGATTAACAGTCTTCATTTCCTTTGGTGGTTGAACCTTCATCGGCTTAGACTTTATTGAAACCTGATATGAAACCTTATGACTCAGCGGATAATAAGGTTCAAAGGGACGATGCAAGCAGTTTCTAGCAATGTGCCCAGGAACTCCACATTTAAAGCAAGTCTGCTTCTTTAGATAGAAGTCAAAAGTATAGCCATTTGATCTATATGTCACTGGTGGAGAAACATGATGGTTTGTTTGCATCTTTGGGTTGAATCCAGATCTCTAATTGGTAGAATATTGAGCAGAACTGGACATTTCAGCTATCGGGCCCACTGGGTTCTTTGAGAAAGTTGTGTTGCCACTACACGAGCCTACTGATGAGTTTGGAGACTTGATTGTAGTTTTGGGCCTTTCAATCTTTATTGGGACAGTGGTTGGAGACTTGATAGTTATCTTGGGCCTTACACTCTTAATGTCAGATGATAACCCACCATCATGACCCAAGCCTTTGAACTTAGTGGTGAATGAGGGTCGCTCTTCTCCATCAATCGGAATGAACATAGACCCTGTGGTCATGAAGATCTTACCATTGGGCCTTGTAGTCATCACCACTCGTTTCCGCTTTACCTCATCCACAATTTTGGAATAAGGTGTCTAGATCTTTGGATAGGGAACTAACTTTTCTTCATCAGCGCTCTTCACTTCACTAGAGCTTGAACCTACACACTCAGTAATGACATTGGTGTTATTCTCACAATTTGACTAAGTTGCTTCTGTGGCTATCTTTTCATCTTTATGCACCGGTTGAGGTCCATATACCATGGTTGCTTCATTCTGTGACTCTTTCAATAATTCATCTGCAGTTTAGGGCAGTTTGATGTATTCATGTTGTAGTAAGTGAGGAACAGCATGATAAAGCCCTAATGATTGTCCAGAGGCGCTCTCTTGATTGTCACATGTAGTTGTTTCTCTAACTGTTGATTGTTTTTGTGCTTCCTCGGCAGTGGAGGGCAATGTGACAGATTGATTTTGTAACGGGAAAGGAACATTTTCATTCCAAAGACCAGATTTGTCTTTTACCTGCTCCAATCTATCTTCTGATTTAAATAAAGCATGATGAGAGTCCATCTTTTTCTTTTGTATAGCTTGATGTTTTTCAATGGTAGATTGGGGAGTGCTAATTTAGTTCTAAGATCTAGAACTTCCCCTTTTAGTTCTTCTATCTTAGTTTCAGATATTCTAGCCACACACTTGTAATCACTTAGGCTATGTTTAATATGTTTCAGTTCTTGTTTGGCTGCTTCATATTTTTCTTTAAATACTCTAGCACGTTCCTTATACTCTCTAACTTCCTTTTCAGTTTTCTCACGATTTATACATTCATTATTAAATTTAGATTGCCAATCATTAATTAAGAACTGAGAAGTAGGATTAAAACAATCCTGAGTTTGAGAGTTAACACCAGAAGTACTCGCTTGGATGCCTGCCATAATCTTTTTACGAGTGGAACTTCCCTAGCAAACGAAAACTTAGCAATCGGAAACCCTTGACTTGGCCGAAAACTCAGAACACGATCGAAAACACCCCTTCGATCGGAAACACACCACGCGGTCCAGAATAATTCAATGAACAATACCCCGTCAAAATTAATTTACACCAACTTGAATTGAGTGGCCATTTGCTACTTTCAAAACCTGATGATTTGTACCACTAGATTTAAATAAATGCCAATGGTATTACCGTAAATAACATGGAATTCAATTTACGTATGTATGAGACAAGTGGGTCGACCCGCGCTTCGCGGCGGAGTCATTCCATTTTAGAAAATTGGTAAGCCAAACCATGAGAAACGGGTCGTGTGAAACTCATGTCGTGAATGCATATAAATTTAGTTCTAACCATGTTACATGACTATATATATTGGCAATCTGTTGTGCAGTGTTTGCTAGATAGTGATGTCCCTCCAACGGGTCAAACTGGAAAAAGAAAAAAAAAACGTTTGAATTACCTAAAATGAAACGGATCAAAATAGCAAAAAGTCGAAGACATAGTTATAGCTGGATTATAACCGAAGATACCCACCATTAACAATTCATAAGTAAAACTACATTTGGACCCGTTTTGATATCTACTACTACAAACCAAGCTCAAGGAATTCTATAGCACCAACAACTGCAAAGAAAAAATAACAAACTTAGTGATATACCATGTGGATTTAAAGTAAATGGTTAATATCCAATACTTATTCTAACAAATGCTAAATTTACATAATGTGATATAGCCACTACATGAATATTTAACACCAAAAAACTCATAGTCAATCTATAATATAACCTACTGTACTCATGAATAACTAACACCAAAAAACTTAATCAAGCACATAAATCAAATTAACAAAATAGTTAGCACCAAAATTCTTGCCAAAAGCCTAACAATTGAAATAGGTTTTTTTAATATATAAAAGTTAGGAGCTATCGAATTTAGGAGCAATCACAGAAACAAAAATGTTATTTGCAAGCATGAGACTTGAGAGACAGACATAAATCAACTGACCTCAACAATAGACATAAATGAGTGAACTCTTGAGGCTTCAGAGTTCACTAACCTACAAAAATCCATGGAGCATTACTTCGGTAACAAAGTAACTAAAAATCATTTTACAGTTTAATCTTACTTACCAATTTCCAGCATAGTTACCCTATGATTGTCTATGAGAATTGAGACATGTCATTAAAAGCAAATAATTTAAAATTAAAAAAGGAAATGTTAAAATAAGCTATTATATAGTTTCGCAAGACCGCAGGACGTCGTTTGTCGACCACGACACCTGGTATGAGAACACTATTTCTTTTACCAAACCTAGTATAGCCATTTATAATATAAGTTGAAGATACACATACTTTTTTTTAAATAAGTTGAAAATACTTAAATACACATACCTTTTCACAACATATGGCTTTATTGGCTCGTCTTAAAATTTCTCCTCAGAATCACTGCCATCATCCCCGACTTTTAGTTGGTTCTACAGTTGGTTTAGTCTCATATAGCTCCAAATATATTACCATTCATAATTTATAAACCATATGGACCTAAAGTTCCATAATAATTTTTAAAGTTCTTAGGCATTAGTTAGAGATTTTAAATATAACTTTATGATTGTTCTTGAGAGAAGAACTTAACATCTTTATGATTTTCTATTGATGTTATAGATTTAGCATGAAGTGATGGTGTCTTGACCTCACATGTTTATCAATGCTATTTAAGTTCTTGCCAATCATCTTTGAGTATTCAAATTCCAATACCTCCTTTAGAAAAACAACGAAATAGAAAAAACATGTAATGCAGAAACTATGGTGTACCTCAATAGTTGGAGTTTGGACTTCAAAATCTGAAAAGTAAAATCGAACAAAAAAAATCAAAGGTAATAAGAACAGAAGAAATGCCGCTTAATTTTTTTTTAATCCAACGTCAAAATTAAAGCAAACAAAATAAGAAGAGCGAAAAGAAAATCAAAGATAAGCAACAAAAAATTCAAGCGCATCATAAATGTCGACGTAAAAAGAGCGGCTAACACTCGCTAGAATTTCACAAACAACATAAGTGGAGCAAATCAGGAGCGATCCTCAACACACACGTGTAAGGCATAATTTCTTATGAAGGCATGTTGATGGTGGAGAAGTTTTCTAACGTGTAGCATAGTACACAGTAGAAACCCATACTTGGTTCCATTGATTTACATCTGATATCCAAAACCCTAAAATTTATAACTGATAGTTAACAACATCACAGATTAGATGCCAATAACTAACCAATCAAACATAATTAGGTTTCTCAGACACCATTGATTGAACGTTAAAACCATTTTAACAATTTGAACATAGGAAAAACCTAGAAAATAAAAAATAGGTTTCAGATCTGACCTTCGGAGTAGATCTGACCTTTGGTGGTAATGACCACGCCCTTCATTGATTTTGTTTGTCGGCAGCGGCGGCGTGAGATAGTGGAGCGATGGAGGTGATTTTCTGTAAGAGAGTAAGAGAGAACAACAAATAAGAAGCTTTGAAATAGAGAACGGAGCAAATAAGATGATAAAAACCTTTGAGTCATCGTCGGCGACGGTGCCGACGATGTATTGTTGATTCCGGTCACGACAGCGGTGCTTGCGGGAGAAATGGGGTAGTGTGAACAAAGAGAGAAGTTCAGCTGCATAGAGAAATGGTGGTTGCTCAACTGCCCATGTCCTCATATCTGAAAAGTAGGTGTAAAAGTAAAAGTTTCCTAAGTTGTACATATAGCTTTGAAAGGTGCACATTCATTTGAGCTATAAGCATGCAGTGGAGAGTTGTACCCAAAAAGTTAACATGGTTGCACTATAAGCAATAAAAATTGTTTTTTATGTTTTAGAGATGGTACCACTAAGTTGTATTTTGTATATATAGGAGAATTTCAATTCGATGGCAATTTGGTAAAATATTAACAACTTTGAATGTGTACGTGAATATTTGAACTCGATGGCACAGTAGTAAATAACTCAATCTTCAATATGAATACGATTCTAATTCTCCGGCGAACACCCTGCAACTCCGATTGTAAATTATCGACCGAAAACTCAAATTTGAGTCGAAAACAAGTAAGAGTTAGACCGAACACCTTTTCAACTGAGTCAAACACACTTGAAATCAAGTTGGAAACTCTCAATCTGAACCGAAAGCTATAACCGAACCCTATACCCGAACTGAAGTCACTGGATCGAAATCTCAACTCGGCTTGAACTGAAACTTAGTCACGGGGCGAGACCTTTGACCGAACCGAATGCTCGATGGATCGAAGCAAAAACTCGATGAGCCGAACCGAAAACTTGATGGTCTGAACCGTAAACTCGATGGACCAAAGCGAAAACACAATGAGCCAAAAACCCAGAATGAACCGAATCGAAATCTCCACTTGAAGCGAACCGAGAACTTGATTTCGAACTCAAAAACTACACGTTCGAACCGAAAGCTCACCAATTTCAATCGAAAACCTTGACGGAACCAAACCGAGACCTTGAGCTTTCGGACCAATTCCTCACAGAAAATAATGACCAAAAACCAGATTTAGAACTGATCCGAAATCTTAAGCCGAAAACCTCCGTACGAAAACTTGAATTTCTTGCCGAGCCGAAAAGTGAACCAGTTTACAACCAAATCTGTTAGTGTCTGAGAACCACGTCCGAGAATTATGACAACCTCAATAATTTTGGAAATTTCGTCCTTGTGGTTTGCTTAAAATTGCCAATTCAGTCCAATAGTTTAAAATTTGCCAATTTCGTCCCTGTGTTTTGTAAAAATTGCTAATTTAGTCCAAGACCAGCAATTTCTTTGGACTGAACTGACATTTTTTGTAAAACCAAAAGGACGAAATTGGCAAATTTTTTTAATATTTTGGACTGAATTAACAATTTTTTCAAACCACAAGGCAAATTTTTATAATATTTTGGACTGAATTAACAATTTTTTCAAACCACAAGGACAAAATTGACAAATTTTAAACTATTGAACCGAATTGACAATTCTGAGCAAACCACAGGGATGAAAATAGCAATTTACTCATTATTCAATTATATTCCAATCCACAATTCCAATCACTGCCAAAATAAACAAATCTTCTGTATAGATGATTTTCGTAGTAAATATTCCCCGAATGAGATGATCTTATCGATGGAAATGATAATGGTGATCACCAATTGCAAGAACAGTAGCAATGTTGCGATAAAAAATGTCAAAATCCTAAACTGAGAAGTTGTCAAATTGTGAATTAATGAAATCTCATAATCATCCACGTTCAATCTTCAAAAAAATTTCGGAACAGGATAGTAAGAAAAAAAATAACGTGGATTGAGCAATTAAAACAAATTACCAATTGCACAATTTTTGTATATTTAATTTAAAAAAAACAACACAAATCTAAAAACACAAACCAGAAAATAGAGATTAAAACCCAGTAAATTATATGAACCCTAAATAGTTATTGTCAGCAGTCATCCAACAAACACCCGAAAGCGACTAAAAAACCACAAAATCACTTGAATTGGATATCGTGAGAGCCTCGAAACGCTTGTTTCTTGGCTCTGATACCAATTGTAGGATCAAAATAACAACCAAACACGATATCGATCTCGTATACATGTGTGAAATCCGTGTAGATGAGTGATTCAAGAACAGAGATGGAGAAAACGAATTAAACACAATATAAAACAAAATACTTAAACCTTGAAATACAGATAATAAGATGCACACGAATCCTTGGATTCGTCTAGTACACAATTTCTAGGGAGAAATCGAATTCCCCTTGCTCTCTGCGAGTTCTCTCCACAATGGCCAACGCCAAACTATGAGGCTTATGTGTGTTTATATAGACACACACATAAGCCTACATGGGCTTATTTCACTCCAAGCCTAACTCAATTAAACTATTTTAAATCCACTAAGCCCAGCCCAACTTATTTAATATTACAAGCCTCATATTTCAGCCTCTACAGAAATTTTGGAGTTTAAAAGGCAAGTGAAGAATTGCAATTTGTCACCTACATTGCTGAATTTCTTGTATAAACAGGATAGGAGTGAGGATAGTTATAAGAAGAATGATATTCACATGGTTTCTCAACCGGTGGATTTATCTGAATTTACATCTGCTCAACTTGATCCTCAAGATGAATTGCATGATTATTCAAAGTTTGCCACTCCATCAAAGAAGAAGAAATCAAAGTCTAAGAAAAAGCAAAAACCTTTGGGAGAAGCTCCAAAGTTTAATTCCAAGTCTATTTTCTTGGAAAATGAACAGGTTTTTGATAAGGGTGCTTCGAGTACTTCGTCTGGAACTGAAGAAGAAAAAGTTTTGGTTGAAAAGAACAAACTTAAAGACATAAAAGCTATATTCACTAGAGAAGCTAAGGGGATAAAAGGTTCTAGTGCTTCTTGAGGTTGATCTAAGACCCCAGGTTTTAAGAACAAAGGATTAGGTTATGAAGTCAAGGAAACACCAGTTCAAGCTCAGAAGCCAGAAAAAGCTGTGAAGATTTCAAAAGTTAAAGTTTCAAAGAAATCACTTCCTTCGAAGGACAATTCTTATTATTCTGGAGGATCATCATCTACAAGGAGTCCATCTCCTATGTATGATTCTTATGATGATTTCTTTGATAACTTTGATTCTGAACATTCTTCTGGTTTTAAAAAATCAAAGAATTTTTCAAATGTTTTTCAATTTCGAGAAAGACTTTATTATGCATGTCGTCAACCTGGACATCTTGCTGATGAGTGTCCGACGACTGCATATATCCATAACACCGCTAAATATGTGGATAACAAAGGTCAGATTTTTGATAAACCATGGTCTCCAAAGGTCAAATCAACTCATAAGCCATCTTGGTCTAAACCAAGCATGCCAGTTGAAACTGATTCTGGTTCTCATAAAAAATCGAAATCTTTTAAAATATGGAAACCAAAGGTTGTTTCCAAGGCCAACAACGACAATGTGGAAGACACCGGGCGACCCGACGCTTTTAAATCGGGTCAATACCAAAGCGACTAATGTTTTATTTGGTGTCGGCTGGTATTTCGGGAACACCTTTCAGTGATTGAAAAATTGCTGATTGTGAAATATATGTGATAACTTAAATTGCATTTCCAAATAGATTTGGTTTTTAAAATGCTAAAATGTTTGTATTCGTGTTGGTTGATCAATTTCTATTTTGTTTTTCACTCCGTCTTAGTTTGAGGGGGAGTTTGTTTTTGCAAAAATACAAAAAAGTGTGTTGTTTTTCAAATGGTAAAAATGAAAATCTAAAAAATAGAGTCTGTCATTTTCAGGGGGAGAAATTTGAAAAAGACAAAAATGTTGAGAAATGCAAAAATCCAAAAACATTGAAAAATGAGAAATTGTATCCGACATGATTTGGAAATGATGGTACATTGGCTTACATCGTCTGGCTCATGGATAAAATAGATGAAAAAACCATAAGATCATTTGATCAATGTGTAAGGTAGGTTCGGCAAATCATATGGTATTCAAATGTGATATACACTAAATCTGATGCTTGACTTAGTGGAAAACATCTTGATGCATATCTTAAGATATATCAAGAAAAAGATATGTGAAAAATAAAATGAGAAGTCATTGTGTATACATGTGTTTATTTTGCAAAGATTTAAACTTGTTTGATTTTCTTTATTTTGTCAAATGATCGGACTTTCTTTGCGTATCGAAAGATCGACCTGATTGTTGTTTTGTTTGACGTCCTGCTTTATTTTCTTTGGTGTTTCGTATAACTCATCGGAATTCCTCTGCGTCTGCGGGAGCACCGACCTGATTGTTGTTGAGTTATACAATTTCAACTTGTTTTTATTTTCTTATTTTGTTAAATCTGAGGCCTTATTTGCGTATCGAAAGATCGACCTTAAGGTAGACGATTTAACGTTCTTATTTCTTTTTGCATGGAACACAGTTGATCATATCATGAATACAAATCACTATGTGATAAATCACAAGTGAAATCACAAAAATGTGATAAGCAAAACATATCTGAGTATGTCTGATAATGTGGGGTACACTGGTCAATGTAAATCTAATCAATACCTTAACATATCCAAATGTTATGAGTATGATTCTGCATGAGTTTAATGTTTGACAAATTATATCTGTAATCAACATCGCTTATGTGCTACAAAAATCAAAATTGAAGTGTAGTTCAGCATGTTATGTCTAATATGATCCCAAGTCATGATCTTTCTCACAAAAGACAAAAATAGTGTCTGATTCTGTATTGCATTTACTTTGCTATATCAGAAAATACCAAAAAGATTTTAGGTTTGTTTTGATATAAAGTTTTGAAAAATCAAAAAGATTTTATTTCTTATTTCTTTTCGATTGATCAACACGGAATACGAAACCAAATTTCAAAATCAAAATATCTTAGAGTCTCGAAGAGACGTTTTGCGCCAAGATTATTTATGTTGGCAGATTTCTAAGTGAAAAGAGAACATCTCAATTTCAAGTCTTCTGAAGCTGTTGCTAAGAATTTTACACATGATGCTTTATCAAGTATTCAAGATTGGACTCATCCGTCAAATTGAGGAAGAGTTTGATTGAAGATACAAGATACAGGTTTTAAAGTGGAAACTGATACTGCACATGTCGAGGGGGAGTTTGTAGATACATGGTTCCTGATCGTCATGTGAAGTATCAAATACAAGACAAGATGATGCAACTTTACTATAGGCCGAACCCTAGGCGAACTCAGAGTTCGGACCCGGACGAACCTGGTCCGAACCTGAGGTTCGGCTGATCGGGTGTTGGTCTAGTATAAATAGTTCGTCTTGTGTTGTATTCAGAACTTCTTGGAAAATCTTCTATGTGTGTTTTTATTGTGTAATCTCTCTGTGGTTAATACAAGTTCTTTGTATTTACTCTCGTGTTCATCATTTACATTGATTTCTTCAAGACCGAGTAGACGATCCACCGCTCACGCACTTTCACATAGACTTCTTCCTTCACTTTGCCATACAGAAATGCACTCTTCACATCCATCTGGAAGACTTTAAAACCACGATGTGCCGCATAAGCCAAGAAAATTCGGATTGCTTCGATCCTTGCAACAGGTGCGTACACTTTGTTAAAGTCGATTCCTTCCTCTTGAGAAAACCCTTGAACAACCAAACGGGCTTTATTTCACACTATAACTCCTCGATCGTCCCGTTTGCACTTGTAAACCCAACGGGTTCCACACGGTTCTTTACTGTTAGCAGGTAAATCAACCAGGTGCCACACTCCAAGTTTTTGAAATTGTAACAATTCTTCTTGCATTGCCTCCACACACGAACCATCTTGTAATGCTTGATTAACGTCGGTTGGCTCGATCTGGGATAGGAAACATGAATGAAACACCAAGTCTTGAATACCAGATTCCCTGATTGTAAGAAGAGCACTATTCTCAATTTGATGTCTTGTTCCACTCCTTCACTTAAATCACCGATAATATTATCTTGTGGATGATAGGTGTTTATCCGGAGTGTTTGATTAACCGGAAGAATGACCGTCTTAGCTAAATCAGGAACATGATCTTCCCCAACAACCACATTTTCAGTTGAATTAGTGTCAGATTGTGAAACAGACTGAACATTATCTACCACAACCTCACTCGTACCACTTGTGGCAGCTTCAAATTGTGGTTCAGCTTGTTGTACAGGAATCTCAATCTGATCAGACACAGCTTCATGAAACTCATTGTCATCATTAGAAGATAAATCATCAGCAATAGTTGTGGAGTCAATTGTTTTTTATGTCAGATAATCTTCAATAACAGGCACATTCGGAGTAGACACAGTCTCAATATTCAAGACCGGAGTATCATCTTGTAAATTGATATAAACACGAGTAAGATCATCATCAGATATTGCTGGTGTTGATTCAAGCGATTCAAAAATAGCCTTATAATCAAACATCCAATCCGTTTCAACGCCTTTGGGTGGCAATGTATAAGATTGGAAATCAACCGCAAATGTTCTTCCACTGTACCAATCTACTTATTGAACACACGATTCTTCAAGTTTGAATACCCGACAAATAATCCTTCCAAAACTTTGTCTTCCAATTTACCAGCAGACTTTAACATGGTACATGGACACCCAAACGGTTCCAAATAATTGAGATTTGGCTTATTATTCTTGAGTAACTTGCAACAAGTTTTCCCAAGTCTTTTAACCATAAGCACTCGGTTGAGCACATAACAAGCAGTGTTGACAGCTTCTGTCTAGAAATTTACTGGAAGTTGTGCATCAGCCAACATCGTACGTGCTGTTTTGATAATTGTTCTGTTCTTCCTCTCCGCAACGCCATTTTGCTGAGGCATGTAACGAGTACTAAATTCAGGTACTATTCCTTTATCCAAGCAAAACACCCTCATGACGTTTTTAAACTCCGTGTTGTTGTCGCTTCGAATCCTTCTTACCTTCAACTTGTAGAATGACTCAAGTGTATTGATTAAGTTGACAAGGATTTTTGAAGTTTCATCCTTTGTGACAAGAAAATCGACCTATGAAAATCATGAAAATTCTTCGGTTACCACAAGATGGTACCAATGCCCGGAAATGCTTTTGCAATTCACAGGACTAAATAAGTCCATGTGAAGCAATTCCAATGGAATATCAATGGAATGATACTTCTTCTCAGTGGATGAGATTTTCTTTTCTGCTTCCCTTTCTTTCAGCTAACGCACACATCATTGAATACAAATTGGTGCTTCAGAACCCCTTCTACAAGATCCCTACGAACCAATTCATTCATCTTTCGGTAATGGATGTGACACATGCGTCGGTGCCAAAGAACATATTCTTTCTTAGAAGCCTTTGAAAGGAAACACTGACCCATAACATTCGATCTTGCTGAATTCATATCAAGAACATATAGATTTGAAAAACGTGGTGCTCTCATCACAATGTAATCATCTGGAATCTTGTATCCTAGTTTCAAGATCAGATATTCACTCCCTGTGAAAGCAGTGGTGTATAGCTTATCACAAATCTGGGAGACGCTTGGAAGATTGTATTCCAATTCTTTGACATATTCCACTCTGTCGAATGTGATAACACCATTACTCAATTTACCAATTCCAGTAATTTGACCACCTTTATTTCCAGCAAAAGTGACTTTTCATCCATCGAAATGTTTAACATCATGAAGTAGAGAGATGTCACCGGTCATATGTCTGGATGCTCCGCTATCAACAACCCAAATATTATTCATAGGCTGTAGTGAAGATCCCTGCATAAATTAACAAATTGATTAGTTTCGGGACAAACCCAAGCTTGAAGCTTTGGGTCAACCGTCATCTTTGACAAAGTCATTATGAGCTGTGGATGTACCCTTAGGTTTCCACTTGTCAGTTGAAGTGCTTGTGGATCCAGATTCAAAATTCTTTAAAATTGATTTGATATTATTAAAACCACCATCTAATTTCTTATCATTTTGATGTTTGTGAAATTCAGATGATTCACCATAAAAATGAACTCTGCCTTTGTAATCCACAAATCTGACTTTCTTTTGTGAAACACGAGAAAAATGTGTCCCTGTTTGATAACCCTTAGAAGCCTCATCGGATTTTTCAGATTCAGACTTATCAGCTTTATCCTTCTTCAAAGGACAATTCCGGTATGTATGACCACGGTTTTTGCATTTAAAACATTTTCGTTTGTCCATTGACAAACTCATTAACCGTGTCATCATCCATACCAGTTTCAGTAACGGGTTTATGTTTCTTTAATTTTAAAACCTTTCAATTAGAAACATGATGATCACTGAAATCATCGTAAAACCCGGAATCATAACCAGTAAAACTATCTTGAACATCACTACCATGACAATATTGATCACAAAATTTTGGATTTCCAGAATAATATTGGTCATCATAATCCTGAAACCTAGCCCTCCTACCACCATGCCCTGGACCAACATTATTTCTAAACCCATGATCAACCCACTTTGGACCTCTTCCATAGACAAGTTTATTTGGTCCATAACCAAAATGATCATAAAAACCACCATCTTGAACAAACTGAGATTTCTTAAAAAATGAATTTGGTGGTTTTCTGAAAATTTGGTGTAGTTGGTACATAATTTTTTTTTTGATAAACCCTTAGTGATTGGAAAGTACTTGGTGTCTTTTGCACAGATTTCTGCACCCGTTTCACCAACCCTGAATCAGAATTATGATCTGAATGTTCCGAATCAAGTGTGTCCTTTGGTATGATAACTTTACGATCTCCCTCCTAATGGGCACACTTTTCACATTCGGGTCATAGTTTGGACTAAAACCTCCCATAAAAACCTTATCAATTAAATCTAGATTGACCATATTTAACAAAAAGTCCTTATCGCTATACATAACATCTGAACCCTTCAGGAGATAAGTTGTCCATTTCTTGGTTTTGTCAAACTTTGCATTTTGAGTTGGCTTGACAACCGTTACCTTTTCAGAATTTGACACTTTTGAAGATGAACCTTGTTCAAAAACCTTAGGTTTTGGTTTGACAGACTCAGGTACAAATCCAACTCCACCATTCTTTAATTTCTTACCCCCCCCCCCCACAGATTTACCTCTCGCAATCTATTTTTGCTCATATGCACTTAGTTTTGTAAGCTCAGATTTAATGGTAGGAAAATCATGTTTTAAAATCAAATCATTATGATCTGGCTTAGAAACTTTTTGAAGAATGGGTTTTAAATTCTCAATTTCGGTTTCAGAAACAAGATCATCAATTTTGTCAAAGTCTGAAACATCATAAAACAGTTCATCAACAGTGGAATCCAAAACTGTTTTTCCAGTTGAATTTTTATCAGACTTTTGATCAATTGATTTCTGATCAAGTTTCTCATCATGAGGTGTAACCGAAATCTTTGTGGACGAAGATGTAACATCCACCTTCTCATCAACTTTAGCAGATGAAGGACCATTTGTAATGATCACAGGAGCAGGAACTTTGTGAAACTGTCCAGGCACATTTTCATTACCAATATTGTAGAGAAAGTTTAAAAATGATGGTGGAATTTGAAAAGTGTCTATTTTATTGTTTAATTCAAAATTTTCAATTTAAGATCAGACACAACCTTTTGACTGTTTGCCAGTTCCTTTTGTGTGGACACGAGCAATTTAGATTGTTTTACAAACTCATACTTCTGAAGACGTAATTGCTCATGTACCGACATTAGCTCCTTTGTGGTACCTTCCCACCTTGTTTTATAAATGTTCATATCAGCTCTTGCTACAGACAAAATATCATTCAACTTTGTTTTTTCGTCTAAGAGAGTACTCTTAGCAGTAGCAAATTGATCACAAGACTTACACAAACTAGGAGAAGAAACTACCTTTGAAGTGTCGGTAACAAGGCAACCGAGTCTTTGATATTATTTCTTTTCAAAGCACCATTCTCCTGTGTGCGACTTGTATTTTCATCTGACAGCTTTTGCATTTCCTTTTGTAAAACAATCATTTTATCAGCAACTTCCAATGCAGTTTGTTTAGCCTTGTCATATTGTTACTTTAAGGGAGACTTTTCTGATACAGATTCTCAAAATTATTTGCTGTATCCAATGCATCAGCTTTTGCAGCTTCAACCTCCTTAACCAAAGCTTCTTTTTCTTGAGTCAACACTTCAATCTTCTTTTTAACAAAAGAATTTCATCAGACTCAACTTGTTCAAAAATTGTATTTGCCATAAATGCAAACTTTTTTTAAGCATTGAGTGAACATCATCAGTTGAGGTTGTAGCATTTGTTTCATCACTTTCTCCACCATTTCTTTCACCATTTGCTTCATCATGTGCTTCATCACCATCTTGTGTAGACTCAGTCATGGCATCTTCATCCGGAACATGTTTAACAATTAAAGCAGATGAATCAGCAAACTGGTTACCCTAATTGTATGTTTTGTCTTCTTGAGACACTAATGCTTTAGAATTTTCAGACTTAGGGTTTGAGTTTGATTTTGAGGAACTCCCTGAATTTGTAGCATTGTTGTTTCTAGACGCATTTGACTTAGGAGCAAATTTTTGATATTCCTGCTTTTTGGGCTGAGAGCATTCCCGTGCAAAGTGTCCAAAATTCAAGCAATTGTAGCCTCTCACTTTGGATTTACCAAATCCAATTCGACCACCAGAATTAAGATCTTTTATGCCTGCCTTCTTTAGAAACTTCTTTACCCTTCGAGCAAGCATAGCAAATTGCCAATTGATATCCATGAGCTCCAAATCATCTGGATCAACTTGGTCATAGTCTTCTTTGGTTAATTCCGCATTGCTCACCTTTCCAGTAATAACTCCATAATATGATGATACCAAAGCAGATACCAAGGCCATATAGTCTTTAGTTGTGGTAACAGACATGGCCATCTTGCTTGTATTCATCATGTTGCTTGCTGGGATTGACACGTTACACCCTTCAGATCCATAGTTGTATTCATAATTCTCTGAATTTGTTCCATTCCCCGAATTTGAGACATTTCCAGACAAATTTCCAGCCACAAATGCAGTTGCAGGAGCAGAACTTGTTGCTTTTCCAGATTTGCCCGAAATTGTTACAACATTCAGACCATAATGAACATCAGGGTTTTGGACCTCAGCTGGAGTAGTGTTAACATTCTTCATTTCCAAATCCCTGGCTTGTAACTTTCTTAATAATTTCACAAAAGTTAAAGTTGAGTAATCCTTGTCATTGGTAAGCATTAACACATACCGTTCCCATTTTGACGGAAGACCCTCGAGTAATTTTTCCTTCAGTTCATCATCATCCTTTTTTATTTGAACGGTATCCATATCGGATAAAAGATGACAATATCTCGAGTTCAACTCAGGTACACCTTCCCCGTCAAAGTGTTAGAAATTGTCAAACTCCGTTTTCAATACTTTCTTCTTACTTTTCTTGTACTGATTATTTCCTTCACATCGTTCCAAAAAAGTAGTCCATAGTTCATGAGAATGTTTGCAATTTTTAAATTGATGTAAAAGCTCCAAAGGTAAAGCTTGAGTAGGAAGTCCGTAGGCTTTCTGTTATCTCGTGTAATCAGCCTTTTGTGTAGGATCCAAATTTCTTTGCATAACAGGAACATTTTTGTTATCAACTGGATAAACATACAGTGCATCCATGGCGATCCATAAATCACAATTTGTTGTTCCGATATAGGCTTCAAATCGTTTCTTCCAGTTGGGATAGTCCTCAATTTTGAGTAACTTGGGAACCTTCTATGTAGTTCCAATCTCGTTTTCATAAAAGAACAACGTTTGCATCCGAGATTGAATTGCAGCAAAAGCATGCAAATCTGACATTTTGAATTTTTTTTTACTGTTTGTCCGAACACTTAACGAACTCTAGTAAGTTGTCCGAATGTCTTCCGAACTATGTCCGAACCTAACTACACAAGCCGAACTATCTCCCAACTTCCTCCGAACTCTTACTTTCCAAACCTGGTCCGATCTCCTTCCGAACTCCCAGTGTCCGAACTCTTTCCAAACCTAAACTGATGACAGTACTGAACGTTATCCGAATGTCCTCCGAACCTCTAACGAACTCTTTCCGAACGTGGTACGAACTCTCAACGAATCAGAAATTCTAACAAACGTCAAACGAACTCCAACTTCGAAACGGTTACTGATACGAACTTCAAGTTCGGACGATCAAAAATTTTGAAACTCTCAAACACTCAGAAAAACTGAATCTCACGAGCATTAGATGATCAAAATATCGAAAAACACACAAAACACAGTTTTTGAATGTGTAACATGATGTGAAAAGAGAAAATTTTCAGAAACGAAAGTTTAGGAGTTGAAACGGATTGTTTATCAACACAAATGATCAAATACGAGCTGGGCAGCACCAGAACGCTTTGATACCACTTGAAAGAGCGGGTGCGGATGGATCGTAATCAGCTTGACATCATTGTGTAAACACAACATTGAACAAACGTGTAAATATAATACACAATCTCATTCAGTAAGCAAGAACAGTTTACAGAGACTCAGAGAACAAAACACATTCACTTACACACATATAAGAAAGCTTGGTTACAAAATTCAAACCTATCGACCTATATATATAACCTCCACTGTTCGAACTCCACTGCTTGTCTGAACCTGCAGTTCGGCTGCAGTTTGGCCAGGGTTCGGCCAACAGGAAATCTTGAAATCTTGAACTCTTCAAAACATTGTCTGATCCAGCATCTTGCCATCTGCAGGTATCAACAAATTTTTGTGCAAGCTGGGGCATAAAGATGATTACATCAACACTTGTCCATCCTCAAGCCAATGGACAGGCGGAATCCAGCAATAAGATCATCATCAACAATCTTAAGAAGAAGTTGGGCTCCAAGAAAGGCACGTGGGCTGAAGAGCTACCGTTTGTTCTTTGGGCAGATAGGAAAACACCCAAGAATGCAACAGGCCAAACCCCGTTCTCATTAGTGTTTAGAGCTGAGGCAGTGATTCCCACAGAAATGGTGTTACCCACTGCTGAGATCCTGAAACCAACGGTCGGAATCTACTTCAGGATTTCGAAACAGTTGAGGAGCTCAGAATTATGGCCAGAATCCGGATGGCATCCTATCAACAAAGGGTGGCAAAGTTTTATAACAGGAACACCAAGTGAAGAAGATTTCAAGTGGGAGACTTAGTACTAAGAAAAAGCTTTTCAAAATACTACCAACCCAGCCGATGGAAATTGGCACCCAAGTGGGAAGGTCCATACTTGATAGATTCTTAAGAAGGAAAAGGGGCATATCGTTTGGTAAACATGGAAGGAGAACCCCTGCCAAGAGCTTGGAATGCCATCCATCTTTAAGCTTATTTTATGTGAGAATCCCATTGGAATCCCAAGGATCCTCACTGCCCAAATATTGTAATACGTATACTAATCCAATTTCAATATTATTCTTATTATTTTTGTCACATGATATTGACTTAAGCATTGGAGTGGTGTTAGCTAAGCTAACACCCACCCCTCACCAAGTGTTGAGTGTTTTGTAGAAATTGAGAATCTTGAATATTTTGGGTATATCCCCAATTAGAGGTTGGCCACCTCTCCTACGTTTAAGGTATCCCACATACCTTCAATGGTTTGAGAGGCTGACTCCTCTCCTAAGTTTGGGTAATCGCTAGTAGCGCATGACCCTCGCCAGGAGCGCACGTTGTCCACCAGTATGAATAAGATGGCCGGACTAGTCCATCCCATGGGTGGCTGGCAATCTTGTCAATGTAGGCTGTTGAGCGGATTCTCAAGGTTTTTAACACAAACGTGTTAACTAAGGTTATGGCATTTTCATGTCACTTACGTACGGGTATATCCCCAGTTGGCATAGTCCCAAGTATATAATGGCTTAGTCCCAAGTATATAAGGGCTTGACCCCAGTTTTGGCTTAGTCCCATGAAAAAAACGGGCTTGTCCCCAGATTTGGCTTGGTCCCAAGGATCCCGGGTTTATCCCCAGCTTATTTCTAAATTTGCTATCTTTTTTTTTCCAGAAAAAACTTCATTTGGCTCCTAGCCAGGAACCTTATTAAACTCTTTTCAGATTCCCAAGGCAAGATATGAAGATAAACTGGCAAAGTTGTCTTTCAAGATTCTTGTCAGGATCTTGAATGAGATAAAGTAAGAAACAGCAGCATGGATTGAGAAATGGTTTAAGGTAACACTTGAAGGTTAGGTGAGTTAAGTTTTTATTACTCGATTTCGAACTTTGACCTATCCGATTATCAAATCTTAAATGGCTTCCATATATATGGGTACTTTTTAAGATTCCTGACAAAATTTTATAACTAGTCCTACATACAAGATGTCATTATAAAACACAATATGAAAAGCTAAAAGATAACCATATTATTAACATGCACAAACGGGTTTTGAGCTCCCCAAGTTTCGTCCTGAAAACCTCAGGACCCTCCGCCTGGGAAGCTCAGAGGTCAAAAGATCTTAGGAATCCTGGTTTCGTCTTGTAAAATACAAGATCCCTCCACCAGGATCCCTACCATTGTTTGTTGTTTGTTACTTTTCTCTTACAGGAACCACAAATTGTTTCACAAAAAAAACCACCAAACATTAAAACCTAAAAAATGGGCTAAGACCGTTGCATTATCTTCATCGCCCATTGCCTTCCCTTCTTCCACCAGCTTCTCCACCTCCTCAGGCTTCTTACCCTCGCCCAGCTCCAGCACATAAGCCCTAGTCATTGCCACCGGGGATTCCGAAACCGTCTTCGAGGAGCCACCATCATTCCCATCCTTCCCTACTCCAGCCACATCTCCATCACCTCCTCCCAACGATTCCAGAACCAGCTTCCAGCCCGCAACATCCCAGCCAGACACCTTGAAACCAGCCGCTTCAGGCTCACCCGCCATTTGGATTTTGCACTCCAGGACGCTCCGGGCAGCCGAAAGTTGGCCTATTTTAGCATCAGCGGCCATCTTGGCTTCCAAGGTCAGACGCTGCTCAGTGAGCTTATGCTCATAGAATAGGGTCTTACCCTTAGCGATGTCAGCATGGTACCCGATCTTCTCCTCAGCCTCAACCAACTTCTTCTCCATGTCCATGGCTTAGGTGTTCAGCTTCTCGATGCCCTACACAAGGAAACATGAATCCTGATCAGCAGCTGCCACAGGTATGAAACTAATATACATGTTTGTTAAACCTTCTTACTAGGTTGACCATGGTCTGCATCGAGAGAACCTTGTTTCTGACCTCGGAGGGAGCAAGATCCTCAAAAGTTTCCAAGTACACGGGGGCTTTAATAACCTTTCGCTTCTTGGAAGCCGAGGCCTTCGGCCGGCTGACAGGTGGCTTGGAGGTGGCAGGCTGCTCTAACTGCTCCTTCTTGACTTTGAGAAGGTTATCAAGATCCTTTACGGAGAAGGAAGAGCTGGACTTGGGGGCTTCAAAGAAAACAGATTGTCAACATTCAGGATGCTCAAATAAGCATACAAGTCAGGATCCTATAAAAATTTACCAGACATCTCAGGAATGTGATCAGCTGAGTAGCTGTGTTCGCTGGCACTTGCTTCGAGGATCAGGGCTCTCTCAGTAGTAGGAATCTAGTAGAGTGCTTCAAGCTTCCTGGGATCCGGCTGTGCCTTGACAAGATTCTCGAATTTGGGTGCTGCAAAAAACAATAAAGAAGTTAAACACATATTCAGAATCTTGCGACGAAAAAGAAATCAATATCCACCCTTATCAACCCACTTCAACGGCAACTCCGTACCCCGGGAATCGAGTATCGCTTAACAAAGAAGAAACGTTCCTTCCAGTCATGATATTATGGGAAGCTCGGGGAATCAGCTGAGAGGTGGAGGTGCGAGCCTTCAGAACAAACCGAGTGCAACCATGGGTTTGGAGTTGGTAGGCTTCACAACTTTCAGGATCCCAATTTCCAGATTCCGAGTTTGGTTCAATTGGTCAAGGGAGTAAACCATAGGCATGGTTTGGGTATAAGAGAGTCGGGTGGTCTCTAAGAATTGAGTGACAAGCTTCGGGAAACGGAATGTCATGCCGCGCAGAAAAGGATAGTACATGAAGCACACCTAGGTGGTGGAAGTGAAGTCTGATTTGGTTTGAGAATCGAAGGGACGAAAAACCGTTCCCGGTGGAAAGATACCGCATTCTTCAGGTCGTGAATGTCGCCATCATCAAACGAACAGGTTTCCTCCTATCTGGGGACGATATATCCCTGATCGTGGAAATCCTCGCTCGTTGGAGAGTTCAACGAAGAGGATGAACAAGTATTTTCTTGGCCATGGCCGAAAAATCGAAAGTAATTTAGAAAAGAGAAAAGAAACTAACCTAGAATATCGGAGAAGCTCGAGAGGGTTTATGGAAGAAGATGGAGATAAATGATTTGGAATCTCCTATTTAAAGAAAAAGCAATGATGAAGGTCCCATCACTTGGAAGCCGTAACAAACGTCCAATCCTAACCATATTTACCGTGATAACACCATGGTTTAAGCATCTTTTTGAATTTTGATAGCTATTAAGCTTATCCACATCTGTCGAAATTCAAGGGGCAATTGTTGAGGGTGTATTTTCAGGATGCTCCAGGAAGCTCAGATAGTTCGAGAATCCTACTACAGTTTGGGAATCCAACTTTTCCAGGTATCCTGTTTTATTTTATTCGACTAACCCTTATAAATTCCTCTTGTTTATTTGACCCAGGTACCGTTGAGTCATACACTACCTCCGAGATACAAGCTCCAGCTAAAGAAGATCGTGGACCAAGTGGGCGATGGAA
This sequence comes from Deinandra increscens subsp. villosa, assembly GCA_039602395.1. Classification (NCBI taxonomy): domain Eukaryota; kingdom Viridiplantae; phylum Streptophyta; class Magnoliopsida; order Asterales; family Asteraceae; genus Deinandra; species Deinandra increscens. The sequence continues at coordinate 28,234,241 of JBCNJP010000024.1, forward strand.
GCTCTAACGGTCAAGTTAGTTGGATGATAGGATCCCGGGAATCCCGGATAGTTATTATTCTTGTAATCTTTATATAATCGAGGACTCGATCGATTTAGAGACACAACACCGATACACCTTAGCTCTGATAGCATACAACCATTGAAACACTTAGCATCGATCGATCAAACATCAAAAACACTTGTAATTTACAGTTTCATATCAATAAAATAGTGAGGAAGCATGCTCTTCAGGCCGGCTCCTGAGGTTTTTTTGCTAGGATTCCTAGAGGTAACTCGAAGGATCCTGGATTTTTCCCTCGTTACATCCTTGTATTCAACTTTACATTTCAAGCATATTGACAAGCACACTACCTCACATTCTAAGTTTGGAATACGAAATCATCTTGTTGATTTTTGACAAAACAATCATCTAACTAGACGTCTTAAAAATGATGAACATCTCAGAAGATGAGATTATTCCAAGATCCTCAGTGTTGGTAAGATTCAGCGGAGAAACCAAGAACACGGTTGGAAGCATCAGGCTTCCAGTATACATAGAAGGAGTAAATTCCATGTAGAAGTTCTATATCATAGACTCTCTCCCCTACCGCAACATTATCTTGTGTAGTCCATGGATACATGACATGAAAGTTGTGCCGTTAACATATCACCACGTGTAAAGCTCCCAACTCCATGCGGTGGGGGGGGGGTGGGTGGGTGGGTTATCTGAGTCTAAAGCAACCAGCAGGATGCTAAAAACTGTTACACATCGTCCATAAAGATCACAACCAAGCCCAAGCCAACATAGCAATCAACGAAGCCAGCACAAGATGTTCGAGAAACAAGGGAGCTAGATATAAAAGAAGTACAACTAGATCCTGCCAACCCTGAAATTAAAGTACGGATGGGAACCAACATCCCTAAGTATACTGAGAAGAAGCTCGTTGATCTTCTAAAGTCAAGAACTACAACGTTCGCTTGCAACATGAAGACATGACATTTGTTAGGGTTCAATTTCAGGATGCTCACAGAGAAGTTGCGTAAGACTAGGAACCTCGCTATGGTTTGGGAATCCCGTCCAATAAGTTATCCTAAAATTTTATTATCAACTAACCCTTATTTTTGCCATGTGCTTTGCTTGTTTTCAGGAACGTTATGGAGCCTAACCATCTCCTGAAGACTCGGTCTAAAACTAACTAGCACGTGGAAGAGTGGGTCGCATCTCCTTCAACGGTCACAAGAAGTGGAGAAAGAGGATCCCGGGAATCCCGGATAGTTAGTTAGTCGTTAGTTTGTTATATAAACGAGGACTCGATCAATAGGAACACACACAACACACTTTTATTAGCTTGCTTGCGAATACGTATCATTGTAACACTTAGCTCTGATCGATCAAACCTCCAACCCATTGTAACGAATTGCTTGATCATTAATAACATTGACTTGGTGGCGGTTTTTCAGCCGGCACCCGAGGTTTTTATCCAGGATTCCTAGGGGCAACTCGAAGGATTATGGAGTTTTCCTCGCTAAAATCCTTGTGTTATCATCCCAACTTGGATTACTTGCTCACTTGATAGTTAAGCACACTACCTCACAATCTAAGTTTGGAATACAGGATTCCTAAGTGAATTTTTGACCAAAACAGTTTGGCGCCCACCGTGGGGCAAGTGGTGCTTAATCCTACCAAAATCCCATATATCATTCACTTCACTTGATCTCCAATCCCAAAAATGTCAAACCCGCAAAAAGCTGTCTCGGCCTCTACATCGTCCTCCATTCCTCCTATTCCTTCCTTTTCGGGAAGCCAGAAGAAGACCAATGACCGTCAGAAGAAAGTAGACGAGCAGCCGAGAAAGACTGATTATCCTGTCTTCACAGGATCCCAGGTCCAATCTGTTGATCCTGTTATTACTAACAATGATTTGTTTTCCTTGATTAAGCAGGTAAAGAATCAAATGGATCAGCAAGAAAGAACTAACTTAACGGTGATGAAGGAGATTGAAGAGCTAAAGAAATCTAGGAAGCCCATGGAAGAACAAAGTCCTCTGTTCCCTAGGCATCTTGATTTCAATGCTTCAGGATCCTCAGATCCGTCTCGCTACAATTACAAATCAGCATCAGGCTTCACTACGGCTCCTACAATAACTTCTCAAGCCGCTGGAAATGTGGAGAGTACCGCTGGATTCTCAGGAGCTGTCCCACCAGAATCCTCACAGTCACGCTACAAGAGTCCTCGGATTCCACCATTGTTGGGATCCTCGGCCTTGCCGTCTCAAGGATATCCTTTTTCTGTTGGAAACCCAAGCCAGAATCCTCAAGGATATCAATACTATAACCCTTCTGTTTCTGCAGGAATCTTCAAGACCAGCTCCTCAGAAGTGCATGACGGAGACATCATCCCCATGCAAACAGCAACCCCCACAGAGCCGAGCTTCCCAGCGGGCTATGGATACGGTTCCGGGATTCCAGTCCAGAATCCTGACCCAGGTAACATGTCCAATTCAATCCCTATCGTTTCTAACCAGGGTGCTCCTTATGATGCAGGTATTCATCCAAGTATCGCCAGAGAGCTCCAGAAGTTGAAAGAAATGATATCAAATGTTCCAGGGATCCTGAAACCTATCCCTGAAGTTCCTTTGGAAAGCCACAAGATCTCTAGATTTGCCTGGCCAATATCTCAGGTGGAGATCCCGAAGCGTTTCCAGAATCCGAGCATGAAGCTCTATGATGGAACCACAGATCCTGAAGAACACGTGGCACATTACCGGAAGCGTATGGAGATCAATCCCATTCCGGCAGGAATTAAAGAAGCCTGTCTATGCAAAGGCTTTGGTTCAACCTTAACAGGACCAGCCATGAAATGGCTACTGAGCATTCCTCCTAACACTATTACATCATTTTCTCATTTAGTTAACTTATTTAACAATCAATTTTCTTGCAGCAGGACCTTTGAGAAGCTCACAGGTGACCTGTACCGAATAATTCAGAAGCCAGATGAGCCTCTCAGGGAATACATTGCCAGAGTTGGACGAGAATCTCTCGAGATTCCTAATCTGGATATGGCAGCAGCCGTGGAAGCCTTTAAAATGGGGCTCTCCAAAGATTCACGCTTTTATGATGACCTTGTCATGGCTCCTTGTAGGAACCTTGACGAAGTCCGCAGTAGGGCCTTGAGATTCATCCATTTGGAAGATGACAAGAGGATCCACCAAAGATTGGAGGTTCCTAAATATGATCCTAACAGCAAGAAGGCAGAATCCCCCGGGAAGCCATATAGATCTCGTCCATACTCCAAACCGGAAAATCACAAAGTCAATGCCGTCGACCAAGATGATTATGAGGAGGAGTATCCCAAGGTATCTGAATACTGTTTTTCCATTGACATTAGTGGTTTGATGTGTGCTATGCAGGACCTAGGTGAAAAAGCAAGATGGCCCAGGAAGGATACCAAGCAAGGATCCTGGAAAGACAAGACCAAGTGGTGTGCCTTCCATGAAGATTTTGGCCACTTAACAGACGAATGTATAGCACTCCGAAAGGAAATCAGCTATCTACTCAGCAAGGGGCATCTTAAAGAATTAATAGGCAGAAAGAAGGTCAAGACTCACGAAACCGACAAGGTGCCTCAGAGAGCAGCTTCTCCACCCCAGGATGCCCAGATAATCAACTTCATCTCAGGAGGCTCAGACATCTGCGGCACTTCGTATTCCTCAGCCAAGAAGCATGCTAAGGAATCCAAATCTGAACAGGGTGACAGACCTGTCCGGACGTCCACCCTAACTCAGGACAAACTTATATCCTTTGATGAGAGTGATCGTTCTCATGTTCAGGATCCTCATCATGATAGTCTTGTGGTTACTTTATATATTGCTAACAATTTTGTTCGCAGAATCCTGATTGATAATGGAAGCTCAGTAAACATAATCCGTCTTGATGTACTCAAAAAGATGGGGATCCCGGAAACCGAAATAGTTGCAAGATCCTCAGTCTTAGTTGGCTTCAGCGGTGAAACTAAAAGCACCGTTGGGGATATCAGGCTGCCGGTATATATAGAGGGGGTAAACTTTATGCAAAAATTCTGTGTTATAGATTCTCTCTCTTGTTGCAATATTATTCTTGGCAGGCCATGGATTCACGAGATGAAGGCGGTCCCTTCAACTTATCACCAATGTATCAAGCTTCTTACACCTTGGGGAGTTGTAAGAATTGAAAGCGACCAGCAGGAAACTAAGAACTGTTATTCAACTTCGATGAAGAACACTACTAAGGTGACGAAAGGATAGCAATTACAGAAAAAGGCACCTGAAGTGCAGGAGGACAGGGAGCTGGAAGTCAAAGAAGTGCCTCTAGATCCTGAGAATCCTGGAATCCAGGTGCTCGTGGGAACAAGCATCCCAACAAATGTTGAGCAGGAATTATTTCAGCTTCTCAAAGCCAGAACTTCAACTTTCACCTGGAAGCATGAAGATATGACCGGTATCCCTAAACATGTAATTACTCATAAACTTGGTTTAGATCCTTCTTTCAGGCCTATATAGCAAAAAAGGAGGAAATTCGCCTCAGAAAAGAATATAATCATCCAGGAGGAAGTCGAGAAGCTTCTCAAAACAAAGATGATCAGAGAAGTCAAGTATCCTAAATGGCTAGCAAATGTGGTGGTGGTCCAAAAGAAGAATGGAAAGTGGAGAGTTTGTGTCGATTACACAGACTTGAACAAAGCCTGCCCTAAGGATCCGTTTCCACTTCCCCATATTGATGCTATGGTGGATGCCAAGGCTGGTCACGAGATGCTCACCTTCATGGATGCCTCGGCAGGATTCCAACAAATTCAGATGGAACCATGCGATCAGGAGCATACGGCATTTATGACTCCAACAGGTATATATTGTTATACTGCTATGCCTTTTGGTTTGAGAAATGCAAGTGCCACCTACCAGAGGCTCGTTAATATGATGTTTAAAGAGCAACTGGGGGACACGATGGAAGTCTACATAGATGACATGGTAGTGAAATCCAAAAAGGCTGAAGATCATGTCAGGGATCTCCAAACGGCCTTCGATATCATTGATCAGTATAACATGAAGCTCAACCCCTCTAAGTGCCACTTTGGGGTGCGAGCTGGAAAATTCCTAGGTTACATGGTTACTGAAAGAGGGATAGAAGCAAGTCCAGAGCAGATCAAAGCGATCCTAAATTTGAAGTCCCCATCGAATGTTAAAGAAGTACAAAGGTTAACAGGGAGAATTGCAGCGCTCAACAGGTTCATCTCAAGGTCCTCAGAAAAAAGTAAGGATTTCTATGATATCCTGAGGAAAAACAAGAAGTTCCAATGGACTGAGAAGCATGAAGAAGCCCTGAAGTGCCTGAAAGACTACCTGTCAGCAGCCCCATTACTAATGAAACCAGAAGATGGGGAGCCGCTATATTTATATCTCGCTGTTTCCGGAAGCTCAATCAGTGCAATCTTGGTAAAAAAACCATCAAGGTCAGCAGCATCTGGTATATTATGTAAGTAAAACTCTGCTAGACGCAGAATCCAGGTATTCTCACCTTGAAAAGTTAATTTTATCTCTTATAATGGCTTCCACTAAACTTAGACATTATTTGAAACCCATACTATAATTGTGATGTCTAACTATCCTATCAAGGCAGTTCTCAGGAAGCCGGAAATGTCAGGAAGGATGGCTAAGTGGGCAGCCAAACTGCGTGCCTACGACATCAAATATGAACCAAGAACAGCAATCAAGTCCCAAGCATTAGCTGACTTTGTGGCAGATTTCAGCAGTGATATCGAACCAGAAGTTGAAAAGGAAGTCCAGCAACTTAAGAAGCTCAAAGAAGACTAGATCCTCTATACCGACGGCTCCTCGAATGTCAAAGGAACAGGGCTGGGAATCCTGCTAAAATCGCCACAGGGGGACATAATACCTGTTTTGGCTAAAAATTACTTAAGTTAAATTAGCAAAGTTTGAACCAAATTTGAATGTGAGGTTAGGTGTCTAAAATTCAGGTGTGAAAATAATTTGAAATAATCCTGGGACAACAGCAGAATTCCAGGGATAAATAACTAGAATCCTGGGTAAAAACTTATATTTATTTATGAAATCAGTTGAGAAACTTTAGCAACACAAATGTAACCTGAAATGTAAGTGGGAACACCGAGATTTTGACTAGGGAAAAGCCCTTAGCCCTTAGATGTCTCTAAGGCGCCGCCGGCATAAAAACCCCGGGTAGCGATAACACACGCTACCAATTTATTGATCACTGAAAATGTTGATTACAATGAGTTCGCAGAGAAATTAGTACGAGAATACAATGAGTAAAGCTCGAATGAGCTGAAAAATGAATCTAAGAGTCCTATTTATGCTCTAGGGTCTTCAACTACTTCTCCGATATTCCAGGGATCTCCTCTTCAACGTCTCTTTCTGTTAGTTGACCGAGTTTCCAGCTAACTAACATTGACCACGTGCAAATAAAGCCTTCTCCTCGTTTCATGTGACCGTTAGAAGACTTTGTCAACCTGTTTCCACTTAAATAAAAGCACGAGACACGTTAGTAACGAAATCCTAGCATGCAGGGTCATTTCCACATGCTGGGTCATTGTAAAAATAAGGGCAATCCCTGGATTAGATCATATAAGTGTAGAATAAAATAAAGGTAAACTTCCCTGTCTGATGTTAATCATCCTGGGTCATCGAACATTACCTGTCAACATCCAGGGTCATACAATTCCTAGGTCATACCTGCCCTTTGTTCATCCAGGGTTACTTTGTACTTTACCTGTGCCCTGGATTATCAACCGAGAATTCGGGGTATAACAATTGCCCCCAAATTTTCGCAAGTGGATAGAACTTACAGCTGTGAAAATTTGAATTTTTGGGTCACATCACCCCTCATCTTTAATCGTGGCCGTTAAATCTGCATCCACGACGCCACGTCTCAAGATATTTCGCCTCACCTCTGTAACTTCCCCTTTTCTTTAAATACAGCTTTTAACCTCCTCTTTCTTCACACAATCTTCTTCGAGAGAAAAAAGTTTCCGGCGACGCTTTCAGCTTCCGATTCCCTTCTTCCAGGTAAATTCTCCGATCCTGCCTTTTCCTTCATTAACTCCGACCATGACTCGGAAAAAGATCCGGTCAGAAACCTTAACTAAAAAGACTGGGATAGAGGATTTCCTCGACCAGCGTTACCTCCAAAATCGAGAGCTCGAGACCTGCACTTTTACCGACGACGACATCGCTGCATTGTTGTCGTCGGGTCTTTTTCCTGAATCCGCTGAGATCAGGCCTTTTGATGCAAGGCTCCGATCAGATTTCTGCTCGGAGACCTGGGTTTGTTTTCCTTTCACTCCTTTCTCTATGGGTCTTTCTTACCCTTTCTCCGGCCTCCTGGCCGAGTTTTTCGAGGCCACCGGTCTTGCCTACGCCCAAACCCTTCCTATCATCTGGAGGATCTTGGGTACCATCGATCGTTTGAACAACGAGTTCGATTCCCTGGTTGGTCTGCCTGAGCTGGCCCTGGGTTATGAGCTCAAATCCCACGGCAACAATCGGTTCCTGTTCAAAGCCCTGAGCAAAGAGGTTCAGATGATTCCTCGGGCTTCCTTTTATGAGGAATGGAAAGGGAAATTTTTCTTTGTCAAGAGGTCCACTATTCCAGGAGGGATGAGCCTTCCAATTGTGTTTTGCAGTTCCCAGCCTGAGCTCCGTTGGTCCTGCAAATTCAGGGACACTCGAAAGATTTGAGGCTTTCCTGACCGTTAGTGAAATTGATACAGAATTCAGAACCGATCTCCACCAAGCTGCTTCTTCCACCTCGCAAACTATGTCAAGTTGTAAGTATGTCGGTACCCTGCATTTTTTTTACCTTGAATTTTATCGATTTCTAACACTTTTGCTTTTTTAGCTGCTGCCACTCCTGTCAACCTGGAAAACATTGATCTGGACGACCTTCTGCTAGGCGAATCCGAACAGGACCTTCAAGTCATTACCTCTGTGAAGACCGAACCCATGACGGCTCCCAAAGCTCCTTCTTCCAGGACTTCTGGTACTAAGCGCAAGACCAGGGCCACTGCCACCGCTCCTGCCCCCGTCGTGCAATCTCTGGAGAACCTGGATGCTGCAGAGCTCCGTGCCCATGCCGAAGCCTCTTCCCGCCAAGTAAGTTAATCCTGGGTACCCCTGAATTTTCTACACGGTAAACAATTCAAGGTCATAAATGTTAATAGAATTACCTTTTCTTGCAGATTGCTAGCCGATTCATGGAGATAGTCTGGGCCGCTGAGAAGCGAGCCCAGGATGCTGAGGCTGCTGCCAAGAAGGAGGTTGCTGTCCTGACCAAGGAGCTGAACTCGCTCAGGATAGTAGCCAACAAAAACCTGGGTCTAGTGCATGATCTTGAGAAGAAGGCAGTGGAGGCACGGGCTGCGCATGAGTCTGCTTTAGCCGCTAAGGGCGATGAAGGCAGGCTCATCGCTCGCATCTCCCTTTTCCAGTGCAGGCTGAAAATGGCGAAGGAGGCAAGGGATTTGGGGTTTCAGAACCCCAACTGGGATGTGTCCGACTGGGCAAACAAACTGCGCAACTTAGGCGCCACCATCCCTGCAGGGTGTGACCCTGAAACCGGCCCTGGATCCAGCAAAAGCACCCCATCCAAGGGCTCTGCTGGTCACGCCATGGATATCGACCAGCCCAAGGGAGGAGAGCAGCCGGCCCAGGACCCGAAGGCAGCAGAGAAGGCAGCGGAGGAGAAGGAAGCGAAGGGGACGACCCAGGATGATGCTTGAAGGTTGTTGGTCGTCTTTTTTTTCCTGTTTTTATGTTTGTTCTTGAAGACAATTTTAATTTCTTGTTTGTGATGGTATACCGGTTGATGTTTCCCGGTTTATTTTGTTAAAACAATGATCCACCCCTGGATGTGATATCCAGGGTCTTTTGACATGTCCCAGCCTGGGATGTCCGGAGCTTTTCCGGGCCCAGGTTGGGTTTTATGAATATATATAACTGCTTTAATTACATACCTGTGTTTGACATATTTGAATGATATTTGCAATGTATGGAATGGTTCTAGGGTTTACCTTGGTAATCCTGGGTTGCCCCCAGGATCTTAGGATTCCTCATAGCTTTAGCAGACTTGTGAATGTTTCCTGTAATAGGAACATATCAATTAGAATTAACTAGACAAGGAGTTAATTTTCTTAGGCTTTGACCGTCATGACCCTGGATTAGGTTAGTAATCCTGGGTCACTAGGTAATCTTTGAATTGTTTCTGGGGTCAAGCCCTTAAATACTGGGGTCAAACCCGGTGCCGTGCTGGCGAACTGGGGTCAAGCCCGGTGCCGTACTGGCGAATTCTAGGGACCACCTCAAGCCGTACTGGCGAACTAGGGTATTGCCTCGGGTGTCTTAAGTTGGTACGTTAGCACCAATCCGTCTTGAAAACGCGTTAATCGTTTTAAACCTTGAGAGATCCGCATATGTCCCTGGATTGCAAGGTTGCCACCAATGCTATTAACACGGATGATCTCACAATCCCAGGGTTTCATACTTGGATCACGTGCGTCTCGGGCGAGGCAAAAATTGCCAACGTGCGCTCCAGGCGAGGCGTGATAGCCCATATTCGGATGAAGGTCGTACAATCCTTAAACCTTAGGAATGGGTTTAAAATTTACCCATACGGAAGTGAGATGGCCAATCCCAATACTTAGGAGAAATACGTTTGTTGCAGTTGACTTGGAGTACCTTGAGTATTCTTCGCTTCGTATGCCTTGAATTTCCGATCGTCCTGCATCTTGAGTACCCTGAATCCCGGGATACCCTGGATTTTAGGCAATCCATCTTGCAAAACGTAGATCTTAGCGAATTCAAAACATTAAATAACAATTTTAAAAATGAAATGTAACACGTAATTAATATCAGCAACTAAATAACGAAAGCAAAACATATAAGGGAAATAAGTAAATTAAGTGAGAAGAACTGACCTGAATTTCCATTGTGAAATTTCAAAATAAAATACATACCTGAGCAAGTGAGTCCTGGGACAGAAGGCCTTACATGAAATATGCTTTGAGATGTATCGCATTCCAAGGTCTTGGCAATAGGTCTCCTTCCATATTAGTCAGCCAATATGCCCCCTTACCAGCTTCGGAATCAATCAAATAAGGACCTTCCCACTTAGGAGCTAATTTCCCGTCCCCTGGATTTGTTGTGTTCTGAAACGCCTTTCTTAGGACCAGGTCTCCTACCTTGAATCTTCTGATCCTTACATGCTTGTTATAGGTCTTCGAAATTCTTTGCTGATATGCTGCCATTCTCCAGGCCGCCTGATCTCTCATCTCATCCAGGGTATCCAAGTCTTCAACCAGGGACTGGTCATTCAAATCCTGGGTCTGACCACTGATCCTGAATGTTGGGATCACCATTTCCGTCGGGATGACTGCTTCTGTGCCAAATACCAGGGAATATGGGGTTTGACCCGTGGCATTCTTGGAGGTAGTCCTATCTGCCCATAATGCTAAGGGTAATTCCTCTGCCCATCTTCCCTTCTTCTCCTTCAGTCTCTTCTTCAGGTTGTTTATGATGATCTTGTTGCTTGACTCAGCTTGGCCATTGGCTTGAGGATGTACTGGAGTTGATGTTATCATCTTGATACCCCAGGATTCACAGAATCCTGTGGTCCTATTTCCAATAAATTGAGAGCCATTATCACAGACAATCTCAGATGGCACTCCAAACCTTGTCAATATGTTCCTTTTAATGAAGGATATAACCTCTTTTTCCCTGACTTGAACGTACGCTTCGGCTTCAATCCATTTTGAGAAGTAATCTGTCATTGTTAACATGAATACCTTTCCTCCAGGGGCTTTGGGTAGCTTACCAACAATGTCCATCCCCCACTTCATGAAGGGCCAGGATGCTGGAATTGGATATAGAGGTTCTGCAGGCTGGTGAGGCACATTGGCGTGTCTTTGACATGCGTCACATTTCTGAGAGAAATCCAGGGCATCTTTTCTCATTGTTGGCCAATAATACCCCGTTCTTAGGATCTTGGACATCAGGGACCTGCCCCCTGTATGGTTTCCACAATCGCCCTCATGGATGTCTCTGAGCACTTCCTGGGCCTCGTCCTTCTCCAAGCATCTCAAATACGTACCTGCAAAAGATTTTTTATATAGTACATTTTTTATAATTACATACCTGGCTACTCTTATCCTGAATGCACGGGCGTCTTTCTCGGTTTTTGGTATAGTACCATCCTGCAAATATTGAATAATCGGCCTAGTCCAGGATTCCTTAGTAGAATCCTGGGTATTGGATACCAGGGTCTCACCTAGCGTGTCAAAATCCTGGGAATCCATACCTTGGTCTATGGCCGGTGTTAGTATGTGAATAATAGGAATATGAGTATCTTCAAGTGTTTTGAATGCTGAACCTAAGTTTGCTAGTGCGTCTGCTTCAGCATTCTCTTCCCTTGGTACTTGTTGAATATTAAAATTTTGAAAATCCTGGGACATTCGTTTTACCACTTCCAAGTACTTGACTAATTTCTCTCCCTTAGCTGCATAAGAGCCATTAAAATGGTTAGCTAAAAGAAGAGAGTCTACATATACCTGAATGTGTTGAATTCTCAGGTGTAATGCTAGGTGTAACCCAGGAATTAGAGCCTCATACTCGGCTTCATTGTTAGTTGCTTGAAATCCACATCTAACAGCCTGGGGTATCATGTCCCCCTGTGGCGATTTCAGTACTATTCCAAGGCCTGTTCCCCTGATATTTGATGCTCCATCAGTGAACAAGGTCCAGCACCCTGAAATTTCCTCTTGTTGAAGCTGCTGCAATTCATGGTCTGCTTCTTGTTGTATGTCGGTACTGAAATCAGCCACAAAATCAGCTAGAGCCTGAGATTTTATAGCTGTTCTGGCCTCATAGATCAGATCATATGCGCTGAGCTTCACCGACCATTTAGCCATTCGACCTGACATTTCTGGTTTTCGCAAAACAGACTTTATAGGGTAGTTAGTTCTAACATGAATTGTATGAGTTTCGAAATAATGTCTAAGTTTAGTAGATGCCATACATAGGGCTAATATAAGTTTTTCAAGGTGTGAGTACCTGGATTCAGCATCAAGCAAACTCTTACTTACATAATATATAGGGTGTTGCTGACCTTCTGCATCCTTGGTCAGGACTGCACTTACCGTGTTTCTGGACACCGCCAAATACAGGGACAGGGGTTCCCCTGGATTAGGCTTCATTAACAAGGGTGCCGTGGATAAATATACCTTCAAATCCTGGAAAGCTTTCTCGTGTTGCTCCTTCCATTCGAATTTCTTGTTTTTCTTCAGGATATCATAAAATTCCCTGCACCTTTCCGAAGATTTTGATATAAATCTGTTAAGGGCAGCGATTCTACCTGTAAGTCTTTGAACTTCCTTGGTGCTGGTTGGCGATTTCAGGTTGGAAATTGCCCTGATCTGTTCTGGACTTGCCTCTATTCCTCTTTTGGTCACCATGTATCCCAGGAATTTACCTGCTCCGACTCCAAAGTGGCATTTTTCTGGATTCAGCTTCATGTTGTATTTATCCAAGATATCAAAGGAATCCTTGACATCCTGGACATGGTCACTGGTGACCCTGGATTTGACCACCATATCGTCGATATAGACCTCCATCGTGTCCCCCAGCTTTTCTTTGAACATCATGTTGACCAGCCTCTGATATGTTGCCCCTGCATTTTTCAGTCCAAACGGCATAACTATATAACAATATATACCTGTCGGTGTTATGAATGCTGTGTCTTCCTGATCCTGGGGTTCCATCTGAATTTGCTGAAATCCTGAAGTTGCATCCATGAAAGTTAACATTTCATGGCCCGCGGTTGCATCGACCATGGATTCTATGTGAGGCAATGGGAATGGATCTTTCGGGCATGCACGGTTCAGGTCCGTGTAATCCACGCATACCCTCTATTTGCCATTCTTTTTTCCCACTACCACCACGTTGGCTAACCACCTGGGAAACTTGACCTCTCTGATCATCCCTGCTTTCAGTAATCTGTCCACTTCCTCCTGGATTATGACGTTCTTCTCTGGCGCAAATTTTCTTCTCTTCTGATGTATTGGCCTGAAAGAATTATCAATTCCAAGTTTATGTGTGATAATAGATTTAGAAATACCTGTCATATCGTCATAACACCAAGCGAAGGTTGACATCCTGGTCCTGAGTAGATTCACTAATTGCTCCTCTACCGGCCCTGGAATATTCGTCCCAATATAGACCTTTTTCCCTGGATTTGAGGGATCTAGCTCAACAGCTTTGACGTCTTGCTCCCTTGCTTCCAAGGCTTCCCGGGCCTTCTTCTTTAATTGCTATGCTTGCCTTGGTTTAGATGATATCTTCATCGCCGTGGTGTAACATTCCTTAGCTTCTTGCTGATCGCTGTTGATTGTGATCACACCCCAAGGTGTTGGTATCTTCACACATTGATGATATGTTGAGGGTACAGCCCTGTTGTCGTGAATCCAGGGTCTACCCAGGATTACATTGTATCCTGATGGTGCGTCCATCACACAGAAGCGCTGGACTAAATTAAGTCCCTCTACATAGACTGGAAGCTTTACTTCTCCCAGAGTGTTCTTCGTTTCACCACTGAAACCCACAAGTACCGTGGATTTCGAGATGATCTCTGTGTGCGGGATTCCCATCTTGTTCAAGGCTTCTAATTGGATTATGTTTACTGAGCTTCCTCCATCAATCAGAATCCTTTTCACGACGATGTTGGCAATATGAAGAGTTATCACTAGCCCATCGTGATGAGGGTCTATGATGTTGTGTCTATCATCTTCTCCAAATGTAATTTCTTTGAGATCTGGCTGAATAGAGCTCTTCCTGGGTCTTTGGTCCCTGTCTGATTTTGATTCCTTGGCGTGTCTCTTTGCTGCAGAATAAGAAGTACCACAGATATCAGAACCACCAGAAATAAAATGAACTACCTTAGCATCCGGGGGTGGTGATGATGCTCTTTCGGGATAGTCATCGGAGCGTCCATAATCCTGGGTCCTTGCGCCGTTGTCCCTGGATTTTGGATTCTGTTCCCTGGATTTGTCCTTCTTTTTTCCCAACAGTTCCTTTAGATGGCCCTTGCTGAGTAGATAGCTGATCTCTCTTCTCAGGGCCATGCAATCTTCAGTTTGATGACCAAAGTCTTCGTGGTAGGCACACCACTTGGACTTGTCCTTCCATGTGGAGGGTTTATCGCTCTTTCTGGGCCACCTTGCCTTGTCGCCGAGATCCTGCATAGCATACATTACACCAGAAACGTCAGTAGTAAAGCAATAGTCATTAAAAGAAGGATATTCTTCATCGTCCTCATCCTGTTCCACATTGTTCACTCGGCGCTCATCAGGCCTTGAATAAGGCTTTGACCTTTGTGACCTAGGATGTGTGGATTCTGACTTTCTGCTGGAACCGTTGAATCCTGGGGAGGACTCATTCTTTCCCAGGATTTTCCTATCCTTCTCCAGTCTGATGAAGCGGAGAGCCCTGTGACGAACTTCATCCATCTTATGGCATGGGTTCATGACTAGATCCTCGTAAAACGATGAGTCCTTGTTCAGCCCCATTTTAAAGGCTTGAACTGCAGTTGCCATATCCATGTTCGGGATCTCCAGAGCTTCTCTGCTGAATCTGCTGACGTAGTTCCTTAAGGTTTCACCTGCATTCTGGGTTACCCTATACAGATCACTTGTTAGTTTTTCAAAACTACGACTACAAGAAAATTGACTGTTAAATAAATTAACTAGTTGTGAAAATGAAGCAATAGAATAGGGAGGAATGTTTAGGAGCCATTTGAGAGCTGCCCCTGTTAAGGTGGACCCAAACCCTTTGCAAAGGCAGGCTTCCTTTATTTCGGGTGGCATGTGAATAACCTCCATTCTTTCGCGGTATTGCGCCACATGCTCTTCTGGGTCTGTGGTGCCGTCGTAAAGCTTCATACTGGGTGTTTGGAACCTCTTGGGAATCTCCACATCACAGATTGATGGAGCAAATCTGGACATCCTATGGCTCGAGGGCCCAACTTCAGGGATCGGCTGCACAACTCCTGGGACACTCGAGATCATTTGCTTGAGTTTCTGAATCTCTCGTTCCACTGATGGGCTGATCCCTGAATCCTGCACTGAATTGTTAGTATTAGCATAATAGGTGAAAGCGTTACCGACATCCTGGGGTATGTTTGTCCCAGGATTAACGACTGGTTCCCTGATGATAGACGCCCTGGGTAGATCAGCATGGGCCATTTGAGTAGGGAAGAACGTTGATCTTCCGCTTGATGGGGTGACGCCTTCGTGTACCCTGGAATTGCTTCCAGGGGTACTGAAATTCAGAATCCTGGGGTCGAGTGGCGATAGTTGAGCCGTCGTGGCCCTGGGTAACTCCGATCTCAAGCTGGTCAATTGAGCCATGAATTCCTGGTTCACCTTCTGTTGCAGTTCCATGTGGCGCTCCAATTTACCGAATGTGGCCAGGATATCAGTGTCAGATATTAAGACAGGGTCTTCTGGGATGTTTTCAGTTTCGATCACTTCATGGTTGACTACCGGCGCGTCACTGCGTGTAGCCGAAGTTGAGGCATTAAACCCTGGATCTGATGAAGTGATTCCACTTGTCGAAATACTGGTCCTTGGGCCTGGTTGGGTAACTCTTGTTGTTGAAGCAGTTACAGCAGAAGCCGAGACATTCGTGGTGTCCATTTGTGTTGACATTTTTTGATAGATTTTGGTAAAAATCAAGTTTAGGATGAATCTAAAAAGAGTTTGACAAAAGATTGACACCAATTGCCCCACGGTGGGCGCCAAATTGTTTTGGCTAAAAATTACTTAAGTTAAATTAGCAAAGTTTGAACCAAATTTGAATGTGAGGTTAGGTGTCTAAAATTCAGGTGTGAAAATAATTTGAAATAATCCTGGGACAACAACAGAATTCCAGGGATAAATAACTAGAATCCTGGGTAAAAACTTATATTTATTTATGAAATCAGTTGAGAAACTTTAGCAACACAAATGTAACCTAAAATGCAAGTGGGAACACCGAGATTTTGACTAGGGAAAAGCCCTTAGCCCTTAGATGTCTCTAAGGCGCCGCCGGCATAAAAACCCCGGGTAGCGATAACACACGCTACCAATTTATTGATCACAGAAAATGTTGATTACAATGAGTTCGCAGAGAAATTAGTACGAGAATACAATGAGTAAAGCTCGAATGAGCTGAAAAATGAATCTAAGAGTCCTATTTATGCTCTAGGGTCTTCAACTACTTCTCCGATATTCCAGGGATCTCCTCTTCATCGTCTCTTTCTGTTAGTTGACCGAGTTTCCAGCAAACTAACATTGACCACGTGCAAATAAAGCCTTCTCCTCGTTTCATGTGACCGTTAGAAGACTTTGTCAACCTGTTTCCACTTAAATAAAAGCACGAGACACGTTAGTAACGAAATCCTAGCATGCAGGGTCATTTCCACATGCTGGGTCATTGTAAAAATAAGGGCAATCCCTGGATTAGATCATATAAGTGTAGAATAAAATAAAGGTAAACTTCCCTGTCTGATGTTAATCATCCTGGGTCATCGAACATTACCTGTCAACATCCAGGGTCATACAATTCCTAGGTCATACATGCCCTTTGTTCATCCAGGGTTACTTTGTACTTTACCTGTGCCCTGTATTATCAACTGAGAATTCGGGGTATAACAATACCTCTATCCATATCCTGTGAATTCCAGGCTACCAACAATGAAGCTGAATATGAGGCTTTAATTGCTGGATTACAGCTGGCTAAGGATATGGGAATCCTATCTATACAAGTGTTTGTTGATTCTCTCTTATTAACTAACCAATTTAATGGCTCTTACGTAGTGAGAGGGGAGAATCTGATCAAATATCTTGAAATTGTTAGAAAATTGTCTCTATTTTTTGAAAATTTTAGCATTTCACAGGTACCAAGAGAAGATAATGCAGAAGCCGACGCCTTGGCAAACTTGGCTTCATCGCTCAGGATCCCTGAGAATGGCAAAATTCCAATAACTCACATCTTAACGCCAGCGATAGCTCTACAGGAATCTCACGCTGTTAACGATGATACAGGTGCAGATGTTGAGAATCCTGAAGATGCTCAGGAATCCTGGACCTTCCCGATCCGGAAATATCTCAAAGATGGGGAGATTCCCAAGGGCGAAAACCCCAGAGCTTTTCGCACAAAGGTAGTACCCTATACTATAATTGATAATATTCTATATAAAAGATCTCTTGCAGGTGTCTACTTAAGGTGCTTAGAGAAGTCAGAAGCTCTAGAGGTGCTTGAAGACATCCATAGTGGAGATTGCGGGAACCATACCGGGGGAAGGGCACTGTTCTCTAAGGTTCTCAGGTTCGGATACTATTGGCCAACCATGAAGAAGGATGCCGCGAGCTTCTCGCAAAAATGCGATGCTTGTCAAAGGCATGGCAATATCCTCCACCAACCTGCTGAGCATCTGCATCCTATAGTATCCCCATGGCCATTCATGAAATGGGGCTTGGGTATTGTGGGTAAGCTGCCAAAGGCTACCGGAGGAAAAGTGTTTATGCTTGCTATGACGGATTACTTTTCCAAATGGATTGAAGCAGAAGCCTATGTTCAAGTAAGAGAGAAAGAAGTGATATCCTTCATCAAGAGGAACATCCTCACTAGATTTGGGATTCCGGCAGAGATCATATGCGATAATGGTTCCCAGTTTATAGGCAAGAGAACAACAAGCTTTTGTGAAAGCTGGGGCATCAAGATGATCACCTCAACACCTGTCCACCCTCAAGCTAATGGGCAGGCAGAATACAGCAATAAAATCATCATCAACAATCTCAAGAAGAAGTTGGGCTCCAAGAAAGGTAAATGGGCTGAGGAGCTGCCCTTTGTCCTTTGGGCAGACAGAACTACACCTAAAAATACTACTGGCCAAACACCATTCTCGTTAGTGTTTGGGGCAGAAGCTGTGATCCCTACAGAAATGGTACTCCCGACAGCCAGAGTCAACTGCCAGGGTCCTGAAACCAATAGCCAGAATCTCCTTCAGGATCTCGAAACAGTTGAGGAGCTTAGAGATATGGCCAAAATCCGGATGGCTTCTTATCAACAGCGGATAGCGAAATCTTATAACAAGAACACCAGGCTGAGAAGATTCCGAGTAGGTGACTTGGTCTTGAGGAAAGCTTTTCAGAATACTACCAATCCTGCTGATGGGAAGTTGGCACCCAAGTGGGAAGGCCCTTACCTTATTGATTCTGAAGAAGGAAAGGGGGCATATCGTCTGATAAATATGGAAGGAGAACCTCTGCCAAGGGCTTGGAATGCTGTCCACCTTAAAACGTATTTTATGTGAGAATCCCATTGAGAATCTTGGGCAGAATCCCAAGGATCCTCACTGTATAAATAGTCAAAGGTATGTGTACTAATCCTATTTCAATTTATTCTTATTATTTTTATGACTCATTACTGACTTAAGCATCGGAGTGGTGTTAGCTAAGCTAACACCCACCCCTCACCAAGTATTGAGTGTTTTACAGAATTTGAGAATCCTAGAGAATTTTGGGTATATCCCCAGTTAGAGGTTGATCACCTCTCCTCCGTCTAAGGTATCCTGCATACCTTCTAAGGTTTAAGAGGAATTCACCTCTTCTACGTTTGGGTAATCGCCAGTAGCGCACAACCCTCGCCAGGAGCGCACGTTGTCCACCAGTATGCTCAAGGTGGCCGGACCAGTCCACTCCAGGGGTGGCTGACAATCTTGTCACTGGAGGCTGCTGGGAGGATTCTCAAGGTTTATAACACTGACGTGTTATCTAAGGTTTTGGCATTTTCATGTCACTTACGTATGGGCTTGTCCCCAGAATTGGCTTAGTCTCACGTTTGCACGGGCTTGTCCCCAGAATTGCACGGCTTGTCCCCAGAATTGCACGGGCTTGTCCCCAGAATTGCACGGGCTCGTCCCCAGAATTGCACGGGCTCGTCCCCAGAATTGCACGGGCTTGTCCCCAAAAATGCACGGGTTTATTCCCGGCTCATTTTTAAACCTGACTTGTTCTCGGAAACATGAGCTTCGGCCTAAGGCCAGGAAGCTTCTTATGATTATTTCAGGTTCTGGAGTAAGACGACAAGAACGCTGAGAAAGGTGTATTCAGGATTCCTGATTCCTGTCAGAATACTAAGGAAAGGTGTATTCAGGATTCCTGATTCCTGTCAGGATTCTGGTGAGGTTTCCTGATAGGATTCTCGATTTTATAGAAATTGATATCTAAGCGAAATTCGAAAGGCTAGAATAATATGCTTGTTCAATTGACCTTAGTCCTATAAAGATTTTATAATTAAGTTAGATGGATTTTTGTTACCAATCATATTTCAAACTTCTAAGAATATGCAAAGTAGATGCCAAACACTTTCAAAATAATCAAAATACGATAATATTATTAACCACTACGAGATTTGAGCTTCCCAAAGTTCGTCCCGAAAACCTCAGGATCCCTCCCCTTGGGAAGCTCATAGGTCAAAAGTTTATTGGGAACCCTGGCTTCGTCTTGCAAACTGCAAGATCCCTCCACCAGGATCCCCAACTATTGTTGTTACTTGTTCTAACATTGTTTCAGCAAAGACAAGGAAAGGAAATTGTTCAAAGACATACACCAAAACAAAATACAGACTAAAAAAGAGGGCTCAGACCGTTGCATCGTCCTCATCGCCCATCGCCTTCTCGGGAACCTCCAGCTTCCCGCCAACATCTTCTTCGTCTGCCTTCTCCACAGACTTCCCCTTCTCACCCGCATCAGTACCGGCAGCTTCAACTAAGGGAAGCTTGTCTCCACTAGTCGGAACCCCAGCCTTCTCCAGTTTCTCCAAGGATAGCTTCCAGGCATCTACCGCCCATTTCAAGCTTCCGAGAATTGTTCAGGTTATCCAGGGAAAAAAGAATCCTCCATACCATCGGCATTGTCTGGGAGTAAGAGAGGCCAGTGATTTTGAAGAATTCGTTCACGATGGCCGGAAAAGGGTAGGACATTCCGAGCAAGAAAGGGTAATTAGAGAAAACAGACCCAGGTGTTGGACATGCAATCGGCCTTCAATCTGGAATCGAAAGGCCGAATGATGGCCGACGACGGAAAGAGACCGGATTCCTTCAACTGGCGAATGTCGCTATCCGAAAAGTTGCAGGTTTCTTCTTCGTTAAAGGGGAGAATCCCCTGATCAACAAAGTCCTCGATGTTTAACGAGGAAGAAGGGGCTGCGGAACGAGTGTTCTTCTTCGCCATGACCGGAATATATTAAAAAGAAAAGATGCCGGAGAAGAAGAGGAGGAACTGACCTGAGACGACAAAGAAGCTCGAAAGGGTTTTTTGGGAGAAGATGATGAAATTATGATTTCGGAATCTTGTATTTAAAGAAAAGTAATGATGGTTATCCCATCAATCGGACGCCGAAAAAAAACGTCCCATCCAACCGTTTTTACCGTGATAACGCCGTAAGTTTCTAGGGTAAGCGAATCTCGCCAGTTGTAAATCTTATCCACAAGCAGCCGAGATTCGGGGGAAATTGTTAGGGGTCAATTTCAGGATGCTCACAGAGAAGCTGCGTAAGACTAGGAACCTCGCTATGGTTTAGGAATCCCGTCCAGTCAGGTATCCTGAAATTTTATTATCGACTAACCCTTATTTTTGCCATGTGCTTTGCTTGTTTTCAGGAACGTTATGGAGCCTAACCATCTCCTGAAGACTCGGTCTAAAACTAACTAGCACGTGGAAGAGTGGGTCGCATCTCCTTCAACGGTCACAAGAAGTGGAGAAAGAGGATCCCGGGAATCCCGGATAGTTAGTTAGTCGTTAGTTTGTTATATAAACGAGGACTCAATCAATAGGATCACACACAACACACTTTTATTAGCTTGCTTGCGAATACGTATCATTGTAACACTTAGCTCTGATCGATCAAACCTCCAACCCATTGTAACGAATTGCTTGATCATTAATAACATTGACTTGGTGGCGGTTTTTCAGCCGGCACCCGAGGTTTTTATCCAGGATTCCTAGGGGCAACTCGAAGGATTCTGGAGTTTTCCTCGCTAAAATCCTTGTGTTATCATCCCAACTTGGATTACTTGCTCACTTGATAGTTAAGCACACTACCTCACAATCTAAGTTTGGAATACATGATTCCTAAGTGAATTTTTGACCAAAACAACATTTATCTCTAAAGATATTATTACTCACAAACTTTGTTCGTTTAATTATTTCAGGCCCATACACCAAAAAAGAAGGAAGTTCGCCCTTGAAAGGAACATTAAGATCCAAGAAAAAGTTGAGAAGCTGCTAAAAAATAAGATGATCAAAGAGGTTAAGTACCCTAGATGGCTACCTAATGTAGTTGTAGTACAAAACAAAAATGGGGACTGGAGGGTATGCGTAGATTATACAGACCTGAATAAAGCATGCCTAAGGATCCTTTCCTTCTACCCGACATTGACTCAATGGTGGATGCAACTACCGGGTATGAGATGCTAACTTTCATGGACGCATCTTCAGGATTCTAACTAATCTAAATGGAACCATCCAACCAGGAAGATACTGCCTTCATGATTCCCATAACTATATATTGTTATATTGCTATGCCTTTTGGACTAAGAAATGCAGGTGCTACATACCAGAGGCTGGTTAACATGATTTTTAAAGACCAAATGGGGGATACAATGGAGGTCTACATTGATGGCACTGTGGTAAAGTCCAGAAAAGCCAAAGATCATGCCAGGGATCTCGCAACTGCCTTTGATATCCTCGATCAATATAACATGAAGCTCAATCCTTCAAAATGCCATTTTAGAGTTAGAGCTGGTAAATTTTTGGGCTACATGGTCACTGAAAGAGACATTGAAGGAAGTCCTGAGCAGATTCAAACAATCATAAACTTAAAGTCCTCAATGATAGTTAAAGATGTTCAAAGATTAACAGGGAGCATAAAGGCACTTAACAGATTCATTTCAAGAAAGAGTAAGCATCTTTATGATATCCTCAATAAGAACCAGAAGTTCGAATGGAGGGAGAAACATGGGGAAGCTCTAAATTCCCTGAAAAGCTACCTATCATTAGCTCCTCTTCTAATGAAGCCCCTAAAAGGTGAGCCACTATCCTTATACTTAGCAATATCCGGTAGTGCTTTCAGTGCTGTACTTGTTAAGGATCATGAGGGGAAACAACACCCGGTCTACTATGTAAGTAAAACTCTACTAGACGCGAAAACCAGGTACTCTTATCTTGAGAAATTAATACTAGCTCTTATAATGGCTTCTACAAAACTTGGACATTATTTTGAAACTCATATTATACATGTAAAATCTAACTATCCTATTAACTTTGTTTTGAGAAAACAAGAAATGTGATGAAGGATGGCCAAATGGGCAGTCAAGTTGATCGCCTATGATATCAAGTATGAGCCAAGAACAACAATTAAATCTCAAGGGCTGATTTCAGTAGTGACATTCTATAAGAAGCTGAGAAAGAAGTTCAGCAGTTGCAGAAGTCATAGGCAGCTGGATTATCTACACAGATGGAGCCTCCAATATAAGAGGAACAGGTCTGAGAATCCTGCTAAAATCGCCACAGGGGGACACTATACCTCTATCTATACATAGTGAATTTTAGGCTACTAACAAAGAAGCCGAATATGAGGCATTAATTGCAGGCTTACAACTTGCTAAAGAATGGATATCCAACGTATTTAAGTATTTGTGGACTCTCTATTATTGACAAACCAGTTTAATGGATCTTTGCAGTAAAGAGCTAGAAACTAACAAAGTATTTGGATCTTGTAAAAAAATTAGAACTGTGTTTTGAAAATTGCAGCATAACATAGGTGCCTAGAGAGGAGAACGCAGAAGCTAATGCTTTAGCAAACCTAACATCATCTCTCGGGATACCAGAAGTTGCCAGGATCCCCATAACACATATCCTGACCCCTGCGATCGCAGTACATGAAGTCAACGAAATCACAGGCGACAAAGACAAGGAATTCATGGATTCTGAGGATACCCAAGGATCCTGGACCTCCCTAATCAGAAAATACATTAAAGAGGGAGAAATTCCCAAAGACGAGAACCCCAGAGTCTTTTGCGCAAAGGTAATTCCATATTCGACTATAAATGGTATCTTATACAGAAAATCTATTGCAAGTGCATACTTGAGATGCATGGGGAAGCCCGAGGCACTTGAAAGTTTTTGGGATATTTATGAAGGAGACTGTGGCAATCACACAGGGGGCAGAGCACTGATTTCAATGATTTTAAGGATACGTGACTACTGGCCCACTATGAAGAAGCATGCGATGATCTTCTGCCAATAATGTGACGCTTGCCAAAGACATAGTAATATCCTCTATCAGCCAGCTGAACCATTGCACCCCATATCCCCATGGTCGTTCATGAAGTGGGGGATGAACATTGTTGGAAAGTTGCCCAAGGCACCTAGAGGAAAAGTATTTATGCTAGCAATGACAGATTATTTCTCAAAATGGATCGAAGCAGAAGCCTTTGTCCAAGTAAGGGAAAAGGAAGTGATATCATTCATCAAGCGTAATATCCTAACAAGGTTCGGGATACCGGCAAAGATAGTATGTGATAATGGATCTCAATTAATTGGTAAGAGAACTACAGACTTCTGTGCTGCTTAGGGAATCAAGATGATAACCTCAACACTAGTTGATCCACAAGCCAATAGGTAAGCAGAATTAAGCAATAAGATCATCATCAACAACCTCAAGAAGAAACTAGGATCCAAGAATGGGAGATGTGCTGAAGAATTGTTGTTTGTCCTCTAGGCAGATAGAACAACTTCGAATAACGCAACTGGGCAAACCCCTTCTCATTGGTCTTTTGGTTAATAGTTGTAATTCCTATTGAGATGGTGATTCCTACTATAAGAACCTACAATCAGGATCCTGAATTCAGCAACCAAAATCTCCTTCAAGATCTTAACACAATAGATGAGCTTAGGGTGTTGGGGATAGAATTTCATGATGAATTCCTGTTGGAGTGCCCACATCCTGAGGACGATTCAGCCTTTTCTTGGATTTTCCTATCTTCTTCCAGCCCGATGAAGCAGAGTGCCATGTGCTTGACTTCATCCAGCTTATGGCAAGGATTCATCACTAAATCCTCATAGAACGGAGAATCCTTTTTCAGACCTATCTTGAATGCCTGCACTTTCGTCGCCATATCCATGTTAGGTACATCTAGGGATTCACTGCTAAATCGGCTAACATAATCCCTTAGGGATTCATTATTGTTAAATGTGTTAATAAAATGCGTTAATAAAATGTGTTAATAAAATGCGAAAATGGCTGCAAGAGAACTTATTGTTAATAAAATCTCTAACATAATCCCTTAGGGATTACTTGTTAGTTGTTAGTTTCTCAAAACTATGGCTGCAAGAGAACTTATTGTTAAATGTGTTAATAAAATGCGAAAATGAAGTAATAGAGAAAGGAGGAACACTAAGATGCCATTTCGGAGCTGATCCAGTAAGATTGGATCAAAATCCCTTGCATAAACATTCTTCTTTTATATCAGGAGACATGTATATAACTTCCATTCTCTCCCTGTATTGTGCAACGTGTTCCTCTGGGTCTGTTGTACCATCATTCTTTTGGTCAAAAATTGCCTAAGCAGTTTAGTGATCAAACTTAGATTGTGAGGTAGTGTGCTTGATTGATTTTTGAGAAAGATTTAAGAAAAAGTAAAGTTGACAAGATGATGTAACGAGGGAAAATCCGAAACCCTTCGAGTTTCCTCTAGGGATCCTGGCAAAAAACCTCGGGAGCCGGCCTGAAGAGCATGCTTCCTAGCAATTTGATTAATAATAAACTAAAAGATTACAAGTGTTTGGAGGTATGCGATAGAACTATGTGTTACAGATATTGCTTTCTAATGAGAGCTAGGTGCGTTATGTGTGTGTTTCTATATCGATCAAGACCTCAATTATATAACATAAATAACGCTAACTAATTAACTATCCGAGATTCCCGGGATCTTATTCTCAACTATCTTGACCATTAAGCCTCATTCCATCAATGTGGTCCACGTCTTCCAACGGTTATAGCGAGTCTTTAGGAGTTAGTTGATCGCCCAAAGTCCCTGCAATTAATTAAACACGAGGCAAAATAAGGGATTAGTAATCAATAAATAATTAGGATACCTGAACTAGCAGGATTCCCAAGCAGTACGAGGATTCCTGGACCACACAAGCTTCCTAGCAAGCATCCCGAAAATCTATCCCCAACAATTACCCCTGAATTTTGACAGGTGTAGATAGGGTTTACAGGTGTTGAAATTAGAAAACCTTCTTTTTCACGGCGTGAAAACGGTAAAAACAGTTAGGATTAGACGCTTTTCACGGCCTCCCACAGGATTTGATGGCTTATCATTACTTTTTCTTTAAAAATAAATTTACCAAGCCTTTCTTCTTCACCCCACTTCTCCAAAAGCTTTCGAGCTTCTTCGCCATTCTTAGATCAGTTTATTTAATCCCTTTTTCTTTTTCGATTTCGAATATTTGACAATGAGGAAGAAATCCACCCGGTCGACCTCTTCCTCTACCATACCCGACATCGAAGACTTTGTCGATCAAGGAATTCTTGTCAATTGTGAGGAGGAACCTGCGCCTTCACCGATCAAGACATCCGATCACTTAGAGATTTTAGTCAATTGTGAGGAGGAAACCTCTGCAATTATTCGCAAGTATGATTCTCGTCTCAAAGCCGATTTTGTTTCCAAAATCTGGGTCTATTTTCTCTTCTACCTATTTTCTCTTGGTATGATGTACCCTTTTCCCAACATTATGAACGAATTCTTCGGAATCACTAGCCTCTCCTACTCCCAGACCATGCCTATGGTTTGGCGAATCATGTTCTCTATCGACAACCTTGATCACTCCAGGGATCTGGACAGGGTAATCCCCGAAGTCTGCTCCGCCTACCAGCTGCGAACCCATGGAAGCAGCCGATTCGTCATTCAAGCCTGTTCTTCCAATTCCCTATGATACCTCGAGCATCCCACAATGACCATGATTGGAAGAATAAATTCTTCTTCGTGAAGCACGACTCGATTCCTGGGGGTGACAAGTTGCCAATGAAATGGACTAGAAAGGGTAGGACACTGTCTTTTATTTTTATCGAGAATCCTGAATTTTGCTGATTTTGAGTATCTATTCCTCTGTTTTTGCAGCTCCCGAAAGTCTTGTTGTTGTGGGTAATAGTTTAGTTGAGAAGCTCACTCAGTTCATGCAGATTCCGGCCACCGAAAGGGCATTTACCATCGAAGCAGCCATCAGTGAGCAAAGTTACTCCGTCGACCATACAGAAGCTGAAATGTCTGGTAAGTACACGAATTCCCAAGTTTTTTGGTTGTTGTGAATTTCTTGTCGCTGACACTTTTCATTCATATTTTTAGTCCCCAAGTCTTGTTGCGCCTACTCTCTCGAGGATCTGACTTCCTTTTTGGAAGTAAAGGAGGAGAAGGTTGTGCCCCTTGCCACGTTCAAGCCACCTGTCAACCGGGGAAAGGCTTCCTCGAGTAAAAAAAGGAAGACTACCGACGCCATCGTCTATCTGGAGAGCTTCGAAGAGCTGAGCGCTGCTGAGACCGGCAACAGGCTTCTGAGCATGCAGACCACAATGAAGCTCGTCAGTCTGAACTTAGGATTCCCATATTAATAATCGCTGGCTTCCCACATTCTTAATTTCTTTAAAGATTCTTGAACAGCTGAGCACCACCTTTATGGAGACTGAAGCCAAACTGATGAGGGTTCAGGTAGAACTTGACGAGGCTAGGGAGTCCATTCGCGTCCCAGACGAGATTGCTGAGGGTAAGACCCAATACTACGAGCGGAAGCTCACGGAGCAGCGACTTAGGTTCGAGGCTTCAACGCTGAAATAATTCGCCATTGGCAAGCAGTCTGCCGCCCAGTGCGTCCTCCAATGCATGTTGAAGATGGCAAAGGAAGCTGAGAATGAGGGGTTTCTGAGCAAGATATGGACGGTGGAATCTTGGAAGCTCTCCTTGGAAAGGCTAGAGAAATAAGTAGCTCAAGGGGAAGGCTCCTGAACTCGAGGCTGATAGCAAGGGGAAGGCTCCTGAACTCGAGGCTGCTAGTGGCGATGAGGTGGTGAAAGAAGCTAGGAAGCTGGTGGGCAAGGAAGGTGAGGATGTTGGTGATTATGTAACACCCCAGTTTTCTATAACAGGCTAAGAAGGGGGTATGGATAATGATTATGAATAGATGTGAATGGAGGTGAAGGGCCGGGAAGTCAAAACGTATCAAGAAATTAGAAAATGGGAGATTTTCTAAGTTTCTGAGGGGATACGGTCGTATCCAGTTAAGTGGATACGCCCATATCGAGTGGACTGGATCCAGGCCGACATCTCCGGGAGGCGCAATACGGCCGTATTTGCTTTTAGGCGATACGCCCGTATTGGTCCAGAAGTATAAAATTTCATAATTGACCATTTTTTCATAACTCGGGTATTTCTTGAAGTCTCCGACCTTGGGAGCTTCTATGGTGGTCTTGAGAGCTTGTAGAGTGGTTTGGGAGGCCAGGTTATGTCAAGATTATCAAGGGTAAGTGGATTAATGTTTATATTCATCATTTTGAAAGTTAGAGGGTTTTGATCATGAATTATGTGATTTTGGTCAGTTTGAGAATAATGGTGAATGATTAGAGGTTACTAGAGGGATTAGTCATCAGAGGAAGACAGATTTAAGGTTAGTTGCAACTTGCATGCATACTTTTAAAATTTGGAAAGTTAGGGTTTGCATTTATAGATTAAGGGTGATTTTGATTGTTTCCAGTTGTTTGTTGAAAGGGTAACATGTCCCTTTAGGTTGGGAATGATTCTGGTAGCGAAAAATTGATAAACAACCACTTGAAATGGCCAAAATTTGAAGATTTGAATTCTGATGGGATGAATACGACCGTATGAGGCTTGTGTGATACAACCGTATTCATGGGGAAAAGATGAATATACCCGTATTGGTTTATTTTGATATGGCCGTATTCATAGGGGTAACCGTATCAGGAAGAGTATTGGGGGCCGTATTGCATGTGGGCAAAACAAGTAGTTGAGCATTTGAAGACCCGCGATACGGCCGTATTGGGTAAAGGTGATACGGTCATATACAGGGTGACCAGATTGTGAAAATTTCTTTAGATGGGGAAATTGAGCTCGTACGGCCAGGTTCGAATTAGAGTGTTAATTTGTAATCATTGTGGTGCCCATCATGGAGTCTTAGCAAAGACATTGGGATATCCGGGTGCACGGTTGATTAGAAAGGGATTAACCGGGCAGTTGCGCAGCTAGTTAAGGTGAGTTCTGAGAACCCAGTTTTTGAAATGTTTTCAATGTTTCGGGCTAATATGCATATGTGTTAGTTTTAAATACCTAAACTGTTTATAGAATTGTGAATACCTGTTTTGAAAGTGTTTGTGGGAGGTTAATGGTAACTGGTATTGCAAGAGGAAAATTCTAAGGTAACTGTTTGGGTTATCACACTTTGGTATGGGGCTCAGGGTAAGGAAGTCTAAGCTGGTTTATGTAATAGTTAGTGGTTGCATGTAAATTACATTGGTTCATGTCATGGTAAAAACAGTGGAGTCGTCCTGCACTGGATTGAGGACAACCCATCTCTAGTTGTATCAAGGGGGTGATGGATACGCCGCTGGTACATCCTATATATGAACCTCTGAGGTACAATAGGAGATGACGTTGAAGTTTATCCCATGTAGGTAGAAGTCACAGGCCACAGTGGGATGGAACCCATAGTGTTTATATGCAAGGACCATGTATTGGGTAAACCGGTGAGGGACTTGGGGGAATGAGAAGGGTTTCGACTTCGATCTTAACTCTCGGACAATGAACCTAGGGGGAAAGGTTCCCTGTGTCAGGTAGGGTCAAGAGGGGGGAACATCTTGACTGTGAGCCATCTAAGCCTAGGGAGGCGTGATGGAAATGTGATAATGGTCCAAGGGCAAGGCTAAGCTAATCTACTACCCTGTTCTTGGAAAGAGGCAAAAAACCTCACTTGGGGGTGGGCCCTCTCTTAGGGAGTGGGGAGGGACACTTTACTAGGGGGTAAAGTGGAACGGTCAGATTGTGTAGTTAGGACTGGGTGTCATTGCGAACACCCATAATTTGTGACGACAGACTCTATTTAAAGGCGATGACGATTGCCTTCAGTGGTACGCAAGCCAGAGTAGGATTATGCTTTAGTAGTAACTTGCAAGGACTAAGGGGTACAATGGGGGATTGTGCCTGGGATTAAGGTTAGGGGGTTAAGGGGTATAATGGGAGATTATACCTGGGTAAATAACTATTTAATATGACAAGGGGTGTGATGGGGGATCACACCTGGGGTAATGTTTTATGTCTAACAGTTGTATGTGTGTTTATAAAATGAATGGTAGCATATTTTATTATGTATAAAGCTGTTGTTTTATATTTACATGAATTGTTTTGGCTAAAAATTGCAAGATTGAATTTTGTAACCAAATTAGTTTGTGAGGTTAGGTTCCTTGAATGCTAAGTTTATGAAATCAACTTTACCGGTTAAAATCCAAGGTGTGGATAAAAGAAATGGAAACACAAATGACAACTTCCGTGAATGCAACTAAGAACACCGGGATTTTTTAGGGGAAAAAGCCCTTAACCCTTGGATGTCTCCAAGAGCCGTCGGCATAAAAAGCCCCTTGACAACGATAACACACGTTGCCCATTTATTCCACTGAAAATTAGTTCAAGTACACTTGATTGCGGTGATTGCTAAGTGAGTGAGTGAGAGTACAAGTTATCGTAAGTGAAAAAATCAAGCCCTACACCGCGTATAAATACATATCAATCCTAACTATAATTCCGATATTCTTGGGATCTTCCTTCCAACGATCTCTGACCGTTACTTGACCGATTTTGGTGGCGGGTCTTCATTTTGACACATGCTCTGACTTTGACGGAGTCTATATGACCATTATCCATTCTGTCGTACCTGGCGTGATCACATAGAGTCAATGAAAAGGTTAGTAACGTCATCCTAGCATGATGGGTATCTGTGCATGCTCGGATCAGGTAGATTAAATAAATAGATAAATATTCAATGTATTACATCCTGGGATACTAATTAAATAACGAGATAATATGAATATGAATGGAAATTCAGGGTACCGATTAACCGAACGCGCAGTCCCAGGATATTCGACATCCAGGGGTCTCCTCCTGTCAAATAACATTAGTAAAATTCGGTTCGGAATCCAGGGTATAACAATTTCCCCCAAATTCGCAGTTTATTGATAAGATTGTACAGCTGTGAATTTTCAAATTCGCGATGACTCATTGAAGCTATATCAATCATGTCCGTAGATTTTGCTTTTTCAATTTCAATCTCGTCCATTAGCGTATCATCACCTCTGTAACTTCTCGGCTCATAAATAGCCTCACCTCTCGAGCCTTTTACCTCACCTGAGTCAAGAATTTAGGAGCTTCTGTCGTCTTTTCTACCCATTCCGACCAGGTAACTTCTCCTCTCCGATCTCTTTTTCTTTTGTCGAATCATGACTAAACGTCACATTCGTCACGAACCGACCATCTCTCTCGCCGGGGTGGAAGATTTCCTTGACCAAAAGTTTCTTCTTCATCCCGAGCAAGAAAAATGCAATTTCACAAAAAATGAGATTGCATTGGTGAGGGATTCTGGTCTTTTTCCCCCATATGCTGTTATCAGGGCCTTCGATCCTAGATTGAGGGCCGATTTCGTTTCTCCAACCTGAGTTTGCTTTCCGTTCATTCCGTTCAGTATGGATTTGTCCTATCCTTTTTCCGGCCTCGTTGCTGAATTTTTTTCAGGCCACTGGCTTCTCATACGTCCAAGCTCTTCCCGTGGTGTGGTGCATCCTGGGGACCTTGGATCGCCTGAACCATTCATACGATCATTTGATTGGCGTTTCAGAATTAGCCTTGGCCTATGATCTAAAATCCCATGGGTCTAGCCGTTTCTTGTTTAAGTCCCTTTCGAAGGACATGCAACTCATCCCCAACGCTACCCAACATGGTGAATGGAAGGGTAAATTCCTCTTCGTTAAACGTTCCAGTATACCAGTTGGTTACCAGCTTCCAGGAGCTTGGGTTGTAGAGGTAGGCATACCTGCGTTAGATATTAGGGTTTTTATTTGAAATTATACAATCTGACCTTGAATGTTGCCTTTTGCAGTGAAGAGTTTGAAGGAAATCGGTCCTGAAGAGGAGGAAACAGAGAGAAACTTGTAAGAATTTATGGGTATCCCCGAGTTTGAGTGTGCATTCAGAGCCGTCGAGCATCCAGTCCTTTCCCAGCCTACCGTCAGCATGTCGAGTTATAAGTAACCTGCATGTTGTTAATTTCTTTCATACCTGACTGCTGGCATCCTGGGTTTTGTCTTCTTTCGCAGCTGCCCCTGCCTATGATGTTGATGACCTCGAAGCTGCCCTCTCTTCAGGGTTAGGAGATGACCAGAAGCTGATGATTTTGAGCTCCATCAAAGCTGAGCCTACCCCAGTATCCCGGGCTACCACATCCAGGGCCTATGGTATGGAGAGAAAGACCCAAGGTTCCAGCACCGCTGCTGCCCAACATCCTCTAGCTGAGCTGTCTCCCCACGAGCTTGTGCAGCATGCTGAGTTCGTCGCCCATCAGGTAACCCTTGGTTGTTTCTGTATTACATGCATTCCATGGTTAAATATAAAGTAAATTTTTACCTGTGTTTACCTTTTTGTAGGCCAATTCTCATCTCCTGGAGCTACTCGAAGCCACCGAGAGGCGCGCTGCTGAGGCTAAGACCCTTAAATCCAGGGTCGCTCAAGCAAACAAGGAAGCATCCAAGGCCAAAGCCCTGCATAACAAGGCCCAGAAGCTATTGCTCGAGAATGATAAGAAAGTGGTCGAGGCCCGGCTCCAGCATGAGACAGCTCTCAAGGAAAATGTGGAGACGTCCAAGAGATTTGCCATGATCTCGGTGCTGCATACTAAGCTGAGGATGGCCAAGGAGGCAAAGGATGCGGGTTACATCAACGCCACCTGGAATGTGCAACTGTGGCTAAAACAGCTGCGGGCTGTGGGGGGCTCTGTTCCCCAAGGTTACGATGGTGTTGAGGCCCAGGGTGCCAAGGTGACCCATCCTGTTGGAGCATCCAGATCTAGGATTGGAGCAGAGCAGCCGATGGCCGAGGATGCTGGGATAGAGAAGGATGCAGGGGAGGAAGCAGCTAAGGAAGGAGGTGAAAGCACTGAGGATGCAGCAACCATGGATACCGTTCAATAATCCACGGTCTTTTACTTTCTTCCTTGTTTAATGTGAAGCTTTTTTTTAAACAATTTCTTTTGTAATGGTTTGCCGGAGGTTTGATTCCCGGTGTTACAATGCTCCACCCACGAGTTAAACACCTGTGGTTCTAACTCTAAACCAGCCTGAGGTGGTTGGACACTTTGCTCCGACCAAGGGGTGGTTTTTTATATATATAACCGCTTTTGAACTATATGCTTGTGTGATGTCTTTATCCTTTCTGCACAAATAAATATGTAAATCTGATAAATATGTTAAGAAAACAAGTCGTACCTTCTACATCCTGGGATGTACCCAGAATGTTGAACTCCTTCTCATGAAAATATCCCATCATTAGTGCAATTATGCTTTGGCATGTCTAGGATTTGGCATTGCCATGTCATCCTAGGCCATAATGACTTAGATATATCCTGCACATGTTAGGAATAAATTTTAATAACTGGGTTCAAACCCAAAAATCCTGGGGTCAAGCCCAAACATACTGGGGTTAAGCTAAAAAATCCTAGGGTTAAACCTCCGGTGCCGATCCGGCGAACTGGGGTCATGCCAGGTGTCGTACTGGCGAATTCTAGGGTCCACCTCGAGCCGAACCGGCGAACTAGGGTATTGCCTCGTGTGTCTTATGTTGGTGTGAAAACACCAAAAACCTTAAGGATCCCCTATTTGTCCATAAATCATGAGGTTTTCCCCCATGCTATTAACACAGGTCGATCCCATAATCCTGGGTCCAATATGTGGGTTAAAGTGCGCTACAGGCGGGGGTCGTGCACTACAGGCGATTACCCAAACGTAGGAGAGGTGATATCCTTTCAAACCTTAGAAGGTGTAATAGATACCTTGAACGGAGGAGAAATGGCCAATTTCTAACTTAGGAGAAATATATCCCTGGCTTCATGTATCCAGTGTCACGTATCTTTTTCAAGTGTTTCAAACACAATAGTTAGTAGATTTTATAAAGAATAAGAACAAAAAATTGAACATATGTATACAATAACAAAGAAAGTAAGAGAAATACCTTGAACGATTTCTTAATTAGGAAACATACCTGGGACACATCATCTTGGGGTACTAGACTTACATAAGATAGGCTTTCAAATGAATCGCATTCCATGGTCGTGGTAATAATTCACCTTCCATGTTGGCAAGCCAATATGCCCCTTTACCTGCCTCTGAGTCAATTAAGTATGGACCTTCCCATTTAAGGGCTAACTTACCATCCCCTGGATTCGTCATGTTCTGAAATCCTTTCCTTAGAACCAAGTTTTCTACCCTAAGTCTTCAGATCCTTACATGTTTGTTGTAGGTTTTAGAGATCCTTTGTTGATATGCGGCCATTCTCCAAGCAGCTTGTTCTCGTAGCTCATCCACGGTATCAAGGTCATCAGCCAGGGATTTGTTATTTGCATCCTGGGTTTGACTGATAACCCTGAATGTTGGAACCACCATTTCTATTGGAATAACTGCCTCAGTACCAAATACCAAGGAAAACGGAGTCTGGCCCGTGGCATTCTTGGATGTAGTCCTATCAGCCCACAATGCTAATGGTAATTCTTCCGCCCATTTCTCTTTTTTCTCCTTGAGCCTTTTCTTCAAATTGTTGATGATGATCTTGTTGCTAATGGTAGTCCTATCAGCCCACAATGCACTGGTGTAGAAGTTATCATCATTATCCCCCAACTCTCACAGAATCCAGTAGTTCTTTTGCCAATGAATTGAGATCCATTGTCACACACTATTTCAGAGGGTATGCCAAATCTTGTTATGATATTCCTCTTGATGAATGAGATGACTTCTTTTTCTCTAACTTGGACATATGCCTCAGCCTCTATCCATTTTGAAAAGTAATCAGTCATTGCTAACATTGAGACTTTTCCTCTCGAGGCCCGGGGTAACTTCCCCACCATGTCCATTCCCTACTTCATAAAGGGCTAGGATGCAGGGATAGGATGCAAGGGTTCAGCCGGTTGATGAGGAATATTAGCGTGTCTCTGGAAAGCATCACATTTAAGGTCAAAATCCTGGGCATCCTTTCTCAAGGATGGCCAGAAGTAACCTGTTCTCAGGATTTTAGACATTAGAGACCTGCCCCCTGTATGGTTTCCACAGTCGCCTTCATGGATGTCTTTGAGTACTTCCTGAGCTTTGTCATCTTCCAAGCATCTTAGGTATATACCTACAATAGATTGTTTTATAAAATTTCCCTTTTATAAGAACGTACATGGCCATTATGGTTCTGAATGCCCTAGTATCCTTTTCTTCTTTTGGGATAGAACCATTCTGTAGATAGTCTATGATAGGTCGAGTCCAGGATGACGAACTATCCTGGGAATCGGGACATTGTCCATACTGGGAATCAGATGCCAAGACCCTGCCCCCAGGATCAATGTCTTCTGGGTTCTCTTGTAGGTTGATTGCTGGGCTTAATATGTGGATTATGGGGATGTGTGTATCCTCCATTTCCCTGAATGCTGACCCCAGGTTTGCTAGTGCATCTGCTTCAGCATTTTCATCCATGGTACTTGCTGAATGTTGAAAGTTTGAAAATCGTGGGATATAGCCTTCATAATTTCTAGGTACTTGGCCAGCTTCTCCCCTTTCACTACATAAGTTCCATTAAAATGATTAGTTAAAAGTAAGGAGTCGACGTATACCTGAATGTTCTGGATCCCAAGATGCAAGGCTAATTGTAGGCCAGCAATCAGGGCTTCATACTCTGCTTCATTGTTAGTTGCCTGGAATCCACACCTAACAGGTTGGGGTATCATGTCCCCCTGTGGCGATTTCAGTATGATTCTAAGGCCTGTCCCCCTGACATTGGATGCCCCATCTGTAAATAGGGTCCAACATCCTGAGAATTCTACTTCTTGCAGGCTCTGGAATTCTTGATCTGCTTCATTTTGGATATCACTGCTGAAATCAGCCACAAAGTCCGCTAGAGCTTGTGATTTTATAGCTGTTATTGCTTCGTAGACCAGGTTGTAAGCACTCAGCTTCAGGGACCATTTTGCCATCCTACCTGACATCTCAGGTTTTCTCAAGACAGACTTTATAGGGTAGATTGTTTTCACATGTATAGTATGAGTCTCAAAATAATGTCTAAGTTTAGTAGAAGCCATACTTAGGGCTAGTATAAGTTTCTCTAAATGCGAACACCTGGATTCAGCATTAAGAAGACTCTTACTTACATAGTACACCGGGTGTTGTTGACCTTCTGCATCCTTGGTCAGGACTGCACTTACTGTATTTATCGAAACTGCGAGGTACAATAACAATGGTTTCCCTAGATTTGGCTTCATGGGGAGAGGTTCTGAGGATAATATGACTTCAAATCCTGGAGAGTTCGCTCATGTTGGGATGTCCACTCGAACTTTTTGCTCTTCCTCAGGATGTCTAAGAAATCTCGGCATCTCTCCGAGAATTTCGAGATAAATATGTTCAAGGCTGCAACCCGGCCTGTCAGCCTTTGTACATCCTTGGTTGATTCTGGTGACTTCAGATTCACAATGGCACGAATTTGTTTAGGGCTAGCCTCGATTCCTTTCTTGGTCACCATATAACCCAGGAATTTGCCAGCACCCACTCCAAAATGACACTTCTCTGGATTCAGCTTCATATTGTATTTGTCCAGGATGTCGAAAGATTCTTTAACATCCTAGACGTGGGTGCTGACATTCAAGGATTTTACCACCATGTCATCTATATACACCTCCAAAGTTTCTTCTAGCTTTTCTTTGAACATCATATTCACCAGTCTTTGGTAGGTTGCCCCTGCATTTTTCAATCCAAAATGCATAACAACATAACAATAAATACATGTGGGCGTAATGAACGTTGTATCCTCCTAATCACTTGGCTCCATTTGAATCTGTTGGAATCCTGAGGTGGCATCCATGAATGTTAACATTTCATGACCTGCCGTTGCATCCACCATAGAGTCTATGTGTGGTAAGGGAAAGGGATTTTTAGGACATGCACGGTTCAGGTCTGTGTAATCTACACAGACCCTCCATTTGCCATTTTTCTTCTCTACTACCACCACATTCGCCAACCATCTAAGGAACTTGACTTCCCTGATCATCCTGTTTTTCAGCAGACGACCACCTCCTCTTGGATTATTACATACTTCTCAGGAGCATACTTTCTTCTCTTTTGATGCACTGGCCTGTAAGAGGGATCAATACCAAGTTTATGTGTTATAACATCTTTGGATATACCTGTCATGTCTTCAGTATTCCATGCAAATGTTGACATTCTAGATCTGAGGAATTCCATCAGCTCTTTTTCAGTAGGACCAGGGATGTTAGTGCCAATTGACACTTTCTTCCCAGGATGCAAGGGATCTAGGACTACTTATTTGACATCCTGTTCCTTTGCCTTTAGGACGTCCCTGGCCTTCTTCTTTAATTTCTATCCTTGACGGGCCTTTGCTGAAATCTTCATAGATGATGTATAGCAGTCCTTTGCTTCTTGCTGATCGCTGTTGATGGTAACTACTCCCCAGGGTGTTGGCAATTTGACACACTGATGATGGTTGAGGGGACATATATCCTTCATGTCATGGATCCAGGGTCTGCCTAGGATAATGTTGTATCCAGACGGGGCATCCATGGAACAAAAGGGTTGCATCGAGTTTACTCCTTCAATGTATACCTAGAGCTTTACCTCTCCCAGAGTGTTCTTAGTTTCGCCGCTGAAACCCACAAGGACCGTGGATTAGGCTATGATCTCATCCTGTGGTATTCCTATCTTGGTCAAAGCTTCAAGTTGAATGATGTTGACAGAACTGCCCCCATCAATCAGGATTCTCTTCACAAAATGGTTGGCTATATAGAGCGTGATCACCAGCCCATCATGATGTGGGTCCATGACATTACACCTGTCATCTTCACCAAAGGTAACTTCTTTCACATCTGTTTGTATTGATGTCTTGACTGGTTTTCTGGGTACGTCTGACTTGGCCTCTCTTGCGCGTCTTTTAGCTGCAGAATAAGAGGTACCACATATATCAGATCCACCAAAAATAAAATAAATTACCTTTGCATCCGGGGATGGGGATGTTGCTCGCTCAGGATTTCCGTGTGATCTGTCTGCATCCTGGGTCTGATCAGTGCCCCTGGATTTTGCAGGCGGGTCAACACCCTTGGATTTGTCCTTTTTTCTTCCCAAGAGCTCCTTCATGAAGCCTTTGCTCAACAAATAACTGATCTCCTTGTGCATAGCTATGCAATCCTCGTCCGTATGGTTAAAATCCTCATGGTACGCACACCACTTAGATTTATCCTTCCTAGATGTTTGTTTATCCGTCTTCCAGCCTTGTCCCCCAAATCCTACATAGCATTAATCACACCTGCAACATCAGTAGCAAAATAAAACTCATTAAAAGTGGGATACTCTTCATCAGCCTCGTCTTCACCCTGATCGACCCTGTTAACCCTAGGATTATCGGGTTTGGAATAGGGTTTAAGCCTCTGGGACCTAGAATGCACCGGTTCTGATTTCCTGTTGGAGGAGTCGCCGTATCCTGGGACTGCATCCACTTTTTCTTGCACTTTCTTGTCTTCTTCAATTCTGGTGAATCTTAGGGCCCTATGCCTTACTTCATCAAGCCTGTGAAAAGGGTTCATCACAAGATCTTGGTAGAAGGGTGAATCCTTCTTAAGGCCTATTTTGAATGGTTAGACTGCAGTAGCCATATCCATGTTAGGGATATCTCAGACTTACCTGCCAAACCTGTTCACATAATCCCTGAGTGAGTCGTTAGAATTTTGGGTAACCCTATAAAGATTGCTCATTAGTTTTTCAAAACTACGACTACAAGAGAACTGGTTATTGAATAAATTAACTAAATGAGAAAAAGATGTGATAGAAAAGGGTGGAACACTCAGGAGCCACTTCAAAGCTGAGCCCGTGAGTGTTGACCCAAAACCTTTGCATAGGGGGCATGTAGATTACATCCATCCTTTCCATGTACTGGGCCACGTGTTCCTCCGGATCATTTGTGCCATCATACAACTTCATGTTGGGGGTTTGGAACCTTTTGGGTACTTCCACGTCACATATTGGGGGAGCAAACCTTGAAAGTCGATGACTCGCCGGTGCTACTTCAGGAATTGGTTGGACCACTCCAGGGACACTCGAGATCATTTCTTTTAGTTTCCTAAGCTCCCTGGCCACTGCTGGGCTAAGACCTGCATCCTGCACAGATTCATTAGTATAAGCATTAAGGTTAGGGATTCCTAGGATGTTACCGGCATCTCGGGCAGCGGTGCCCCCAGGTTTCGCCCCAGATTCCCTGAATGTAGACACTCTGGGTCTGTCAGCCAGGGTAGCGTAAGCAGCAGCGACTGCAGGTCTTGGATCTAAGACTTGGAGGTCCTCTTCTAGGCTAGATCCATTCCTAGGACTGTCAAATTGTAACTTCCTTGCCTGAACAGGAGACATAGGTGTATGATCCACCCTACCCATCTCTGATCTCAGCCTAGCTATTTCTCCAAGCACATCCTGGTTCACCTTCTGCTGTTGCTCCATGTACTGCTGCATCTTTACAAACATGGTGAGGAATTCATCATTAGAGACCATTACAGGGATTTCTCAGCACGTCCTGATCCCATGGTAGCCTGGTTGGCAGGTCGACCGGTATTGTGGTTCATGGTGGTCGTTACAGAAGTACTGAGCCGTGGTGGTGGATGAGGAAGAGTTGTGTTAACTGCAGAAGAAGTGCTTGCAGGGGTAGACGCATTTGAGGAACTAGGTTGTGTTGCCATTTTTTGGTAAATTTTTGTAAAAATCAAGTTAAAAATGAATCTAACAAAAGTTTGGAAAAATATTGACACCAATTGCCCCACGGTGGGCGCCAAATTGTTTTGGCTAAAAATTGCAAGAGTGAATTTAGTAACTAAATTAGTTTGTGAGGTTAGGTTCCTTGAATGCTAAGTTTATGAAATCACCTCTACCGGTTAAAATCCAAGGTGTGGATAAAAGAAATGGAAACACAAATGACAACTTCCCTGAATGAAACTAAGAACACCGAGATTTTTTAGGGGAAAAAGCCCTTAACCCTTGGATGTCTCCAAGAGCCGCCGACATAAAAAACCCCTTGGCAACGATAACACACGCTGCTCGTTTATTACACTGAAAATTAGTTAGAGTACACTTGATTATGGTTATTGCTAAGTGAGTGAGTGAGGGTACAAGTGATCATAAGTGAAAAAATCAAGCCCTACACCGCGTATAAATACATATCAATCCTAACTATAATTCCGATATTCTTGGGATCTTCCTTCAAACGATCTCTAACCGTTACATGTCCGAGTTTGGTGGTGGGTCTTCATTTCCACACGTGCTCTGACTTTGACTGAGTCTATATGACCGTTATCCATTCTCTCGTACCTGGCTTGATCACATAGAGTCAATGACAAGGTTAGTAACGTCACCCTAGCATGCTGGGTATCCGTGCATGCTCGAATCAAGTAGATTAAATAAATAGATAATTATTGAATGCATTACATTCTGGGATACTAATTAAATAACAGGATAATATGAATATGAATGGAAATCCAGGGTACCGATTAACCGAACGCGCAGTCCCTAGATATTCGACATCTAGGGGTCTCCACCTGTCAAATAACATTAGTAAAATTCGGTTCGGAAGCCAGGGTATAACATGATTGTTTTGCTTAGGGGTCAGGAGACCAAGATTTTAATGGAGGGTTTAACGGAAAGGTAGTGTTTTTAAAACTTAGAACTCACCAGCGTAAGCTGAGTTTTCAAACTATGCATGTCAGGGGAAGCAGGGGCTTCAAATAGCAAGGGAAAGGCTCATGCGTGAGTAGGGTTTGAGGCAAAAATGTAGGGGATGGCTATCGGTAGGCTGGCATAGATAGCTAGTTTAGTTTGATGGAAGCTTCTTTAGTAATCATAATTATGTTTATATTTCACTTGAATGATAGACTTGGCATTTTGCTAGTA
The DNA here is from genome assembly GCA_039602395.1 of Deinandra increscens subsp. villosa. Taxonomy (NCBI): domain Eukaryota; kingdom Viridiplantae; phylum Streptophyta; class Magnoliopsida; order Asterales; family Asteraceae; genus Deinandra; species Deinandra increscens. Next base: position 28,274,613 of record JBCNJP010000024.1, read on the forward strand.
TGTTTATATTAGTTTCCGCTGCTTTGTTATCTCTATTTATGCCACGTGTTCATGAGTAAATCCGATGAGTGACCACTGCCTGGTGCCTAGTCTGGGAGGGTTGCCACAGATGAGAAGGTGGTGGCCTCCGAGAAGGAAACGGGTGATGAGGACATTGCAACGTTCTAAGCCCGGTTTTTATTTAAGTGGCGATGTTTAAGAACAATTTTCTTTTGTGGTTTCCTATTTCAAACAATGTTAGGATAACGAACAAGTAACAATGGTAGGGATCCGGGCGAGGGATCTTGTTGTTTTCAAGACGAAACCCGGATTCCTGGAACAATGACCTTGACCTTGAGCTGCCTAAGTGGATAGATCCTAAGGTTTTCAGGACGAAGCTTGAGGAGCTCACTTTTGTTAATAATATGCTATGACCTTTTGTTTATTAAATTTTTGTCTTGTCAATGTTTGTTGTTTATAAAAGTTTGCTAAGCATTGCGTTAAAATTGATCTTCTCGATAAACGATTTAGAAAATTTTAATGCTAGATCATATTGTAATTTATGCAAGGTCACTAACCACAATTAACGAATGTAACACGCGAAGATATAAAGTACTTGATCTATAAGTTTTACCTTAGGAAACTTTTAAATTGGTTTATCACCGTTTCCGGTGTCCCTGTTAGCATCCTAGTTAGGATTCTTGTGAGGATTCTCACTGATAGCTTGGCGGGTAGCTTAGGCATATTGACGGTGGGATTCCTGAACTTAAAATAAGTTAGGAAACATAATTAAACTGGGGATAACCCGGAGTACTTGATACTAAGCCAATTCTGGGGACAAGCCCCATAAACTTGGGTCTAAGCCAATTCTAGGGACAAGCCTAATAAACTTGAGTCTAAGCTAATTCTAGGGACAAGCCCAATAAACTTGAGTGACATGTAAATGCCAAAACCTTTGTTAACACGTAAGTGTTAGAAACCTTAAGATTCCACCCTGCAGCCTACGGTGACGAGATTGTTATCCACCACTTAGGATGGACTGGTCCAGCCACCTTGAGCATGCCGGTGAACAACGTGCGCTCCTGGTGAGGGTCGTGCGCTACTAGCGATTACCCAAATGTAGGAGAGGCGACAGCCTCTCAAACCTTAGAAGGTACGCAGGATACCTTGTACAAAGGAGAGGTGGCCAACCTCTAACTAGGGATATACCCAGGAAAACTTAGTCAGGATTCTTGATTTTCTATAAAACACTCAACACTTGGTGAAGGGTGGGTGTTAGCTTTGCTAACACCACTCCGATGCTTAAGTCGGTAACGTTTTATAAGAATAATAAGAATGAATTGAAATTAGAATAGTACAATTACCTGTTTTTGGTAAGACGGTGAGGATCCCTGGAATCCAGTAGGATTCTCACATGAAATAAGCTTTAAGGTGAATGGTGTTCCAAGATCTAGGAAATGGTTCTCCTTCCATGCTTATCAACATGTATGCCCCTTTTCCTTCAAAATCCATTAAGTATAGACCATCCCATTTGGGTGCCAACTTGCCATCAACGGGGTTGGAAGTATTCTGGAACGCTTACCTAAGTATCATATCTCCCACTTGAAATCTTCTGAGCCTCGTATTTTTGTTATATGATTTGGCCACCCTTTGTTGGTAAGATGCCATTCCGATTCTGCCAAGTCACTAAGTTCATCAACTGTTTCAAGATCCCGAAGCAGATTCTGACCATTGGTTTCAGGATCCTGATAATGGATTCTTGCGGTAGGGATAACCATCTTTGTAGGGATCACAGCTTCAGTTCCAAACACCAATGAAAATGGAGTTTGACCTGTTGCATTCTTGGGTGTTGTTCTTTCTGCCCAAAGAATAAATGGCAGCTCCTCAACCCACTTTCATTTTTTGGAACCTAACTTATTCTTGAGATTGTTGATGATGATCTTCTTGCTGGATTCCGCTTGTCCGCTGGCCTGACGATGAACAGGTGTTGAAGTGATCATTATGATCCCCCAACTTGCACAAAAACTTGTAGTCCTTTTGCCAATTAACTGGGAGCCATTATCATAGGTGATTTCTACTAGAATCCCAAATCTGGTAATAATGTTCCTTTTGATGAAGGATATCACCTCCTTCTCCCTTACTTGCTGTTTTGGCTAAAAATTACTTAAGTTGATTTAGCAAGATTTGAACCAAATTAGATTGTGAGGTTTGGTGCCTAAGATTAAGATACGAAAACGGTTTGTAAAAATCCTGGGACAACAACTAAATTCTAGGGACGACAACAAAAATCCTGGGTTAAAATGTAGGTATAATTGCGAAATCGATTATAAAATTTAATAACACAAATGAAACCTTGAATGCAAGTAGCAACGCCGAGAATTTTACTAGGGAAAAGCCCTTAGCCCTTAGATATCTCTAAGGCGCCGCCGGCATAAAAATCCCGGGTAGCGATAACACACGCTACCAATTTATTGATCACGTAAATGTATGAGTACAGTGAATAAGCAAAGAATCAAATACGAGAATACAATGAGTAAAGCTCGAGTGAGCTGAAAGAAATGACTAAGTGTCCTATTTATACTCCTAACTCTTCAACAACTTGTCCGATATTCCAGGGATCTTCTCTTCAACGTCTTTTTCAGTTAGTTGACCGAGTTTTCAGCTAACACTCTTTGACCACGTGCGAAATAAGTCTTCAGCTCATTCCATTCGACCGTTGATAGACTTCGTCAACCTGTCCTTTATCAGATATAGGCACAAAATTTGTTAGTAACAATGTCCTAGCATGCAGGGTCATCTTCACATGCTGGGTCATTTGTACTATAACAGTGACCCTGGATTATACTCATCCTGGGCCATAATAATGTACGACAAAAATAAAATAAATGTAAACTTCCCTGGATTACGATGACATCATGGGACATTACCTCAATTCTGGCGCATTCGGGGTTACTAGGCGTTACTTGTTAAATTCTGGGTCACACTATTCCTGGGTCAATCCTGCCCTAAGCCTATACCTGTACCCTAGATTACGAGCCGAAAATTCAGGGTATAACAATTGCCCCCAAATTTTCTCAAGTTGTAGATAAGTATTACAGCTGTGAAAATATCAAATCAAGGTCTAATCCTCCTTTGTTTTGATCGTGTCCGTTAAATAAGGATCCACTATGCCACGTCGAGGGGTAACATCCCATCACCTCTGCAACTTCTAACCTCTATAAATACTAGCTTTAACCTCTCCTCTCTCCACCATTAACTTTTTCGAGAGCATTAGGATCTCCGGCTTCTTTTCTCCGACCAGGTAATCTTCTCCTCCTAGCCTTTCCTTTTCTTTCTTTTCGATCATGACTCGCAAGAAAATCCGGTCGGAAACCCTGACTAAAAAGACAGGGATCGAGGATTTCTTCGATCAAAACTACCTTCAGAGCCGGTAATTAGAAACCTGCACCTTTACTGACGCCGAGATTGCTGCATTGTCGTTGTCGGGTCTTCTTCCTCCTACCGCTGAAATCAGACCCTTCGACAGAAGAATTAGGTCTGATTTTAGCTCTGAAACATGGGTTTGCTTTCCATTCACTCCTTTCTCCATGGGTCTGTCTTTTCCTTTCACCGGCCTTCTGGCTGAGTTCTTTGAGGCCACCGGCCATGCCTATGCCCAAACCCTTCCCATCGTATGGAGAATCTTGGGCACTCTTGACCGTCTCAACAGGGAGTTTGACTCTCTGGTTGGGTTATCTGAACTAGCCCTGGGTTATGAACTCAAGTCCCATGGTAGCAACCGGTTTTTGTTCAAGGCTCTGAACAAGGAGGTTCAAATGGTTCCTCCGGGCTTTATTTCATGAGGAGTGGAAGGGGAAGTTTTTCTTTGTCAAGAGATCAACCATCTCGGGAGGGATGGATCTTCCGATTAGGTGGAAAGTAGATGGTAGGTTTTCACCTGCATTAGGGATTAGGATTTTCTTATGATTACATATTATTCAAACACTGACCTTGGATTTTATTGTTTTGCAGTGCCTAGCTTGAGTTCAATCGGCCCAGCAAATCCAGGGGCATTTGAGAGATTTGAGACATTCCTGACCATCACCGAGGAGGACCGAGAGTTCAAGGCTGATCCTCACCAGGCTGCTTCTTTCACTTCCCACAGCATGTCTAGTTGTAAGTTTCCTGGAATCCTGCCTTTTGTTGCTTGAATTTTGTTGATTTTTCATGTTTTTGTCTTTCAGCTGCCGCTACTCCCATCAACCTTGAAGACGTCGACCTGGACGCTTTCCTGCTGGGCGGACCTGAACAGGACATCCAAGTCCTGGCCAGTGTGAAGGCCGAGCCCATGTCTGCCCCCAAGGCTTCTTCTTCGAGGGCCTCTGGCACAAAACGTAAGACCGGGGCTGCTGCTACTGCTCCTTCCCTGCTGCCCCTGGAGAACATGGATGCTGCCGAGCTGCTCACACATGCTGAAGCTTCTTCTCGCCAAGTAAGTAAATCCTGGGTACCCCTGAATTTTCTACATAGTTAAGCCATCCAGGGTCTAAAATATTTAATTAAATTACCTTGTCTCGCAGATTGCTAGGCGATTTCTCAAGCTGGTCCGAGCCGCCGATAAGCGTACCCACGATGCTGAGTCTTCGGCCAAGAGGGAGCTCGCTGCCCTGAACAAGGAGCTGAACATGACTAGGGCGATGGCCAACAAGAACCTGGGGCTGGTGCAGGATCTGGAGAAAAAGGCCGCGGATGCACGGGCTGATCATGAGGTTACTCTGGCTGCAAAGGGTGATGAGGGCAGGCTGATAGCCCGCATCTCGCTCCTCCAGTGCAGGTTGAAGATGGCGAAGGAGGCCAGGGACCTAGGGTTTCAGAACCCCAAATGGGATGTGACCAGATGGGCAACCAAACTGCGTGAGCTAGGCGCAACCATCCCTGCTGGGTGTGACCCTGAAGCTAACCCTGGAACCAGCAAGCGCACCCCATCCAAGGGCTCTGCCGACCACGCCATGGACATCGACCAGCCCAAGGAGGGGGATGTGCCAGCCCAGGGGCCCAAGGCAGCAGAGGAGGTGCCGGTGGAAGAAGCTAAGGAGACGACTCAGGATGAAGTCTGAAGGTTCGGGGGTCGTCTTCTCATTTGTGTGGTTCTTTTAAAAATAATTTTAATTTTCTGTTTTTGATGTGATGCCGGTTGATGTTTCCCGGTTTTTTTTGTTTAAGACAATATGCCCCACCCCTGGATTATGAATCCAGGGTTTTTGACATGTCCCCATCCTGGGGTGGCCGGAGCTTTTCCGGACCCAGGATGGGCCTTTTAATATAACTGTCTTTAGTTACATGCTTGTGTTTGAAATGTTTGAAATATATTTGCTGATGTAAGAAATCATTCTAGGGTTTACCTTAGTATTCCTGGGTTGCCCCCAGGATTTTAGGAATCCTCGCAGCTTTAGTAGTCTTGTAAATGTCTCCCGTCATATGAACATAGCAATTAGAATTAACTAGCCAAGTAGTTAATTTACTTGGGTTTTAACCGTTATGACCCTGGATTAGGTCAATAATCCTGGGCTATTAGTTAACCTTTAAGATATTCCTGGGGTCATGCCCGGTGCCGTACTGGCGAACTAGGGATTTCCTCTTAGTCGTACTGACTGACTAGGCATGTCCTCGGAGACTTAAGTTGGTACGTCAGCACCAATCCATCTCGAAAACGCGTTAATCGTTTTAAACCTTAAGGGATCCAATTGGTACGTCAGCACCAATCCATCTCGAAAACGCGTTAATCGTTTTAAAACTTAAGGGATCCGCATATGCCCCTAAATTGGGAGGTTTCCACCAATGCTGTTAACACGGATGATCCCACAATCCCAGGGTCTCATACTTGGATCACGTGCGTCTCGGGCGAGGCAAAAATTGCCACGTGCGTCCTGGGCGAGGCGTGATAGCCTATATTCGGATGGAGGAAGCTTAGTCCTCAAACCTTAGGAGTGGGTTTAGGCCTTATCCAATACGGAAGTGAGATGGCCAGTCTCAAACTTAGGAGATATACGCTGATTGTTGCTGACTTGGAGTATTTGGAGTATGCTTCGGTCCATGTACCTTGAATTTCTGAACATCCTGCATCTTGGGTACTCTGAATCCTAGGATATCCTGGATTCTGAGCAACCCATTTGATGAAACATAGATCTTAGCGAGTTCAGGGTATTGAATAACAATTTCAAATAAAATGTAACATGTAACTGATGTTAATAAATAAATAATGAAGGTAAACATATAAAGAAATAAATGAAATAAATTAAGCGAGAGGGACTGACCTGGATTTCCAGCATGAATTTTAAAATCAAACACATACCTGGGTAGCTGGATCCTGGGACAGGAAGCCTTACATGAAATATGCCTTCAAGTGTATTGCATTCCAAGGTCATGGTAGTAGTTCTCCTTCCATATTAGCTAGCCAATATGCCCCCTTACCAGCCTCAGAATCAATCACGTAGGGACCTTCCCATTTGGGAGCCAACTTTCCATCTCCTGGATTTGTTGTGTTTTGAAATGCCTTTCTAAGGACTGGATCTCCCACTTTAAACCTTCTGATCCTCACATGCTTGTTGTAAGTCTTAGAAATTCTTTTTTGATACGCTACCATCCTCCAAGCCGCTTGGTCTCTCAGTTCATCCAGGGTATCTAAGTCTTCAACCAGGGACTGATCATTCGAATCCTGGGTCTGACCACTGACCTTGAATGTTGGGACCACCATTTCTGTTGGGATAACCGCTTCAGTACCAAAGACCAAGGAAAATGGGGTATGGCCTGTGGCGTTCTTGGATGTAGTCCTGTCTGCCCATAATGCCAAGGGTAGCTCTTCTGCCCATCTTCCCTTCTTCTCTTTCAATCTCTTCTTCAAGTTATTTATTATAATCTTGTTGCTTGATTCAGCCTGGCCATTAGCTTGAGGATGCACTGGTGTGGATGTTATCATCTTTATGCCCCAGGATTCACAAAATCCCGTGGTTCTGCTTTCGATAAATTGGGACCCGTTATCACAAACAATCTCTGACGGTACCCCAAATCTTGTTAAAATGTTTCTTTTAATCAAAGGATATAACTTCTTTCTCCCTGACTTGAACGTATGCCTCGGCTTCAATCCATTCTGAGAAGTAATCCGTCATAGCCAGCATGAATACCTTTCCTCTAGGGGCCTTGGGTAGGTTTCCAACAATATCCATTCCCCATTTCATGAAGGGCCAGGATGCTGGAATAGGGTACAATGGTTCTGCAGGCTGGTGAGGGACATTGGCGTGTCTTTGACAAGCGTCACATTTCTGGGAGAAATCCTGGGAGTCTTTCCTCATGGTGGGCCAATAATACCCTGTTCTAAGAATCTTGGACATTAAGGACCTGCCCCCTGTATGGTTTCCACAATCACCCTCGTGGATATCCTTGAGCACTTCTTGGGCCTCATCCTTCTCCAAGCACCTCAGATATGCACCTGCAAAAGATTTTCTATACAATATGTTCTTAATAATCACGCACCTGGCTACTCTTACTCTGAATGCACAGGCATCCTTCCTATTCCCTGGAATAGTACCATCCTGCAAATATTGAATAATTGGTCTGGTCCAGGATTCCTTCTGGGTCGAAGAATCCTGGGTACTGGATACCAGGATTTTATCTGCTGTAACAGAATTCTGGGTATCTGTATCTTGATCTATGGCTGGTGTTAGTATGTGAATTATAGGAATATGAGTGTCTTCAAGTGCCTTGAATGCTGAGCCTAGGTTTGCCAATGCGTCTGCCTCAGCATTCTCCTCCCTTGGTACTTGTTGAATATCAAAATTTTGAAAATCCTGGGACATTCTTTTTACCACCTCCAAGTATTTGATTAGTTTCTCTCCTTTAGCTGCGTAGGATCCGTTAAAATGGTTAGCTAAAAGAAGATAGTCAACATATACCAGGATGTGCTGAATTCCCAAGTGTAATGCTAGGTGTAACCCAGCAATTAGGGCCTCATATCCAGCTTCATTGTTAGTTGCTTTAAATCCACACCTAACAACCTGGGGTATCATGTCCCCCTGTGGCGATTTCAGTACGATTCCTAGGCCTGTCCCCCTGACATTTGATGCTCCATCAGTGAACAAGGTCCAGCACCCTGAAATTTCTTCCTGTTGAAGCTGCTGGAATTCATGGTCTGCCTCTTGTTGTATGTCAGTACTGAAATCAGCCACAAAATCAGCTAGAGCTGGATGCGCTGAGTCGTCATATGCACTCAGCTTCACCGACCACTTAGCCATTCGTCCTGACATTTCTGGTTTTCTCAAAATAGACTTTATAGGGTAATTAGTTCTAACATGAATTGTATGAGTTTCAAAGTAATGTCTAAGTTTAGTAGATGCCATACTTAGGACTAATATAAGTTTTTCAAGGTGTGAGTACCTGGATTCAGCATCAAGTAAACTTTTACTTACGTAATAAACAGGATGTTGCTGACCTTCTGCATCCTTGGTCAGGACTGCGCTTACCGTATTCCTGGAGACTGCTAAGTATAGGGACAAGGGCTCCCCTAGATTAGGCTTCATCAACAACGGCGTTGTGGATAAGTATACCTTCAAATCCTGGAACGCTTTCTCATGCTCTTCTTTCCACTCGAATTTCTTGTTCTTCTTCAAGATGTCATAGAATTCCCTGCATCTTTCCAAGGATTTTGATATAAATCTATTCAGGGCAGCGATTCTACCTGTAAGCCTTTGAACATCCTTGGTGCTGGATGGTGATTGTAGGTTGGCAATTGCCCTGATCTGCTCTGGACTTGCCTCTATACCTCTTTTGGTTACCATGTATCCCAGGAATTTGCCTGCTCCAACCCCGAAATGACATTTTTCTGGATTTAACTTCATGTTGTATCTATCCAGGATGTCAAAGGAATCCTTAACATCCTGGACATGGTCGCTGATGACCCTGGATTTCACCACCATGTCGTCGATATACACTTCCATCGTGTCCCCCAGTTTTTCTTTGAACATCATATTAACCAATCTCTGGTACGTTGCCCCTGCATTTTTAGTCCAAAGGGCATAACTATATAGCAATATATACCTGTTGGTGTTATGAATGTTGTATCCTCTTGATCCTGGGGTTCCATCTGAATCTGCTGAAATCCTGAGGTGGCGTCCATGAAAGTCAATATTTCATGGCCTGCTGTTGCGTCGACCATGGAATCTATGTGTGGTAGTGGGAACGGATCTTTCGGGCATGCACGGTTCAGGTCCGTGTAATCTACGCATACCCTCCATTTACCAATTTTCTTTCCTACTACCACTACGTTGGCTAACCACCTGGGAAACTTTACTTCTCTGATCATCCTTGCTTTCAGTAGTCTGTCCACCTCGTCCTGGATTATGACGTTCTTTTCTGGTGCAAACTTTCTCCTTTTTTGGTGTATGGGCCTGAAAGAGTTATCAATTCCAAGTTTATGTGTAATAACGGATTTAGAAATACCTGTCATGTCGTCATGGGACCAAGCAAAGATCGACATCCTGGTCCTGAGTAGGTGCACTAATTGTTCCTCTATCGGCCCTGAAATATTTGTTCCAATATAGACTTTCTTCCCTGGATTTGAAGGATCTAACTCAATAGCTTTGACTTCTTGCTCCCTCGCTTCCAGGGTTTCCTGGGCCTTTTTCTTTAATTGCTATCCTTGTCTTTGTTTGGAGGATATTTTCATTGATGTAGTGTAACATTCCTTGGCTTCTTGCTGGTCGCTGTGGACTGTGATCACACCCCAGGGCGTTGGCAGCTTCACACATTGATGGTACGTCGAGGGTACAGCCCTGTTGTCATGAATACAGGGTCTACCCAGGATTACATTGTACCCTGATGGTGCGTCCATCACACAGAAACGTTGAACCGAGTTGAGACCTTCTACATAGACTGGAAGCTTGATTTCACCCAGGATATTCTTCGTTTCGCCACTGAAACCCACGAGTACCGTGGATTTTGATATGATCTCTGAATGTGGAATCCCCATTTTCTGCAAAGCCTCCAACTGGATTATATTTACTAAACTTCCTCCATCGATCAAGATCCTCTTCATAATGTTGTTGGCGATGTGAAGTGTTATCACTAATCCATCATGATGAGGGTCTATGATATCGCGTCTATCATCTTCGCCGAATGTAATTTCCTTGACATCACGCTGAACGGAACTCTTTCTGGGCCTTCCCTCTCTATCCGACTTGGATTCTTTGGTATGTCTTTTCGCTGCAGAATAAGAGGTACCACAAATATCATAACCACCAGAAATGAAGTGGATTACCTTAGCATGTGGGGGTGGTGAGGATGCTCTCTCAAGGCAGCCATCGACGTGTCCAGAATCCTGGGGCCTTGCACCATTGTCCCTGGATTTTGGGTTCTGCTCCCTGGATTTATCCTTCTTCTTTCCTAGGAGCTCCTTCAAGTAACCTTTGCTAAGTAGATAGCTGATTTCTCTCCTCAGGGCCATGCAATCCTCGGTCTGGTGACCAAAGTCTTCATGGTAGGCACACCACTTGGACTTGTCCTTCCAAGTAGAAGGCCTATCGTTCTTCTTGGGCCACCTTGCTTTGCCTCCAAGGTCTTGCATAGCAAACATTACACCAGAAATATCAGTAGTAAAGCAATAATCATTAAGGGAAGGATATTCTTCTTCTTCCTCAACCTAGTCCACACTGTTCACTCGACGTTCATCAGGCCTTGAGTATGGCTTAGATCGCTGTGACCTAGGATGTGAGGACTCTGATTTCCTGTTGGAGCTGTTGAATTCTGAGGAGGATTCACCCTTTCCTAGGATTTGCTTGTCTTCTTCCAGCCTGATGAAGCGTAGAGCCCTATGACGAACTTCATCCATCCTGTTGCACGGGTTCATGACCAGGTCTTCATAGAATGGTGAGTCTTTGCTAAGTCCCATCTTGAAAGCCTGGACTGCAGTCGCCATGTCCATGTTTAGGATTTCCAAGGCTTCTCTGCTGAACCTGCTGACGTAATTCCTTAGGGTTTCACCTGCATTTTGGGTTACCCTATACAAATCACTTGTTTGTTTTTCAAAGCTACGACTGCAAGAGAACTGGTTGTTAAATAAATTAATTAAGTGTGAAAATGAAGTAATAGAGTAAGGGGGAACATTCAGGAGCCATTTCAAGGCTGCCCTTGTCAGGGTGGACCCGAATCCTTTACACAATCATGCCTCCTTAATTTCAGGGGGCATGTAGATAACCTCCATTCTTTCACGGTACTGCGCCACATGTTCTTCAGGGTCTGTCGTGCCGTCATAAGGTTTCATGTTGGGTGTTTGGAACCTTTTGGGTATCTCCACGTCACAGATTTGTGGAGCAAACCTGGATAATCTATGACTCGATGGTCCAACTTCAGGGATAGGTTGCACAACTCCTGGGACACTCGAGATCATCTGCTTGAGCTTTTGGATTTCTCGTTCCATTAATGGGCTGATCCCTGGATCCTGCACTGAGCTATTAGTATTAGCATAATGGACAAAATTTGAGGAGTGTTATCGACATCCCGGGTCGTATTTGTCCCAGGATTAACGAATGGTTCCCTGATGGTGGACATCCTGGGTAAATCAGCTTGGGTCATCTGAGCGGCATTGGATGTTGATCTCCTATCCAGTGGGGTGACGCCTTCATGTACCGTGGAATTGCTTCCGGGGGTGCTGAAATTCAGAATTCTGGGGTCGAGTGGAGAAGGTTGAACCGACGTAGCCCTGGGTAGCTCTGACCTTATGCTCGTCAATTGGGCCATGAATTCCTGGTTCACCTTTAGTTGGAGTTCCATGTGGCGCTCCATCTTACCGAATATGGCTAGGATATCAGTATTAGATATCAAGACAGGGTCATCTGGGATGTTTTCAGTCTCGATCACTTCATGGTTGACTGTCAGTCCGTCGCTGTGCGTAGTTGAAGTTGAAGTGCTGAACCTTGGAGCCGATGAGGTGACTCCACTTGTCGAAATAGTGGTCCTTGGACCCGGTTGGGTAACTCCAGTTGGTAAAAATCAAGTTTAGGACAAATGTGAAAAGAGTTTGACAAAAAATTGACACCAATTGCCCAACGGTGGGCGCCAAATTGTTTTGGCTAAAAATTACTTAAGTTGATTTAGCAAGATTTGAACCAAATTATATTGTGAGGTTTGGTGCCTAAGATTAAGATACGAAAACGGTTTGTAAAAATCCTGGGACAACAACTGAATTCCAGGGACGACAACCAAAATCCTGGGTTAAAATGTAGGTATAATTGCGAAATCGATTATAAAATTTAATAACACAAATGAAACCTTGAATGCAAGTAGCAACACCGAGAATTTTACTAGGGAAAAGCCCTTAGCCCTTAGATGTCTCTAAGGCGCCGCCGGCATAAAAACCCCGGGTAGCGATAACACACGCTACCAATTTATTGATCACGTAAATGTTTGAGTACAGTGAATAAGTAGAGAATCAAATACGAGAATACAATGAGTAAAGCTCGAGTGAGCTTTTGATGAAGGATATCACCTCCTTCTCCCTTACTGGTAATAATGTTCCTTTTGATGAAGGATATCACCTCCTTCTCCCTTACTTGCTGTTTTGGCTAAAAATTACTTAAGTTGATTTAGCAAGATTTGAACCAAATTATATTGTGAGGTTTGGTGCCTAAGATTAAGATACGAAAACGGTTTGTAAAAATCCTGGGACAACAACTGAATTCCAGGGACGACAACCAAAATTCTGGGTTAAAATGTAGGTATAATTGCGAAATCGATTATAAAATTTAATAACACAAATGAAACCTTGAATGCAAGTAGCAACACCGAGAATTTTACTAGGGAAAAGCCCTTAGCCCTTAGATGTCTCTAAGGCGCCGCCGGCATAAAAACCCCAGGTAGCGATAACACACGCTACCAATTTATTGATCACATAAATGTTTGAGTACAGTGAATAAGCAGAGAATCAAATACGAGAATACAATGAGTAAAGCTCGAGTGAGCTGAAAGAAATGACTAAATGTCCTATTTATACCCCTAACTCTTCAACAACTTGTCCGATATTCCAGGGATCTTCTCTTAAACGTCTTTTTCAGTTAGTTGACCGAGTTTTCAGCTAACACTCTTTGACCACGTGCGAAATATGTCTTCAGCTCATTCCATTCGACCGTTGATAGACTTCGTCAACCTGTCCGTGATCAGATATAGGCATAAAATTCGTTAGTAACAACGTCCTAGCATGCAGGGTCATCTCCACATGCTGGGTCATTTGTACTATAACAGTGACCCTGGATTATACTCATCCTGGGCCATAATAATGTACGACAAAAATAAAATAAATGTAAACTTCCCTGGATTACGACGACATTCTGGGACATTACCTCAATTCTGGCGCATTCAGGGTTACTAAGCGTTACCTGTTAAATTCTGGGTCACACTATTCATGGGTCAATCCTGCCTTAAGCCTATACCTGTACCCTGGATTACAAGCTGAAAATTCATGGATCATAACAGTCTAATTAGATAAAAACTTAGATCTATGAAGATCCATGGAGAGAAAATAGAAGAAGGTGGACTCATAAAAGAAATCAAGTTTCCCATCATCAACACACTAGATCTATAGATTAGGATGTTTCCTCATGACAAATAATGTATAAAAAGAAGTATTTTCCAGCCCTAACATGGATCTAACAAGATCAATAAAGATCTAACAATTGTTCAACAAAAAGTGTCATAGATCTAACAATTGTTTAACAAAAAGTGTCATATCATAATATCTATAAAAATAAATAAAAACTCCATTCTCTTTGTTATAAAATTACTAGGTCTATGCTCTAAGATCTAGATCTAGGTTTAAAGTTGCAAAAATGTTGAATCTTGATGATGGAGAAAGAAGGTTTCTTAAAGATGGAGGTTGGAATCGAGAAAACTAACCTTTCGGAGTGAAAACCTACACAAATCGTGGCTCGAATTCTCTAACTTTAGCCTCTAGATCTTCAAGGACCTTGGTCCTGGTAAATCACAACCGTTTTAGGGTTTAGGAGGTGTTAAAAATGAAGGATATGGGGGCTGGAAAGGAATAGGATGTTTAAATACCCGATTTTTAGGGTTAATCATGATTTCAGCAACCTTGGTCGGTGGGCGGTACACGGCGCCGACCCAGATTTTTAGGGTTAATCACGATTTCAGAGACCTAAGTTAAGCATTTAACAAATAAATTATTTATTTAACTATAAAATATTACGACGTCTCAATTCGATTATTTTCTATAAATTCAACCGAACCATATTTAGTCTTCAAAACTTAATTTAGGGTTAATCTAAACATATATAATCACCAAATAAAATTTCAATACATAACTCTAATGTTAACCCAAAGATATAATGAATTATTTTTAATTCTAAAAATCATAGTTAATTTAATCTAGGTAATTAACCATTCAAGATTTCATTTTAGTCAAAGCATAATCCTAGATCTACGTGCAAAGTCATCTTTCCATGACAAAAACCCTAGATCTAACATTTTAGCTTAATGGTAACATCATTTAATCAAGATCTAATGAAGATCTAATCATGAAAATAAGGAAAAACACATAAAAATCATTTTTTTCCCATAAAACCCTAGATCTACAATTATGATGGTAATTACATCATCCTAAACCCTAGATCTACCAGTAAAATGGTGTCCATATCAAGATCCAAGAAGGTTGATTAGATAAAACTTAGATCTATGAAGATCCATGGAAAGAAAAAGGTGGACCTTTTATAAAAGAAATCAAGTTTCCCATCATCAACACACTAGATCTATAGATTAGGATGTTTCCTCATGACAAATAATGTATAAAAAGAAGTATTTTCCAGCCCTAACATGGAGCTAACAAGATCAATAAAGATCTAACAATTGTTCAACAAAAAGTGTCATAGATCTAACAATTATTCAACAAAAAGTGTCATGTCATAATATCTATAAAAATCAATAAAAACTCCATTCTCTTTGTTATAAAATTACTAGGTCTATGCTCTAAGATCTAGATCTAGGTAAAAAGTTGCAAAAAGGTTGAATCTTGATGATGGAGTAAGATGGTTTCTTGAAGATGGAGGTTGGAATCGAGAAAACTAACCTTTCAGAGTGAAAACCTACACAAATCGTGGCTCGAATTCTCTAACTTTAGCCTCTAGATCTTCAAGGACCTTGGTCCTGGTAAATCACAGCCGTTTTAGGGTTTAGGAGGTGTTAAAAATGAAGGATATGGGGGCTGGAAAGGAATAGGATGTTTAAATACCTGATTTTTAGGGTTGATCACGATTTCAGCAACCTTGGTCGGTGGGCGGTACACGGCGCCGACCCAGATTTTTAGGGTTAATCACGATTTCAGAGACCTAGGTTAAGCATTTAACAACTAAATTATTTATTTAACTATAAAACATTACGACGTCTCAACTCGATTATTTTCTATAAATTCAATCGAACCATATTTAGTCTTCAAAAATTAATTTATGGTTGATCTAAACATATATAATCACCAAATATAATTTCATGACATAACTCTAATGTTAACCCAAAGATTTAATGAATTATTTTTAATTCTAGAAATCATAGTTAATTTAATCTAGGTAATTAACCATTCAAGATTTCATTTTAGTCAAAGCATAATCCTAGATCTAGGTGCAAAGTCATCTTTCCATGACAAAAACCCTAGATCTAACATTTTAGCTTAATGGTAACATCATCTAATCAAGATCTAATGAAGATCTAATCATGAAAATAAGGAAAAACACATAAAAATCATTTTTTTCCCATAAAACCCTAGATCTACAATTATGATGGTAATTACATCATCCTAAACCCTAGATCTACCATTAAGATGGTGTCCGTATCAAGATCCAACAAGGTTGATTAGATAAAAACTTAGATCTATGAAGATCCATGGAAAGAAGAAGGTGGACCTTTTATAAAAGAAATCAAGTTTCCCATCATCAACATACTAGATCTATAGATTAGGATGTTTCCTCATGACAAATAATGTATAAAAAGAAGTATTTTCCAGCCCTAACATGGATCTAACAAGATCAATAAAGATCTAATAATTGTTCAACAAAAAGGGCCATAGATCTAACAATTGTTCAACAAAAAGTGTCATGTCATAATATCTATAAAAATCAATAAAAACTCCATTCTCTTTGTTATAAAATTACTAGGTCTATGCTCTAAGATCTAGATCTAGGTTTAAAGTTGAAAAAAGTTTGAATCTTGATGATGGAGAAAGATGGTTTCTTGAAGATGGAGGTTGGAATCGAGAAAACTAACCTTTCGGAGTGAAAACCAACACAAATCGTGGCTCGAATTCTCTAACTTTAGCCTCTAGATCTTCAAGGACCTTGGTCTGGGTAAATCACAGCCGTTTTAGGGTTTAGGAGGTGTTAAAAATGAAGGATATGGGGGCTGGAAAGGAATAGGATGTTTAAATACCTGATTTTTAGGGTTGATCACGATTTTAGCAACCTTGGTCGGTGGGCGGTACACGGCGCCGACCCAGATTTTTAGGGTTAATCACGATTTCAGAGACCTAGGTTAAGCATTTAACAACTAAATTATTTATTTAACTATAAAACATTACGACGTCTCAACTCGATTATTTTCTATAAATTCAATCGAACCATATTTAGTCTTCAAAAATTAATTTATGGTTGATCTAAACATATATAATCACCAACTATAATTTCATGACATAACTCTAATGTTAACCCAAAGATTTAATGAATTATTTTTAATTCTAAAAATCATAGTTAATTTAATCTAAGTAATTAACCATCCAAGATTTCATTTTAGTCAAAGCATAATCCTAGATCTAGGTGCAAAGTTATCTTTTCATGACAAAAACCCTAGATCTAACATTTTAGCTTAATGGTAACATCATCTAATCAAGATTTAATGAAGATCTAATCATGAAAATAAGGAAAAACATGTACAAATAATTCTTTTTCCCATAAAACCCTAGATCTACAATTATGATGGTAATTACATCATCCTAAACCCTAGATCTACCATTAAGATGGTGTCCGTATCAAGATCCAACAAGGTTGATTAGATAAAAACTTAGATCTATGAAGATCCATGGAAAGAAGAAGGTGGACCTTTTATAAAAGAAATCAAGTTTCCCATCATCAACATACTAGATCTATAGATTAGGATGTTTCCTCATGACAAATAATGTATAAAAAGAAGTATTTTCTAGCCCTAACATGGATCTAACAAGATCAATAAAGATCTAACAATTGTTCAACAAAAAGGGCCATAGATCTAACAATTGTTCAACAAAAAGTGTCATGTCATAATATCTATAAAAATCAATAAAAACTCCATTCTCTTTGTTATAAAATTACTAGGTCTATGCTCTAAGATCTAGATCTAGGTTTAAAGTTGAAAAAAGGTTGAATCTTGATGATGGAGAAAGATGGTTTCTTGAAGATGGAGGTTGGAATCGAGAAAACTAACCTTTCGGAGTGAAAACCTACACAAATCGTGGCTCGAATTCTCTAACTTTAGCCTCTAGATCTTCAAGGACATTGGTCCTGGTAAATCACAGCCATTTTAGGGTTTAGGAGGTGTTAAAAATGAAGGATATGGGGGCTGGAAAGGAATAGGATGTTTAAATACCAGATTTTTAGGGTTAATCACGATTTCAGCAACCTTGGTCGGTGGGCGGTACACGGCGCCGACCCAGATTTTTAGGGTTAATCACGATTTCAGAGACCTAGGTTAAGCATTTAACTAATAAATTATTTATTTAACTATAAAACATTACGACGTCTCAACTCGATTATTTTCTATAAATTCAACCGAACCATATTTAGTCTTCAAAAAATAATTTAGGGTTGATCTAAACATATATAATCACCAAAAAAAATTTCAAGACATAACTCTAATGTTAACCCAAAGATTTAATGAATTATTTTTAATTCTAAATATCATAGTTAATTTAATCTAAGTAATTAACCATCCAAGATTTCATTTTAGTCAAAGCATAATCCTAGATCTAGGTGCAAAGTCATCTTTCCATGACAAAAACCCTAGATCTAACATTTTTGCTTAATGGTAACATCATCTAATCAAGATCTAATGAAGATCTAATCATGAAAATAAGGAAAAACACATATAAATAATTCTTTTTCCCATAAAAGCCTAAATCTACAATTATGATGGTAATTACATCATCCTAATGTTGGGATTTACAGTGGGATCCGGGTTACCGATTTTTATTTTAATAAAAACCGATTTAAGAATTTAAATTAATTCTAAATTAATTTGGCAGCGGAAACATTAAAACGCGGACGCTACTGTAACAGGATCAATCACCGGACACGACAAACACAGATATATATTTATTTAAAATAAATAAATAATTAAATTAAATATCTAAAACTTTTAGATATACCTTAGCGGGTTCCGAACAACCGTTCGAGACACCCGGATTCAACGGGCTCGCGCTAGGACGAACTGTGACGTCTGACTCGAACCTTCGAGACAAATCGTCGACGGCGGCATCAGCGGCGGCGGCCATAGGCGGCGGCGGTAGTGTGGTAGAGGGATACCACCGGTGGTGGTGACAAAATCTTCTTCGTCGGGATGGCCACCGGAACGGATCCCACGACGATCGAATCCCCGGTGATCGGAGGTGACACGGTGGCGGCGGTCGGCGGGTACAAGGGCGCGGGCCATGACGACGGGACCAGACGCGGTGGTCTCGGCTGCGCCGGCAGCGCGAGGACCACCGGTCAGTGGTCGCGCGGCGGCGCGTGAGAGGCAGCGGCGGCTTGAGCCGCGGCGGCGGCTCGGGCTGCGGCTTCGGCTTCGGCTCGGGCTGCGACGGCTTCGCTCTCGAGTCGGGCACAGATACTGGCAAGACGGGGATCCATCGGAGATCACGAGGAGATCACGGTGGAGGAGGTGGCGGCGATCGGCGGTCGGCGCGGCGGCGGCGGAGCCGGCTTCGGCTGGGGCACGGCGCAGAGAGGGAGAAGGAGAGGATTAGGGTTTTGTGACTTTTTTTTTCTTTCAATCCTCCTCCTCCCTCCTTCTTTTATTATTAAATCGCGGACCGGGGCCTGTGAGCTGGGCCCGGTCGCGATTCTCCTTTAGTCCACCAACCGATCAGTCTGTTAATCTGGTAACAACTGATCGGTCCGTCTTTTAATTACCAAGTAATTTTGAACCGACATATTTTGTCGATTTAATTAAATAAATAATTAGTATTTATTTAATTCACCATTTAGTTCGTTTATTTCTAATTAACAATTAATTAGATTTAATAGTCCGTTGACCCGGGTGTAACTCTTACGGGTCAATATCGGTCGGGTTCGTTAATTCGTCGGGTCAGGACACTCTATTTCCAACACCTAAACCCTAGATCTACCATGAAAATTGTGACGCCCACTTCCAGACTTGGCTCCAGAAGGGGTCACTAATCGGATTTACTCATGAACACAAGGTAATAACAGAGATTACTAAGCAGCGGAAATTTTAAACTTTTATTTAATTGCCAAGTACTACAAAGTAAGAGATAATTTACATAAGAAAATACTAACTGTCATTACGTTTTATTGCTATAACTATATCTATGCCAGCTTGCCAACACCTTCCTTCCGTCTGATAGCTTTCCCGTCTAATCCCTTATTACCAGGGCCTTCTCGTAACTAGTCGAAGCCTCACCCTGACCTGACATACATACATTTTTGGAAAAGGTCAGCTTACGCTGGTGAGTTCTATATTTTAAAAGCTTTACCTCGGCGTGAGGTTTAAAACCCTTGGACCTGCAAGATCCCTTTTTCACAGACATTTATCAAGTATGAAATATATCACAATTATACAACACATAATATTCCTTAACAGGAAACACTCCCGATAAAACCATTTATCCCGCTATCCCTTCCTACAACCTCAACATTCGTTATCAGTGTAAACCCTGCTAATGTATAAGCAGAGAAACCATCTTTGCCGACTGCCGAGTTTACCCCTTTAGGGTATTCCCTATAACGGTCAGTTGCCCCGCTTTCCCTTATTTGCTAACTGCCGAGTTTACCCTTCTAGGGCATTCCCTGTAACGGACAGTTGCACCACTTTCCCCTATTTGCTAACTGCCGAGTTTACCCTTCTAGAGCATTCCCTATAACGGACAGTAGCTTTTTCCCCCTTCTATTTGTAGTGGTCTCCAATACCTTTGAGTAACACTACCTCCTAACTTCCCCTCCCCCCTATACTACTACCTGCCCCTAGTTAAATACCCAAGTGACTTAAGATTATTATTAGTAAACAGTGATAAGGTCTTCATATACTGCAACAAGTGGACATCCCCCAATTTACCGTTGGTGTATGTATACAGGGCGTATCCTCCACACTTCCGATATACCGGGTAACTAATATTATTATGCTTATATATAGGAAGTACCAGCGGCGTATCCACCACATAATAATAAAGTGAATGCATCACCTGTTCTCATATAATCATACATATTCACTATAACGTTTACTAATAAATCCTTTATCACTTGACTATCTAATTTTGAAGCAATAAAACACATATCATATAACACGTACAAATGATTTAATATCATTTTTCCTAACATATCATATATATATATATTTATCTATATATATATTATCCAAAAAGCCTTTTTAACAGTTTATCAATTCAAGATATTTCACGTATATGCATTTCCATAACAGTTCACATATATATATCAATCCAACAATAATTTAATAGTTCAATATATCCATTTATCAATTAGCACCTTAGCAATCTGATATATATTTACTCAAAGGTAATTCAATAGTTCAGATACGCAACATTTCAGTTATAAATCATTTAGATGCATTTTATAACATTTGTATGTATATCAGCCCGAAAACATTTAAAACATTTAAAATATTTAAGAGTGGGCTCATAGAACTCACCTTATTTCTTTAACCGGTTACTTGGACAGAACTCCCGCTGTGATTCCCAATTTAACCTAATTTGCGTATCGTATGGCGTTAACGTAAGGTTTACACAATAAACACTTCCTATGTTTATTTTGATATCTTATTATCTTAATAATATTCAATTATTAAGTTTATCCCTTTTTAAAGGTCAAAATGACCAAAATGCCCTTTAGGCAGTTATCCTTTTCTTTTAATGATAATATGAAGACGCGCATTCCTATAAGTAAACGCTCACTCCGGGATCGCCCAGTGTTGGGATGCCATTGCCCAGATGGGATGGCGACATCCCCGCTTTTGCCAGAAACCCCAGAGTACAGGCGCTTACCCTTCCGGTCCGCACGAACTTCTAAATATCCGATTAACTCGGTATCTTTAATACTTTATTATTTCTCCATTTTAAACCCATATATGTTTATTATATATATAAACATGTTACCATACCAAAATTCAAGTCCCCAAACCCTCCGGATTATTTTATATTAAATAACCTTATTTCGAAACCCTAATTTCATAAAATTCCCATTTTATTGTCAAAACTCTTTTTTATTCAAAACCGTCTTAGGGTATTATCCATTATAACATTTTATAATATCCTTTAAAATGGCAAAGCCTATTTCAAAACCGTTTACTCGATTTGGGCAGAATAACGACACGAAAACCCTAATTTTTGACCCGTTTATAAAACCCATACCAAACATTTACCAAGTCTGAAAAAAAAACTTAGGGCTTTCTTATATAACATCATTTTAAGAGTACCTACAAAAATTCAGAGCCTAACTCCCACCCGATCACCCGAATTTGATGATTTTTATCCAAGAACCCTAATTTTAACCTAGATTTAGAACTAGATCATAACAACAATATTAACTGAAATTGATTGAGGGCTATTGTAGATCATACCTAGAAACGTAGGACTGCTGAAAATTAGCTTCTAACTCCAAGCGGATTGCACGAATTTTGCAGAAGAAGTTTCGGTTTCAAGAGAGGGTTTTTGGGTTGGGATTTCGTGAATTGGTGATGTTCTAAGCCGTATTTCGGTCTCTATTTATACTGGGGAGGGTCGAAATTATCATCAGACACGTATAGAGGTGACTAGCTGATCAAAATCGACACATGGATGCGGAATCGTGGGCTGCAAGAATGAGCCGTGGCCAAAACCTCGACCAGGCCGGCTCGCGTATCGCGCCGGACCGAGGGCTAACCCTCGCGATACGCCGGCTAACTTTCAGCAAATGACAGCTTTAGTCCTTGTACTTTTTATTTATATTTTAACCCCCTAATTGATACCAAACTGTTATTTTATGCACCGAACTATTATAAAACATGTTAAATAAAGTTTCTAAGGCTCGGAACACTCTCGATGATATATGTATACATACGTATATATTTTTATATATTTATATAAATATTTTTCATTATTTACACTTTGGCCCCTCAAACTTTATAATACTTATTATTTTATGTACCGAATCACTTTAGCATATTATTATAATATATTATAAGCCTCGGGGTACTTATAAAAGGTATAGATACGTATAATATACGTAAGTATTCATAACTTTAAATAAATTACACTTTTAGCCCTTTAACTTTTATCTTATGCATATTAAACCCTAATCTTTTGATGTAACTATCATTTTACATCTTACAACCTTCCTAAACATATTTCTAACATTTTTGAAGGTTTGGGTCACATATAACAATATATACACGTATATATATTTGTGTATTTACATAAATTACACTTTCCACCCTTCTATTTTCTTGTTAATTATTAAGCATGCATTTTCTACATGTATAACTATCTAAACACGTATTTCTACATATATATTCATCAAATGAATATTTCACATGTATCTATGCTATTCAAACATATTTTACACATGTATTTGATATAATGTAATCACGTAGAGGCATTTTCTCCCGGTTATTATTTATTCCTATCATATAAACGTTTAGCTACGTTTTTCATGCCAACATCATATATATCAATTATCTTTGATATAAAACATGTATATACCTCATTTCCTTATCTTATTTATCAATCAACACGTATATTATTATCTTTATCAATTTATTACCCGGTAATGGGTAAATATGCATTTTCTACCCGTTTATCACGTTTAGCTATCTAACACATATATAACATGTATTATTCATAGTAGCTATGTATTCTATCAAATTTTGGGATGTTACAACTCTACCCCCTTAAATAAGGTTTCGTCTCGAAACCTGCTCCGTTTACGAATAACTCATAAATGAGATATTCCAATTTCACCCCTTTCCTTCCTAGGTTGATTCAGAATCTTACCTAGGCATTCATAACACTTTAGCTATAGGAACTATCTTGCTCCTAATCCTTCCTTCTAATTGCGATTTAAGATCGCAATACGTATTTCTATATACGATAACCCGTCATTTAGAACGCTTCTATCGAAAGATGTTATTTCTAACTCATTTGCTTCAAAGCCGCAACGATTCTTCAGATGACATTTCAGTTAACTCTTGGAAGAACGCGTCTCCGTGAGTCTTCTAATGCTCCATTCTTGCCCTTTGTGTACATCGAACGTTTATCTATACTTGCATGACTTGATCTTCATTCTTGAATTCCAACAGTTCTTTCACTTGCTTACTAATAAATGATCCATATCCACAAGTTCCACTGATTTGTTTTCCACCGTGGCCCGTACTATCTACTTACACGAGACTAACTCTAGTCCACTTCTCGTTGTATTTCAGGTGTATATATATAAGATGTACCAGCGGCGTATCTACCACACCCTTGATACAACCAGAGGTGTACTAGTCCTAGCCCAGTGTAGGATGACATTACTATTCTAACCACAACAAAGTTAGTATAATTTATGACTATTTATCACTTACTTTCAATAAACTAGTTGGACATCTTGATTAATGCTTTCATTTCTCGGGTGTAAATACTACTACTGCAATCTTCAAGTCTTCTGGAAATTCTTTAACATATGACGTTCGTTATCTAGGGCCGTCTTATTCTAGAAAATTTCTCAGAGAATTTTCTAACACATAACATTCATTTTTCTACGGCAGTCATGATCTAAAGGATTCGCAATCCTAACTAACGGCCTATCAAGCAATTCGTAAAACCATTCGATAGAACTCATAATAACGTTAAAGTCATAACACGTATTCAAGCAACCTATTTATCGAGAAATGTACCTGAGGTCACATCAGGTCCTTCGATAGCAGTTAGGTTGTAAACTTTGCTCTTGGATCCTGAAGCTGGAACTGATCTCAATGGCATCGGGTTCCTTACTATCTTAGGGCAATTTGCTTTAACATGCCCCGGGCTCCCACACTCGTAGCATTTCTTAGCTTCCGGACAACTGTTAGAGTAGTGTCCTTCCTTTCCACATCTATAGCAACTCGTTGGTTTTACCCAACATTCTCCGTGATGATACTTGTCACAGTTACGACACTTAGGCTTGTCGCCTTTTGAATCTTTCTTCTTCTTGTGAAAATCTCGGTCGTTCTTCTTTGAACTTTCTCCAGTCTCAGATATCTTCCTCTTAACTTCTCCTGGTCTTCCGTTGTCGCCATATTCTTCTTCATAGACCATAGCACTGATGTCGATTGCTTCTTGGTACGTCTTTGGAACGTGAGGCCTGACTATCTTCCTTACAGCAGTAGGAAGGGCCTGAACGTATCTCTTCACTTTTTCTTCCTCGGGTGTTACCAACCTTGGCACTAACCTTGCCATCTCGTCAAACTTGCTCGTGAACTCTTGATGGGTCATAGTTCCTGCTTCTAACTTCAGAAAGTTAACCTCGATTCTCTCCAGCTCATGTCTCGGGCAAAACTTGTTCATCACTAGCGTCTTCAGATCATTCCATCTCATAGCAGCAACGGCTTGCTCGTCTCGGGATTGTAGAATCGAGTCCCACCAAAATAGCGCTTCTCCTTTGAAGGAATGGGCTGCATACTTCACCGCTTGATCAGGACGACACTCACTAATACCTATCACAGCTTCCATTTCTCGAATCCAACGAACAGTCGAACCTGCATCTCTCTTCCCTTCGAATGTCGGAGGCCTACATCCACTAAACGATTTGAAAGAACATCCGTGATTGGCATTTTCTGCACCTTCAGCAGCATCACCATTGGTTTCTCCGGCTCCATTGGCACCTCCACCAGCAGCTCCATGAAGTTGAGCAATCAAATTAGGCAACGCCGTGAAACATTTGATTTACTTCTGCCGCCATAGCTGCTCGTTGTTCGTTAGTAAAGACATTGGCTCTCGCGTTATTCTCTCGTTCGGGATTCGCACGCGCACGCCTTCCTGTACCGGTTGCTCTGCCGGTATTCCTACCTCTACCACGTACGCCTCTTATCATCATCCTATATTCCAGGTGAGTGACATTTCAGAATTTATGTGACGTAAAGTCCTTGAACTTTTGAATACATGATAACCAGATAAGTACCGGTACCAAAGCAATTATATAGTTATGATGTGTTCAAAAACCCAGTTACTTCTATCACAATCCTTCTATGTGTCCACTCTTCTTTTTATCCTTCTACCGGTAACTTTAAGTTAAAGCCGGTTCTTCAAGTCATCTTGCTCCCTAATTATACCGTCTCATAATTTCTCTGCACTTGGACATACAATAGTTAGGACCTAGGGTCTGTTTATACGGCTAATACCAAATTGCAGTAGCTAATTGCAATCCGGTCTTTTCCACACTTCACATACTCTAGATGCTACTTACTATGTCCCTAATGCATTCTTGTTTCTATGGGCATAAGCTATCCTGGCTGGCATCTACATTCTTTATCTCATCCTACTTTGTCTTCCCAGAGTCCTAGTTTAAGTCTAGATACTGCATTAGTACCTAAATCTCTTAAACCAAGGCTCTGATACCAACTTGTGACGCCCACTTCCAGACTTGGCTCCAGAAGGGGTCACTAATCGGATTTACTCATGAACACAAGGTAATAACAGAGATTACTAAGCAGCGGAAATTTTAAACTTTTATTTAATTGCCAAGTACTACAAAGTAAGAGATAATTTACATAAGAAAATACTCACTGTCACTACGTTTTATTGCTATAACTATATCTATGCCAGCTTGCCAACACCTTCCTTCCGTCTGATAGCTTTCCCGTCTAATCCCTTATTACCAGGGCCTTCTCGTAACTAGTCGAAGCCTCACCCTGACCTGACATACATACATTTTTGGAAAAGGTCAGCTTACGCTGGTGAGTTCTATATTTTAAAAGCTTTACCTCGGCGTGAGGTTTAAAACCCTTGGACCTGCAAGATCCCTTTTTCACAGACATTTATCAAGTATGAAATATATCACAATTATACAACACATAATATTCCTTAACAGGAAACACTCCCGATAAAACCATTTATCCCGCTATCCCTTCCTACAACCCCAACATTCGTTATCAGTGTAAACCCTGCTAATGTATAAGCAGAGAAACCATCTTTGCCGACTGCCGAGTTTACCCCTTTAGGGTATTCCCTATAACGGTCAGTTGCCCCGCTTTCCCTTATTTGCTAACTGCCGAGTTTACCCTTCTAGGGCATTCCCTGTAACGGACAGTTGCACCACTTTCCCCTATTTGCTAACTGCCGAGTTTACCCTTCTAGAGCATTCCCTATAACGGACAGTAGCTTTTTCCCCCTTCTATTTGTAGTGGTCTCCAATACCTTTGAGTAACACTACCTCCTAACTTCCCCCCCCCCCCTATACTACTACCTGCCCCTAGTTAAATACCCAAGTGACTTAAGATTATTATTAGTAAACAGTGATAAGGTCTTCATATACTGCAACAAGTGGACATCCCCCAATTTACCGTTGGTGTATGTATACAGGGCGTATCCTCCACACTTCCGATATACCGGGTAACTAATATTATTATGCTTATATGTAGGAAGTACCAGCGGCGTATCCACCACATAATAATAAAGTGAATGCATCACCTGTTCTCATATAATCATACATATTCACTATAACGTTTACTAATAAATCCTTTATCACTTGACTATCTAATTTTGAAGCAATAAAACACATATCATATAACACGTACAAATGATTTAATATCATTTTTCCTAACATATCATATATATATATTTATCTATATATATATATATTATCCAAAAAGCCTTTTTAACAGTTTATCAATTCAAGATATTTCACGTATATGCATTTCCATAACAGTTCACATATATATATCAATCCAACAATAATTTAATAGTTCAATATATCCATTTATCAATTAGCACCTTAGCAATCTGATATATATTTACTCAAAGGTAATTCAATAGTTCAGATACGCAACATTTCAGTTATAAATCATTTAGATGCATTTTATAACATTTGTATGTATATCAGCCCGAAAACATTTAAAACATTTAAAATATTTAAGAGTGGGCTCATAGAACTCACCTTATTTCTTTAACCGGTTACTTGGACAGAACTCCCGCTGTGATTCCCAATTTAACCTAATTTGCGTATCGTATGGCGTTAACGTAAGGTTTACACAATAAACACTTCCTATGTTTATTTAGATATCTTATTATCTTAATAATATTCAATTATTAAGTTTATCCCTTTTTAAAGGTCAAAATGACCAAAATGCCCTTTAGGCAGTTATCCTTTTCTTTTAATGATAATATGAAGACGCGCATTCCTATAAGTAAACGCTCACTCCGGGATCGCCCAGTGTTGGGATGCCATTGCCCAGATGGGATGGCGACATCCCCGCTTTTGCCAGAAACCCCAGAGTACAGGCGCTTACCCTTCCGGTCCGCACGAACTTCTAAATATCCGATTAACTCGGTATCTTTAATACTTTAATATTTCTCCATTTTAAACCCATATATGTTTATTATATATATAAACATGTCACCATACCAAAATTCAAGTCCCCAAACCCTCCGGATTATTTTATATTAAATAACCTTATTTCGAAACCCTAATTTCATAAAATTCCCATTTTATTGTCAAAACTCATTTTTATTCAAAACTGTCTTAGGGTATTATCCATTATAACATTTTATAATATCCTTTAAAATGGCAAAGCCTATTTCAAAACCGTTTACTCGATTTGGGCAGAATAACGACACGAAAACCCT
The DNA here is from genome assembly GCA_039602395.1 of Deinandra increscens subsp. villosa. NCBI lineage: Eukaryota > Viridiplantae > Streptophyta > Magnoliopsida > Asterales > Asteraceae > Deinandra > Deinandra increscens. The sequence goes on from JBCNJP010000024.1 coordinate 28,302,673, forward strand.
AATTTTTGACCCGTTTATAAAACCCATACCAAACATTTACCAAGTCTGAAAAAAAACTTAGGGCTTTCTTATATAACATCATTTTAAGAGTACCTACAAAAATTCAGAGCCTAACTCCCACCCGATCACCCGAATTTGATGATTTTTATCCAAGAACCCTAATTTTAACCTAGATTTAGAACTCGATCATAACAACAATATTAACTGAAATTGATTGAGGGCTATTGTAGATCATACCTAGAAACGTAGGACTGCTGAAAATTAGCTTCTAACTCCAAGCGGATTGCACGAATTTTGCAGAAGAAATTTCGGTTTCAAGAGAGGGTTTTTGGGTTGGGATTTCGTGAATTGGTGATGTTCTAAGCCGTATTTCGGTCTCTATTTATACTGGGGAGGGTCGGAATTATCATCAGACACGTATAGAGGTGACTAGCTGATCAAAATCGACACATGGATGCGGAATCGTGGGCTGCAAGAATGAGCCGTGGCCAAAACCTCGACCAGGCCGGCTCGCGTATCGCGCCGGACCGAGGGCTAACCCTCGCGATACGCCGGCTAACTTTCAGCAAATGACAGCTTTAGTCCTTGTACTTTTTATTTATATTTTAACCCCCTAATTGATACCAAACTGTTATTTTATGCACCGAACTATTATAAAACATGTTAAATAAAGTTTCTAAGGCTCGGAACACTCTCGATGATATATGTATACATACGTATATATTTTTATATATTTATATATTTATTTTTCATTATTTACACTTTGGCCCCTCAAACTTTATAATACTTATTATTTTATGTACCGAATCACTTTAGCATATTATTATAATATATTATAAGCCTCGGGGTACTTATAAAAGGTATAGATACGTATAATATACGTAAGTATTCATAACTTTAAATAAATTACACTTTTTGCCCTTTAACTTTTATCTTATGCATATTAAACCCTAATCTTTTGATGTAACTATCATTTTACATCTTACAACCTTCCTAAACATATTTCTAACATTTTTGAAGGTTTGGGTCACATATAACAATATATACACATATATATATTTGTGTATTTACATAAATTACACTTTCCACCCTTCTATTTTCTTGTTAATTATTAAGCATGCATTTTCTACATGTATAACTATCTAAACACGTATTTCTACATATATATTCATCAAATGAATATTTCACATGTATCTATGCTATTCAAACATATTTTACACATGTATTTGATATAATGTAATCACGTAGAGGCATTTTCTCCCGGTTATTATTTATTCCTATCATATAAACGTTTAGCTACGTTTTTCATGCCAACATCATATATATCAATTATCTTTGATATAAAACATGTATATACCTCATTTCCTTATCTTATTTATCAATCAACACGTATATTATTATCTTTATCAATTTATTACCCGGTAATGGGTAAATATGCATTTTCTACCCGTTTATCACGTTTAGCTATCTAACACATATATAACATGTATTATTCATAGTAGCTATGTATTCTATCAAATTTTGGGATGTTACAAAAATGGTGTCCATATCAAGATCCAACAAGGTTGATTAGATAAAACTTAGATCTATGAAGATCCATGGAAAGAAAAAGGTGGACCTTTTATAAAAGAAATCAAGTTTCCCATCATCAACACACTAGATCTATAGATTAGGATGTTTCCTCATGACAAATAATGTATAAAAAGAAGTATTTTCCAGCCCTAACATGGAGCTAACAAGATCAACAAAGATCTAACAATTGTTCAACAAAAAGTGTCATAGATCTAACAATTGTTCAACAAAAAGTGTCATGTCATAATATCTATAAAAATCAATGAAAACTCCATTCTCTTTGTTATAAAATTACGAGGTCTATGCTCTAAGATCTAGATCTAGGTTTAAAGTTGCAAAAAGGTTGAATCTTGATGATGGAGAAAGATGGTTTCTTAAAGATGGAGGTTGGAATCGAGAAAACTAACCTTTCGGAGTGAAAACCTACACAAATCGTGGCTCGAATTCTCTAACTTTAGCCTCTAGATCTTCAAGGACCTTGGTCTGGGTAAATCACAGCCGTTTTAGGGTTTAGGAGGTGTTAAAAATGACGGATATGGGGGCTGGAAAGGAATAGGATGTTTAAATACCTGATTTTTAGGGTTGATCACGATTTCAGCAACCTTGGTCGGTGGGCAGTACACGGCGCCGACCCAGATTTTTAGGGTTAATCACGATTTCAGTGACCTAGGTTAAGCATTTAACAAATAAATTATTTATTTAACTATAAAACATTACGACGTCTCAACTCGATTATTTTCTATAAATTCAATCGAACCATATTTAGTCTTCAAAAATTAATTTAGGGTTGATCTAAACATATATAATCACCAAATAAAATTTCAAGACATAACTCTAATGTTAACCCAAAGATTTAATGAATTATTTTTAATTCTAAAAATCATAGTTAATTTAATCTAAGTAATTAACCATCCAAGATTTCATTTTAGTCAAAGCATAATCCTAGATCTAGTTGCAAAGTCATCTTTGCATGTCAAAAACCCTAGATCTAACATTTTAGCTTAATGGTAACATCATCTAATCAAGATCTAATGAAGATCTAATCATGAAAATAAGGAAAAACACATAAAAATCATTCTTTTTCCCATAAAACACTAGATCAACAATTATGATGGTAATTACATCATCCTAAACCCTAGATCTACCGTTAAAATGGTGTCCATATCAAGATCCAACAAGGTTAATTAGAAAAAACTTTGATCTATGAAGATCAATGGAGAGAAATTAAGAAAAAGGTACACATTTTATAAAAGAAATCAAGTTTCCCATCATCATCAACACACTAGATCTATAGATTAGGATGTTTCCTCATGACAAATAATGTATAAAAAGAAGTATTTTCCAGCCCTAACATGGATCTAACAAGATCTAATAAAGATCTAACAATTGTTCAACAAAAAGTGTCATAGATCTAACAATTGTTCAACAAAAAGTGTCATGTCATAATATCTATAAAAATCAATAAAAACTCCATTCTCTTTGTTATAAAATTACTAGGTCTATTGCTCTAAGATCTAGATCTAGGTTTAAAGTTGCAAAAAGGTTGAATCTTGATGATGGAGAAAGAAGGTTTCTTGAAGATGGAGGTTGGACTCGAGAAAACTAACCTTTCGGAGTGAAAACCTACACAAATCGTGGCTCGAATTCTCTAACTTTAGCCTCTAGATCTTCAACGACCTTGGTTCTGGTAAATCACACCCGTTTTAGGGTTTAGGAGGTGTTAAAAATGAAGGATATGGGGGCTGGAATGGAATAGGATGTTTAAATACCCGATTTTTAGGGTTAATCACGATTTTAGCAACCTTGGTCGGTGGGCGGTACACGGCACCGACCCAGATTTTTAGGGTTAATCACGATTTCAGAGACCTAGGTTAAGCATCTAACCAATAAATTACCTATTTAATTTTAAAACATTACGACGTCTCAACTAGATTACTTTCTATAAATTTAACCAAACATATCTAGTCTTCAAAAATTAATTTAGGGTTGATCTAAACATATATAATCACCAAAAAAATTTCAAGACATAACTCTAATGTTAACACAAAGATTTAATGAATTATTTTTAATTTTAAAAATCATAGTTAATTTAATCTAAGTAATTAACCATCCAAGATTTCATTTTAGTCAAAGCATAATCCTAGATCTAGGTGCAAAGTTGTCACACCCCCAAATCAACCACTAACGGAGTTTATACCGTTAAGGGGTGCGAGCAAACCAGGACCACAACCATTAGTTACAAATACTAAACGAATCAGAGTAAAGTCCACATGTTCATAATCAAAACAGTTTTTAAAAGTACGCAGCGGAAAATAAACATAAGTATCTTAGCACTAACCACGTGCTTAAATTACAAAACGTGAATTGTTATAAAATCCCAAGTTTGAGTTTAATATAAGAAATCTTCAAGTGCCATGCCAACCTCCAGCGGATACTCCTTAGCAATCTGCAAAAGTTTAAACCACGCAAGTGTCAACCTAACGGTTGGTGAGTTCACGGTGGGCATGACATGCATTGGCCCGGTCTCATAATCGTATTCATCAACATGTAATAAGTATTAGTTTTATAAACATTGCCAAGTGATGTATTACCTAATATGCACTAGTTAAGTAAAGTTAAAGCGGTCAACCGATATCGCGGGTAGCTAATCCGTTGTTCCATGCACTAAGGAAGTTTGTACCAAAGCTGACGATTAAGTATAGTAGAGGCAGCGCCTTCAGCCATTTTGTTTTGCGGACATTCGTCATCGCGGCTTTGCCTCCCCCGTGTCCTCTCGGGATCACGGTCAGATAGGCTGATATTGTACCTCCGTGCACCTCCAGTGTCACGAGGCGGAGTTTGTCAAACTCCAGTAGATCTACCCAACATCCCCTCGCTTTACAATTAATGGCACAATTAAGTTGAGGACTTTTTCAGTTAAAAAGGCAATCCTTAGAAATCATGTGATATCATGTGGTTTAGACTTTAACCTACACTAGCCATATTAAAACGGTTTTCGTTTCAGAAAATAGTTTGTTAAGTTTCACAAGTGTTCCCCATAAAACACTTCAAGTTCATCAAGTAGATGCATAGCATTCTAAGTTTTCAGTTTCATCAAGTGGTGCATAGCACTCGTAAAGTTGTCAGCATTGTTTTCCATTAAGTTATTCAGTGTGTCCCAAACGGGCTCACAGTAAACGGGTTAGTGACACTCACCTTGGGTTGCACTGCTACACTTGCTATAATATCCAAATTTGCTTAATGAAGACCTATGAACACGTTTAGGTCTTAAGTATTAGTTTTATGTCTAATCTTTACTTAACGTCACTATGGCCCATAACATAGCACGTTGGAACTATGACTCGACATACAGACAAACGACACCGATGGTTGATCATAAACAAGGGTTCATATATATCAGAAATCAAAGCATGTATCATCATGGCATAATCATGTAAGTCATGGCATAACATCCAAGCAAATTGCACAAGTTTGGATTCTGGTCTCAGTTTCGCCAGCAGTTTCGCTGGTCAGTTTCGCTGTGTGCACGGGCAGCACTTTCGCTAGGCAATACCCGATGACACAGTTTCGCTAGGCTAGTTTCGCTCGAAACTGTTGGCACAGTTTCGCTAGCCTAGTTTCGCCCGAAACTGGTTTGAACTTTCGTTCAGGGAATTTCGCTCGGTAGATTCGCTCGAGCTGGTCTGGTCGGTTTACCCGGCGACACTGCAGTTTCGCTGCATAGTGTCGCTGGTTGAAGATATGCATAATTTCGCTGGACAGTTTCGCCCAGAGAACATGACAGTTTCGCTGGTCGCGAAAAACTTACGGATCAGCCTAAAAATCAATCTAACAGCTTCCATATTACATGTAATTCATTATCTAGCATGCCTAGACATTTACCAACATCAAACAACAAGATTTAACACCTTAAACATGGGTTTTCACATCCAAATCACCAAAAACACATTTTTTGACCTAAAATGACCTAAATAGCACAAATCTCTATCATGGTTGGATTTCATACGTAAAGTTGCAAACTTTATAACAGATCTAACATCCCTAAGCAACATACTAGCAGATCAAGCAGTTTCATGAAAGTTTAAGCATGCTTTTTAAGAAAACTCAAAGAAAAGGCATAAAGAGAGGTTTTGGGACTCACGATTCGATCAAGGAATCGAATGGATGTTGTCTTGAGGCTGAGATCTTGATGTTTGGTTGTGCTTCTCGACTGACCAGAATTCCAGGAGTGTGTGTGTGTGTTTTGGAGAGAATGGTGCAAAAATGAGGCAACTAGGGTTTTATGTTATTATATATCAGGGCCTAGTTTCGCTGGCTAGTTTCGCTGGCCAAGCGAAACTGGCTCTGAATTCATGCAATTCAAACAGTTTAGCTGGCTGCCGGGCGACACTACAGTTTCGCCCGGTAGTTTCGCTGGAAACCAAAGGTGGTCATTTTCACATTCTAAGCAAGATAAACACGATTCATAAATTGTCATGCTATTCACAATACTAAATCATGTATTTAAATCACATTGCACATAATGATAGTAAATAGTTAAACACATAACACATATGGACGGGTTCGGTGATCAACCAAAGGACGTGGACGTATTCGGCCTAGTTAAGCATTAGTTACTAAGTTAACACTTAAAACGTAACTAACGGAAATGTCTAACGGAAGTAAACCTTGAAATTCTCGGATGTCACATCATCCCCTTGTAATTGGAATTTTCGTCCCGAAAATTATTCTTGCGTCGTAGCATCCGCAGCATCAGCTGTCGTCGTTGCAGTACTTGCTGGGGAAGGAAAGCAAAAGTTTTAGGGTCGTCACATCCTCCTCCTGTTAAAGGAATTTTGGTCCCCAAAATTAAATCATACCTTGAGTTTCCGTGGACGTTTGCTCGAACAAGTGAGGATACTTTTTCTTCATTTGATCCTCTCGTTCCCAAGTATATTCAGGTCCACGCTTTGAGTTCCATCGCACCTTGACGATCGGAATCTTGCTACGTTTGAGGGCTTTCTCCTCGCGTCCCATGATTTCTACCGGTTGCTCGATAATTCTCAAATGTTCGTCAATTTCCAATTCCTCCAAAGGAATTATTTCGATGTCTTCGGCCAGACATTTCTTTAGGTTAGAAACGTGAAACACGTTGTGAACTCCATCGAGCTCTGCAGGGAGTTGTAATCGGTAGGCCACCGGGCCTACTTCCCCAATGATTTCAAAAGGACCGATGTAGCGAGGATTTAACTTTCCACGCTTTCCGAAGCGTATCACACCTTTCCAGGGAGATACCTTTAATAACACTTTGTCGCCTACCTCGAACTTCAAAGGTTTACGGCGTTTGTCGGCATAGCTCTTTTGTCTGTCACGTGCTGCGGCTATCCGCTTTCTGATTTGTATAATTCGTTCTGTGGTATCATGAATAATTTCCGGTCCAGTGAGTCCTTTCTCACCCGTTTCAGCCCAACATACGGGCGATCTGCATTTTCTGCCATAAAGAGCTTCAAAAGGTGCAGCACCGATACTTGAATGATAACTGTTGTTGTAGGAGAACTCCACCAACGGAAGGTGAGCCTCCCAATCCTTACCGAAGTCGAGAACGCAAGCTCGGAGCATGTCTTCTAGAGTCTGAATAGTTCGTTCCGTCTGACCATCGGTCTGCGGGTGATAAGCTGTGCTCATATCTAGTCTGGTTCCCAGTGCTTCTTGCATGGATTGCCATAGTCGAGAAGTAAATCGGGGATCTCGATCCGAGATAATAGTTTTAGGCACTCCATGACGTGCCACAATTCGGTCAATGTACAGCTTTGTCAACTTATCCATGTTATCAGTTTCTCTCATTGGGATAAAGTGTGCAGATTTGGTTAATCGATCAATGATAACCCAAATCACATCCGGTCGATTCGATCGATGAGGTAATCCCGTTACGAAGTCCATGGAGATATCCTCCCATTTCCATTCTGGGATCTTTGGTTGCTGCAATAGCCCTGAAGGCTTTTGGTACTCAATCTTAACCCTTGAGCATGTTAAACACTTAGCCACATATCGCGCGATGTCGGCTTTCATATTCGGCCACCAATACAAACCCTTTAAATCTTGGTACATTTTATCCGATCCAGGGTGCACCGAATACCTTGATTTGTGAGCCTCGTCCATCACGAGCTCACGGAGATTTCCAATAAAAGGAACCCAAATTCTGTCATTGTAGTATCCGAGTCCGTCGGACTTAATTTCGGAGTTTCCATCTACCCCTCGCAGTGCTTCAGCTGCGAAGTTTTCTTCTTTCAAAGCTTCTCGTTGGGCATCGCGGATCCGATCCGGCAATCCCGTGTGAATGGTGAGTTGCAGCGCTCGTACTCGTCGAGGCTTTTCGTACTCCTTTCGACTTAGTGCATCAGCCACAACATTGGCTTTTCCCGGGTGATACTTAATTGCTAAGTCATAGTCATTCAATAGCTCGACCCACCGTCGCTGTCGCATATTGAGATCCTTCTGATTAAAGATGTGCTGTAAGCTTTTGTGGTCAGTAAATATCGTGCACTTTGTTCCGTAGAGGTAATGTCTCCAAATCTTGAGTGCATGAACAACGGCTCCCAATTCCAAGTCATGCGTTGTATAATTCTTCTCAGTATCCTTTAGTTGCCTGGACCCATAGGCAATCACTTTATCTCGTTGCATCAACACGCAACCGAGTCCTTGAATGGATGCATCACAGTAGACCACGAAGTCGTCAACCCCATCGGGTAACGCAAGAATCGGAGCTGAACATAACATGTCTTTAAGAGTTTGAAACGCGCGTTCTTCTTTTTCACCCCATCTATATTGCACTCCTTTGTGCGTCAAAGCCGTTAAGGGTTGGGCCAATTGCGAGAAACCCTTAATGAACCTTCGGTAATATCCGGCAAGTCCCAAAAATTGTCGGATTTCGGTCGGCGCTCTTGGAGTAGACCAATTCTTGATAGCTTCCACTTTAGCTGGGTCGACGTGAATTCCATTTTGATCAACAATGTGTCCAAGAAACTGGACTTCGCGAATCCAAGAAAAAAATCGCACTCTGAAAACTTAGCGTAAAGCTGTTCCTTGCGGAGTAATTCCAAGATAAGTCGTAGGTGCTCCTCGTGTTCTTCCTTTGTCTTGGAGTAGATCAAAATATCATCGATGAAAACTATCACAAACTTATCGAGGTACGGCTTGCACACTCGATTCATCAGATCCATAAATACGGCAGGTGCATTGGTTAGCCCAAACGGCATAACCAGGAATTCGTAGTGACCATACCGAGTTCTGAAAGCAGTCTTGGGGACATCCTCATCTCGAACGCGAAGTTGGTGATATCCAGACCGTAGATCAATCTTTGAGAAGTAACTTGAACCTTGCAGCTGGTCGAAGAGATCGTCGATTCGAGGAAGTGGATACCGATTTTTTATCGTAACTTTGTTAAGCTCTCGGTAGTCAATACACATTCGGAACGTTCCATCCTTCTTCTTAACAAACAAAACCGGTGCTCCCCATGGAGACGAACTTGGACGAATAAACCCTTTGTCGAGTAGCTCTCGAAGTTGTGCGGAGAGTTCGTTGAGTTCGCTTACCGCCAAACGGTAAGGTGCGCGTGCAATCGGAGCGGCTCCAGGAGTTAAGTCGATTCCAAACTCTACTTGTCGAAATGGAGGCAACCCAGGCAGATCTTCAAGAAATACATCTTGGAAGTCGCGGACTATCGGGTAGTCGTTGATTCTACGCTCGGGAAGTGTCGAACCGGTGACGTTTGCAAGAATTGCGAAGTGACCTTTACGAAGGCACTTTTGAGCTTTGAGGAAAGAGATAATACCGGTGACTGTTCCACCTTTTTCACCTTGAACTGTTAACACTTCACCGTCCTCGGGTGGGATACGAACCACTTTTTCTTGACATAAGATTTCGGCTCGATTCTCAAATAACCAATCCATTCCTACTATAACGTCAAAACTACCAATCGGGAAAGGCATAAGATCGATTCCTAATGTATGGCCAGCTAGTTCTAACTTACAGTCCTTAACTATCTGCGTCGTATCATGAAGTTTACCATTCGCTAGTTCTACCACATACTTAGCGTCTAAGGCAGTCGGTTTAGCATTAATCAATTTAGCAAACTTAGTGGAAATAAAACTTCTTTCAGCACCAGAATCAAATAATACAGTAGCAAAGAAACCATTCAATATAAATTTACCATTAATCACGTTGGCGTCGTTGCGAGCTTCTTCTTGACCCATGGCGAAAGCTCTTCCTCTGTCGTTTCCATTTCCGTTGCCATTTCCCCGGTTACCGTTCCTGTTATTGTCTCCCTGTTCTCTCAACTGTGGGCGGTCCCTCTTCATGTGGCCTGGAACACCACATTCATTGCAGTCCCCATTACCATTTCCTCTGGGGGCTTCATTGTTGTTACGATTGTTGCTGTTGTTTCGCCTTGGGAGGTTTTGTGGCTTAGGTAACGTCGTCCAACAGTCTTTTGCTTCATGGCCTTTCTTGCCACATCTCTCGCAGTTCAAACTCATTCTGCAGATACCGGTGTGATGCTTCCCACACTTGTTGCACCTGGGCAGTTTGCCCTTGTAGTTTCCATTCCCACCTTGGCGGTTGTTACCACCGCTGTTCCCAGGCCTTTTGTTTCCAACACTCCGATTGTTCATTGAGTTTCCAGGAGTTTCTTCATCAGCCTTTCTCTTGTTACTTAAGGCAATCTTCTCAGAGGCTCTTGCAGGAAGTGTACCTCCCTCATTCACCTGTTCAGTAAGCTGATGAGCCAAATGGATGGCTTGCTGTGCGGCGATTGTAGCATGGACGGCTGCCACTGCGGCTTGTACGTGTGCGTTTATCATTGCTTGTAGTTCTGCAGGTGTTAGGGTAATGTTGTTCCTTCCGGCTCTTCCAGACATTTTCTGGACAGTTTTAAGTAGGCAGTGTTCAGTCACAGTTATATTCTATACATATCCCATAATATGTATATTATCCATTTCCCGTTATCCCACTATTAGTCCAGAAAAAAAAATTCGTGCAAAATTGAGGCGTCGTCGAAGAAGGTCGTAAATCGTAAGCACTATCGTCGAAAGTCGGCTTCCCCGTAATAGTCACCGTCGGCGTAGTCATCGTAGTAGGAATCAGGACGTAACGCGTAGCATCGTTTCGTTGTCGCTTTCCCCCGGCATAGTGCGCGTTTTAGCGTTCGCGTTTCGTATTCGTGTGTGAAAATTTTCCCTAAGGTTTTCCGTTAGACTACCTAGACACGGTCTATATATATATATATATTTATATAGATATATATACATTTGAAGTATTTACTTACACAGCAGAGCGAGTATCCCAGGTTGGCACGTAAAAATTTTGCTTTGGGAATTGGTTTGTTTCGTTTGTAACTAAGGTTTCAAGTTGCAGTTTCCGAATCGTTTTTTTTTTTTAGAAAATGATTCCAGTTCTCTGCAACTTATGGCTCTGATACCAATCTGTCACACCCCCAAATCAACCACTAACGGAGTTTATACCGTTAAGGGGTGCGAGCAAACCAGGACCACAACCATTAGTTACAAATACTAAACGAATCAGAGTAAAGTCCACATGTTCATAATCAAAACAGTTTTTAAAAGTACGCAGCGGAAAATAAACATAAGTATCTTAGCACTAACCACGTGCTTAAATTACAAAACGTGAATTGTTATAAAATCCCAAGTTTGAGTTTAAAATAAGAAATCTTCAAGTGCCATGCCAACCTCCAGCGGATACTCCTTAGCAATCTGCAAAAGTTTAAACCACGCAAGTGTCAACCTAACGGTTGGTGAGTTCACGGTGGGCATGACATGCATTGGCCCGGTCTCATAATCGTATTCATCAACATGTAATAAGTATTAGTTTTATAAACATTGCCAAGTGATGTATTACCTAATATGCACTAGTTAAGTAAAGTTAAAGCGGTCAACCGATATCGCGGGTAGCTAATCCGTTGTTCCATGCACTAAGGAAGTTTGTACCAAAGCTGACGATTAAGTATAGTAGAGGCAGCGCCTTCAGCCATTTTGTTTTGCGGACATTCGTCATCGCGGCTTTGCCTCCCCCGTGTCCTCTCGGGATCACGGTCAGATAGGCTGATATTGTACCTCCGTGCACCTCCAGTGTCACGAGGCGGAGTTTGTCAAACTCCAGTAGATCTACCCAACATCCCCTCGCTTTACAATTAATGGCACAATTAAGTTGAGGACTTTTTCAGTTAAAAAGGCAATCCTTAGAAATCATGTGATATCATGTGGTTTAGACTTTAACCTACACTAGCCATATTAAAACGGTTTTCGTTTCAGAAAATAGTTTGTTAAGTTTCACAAGTGTTCCCCATAAAACACTTCAAGTTCATCAAGTAGATGCATAGCATTCTAAGTTTTCAGTTTCATCAAGTGGTGCATAGCACTCGTAAAGTTGTCAGCATTGTTTTCCATTAAGTTATTCAGTGTGTCCCAAACGGGCTCACAGTAAACGGGTTAGTGACACTCACCTTGGGTTGCACTGCTACACTTGCTATAATATCCAAATTTGCTTAATGAAGACCTATGAACACGTTTAGGTCTTAAGTATTAGTTTTATGTCTAATCTTTACTTAACGTCACTATGGCCCATAACATAGCACGTTGGAACTATGACTCGACATACAGACAAACGACACCGATGGTTGATCATAAACAAGGGTTCATATATATCAGAAATCAAAGCATGTATCATCATGGCATAATCATGTAAGTCATGGCATAACATCCAAGCAAATTGCACAAGTTTGGATTCTGGTCTCAGTTTCGCCAGCATATTCGCTGGTCAGTTTCGCTGTGTGCACGGGCAGCACTTTCGCTAGGCAATACCCGATGACACAGTTTCGCTAGGCTAGTTTCGCTCGAAACTGTTGGCACAGTTTCGCTAGCCTAGTTTCGCCCGAAACTGGTTTGAACTTTCGTTCAGGGAATTTCGCTCGGTAGATTCGCTCGAGCTGGTCTGGTCGGTTTACCCGGCGACACTGCAGTTTCGCTGCATAGTGTCACTGGTTGAAGATATGCATAATTTCGCTGGACAGTTTCGCCCAGAGAACATGACAGTTTCGCTGGTCGCGAAAAACTTACGGATCAGCCTAAAAATCAATCTAACAGCTTCCATATTACATGTAATTCATTATCTAGCATGCCTAGACATTTACCAACATCAAACAACAAGATTTAACACCTTAAACATGGGTTTTCACATCCAAATCACCAAAAACACATTTTTTGACCTAAAATGACCTAAATAGCACAAATCTCTATCATGGTTGGATTTCATACGTAAAGTTGCAAACTTTATAACAGATCTAACATCCCTAAGCAACATACTAGCAGATCAAGCAGTTTCATGAAAGTTTAAGCATGCTTTTTAAGAAAACTCAAAGAAAAGGCATAAAGAGAGGTTTTGGGACTCACGATTCGATCAAGGAATCGAATGGATGCTGTCTTGAGGCTGAGATCTTGATGTTTGGTTGTGCTTCTCGACTGACCAGAATTCCAGGAGTGTGTGTGTGTGTTTTGGAGAGAATGGTGCAAAAATGAGGCAACTAGGGTTTTATGTTATTATATATCAGGGCCTAGTTTCGCTGGCTAGTTTCGCTGGCCAAGCGAAACTGGCTCTGAATTCATGCAATTCAAACAGTTTAGCTGGCTGCCGGGCGACACTACAGTTTCGCCCGGTAGTTTCGCTGGAAACCAAAGGTGGTCATTTTCACATTCTAAGCAAGATAAACACGATTCATAAATTGTCATGCTATTCACAATACTAAATCATGTATTTAAATCACATTGCACATAATGATAGTAAATAGTTAAACACATAACACATATGGACGGGTTCGGTGATCAACCAAAGGACGTGGACGTATTCGGCCTAGTTAAGCATTAGTTACTAAGTTAACACTTAAAACGTAACTAACGGAAATGTCTAACGGAAGTAAACCTTGAAATTCTCGGATGTCACAAAAGTCATCTTTCGAAGACAAAAACCCTAGATCTAACATTTTATCTTAATGGTAGCATCATCTAATCAAGATCTAATGAAGATCTAATCATGAAAATAAGGAAACACTCATAAAAATCAATCTTTTTTCCCATAAAACCCTAGATCTACAATTATGATGGTAATTACATCATCATTAACCCTAGATCTACCATTAATATGGTGTCCATATCAAGATCCAACAAGGTTGATTAGATAAAACTTAGATCTATGAAGATCCATGGAAAGAAAAAGGCTAACCTTTTATAAAAGAAATCAAGTTCCCCATCATCAACACACTAGATCTATAGATTAGGATGTTTTCTCATGAAAAATAATGTATAAAAAGAAGTATTTTCCAGCCCAAACATCGATCTAACAAAATCAATAAAGATTTAACAGTTGTTCAACAAAAAGTGTCATAGATCTAACAATTGTTCAACAAAAAGTGTCATGTCATAATATCTATAAAAATCAATAAAAACTCCATTCTCTTTGTTATAAAATTACTAGGTCTATGCTCTAAGATCTGAATCTAGGTTTAAAGTTGCAAAAAAGGTTGAATCATGATGATGGAGAAAGAAGGTTTCTTGAAGATGGAGGTTGGAATCGAGAAAACTAACCTTTCGGAGTGAAAACCTACACAAATCGTGGCTCGAATTCTCAAACTTTAGCCTCTAGATCTTCAAGGACCTTGGTCCGGGTAAATCACAGCCGTTTTAGGGTTTAGGAGGTGTTAAAAATGAAGGATATGGGGGCTGGAAAGGAATAGGATGTTTAAATACCCGATTTTTAGGGTTAATCACGATTTCAGCAACCTTGGTCGGTGGGCGGTACTCGACGCTGACCCATATTTTTAGGGTTAATCACGATTTCGGAGACCTAGGTTAAGCATTTAACAAATAAATTATTTATTTAACTATAAAACATTACGACGTCTCAACTCGATTATTTTCTATAAATTCAACCGAACCATATTTAGTCTTCAAAAATTAATTTAGGGTTGATCTAAACATATATAATCACCAAAAAAAAATTCAAAACATAACTCTAATGTTAACCCAAAGATTTAATGAATTATTTTTAATTCTATAAATCATAGTTAATTTAATCTAAGTAATTAACCATCCAAGATTTCATTTTAGTCAAAGCATAATCCTAGATCTAGGTGCAAAGTCATATTTGCATGACAAAAACCCTAGATCTAACATTTTAGCTTAATGGTAGCATCATCTAATCAAGATCTAATTAAGATCTAATCAGAAAATAAGGAAAAACACATAAAAATCATTCTTTTTTCCCATAAAACCCTAGATCTACAATTATGATGGTAATTACATTATCCTAAACCCTAGATCTACCAATAAAATGGTGTCCATATCAAGATCCAACAAGGTTGATTAGATAAAAACTTGAATCTATGAAGATCAATGGAGAAAAAATAAGAAAAAGGTAGACTTTTTATAAAAAAATCAAGTTTCCCGTCATCATAAATACACTAGATCTATAGATTAGGATGTTTCCTCATGACAAATAATGTATAAAAAGAAGTATTTTCCAGCCCTAACATGGATCTAACAAGATCTAACAATTTTTCAACAAAAAGTGTCATAGATCTAACAATTATTCAACAAAAAGTGTCATGTCATAATATCTATAAAAATCAATAAAAACTCCATTCTCTTTGTTATAATATTACTAGGTCTATGCTCTAAGATCTAGATCTAGGTTTAAAGTTGCAAAAATGTTGAATCTTGATGATGGAGAAAGAAGGTTTCTTGAAGATGGAGGTTGGAATCGAGAAAACTAACCTTTCGGAGTGAAAACCTACACAAATCGTGGGTCGAATTCTCTAACTTTAGCCTCTAGATCTTCAAGGACCTTGGTCCTGGTAAATCACAGCCATTTTAGGGTTTAGGAAGTGTTAAAAATGAAGGATATGGGGGCTGGAATGGAATGGGATGTTTAAATACCCGATTTTTAGGGTTAATCACAATTTCAGCAAACTTGGTCGGTGGGCGGTTCACGGCGCCGACCAGATTTTTAGGGTTAATCACGATTTCAGAGACCTAGGTTAAGCATTTAACAAATAAATTATTTATTTAACTATAAAACATTACGACGTCTCAACTCGATTATTTTCTATTAATTCAACCGAACCATATTTAGTCTTCAAAAATTAATTTAGGGTTGATCTAAACATATATAATCACCAAATAAAATTTCAAGACATAACTCTAATGTTAACACAAAGATTTAATGAATTGTTTTTAATTCTAAAAATCATAGTTAATTTAATCTAAGTAATTAACCATCCAAGATTTCATTTTAGTCAAAGCATAATCCTAGATCTAGGTGCAAAGTCATCTTTCCATGGACAAAAACCCAAGATCTAACATTTTAGCTTAATGGTAACATCATCTAATCAAGATCTAATGAAGATCTAATCATGAAAATAAGGAAAACCACATAAAAATCATTATTTTTCCCATAAAACCCTAGATCTACAATTATGATGGTAATTAGATCAACCTAAACCCTAGATCTACCATTAAAATGGTGTCCATATCAAGATCCAACAAGGTTGATTAGATATAAACTTAGATCTATGAAGATCCATGGAAAGAAAAAGGTGGACCTTTTATTATAGAAATCAAGTTTCCCATCATCTACACACTAGATCTATAGATTAGGATGTTTCCTCATGACAAATAATGTATAAAAAGAAGTATTTTCCAACCCTAACATCGATCTAACAAAATCAATAAAGATCTAACAATTGTTCAACAAAAAGTGTCATAGATCTAACAATTGTTCAACAAAAAGTGTCATGTCATAATATCTATAAAAATCAATAAAAACTCCATTTTCTTTGTTATAAAATTACTAGGTCTATGCTCTAAGATCTAGATCTAGGTTTAAAGTTGCAAAAAGGTTGAATCTTGATGATGGAGAAAGAAGGTTTCTTGAAGATGGAGGTTGGAATCGAGAAAACTAACCTTTCGGAGTGAAAACCTACACAAATCGTGGCTCGAATTCTCTAACTTTAGCCTGTAGATCTTCAAGGACCTTGGTCCTTGTAAATCACTGCCGTTTTAGGGTTTAGGAGGTATTAAAAATGAAGGATATGGGGGCTGGAAAGGAATAGGATGTTTAAATACCCGGTTTTTAGGGTTAATCATGATTTCAGCAACCTTGGTCGGTGGGCGGTACACGGCGCCGACCCAGATTTTTAGGGTTAATCACGATTTCAAAGACCTAAGTTAAACATTTAACAAATAAATTATTTATTTAACTGTAAAACATTACAACGTCTCAACTCGATTATTTTCTATAAAATCAACCGAACCATATTTAGTCTTCAAAAATTAATTTAGGGTTGATCTAAACATATATAATCACCAAATAAAATTTCAAGACATAACTCTAATGTTAACCCAAAGATTTAATGAATTATTTTTAATTCTAAAAATCATAGTTAATTTAATCTAAGTAATTAACCATCCAAGATTTCGTTTTAGTTAAAGCATAATCCTAGATCTATGTGCAAAGTCATCTTTTCATGACAAAAACCCTAGATCTAACATTTTAGCTTAATGGTAACATCATCTAATCAAGATCTAATGAAGATCCAATCATGAAAATAAGGAAAAACACATAAAAATCATTCTTTTTCCCATAAAACCCTAGATCTACAATTATGATGGTAATTGCATCATCCTAAACCCTAGATCTACCAATAAAATGGTGTCCATATCAAGATACAACAAGGTTGATTAGATAAAACTTAGATCTATGAAGATCCATGGAAAGAAAAAGGTGGACCTTTTATAAAAGAAATCAAGTTTCCCATCATCTACACACCAGATCTATAGATTAGGATGTTTCCTCATGACAAATAATGTATAAAAAGAAGTATTTTCCAACCCTAACATCGATCTAACAAGATCAATAAAGATCGAACAATTGTTCAACAAAAAGTGTCATAGATCTAACAATTGTTCAGCAAAAAGTGTCATGTCATAATATCTATAAAAATCAATAAAAACTCTATTCTATTTGTTATAAAATTACTAGGTCTATGCTCTAAGATCTAGATCTAGGTTTAAAGTTGCAAAAAGGTTGAATCTTGATGATGGAGAAAGAAGCTTTCTTGAAGATCGAGGTTGGAATCGAGAAAACTAACCTTTCGGAGTGAAAACCTACACAAATCGTGGCTCGAATTCTCTAACTTTAGCCTCTAGATCTTCAAGGACCTTGGCCCTGGTAAATCATAGCCGTTTTAGGGTTTATGAGGTGTTAAAAATGAAGGATATGGGGGCTGGAAAGGAATAGGATGTTTAAATACCCGATTTTTAGGGTTAATCACGATTTCAGTAACCTTGGTCGGTGGGCGGTACACGGCGCCGACCCATTTTTTCTAGGGTTAATCACGATTTCAGAGATCTAGGTTAAGCATTTAACAACTAAAATATTTTTTTAACTATAAAACATTACGATGTCTCAACTCGATTATTTTCTATAAATTCAATCGAACCATATTTAGTCTTCAAAAATTAATTTAGGGTTGATCTAAACATATATAATCACCAAATAATATTTCAAGACATAACTCTAATGTTAACCCAAAGATTTCATGAATTATTTTTAATTCTAAAAATCATAGTTAATTTAATCTAAGTAACTAACCATCCAAGATTTCATTTTAGTCAAAGCATAATCCTAGATCTAGGTGAAAGTCATCTTTCCCTGGAAAAAAACCTAGATCTAACATTTTAGTTTAATGGTAACATCATCTAATCAAGATCTAATGAAGATCTAATCATGAAAATAAGGAAAAACACATAAAAATCATTCTTTTTCCCATAAAACCCTAGATCTACAATTATGATGGTAATTACATCATCCTAAACCCTAGATCTACCATTAAAATGTTGTCCATATCAAGATCCAACAAGGTTGATTAGATATAACTTAGATCTATGAAGATCAATGGAGAGAAAATAAGAAAAAAGGTAGACATTTTATATAAGAAATCAAGTTTCCCATCATCATCAACACACTAGATCTATAGATTAGGATGTTTCCTCATGACAAATAATGTATGAAAAAGAGTATTTTCCAGCCCTAACATGGATCTAACAAGATCTATAAAGATCTAACAATTGTTCAACTAAAAGTGTCATGTCATAATATCTATAAAAATCAATAAAAACTCCATTCTTTTTTTATAAAATTACTAGATCTAAGCTCTAAGATCTAGATAGGATTAAAGTTGCAGAAAGGTTGAATCTTGATGATGGTGAAAGAAGGTTTCTTGAAGATGGAGATCGGAATATAGAAAACTAACCTTTCGGAGTGAAAACCGACACGAATCGTGGCTCGAATTCTCTAACTTTAGCCTCTAGATCTTCAAGGACCTTGGTCCTGGTAAACCACAGTCGTTTTAGGGTTTAGGAGGTGTTAAAAATGAAGGATATGGGGGCTGGAAAGGAATAGGATGTTTAAATACCCGATTTTTAGGGTTAATCACGATTTCAGTAACCTTGGTCGGTGGGCGGTACACGGCGCCGACCCATTTTTTCTAGGGTTAATCACGATTTCAGAGACCTAGGTTAAGCATTTAACAACTAAATTATTTATTTAACTATAAAACATTACGATGTCTCAACTCGATTATTTTCTATAAATTCAATCGAACCATATTTAGTCTTCAAAAATTAATTTAGGGTTGATCTAAACATATATAATCACCAAATAAAATTTCAAGACATAACTCTAATGTTAACCCAAAGATTTCATGAATTATTTTTAATTCTAAAAATCATAGTTAACTTAATCTAAGTAACTAACCATCCAAGATTTCATTTTAGTCAAAGCATAATCCTAGATCTAGGTGAAAGTCATCTTTCCCTGGAAAAAAACCTAGATCTAACATTTTAGTTTAATGGTAACATCATCTAATCAAGATCTAATGAAGATCTAATCATGAAAATAAGGAAAAACACATAAAAATCATTCTTTTTCCCATAAAACCCTAGATCTACAATTATGATGGTAATTACATCATCCTAAACCCTAGATCTACCATTAAAATGGTGTCCATATAAAGATCCAACAAGGTTGATTAGATATAACTTAGATCTATGAAGATCAATGGAGAGAAAATAAGAAAAAAGGTAGACATTTTATATAAGAAATCAAGTTTCCCATCATCATCAACACACTAGATCTATAGATTAGGATGTTTCCTCATGACAAATAATGTATAAAAAAGAGTATTTTCCAGCCCTAACATGGATCTAACAAGATCCATAAAGATCTAACAATTGTTCAACTAAAAGTGTCATGTCATAATATCTATAAAAATCAATAAAAACTCCATTCTTTTTTTATAAAATTACTAGATCTAAGCTCTAAGATCTAGATCTAGGATTAAAGTTGCAGAAAGGTTTGTCACACCCCGAGAATGGCTGAATGTGGGCATGTGACTGATTTGGCATCATGGTCATGGTTATGAATGATTGACATTTTAGTGAATATTTAGAAAAGTCATTTGTCTTTCAAAAACATAATTCTTAAACATTTATTTAAATATTTAAAACAGTGGCAGCGGAAAATAGTAGTGGAAGTACATGTTAAGTTTCAAAAGACAATGATATGAGATTTTAAATCATGACAACCCTAAGGTGTAATGTGACTAAATCTCCAAAGTGAAATGCATGAACACACGACAAGCAGACCATGATATGAGACAAGCAGGATCTATGTAGAAAGACATTGAATTGCATCCTTAATCACCTGAGAATTCAAGAAATTTAAAAAGTCAACAGAATTGTTGGTGAGTTCACAGGTTTGGTGACACATGAAAATGTTTGAACAATGTTTGAATCAGTGTTTGAAACAATGTTTGAAATGTTTGGCCGTCATGATATTATTTTTGTTGACTCTGATGTTGTAAAGATCAAGCATGAACCTTGAATTCAAAACTAACTGTTTACCCACTCCTGGTGTCCAACCCCATGTACACCGAATGACCAGAATAACTAATGTACCCCTTGACTATTTCCGTGGAGTCAGGACTGGAGCGACCAAGTCGGGGCAAGGTCGTCAACCCAAATAGATCTATTCACAAGCTATCGTTTCGAATGAACTAATTGAATTCAATTAATAGTGGGACTTAGGCATATAACATGAATCAACATGAATACACAGATTGGGGTTTATGAAAAGAACATGCAATCAGTACGTCTTACAGAAATCATAATATCAGACAAAATGAAATTGAAAGGCATTCATTGAATTCTCCCCCATAGTTTGAAAACAGAAAAGTAAAAAGGGGCCGTGAAACTCACTTGATATGAAGACGGTCTGACAGATATGAATTGAATGAAGTAGCCTAGCAAGCGTCTACAATGTAATATTAAGACGTCTTTAGGGGTCTGGCTATATGGGTTAGTGAATACGTCACCCCATGTTCAAGGTTAAGTCTCGACTGTTATTACCCGATGAAAGAGATGGAAATCCTAGGATATTATTTATTGGCTAATAAATAATATTATAGTTGATGGAATTTATTATTTATTTGAATAAATAAATAATAATTGAATTTTCGCGTTTGAAATATATATTGAATAATATATGTTATTTTTCATAAATTGTCACGTATATTTAATTTATTAAATATTTGTAAGGTTTTGAACCCTTTTGATTAATAGATAAATCTTTCATTTATTAACGTTTGAACACGCGCATTATACCGCGCGTCAATACACGGTACATGTCGCGTTTTATGAAAAGAATTTAGACACTTGAAAATATGTCTATTTTATGAAGAAATGTTTCCAAAAATATATGAAATTATATTTCTGTAAAAATTAAGTGTCGGTTTGTCCGGTAGTTAACCGGTTTCACCGGTTTGACCGATTTGACTCGTTTAATGACCTCTTAAGTTTCCTTAACACTTAGGATTTGTTATTAGACTTGTTTTAATGTGGTTTAGGGTTTTAAGTTGCCAAGTGTGCCGGTGGAAGTTTAACTTGTAAAATTGACATTTTCGAGTTACCGAAGGTTACAGTTTTGGTCCGGTTTGCTTCTAAAACATATTTTTCCACTTTGAAACTTTGGGAAACACTTTTATATGTCAAAATAAGCATGTTTTATGTTCTGGACCAGATCCAATTCTTGTTCAAAAATAAGTTATATTTTCCGTTGCAAAGTCGTATTACGGTATCCGATTGTTCCGTTTTCAAGTGTTTGACTTCCCGAATCACTTTGCAAGTTTGAGACATAATCTTGGCAGCCCTAAATCATCCATTACAAGTCCTAAGTGGTCATTTGTAGGTCACAAGGATTTTTACTTAATTTCTTTATGAAGATGAATGATATTTTATCATAAAAATTCTATTTTTTTACATTTCTTTGGATTTTCAGGATCCAATATTTAAATAACACTTTTTATGACTAAAAACCATTTTATAACGTGTTTGGTTCCAGATTTGAAGTTAAAGTCATGACGCGTTTTCAAGATTGCAAAATATATATGTTTTATGGTAACTACATTTTTATGACACATAAAATGAGTGTCATCTCTTACCACTTTTAACATAGTATATATTTCATCTAAAACTTTATTTCCAAATATTATATTTATGAATTTTTCACCAAATCAAACATACTAAATTATTTAAACTTATAATATGTTATGATTTATAAACTTTGTCACCATTTATGAAACTTCTAACATAGGAGTTCATGTTATGTTCATATTTTTATAAATAAATTGGTTCAAACAATATTCTAGTTTTCCATCAAAGAACATAATGCTACTAACATACAAGTTTGCTAGTAATCATCTAACAACACAATCAAGACTTAATCATGAACATGAATTTGTGACATTATATGAATAAATTATGGAATAAGTTAAGAAAAGAAAGAGGTTTCCTCACTTAAACTTAAACCGGATCGGTAAAGGACTTGATGGGTTGTTGAATAAGCTTCCAAGTTTAGCTCCTAACCCACCCTTGATCTTTGATTTAGGATGATGATGATGAAAGGATGAAAGATTGATCATGAATATGAGGAAGAAATCAAGAGGTTAGAATGATAGTTAAGAAAGAAATGATGATGAAATAAAGATGGTTATTGAATCACCTTGAATATATGAAGATTAGGAGCAAGAGAAGCTTGAGATGGTGTTTAGAATGATGAAAAACAATGGTGGTGGTGGCGGTTTTAGGAGAGCCGAGAGGAGGAGATGAGAGCAAGAGAGAATGAGTGAGTTTGTAGGTTCTTAAAATGTGTAAGTGTAGGAATGGAAATGAGGTTATGTGTTTAAGTTTATAAGATGGTTTGAGGGCTTGGCTTCATGGTTTAAGAACCATATGGGGTTCGGTTTTGGTTGCCTAGAATCGAAAGAAAAGTGGAAGAAATGAGAGGGGGGGTTGACTCTTGGCTTGAACCCATTTGAACTTACTTGATCATTGGCCTAAAAGTGAACCAAATGATGTTGTTTTGAGGTGTAGGAACCGGCCAAAGAGGGAGAGAAGACAAGGAGACAAATTGGTGGCTAAGGGGACAAAGTTGTCAAGTGTGTAAGTGGTTAAAGGGATTACACAATGGACTAGGAACAAGGTTGTACCCTTATTAGACATTATTGTCTAAAATCAAGTAAACATAGCATGGCTTTTAGGTGGCCATAGGGTGGCTAGAGGTGGTGGAAAACGACTCGATGGAGGGAAAAAGAGGGACAAGGAGACAAGGCTTGATCATGTGTAAGTGGTTATTTCTTTTAACCAAAGGATCTTGTGTCCCCTTGTACTAATGGAGACAAGTTTGCTCCATATCCATGCTACAAGATTGTATTAGACATGTGGTGATAATCTAAAAATCTAGTAACTAGACTAATGGGGGGGGGGGGGGTTAAGGAGTTGGGAGGCTTTTGGTTTGGTTGGTTCGGTTGGAACCGAATGGAGAAGAGAAAAAGAAAAGAACCGGAAAAGAAAAGAAAGAAAGAAGAGAGTTGGGTTCGAAGTCAAGACGGGCCGGGAAAAAGAAAAGAAAGGGGAAAATGGGCCGGCGGGTCGGGCTGGGCTGGGCTGGGCTCGTGGGCCGAAGGGGAGTAAAACGGACCGGGAGACGGCCCGAAGAGAATGGGCCGAAGGAAAGAAAAGAAAAGAAAAGAGAAAGAGATTGGGCCGGTAGGCCCATTGGGCTCTGTGGGTCGAACTGGGTCTCGGGTCGGGTCGGGTTGAGTCCGGGTCGATCCAACGAGTCCAACGACACTTCGTTTGAGTCAAAAGGATAAACGAGTGAAAAGTCGGTTTTTGGCTCGAGAACGGATGATTTATATATAAATATAAATCAATAAAAAAAATAAACGAATAAGTGTCGCGTTTAATTTTGAATGAACGGGAATGTCACATGTCTTGATTGTTTGTCGTTTTGATTATGCACTATGACGTACTAAAGTTTGGAAATAAAAACTTTGCTCGACATGAGCATTTATTGTTTGAAGTTTTGGTGACAACGTTTAATATTTGTCTTGGTGAAAAATATAATATATTTTGGATTGAAATAGTTTTAGGAATAATACTAATTATTGCGTGAAATGAATTGTCGTTCGACTGAACGTTATGTTTGGATTACGTCGAACACAATGTAGTAGTTTTGAATTTGACGTTTGAATCTAAACGAAGGTCTAGAGTATTTAAATGTAGATGGAAAATTGTTTAGAATGAAATGGCTAAACTCTACGAATGTAGAATTTTGTTTTGAATGAAATGAATTCGCCGTTTGGAACAACGACTCGTGTTGAACACGTTACGACGTAACGTAGTGTTATGGAAAATATAAAATGAATATTTTATATTTTTGTTATTGAAGTTCCATCTTGAATAGTTACGGAGCTTTAAGTTGATTTCCACTACGGGTAAGTGTTGTCGGACCTAATTGTCTATGTTCGCACGTAAGTTCACCTAATTTAAATAAATTAAGCCTAATGCACATAGATAATCAGATAATTGCATATTAATATAATATTAAAGTTAACCTGGAATATACGGGTTGTCACATACTCCCCCGGTTAGAGAAATTTCGTCCCGAAATTTAGTCTTGAACACCCGAGTTAGCATCATTGTCAAAGACATGCGGATACCTTTTAAAGCATTTGATCTTCTCGTTCCCATGTGAATTCAGGACCTCGACGTGAGTCCAATGAGCTTTCACAATAGGATTTCCGACGTTGCTTTAATCGCTTAACCTTACGGTCGCAGATTTCAGTAGGAGTCTCGATACAATGAAGACGATTGTTAATCTCAGTCTCGTCCATAGGAATGACAGCAGATTCGTCAGATAGACACTTTTTCAAATTGCTGTCATGAAATGCATCGTGAACTTTTCTAAGTTCAGGCGGCAGCTGAAGATGTTATGCTACTGGTCCAATCTGTTCAATGATTTCAAAGGGACCAATGTAGCGAGAGTTTGACTTATCACGCTTTCTAAAAAGAATAGCACCTTTCCATGGTGCGACTTTCTGGAAGCGAATAACACCTTTCAAGGATCGCGTGATCCGAGGATTGCCACGGGTAATACAAATGAAGTGGAGTTGATAGGCATCAACGATAGTTCTTCATGAAGAGGAGTGTTAGTCGTTTAGATTAAGGGAATTCGGGATTTGAAGTTCTGGGCTAGGCATAATCACTCATAAATATGTTCTACCACGAATTTCATGCAATGCAGATTACAATTATGTGTGCACCCACAATTGTGATTTGTCTTGCATGATCAGCCTAGGTTTCACCTATTCTGAGTTTTCAGCTCTTGTCAGAACATGGAATGTGTCGGGGACACTGTTAAGCTCATGGGATAGCTTAGGCCGATTGCTACCGGTCAGATTCCTACTAGCAACTTGAGAGTTCCAGATCACATTAGTGACAGGAATACGGCTTTGAATTTTAGTGTGATAGTTGTTGCTATATGAAGGTTCGGCTAAAGGTAGATGGTCATCCAAACTATTACCAAAATCGATCACACATGCATAAAACGTGTCCTAAAGGGTTTGAATTGTTCTCTTGCTTTGTCCATCCGTTGGCGGATGACAGGCTGTACTCGTGTCGTTATGAGCACCCAAAGCTTGCTGAAGAGATTTCCAAAATCTAGCGGTAAAGCGAATATCTCAATCAGAGATGATGGAAACAGGTACTCCGCGGGGAGACTCAATTTCCTTAATGCAGACTTTGGCAAGTTGCATAGTGGTATAGGAATCCTGAATAGGCTGGAAAGGGACAGGCTTAGTCAAACGGTCTACGATTATCCAAATCGCATCATTTTTGGATTGGGTCCTTGGCAATTTGGTAATGAAATCCATGGAGATTTCTTCCCACTTCCATTATGGGGTTTTTAGGTTGAACGAGCAAACCAGAGGGTTTTTGGTATTTAGGTTTAATTTTTAGAGTGAGTCAGACCTTACCAACGTATGTGGCGATTTCAGCCATCATGTTAGGCTACCAATACGACTCTTTCAAACCATGATACATCTTGTCAGAACCGGGATGAATGGAATGTCTAGACTTAAGGGTTTCACCTAAAACCAATTTCTTTACCGATTAGAAATTCAGTACCTAAAGTCTATCTGTGAAATAGAATGCTCCATCAGACTTCTTAATTAAGAGAGGTGAGGTTGGATTGAATAGATTATCCATGAACACGGATACGAAGAAGTTTTACTCGATCTTTCCTGCCTAATGCATTTAATGCATTGGCGATAACATTGGCTTTACCGGGGTGGTAACGGATTTCACAATCATAATCGTCAGGTAACTCTATCCAACGACGTTGTCTCAGGTTTAGCTCTTTCTGATTGAATATACGCTGAAGGCTTTTATGATCCGTGTATGTCATACACTTTGTACTGTAGAGGTAGTGTCAGCTTTAGAAACCCAGACAAACTCCTTGTCCTTTGGGTGAGTTTAGACTACGGTTAAGCTATCCTTGAAAAGTTTCGATAAACTTTCTATAATAGCTAGCGGGATCTAGGAATCGACGGAGTTTTGATAGAGTAATGGGCGCACTCTAATCCTTGATCGTTTTAATCATGGAATGGGCGACACGTATTCCTTTCTTGTTAACCACGTGACCTAAGAAATGCACTTCATGAAGCCTAAAGTAGTACCCTAAGGATTTTTGCTTACAACTTTACATTCTTAAGTAACTCTAGGATGAGTCTTAAGTGTTGTTCATGTTCCTCTTTACTACGCGAGTGGATAAAGATATCGTCGATGAATACAATAACAACTTGTCTAGGTAAGGCTTACACGATTCACTAAATCCATGAATACGAATGGTGCGCTCTTTAAGCCAAATGGCATTACTAAAACTCGTAATGACTATAACGGGTTCGGAAAGCAGTCTACGTAAGGTCATCGATCCTTGAAAACGGGTGTCGGTTATTCACAGTTAGCTTGATCGGCTTGCGATAGTCGATATTTATACGACAAGAATCCATTTTTTTTTGGATGAAAGACTATGAGATCCTAAGGGGAAACAACGGAGTCGAGTGAATCCTTTATCCAACAATCCTTGCAACTGATTGGATAATTCTTGCTTTTCAGAAAAGGGCAAGGTGATAGGGAGAAAGGCTACAGGTGTAGCTCCTGGAACCAGATCGATTTGAAATTCTACTTGCCTAGCCGGCGGCAGGCCTAGCAAGTCTTCAAGGAATACTTTAGGAAGTTCATAGGCGATGGGAACGTCCCTCAGTGATTTCTCTTTTGAAATTCTTCTCGACGTCGCGTGTCATGATGGCGTGACGTCCTATACGAAGGTATCTACGAATTTCATAGAAGGTATAATGTCTAGCTTAGCTCTACTATTCACCTTGATTTACTAGAGTCTAACTATTTTCTAATGAGATTTTGAATTGCTTGTGATGACAAACAAATTTCCGAATGATTCGGTGATAGCCAATCCATGCCAATTACGATGTCAAAACATCCCAATTCGATGGGCAACAAGTCAATGCTAAACGAATGATTCAGAAATACTCAAGGAGAGATTTGGTAGATCTAGTCGGTTTTAATTAAACTATCATCTGCTAGTTTTACAGGGTACTTAGTGTCTAACGCACGCGGGTTGATTTTAAGAGCAAAATCAGTAGACACAAAGCTTTCCTTAGCTTCGGTACCAAACAAGACAGAGACATGTATATCATTAAAGATGAACGTACCGGCAATAGTATTTGGGTCCTGTCGGGCTTCTCTAACGTTCATCACAAAAGCTCTACCACGGACAGCTTCCAACTGTCTGGTTTTTCTTTGATCATTAATTTCTCATATATCCAACAGCTTTCAATCCAAGGCATGGTGGAGGTTACACGTTGAACACAGTGGTAGGCCCCCTGTGTAGCCAGACTTTCTTGTTTCTTGGACAGAAGCAGAGGCGGCAAAAGCCTTGACTGGTTCAAGCGCTTGTTCAGGTTAATTTCCTGGTCGCTTCTTAGAATGCTTCTTTCCATAATGACTGGGCTTTCGATTATGGTCGAATTTCTTTTCAGACGAAGAAGAAGGGGAAACAAGGGTCAATAATAGGGATCGACTCAGAAATCTTCCTAAAAATAATGCACCTTGGCGTACAGCCTGGTAATGTCAGACTATGTGCCAGACGAATGGCGCTTTGCAGAGTGGTTGGGTTGGAAGACATCACATTCCCTTGGATATTTGGGAGTCGAATCCTAAACATAACGCTCGATTTCCTAGTACAACGATATCACCATTGTAGAACAGAGATGGGTGAGTTTATGAAAACACTTAGTGTAGCCAGCAATGTCAGATCCGTTCATTGTAAGTCCCCAAGCTCAACTTCCAATAACTGGAGTTCTCGTTGTGGGAAATACTCGTCTCTTAACATTTGCTATAACTCATCACAAGGTATAGCATAGGCTAGATCAATTTCCAACAAATTTGGCATTTGAATTCCACCATGTGAGAGCATCGTCACTGAACGTGCGGGCGGAAAACGTAACCTTAGATTGATCAGGGTAATTGCTAATGCGGAAAATGGTTTTGGTCTTTTCATTCAATGAATGAGGTATATGGCACCCTTAGTACCCTTGAAGTTGATTGTTTGCAGTTCATGAAATCCCTGCAAGTACATTCTCGGGTACCTAAAATGTCAAGCATAACCTTGAAAGCGATTCTCGGTAATCATTCTCTCGGGTTTCCAATATTTATCGGGGTGATCTTACCACTAAGAAAACCTTCGTGGTTTCTTCCAGCGGTGCGGGCCGTTTCGTTAGCATCTAAAGCATCAGCGATGCGTTGAGCGGCTAGAGCCTCGACTTGTTTATTATCGAAAGGGACAGATAAAGGGGAGGGAGAACGGTTGTTCGACGGTGAATAGTATAATGGTCTCCCCCACAGCTAGCATACGTCTCTCAAAAGACTCCATTGTTAGCATAGAGGTAGCGACAACACTGAAGACACCAGTCATGTTGGCGTGCAACGAATCTATAGTGTAGCCATCAGCAGTAGATTGATCCTCGATCGCAGAGAGTCGTGATTCGAGAGTCTGAATAGTATCATATGCCAATAAGGAACGAGGCTCGGAAATCACACGACGAATGGCGTCATAGTGATTGGTCAAACGAGACTGAATCGAAACAAGATCAGGCAGAAGAACGGGAATGACATCTAGAATAGTGGAAATGCGAGCAGTAACAGAGACGAAGGACTCTCCTACTTTGTGAATGGAGGGAACAACTGGTGGATTAGATATGCATTGCCCTTTTGGGGGTAGGCTCGTCAACAGGGCTTGAAGTCACGGAACAACAATGAATAGCAGACGTCCTTGATGTGAACTTAAGCCTAGGGCCTACTGTACTAAAATGGTACGAACAGTGAGACGGTGCCGGGTCAGAAGAAGAATGGTCAATTACATGGACAGACAGAATAGGCTCAGGAATGTTAGGAATGGAAACAATGGGGTCAGAAACAGACATAATAGCTAGGAGAGGGAAGTATGTAGCAGGAACAGACTCGACGGGGTCATCATTGATCTTGTCGTCAGATGTGATATGATCCTACATGCTCCTGGGAGAAGGTAGACGAGATGAGTGCTCCTGAACTGGTGCGGTCTCTGGGTCAGGAGTCAACGGTGTATGCTCCGGTGAACCAGGTACGTAGTCAGATGAAGATGGTGCGAAATTGGGCACTGGCTCAGGGTCCGATGGTATCCCGATAATCTTCTTGTTTGCCGTGATGTGACGTTTCCAAGTTATAACAATAATATATAATAATATATTAAGCACTTATCATAGATAGTAAGGCACAAAAGTTTGCGGGTTAGCACACATACAAGGCAATGCATGAATGCACACACACGAATGAATGACGCAGAGCTTAGGTTATAGACTAGGTGCAGACCGATGCATCCTAATTCACTATAACCAAGGCTCTGATACCACGCCTGTCACACCCCGAGAATGGCTGAATGTGGGCATGTGACTGATTTGGCATCATGGTCATGGTTATGAATGATTGACATTTTAGTGAATATTTAGAAAAGTCATTTGTCTTTCAAAAACATAATTCTTAAACATTTATTTAAATATTTAAAACAGTGGCAGCGGAAAATAGTAGTGGAAGTACATGTTAAGTTTCAAAAGACAATGATATGAGATTTTAAATCATGACAACCCTAAGGTGTAATGTGACTAAATCTCCAAAGTGAAATGCATGAACACACGACAAGCAGACCATGATATGAGACAAGCAGGATCTATGTAGAAAGACATTGAATTGCATCCTTAATCACCTGAGAATTCAAGAAATTTAAAAAGTCAACAGAATTGTTGGTGAGTTCACAGGTTTGGTGACACATGAAAATGTTTGAACAATGTTTGAATCAGTGTTTGAAACAATGTTTGAAATGTTTGGCCGTCATGATATTATTTTTGTTGACTCTGATGTTGTAAAGATCAAGCATGAACCTTGAATTCAAAACTAACTGTTTACCCACTCCTGGTGTCCAACCCCATGTACACCGAATGACCAGAATAACTAATGTACCCCTTGACTATTTCCGTGGAGTCAGGACTGGAGCGACCAAGTCGGGGCAAGGTCGTCAACCCAAATAGATCTATTCACAAGCTATCGTTTCGAATGAACTAATTGAATTCAATTAATAGTGGGACTTAGGCATATAACATGAATCAACATGAATACACAGATTGGGGTTTATGAAAAGAACATGCAATCAGTACGTCTTACAGAAATCATAATATCAGACAAAATGAAATTGAAAGGCATTCATTGAATTCTCCCCCATAGTTTGAAAACAGAAAAGTAAAAAGGGGCCGTGAAACTCACTTGATATGAAGACGGTCTGACAGATATGAATTGAATGAAGTAGCCTAGCAAGCGTCTACAATGTAATATTAAGACGTCTTTAGGGGTCTGGCTATATGGGTTAGTGAATACGTCACCCCATGTTCAAGGTTAAGTCTCGACTGTTATTACCCGATGAAAGAGATGGAAATCCTAGGATATTATTTATTGGCTAATAAATAATATTATAGTTGATGGAATTTATTATTTATTTGAATAAATAAATAATAATTGAATTTTCGCGTTTGAAATATATATTGAATAATATATGTTATTTTTCATAAATTGTCACGTATATTTAATTTATTAAATATTTGTAAGGTTTTGAACCCTTTTGATTAATAGATAAATCTTTCATTTATTAACGTTTGAACACGCGCATTATACCGCGCGTCAATACACGGTACAAGTCGCGTTTTATGAAAAGAATTTAGACACTTGAAAATATGTCTATTTTATGAAGAAATGTTTCCAAAAATATATGAAATTATATTTCTGTAAAAATTAAGTGTCGGTTTGTCCGGTAGTTAACCGGTTTCACCGGTTTGACCGATTTGACTCGTTTAATGACCTCTTAAGTTTCCTTAACACTTAGGATTTGTTATTAGACTTGTTTTAATGTGGTTTAGGGTTTTAAGTTGCCAAGTGTGCCGGTGGAAGTTTAACTTGTAAAATTGACATTTTCGAGTTACCGAAGGTTACAGTTTTGGTCCGGTTTGCTTCTAAAACATATTTTTCCACTTTGAAACTTTGGGAAACACTTTTATATGTCAAAATAAGCATGTTTTATGTTCTGGACCAGATCCAATTCTTGTTTAAAAATAAGTTATATTTTCCGTTGCAAAGTCGTATTACGGTATCCGATTGTTCCGTTTTCAAGTGTTTGACTTCCCGAATCACTTTGCAAGTTTGAGACATAATCTTGGCAGCCCTAAATCATCCATTACAAGTCCTAAGTGGTCATTTGTAGGTCACAAGGATTTTTACTTAATTTCTTTATGAAGATGAATGATATTTTATCATAAAAATTCTATTTTTTTACATTTCTTTGGATTTTCAGGATCCAATATTTAAATAACACTTTTTATGACTAAAAACCATTTTATAACGTGTTTGGTTCCAGATTTGAAGTTAAAGTCATGACGCGTTTTCAAGATTGCAAAATATATATGTTTTATGGTAACTACATTTTTATGACACATAAAATGAGTGTCATCTCTTACCACTTTTAACATAGTATATATTTCATCTAAAACTTTATTTCCAAATATTATATTTATGAATTTTTCACCAAATCAAACATACTAAATTATTTAAACTTATAATATGTTATGATTTATAAACTTTGTCACCATTTATGAAACTTCTAACATAGGAGTTCATGTTATGTTCATATTTTTATAAATAAATTGGTTCAAACAATATTCTAGTTTTCCATCAAAGAACATAATGCTACTAACATACAAGTTTGCTAGTAATCATCTAACAACACAATCAAGACTTAATCATGAACATGAATTTGTGACATTATATGAATAAATTATGGAATAAGTTAAGAAAAGAAAGAGGTTTCCTCACTTAAACTTAAACCGGATCGGTAAAGGACTTGATGGGTTGTTGAATAAGCTTCCAAGTTTAGCTCCTAACCCACCCTTGATCTTTGATTTAGGATGATGATGATGAAAGGATGAAAGATTGATCATGAATATGAGGAAGAAATCAAGAGGTTAGAATGATAGTTAAGAAAGAAATGATGATGAAATAAAGATGGTTATTGAATCACCTTGAATATATGAAGATTAGGAGCAAGAGAAGCTTGAGATGGTGTTTAGAATGATGAAAAACAATGGTGGTGGTGGCGGTTTTAGGAGAGCCGAGAGGAGGAGATGAGAGCAAGAGAGAATGAGTGAGTTTGTAGGTTCTTAAAATGTGTAAGTGTAGGAATGGAAATGAGGTTATGTGTTTAAGTTTATAAGATGGTTTGAGGGCTTGGCTTCATGGTTTAAGAACCATATGGGGTTCGGTTTTGGTTGCCTAGAATCGAAAGAAAAGTGGAAGAAATGAGAGGGGGGGTTGACTCTTGGCTTGAACCCATTTGAACTTACTTGATCATTGGCCTAAAAGTGAACCAAATGATGTTGTTTTGAGGTGTAGGAACCGGCCAAAGAGGGAGAGAAGACAAGGAGACAAATTGGTGGCTAAGGGGACAAAGTTGTCAAGTGTGTAAGTGGTTAAAGGGATTACACAATGGACTAGGAACAAGGTTGTACCCTTATTAGACATTATTGTCTAAAATCAAGTAAACATAGCATGGCTTTTAGGTGGCCATAGGGTGGCTAGAGGTGGTGGAAAACGGCTCGATGGAGGGAAAAAGAGGGACAAGGAGACAAGGCTTGATCATGTGTAAGTGGTTATTTCTTTTAACCAAAGGATCTTGTGTCCCCTTGTACTAATGGAGACAAGTTTGCTCCATATCCATGCTACAAGATTGTATTAGACATGTGGTGATAATCTAAAAATCTAGTAACTAGACTAATGGGGGGGGGGGGGGTTAAGGAGTTGGGAGGCTTTTGGTTTGGTTGGTTCGGTTGGAACCGAATGGAGAAGAGAAAAAGAAAAGAACCGGAAAAGAAAAGAAAGAAAGAAGAGAGTTGGGTTCGAAGTCAAGACGGGCCGGGAAAAAGAAAAGAAAGGGGAAAATGGGCCGGCGGGTCGGGCTGGGCTGGGCTGGGCTCGTGGGCCGAAGGGGAGGAAAACGGACCGGGAGACGGCCCGAAGAGAATGGGCCGAAGGAAAGAAAAGAAAAGAAAAGAGAAAGAGATTGGGCCGGTAGGCCCATTGGGCTCTGTGGGTCGAACTGGGTCTCGGGTCGGGTCGGGTTGAGTCCGGGTCGATCCAACGAGTCCAACGACACTTCGTTTGAGTCAAAAGGATAAACGAGTGAAAAGTCGGTTTTTGGCTCGAGAACGGATGATTTATATATAAATATAAATCAATAAAAAAAATAAACGAATAAGTGTCGCGTTTAATTTTGAATGAACGGGAATGTCACATGTCTTGATTGTTTGTCGTTTTGATTATGCACTATGACGTACTAAAGTTTGGAAATAAAAACTTTGCTCGACATGAGCATTTATTGTTTGAAGTTTTAGTGACAACGTTTAATATTTGTCTTGGTGAAAAATATAATATATTTTGGATTGAATATAGTTTTAGGAATAATACTAATTATTGCGTGAAATGAATTGTCGTTCGACTGAACGTTATGTTTGGATTACGTCGAACACAATGTAGTAGTTTTGAATTTGACGTTTGAATCTAAACGAAGGTCTAGAGTATTTAAATGTAGATGGAAAATTGTTTAGAATGAAATGGCTAAACTCTACGAATGTAGAATTTTGTTTTGAATGAAATGAATTCGCCGTTTGGAACAACGACTCGTGTTGAACACGTTACGACGTAACGTAGTGTTATGGAAAATATAAAATGAATATTTTATATTTTTGTTATTGAAGTTCCATCTTGAATAGTTACGGAGCTTTAAGTTGATTTCCACTACGGGTAAGTGTTGTCGGACCTAATTGTCTATGTTCGCACGTAAGTTCACCTAATTTAAATAAATTAAGCCTAATGCACATAGATAATCAGATAATTGCATATTAATATAATATTAAAGTTAACCTGGAATATACGGGTTGTCACATACTCTCCCGGTTAGAGAAATTTCGTCCCGAAATTTAGTCTTGAACACCCGAGTTAGCATCATTGTCAAAGACATGCGGATACCTTTTAAAGCATTTGATATTCTCGTTCCCATGTGAATTCAGGACCTCGACGTGAGTCCAATGAGCTTTCACAATAGGATTTCCGACGTTGCTTTAATCGCTTAACCTTACGGTCGCAGATTTCAGTAGGAGTCTCGATACAATGAAGACGATTGTTAATCTCAGTCTCGTCCATAGGAATGACAGCAGATTCGTCAGATAGACACTTTTTCAAATTGCTGTCATGAAATGCATCGTGAACTTTTCTAAGTTCAGGCGGCAGCTGAAGATGTTATGCTACTGGTCCAATCTGTTCAATGATTTCAAAGGGACCAATGTAGCGAGAGTTTGACTTATCACGCTTTCTAAAAAGAATAGCACCTTTCCATGGTGCGACTTTCTGGAAGCGAATAACACCTTTCAAGGATCGCGTGATCCGAGGATTGCCACGGGTAATACAAATGAAGTGGAGTTGATAGGCATCAACGATAGTTCTTCATGAAGAGGAGTGTTAGTCGTTTAGATTAAGGGAATTCGGGATTTGAAGTTCTGGGCTAGGCATAATCACTCATAAATATGTTCTACCACGAATTTCATGCAATGCAGATTACAATTATGTGTGCACCCACAATTGTGATTTGTCTTGCATGATCAGCCTAGGTTTCACCTATTCTGAGTTTTCAGCTCTTGTCAGAACATGGAATGTGTCGGGGACACTGTTAAGCTCATGGGATAGCTTAGGCCGATTGCTACCGGTCAGATTCCTACTAGCAACTTGAGAGTTCCAGATCACATTAGTGACAGGAATACGGCTTTGAATTTTAGTGTGATAGTTGTTGCTATATGAAGGTTCGGCTAAAGGTAGATGGTCATCCAAACTATTACCAAAATCGATCACACATGCATAAAACGTGTCCTAAAGGGTTTGAATTGTTCTCTTGCTTTGTCCATCCGTTGGCGGATGACAGGCTGTACTCGTGTCGTTATGAGCACCCAAAGCTTGCTGAAGAGATTTCCAAAATCTAGCGGTAAAGCGAATATCTCAATCAGAGATGATGGAAACAGGTACTCCGCGGGGAGACTCAATTTCCTTAATGCAGACTTTGGCAAGTTGCATAGTGGTATAGGAATCCTGAATAGGCTGGAAAGGGACAGGCTTAGTCAAACGGTCTACGATTATCCAAATCGCATCATTTTTGGATTGGGTCCTTGGCAATTTGGTAATGAAATCCATGGAGATTTCTTCCCACTTCCATTATGGGGTTTTTAGGTTGAACGAGCAAACCAGAGGGTTTTTGGTATTTAGGTTTAATTTTTAGAGTGAGTCAGACCTTACCAACGTATGTGGCGATTTCAGCCATCATGTTAGGCTACCAATACGACTCTTTCAAACCATGATACATCTTGTCAGAACCGGGATGAATGGAATGTCTAGACTTAAGGGTTTCACCTAAAACCAATTTCTTTACCGATTAGAAATTCAGTACCTAAAGTCTATCTGTGAAATAGAATGCTCCATCAGACTTCTTAATTAAGAGAGGTGAGGTTGGATTGAATAGATTATCCATGAACACGGATACGAAGAAGTTTTACTCGATCTTTCCTGCCTAATGCATTTAATGCATTGGCGATAACATTGGCTTTACCGGGGTGGTAACGGATTTCACAATCATAATCGTCAGGTAACTCTATCCAACGACGTTGTCTCAGGTTTAGCTCTTTCTGATTGAATATACGCTGAAGGCTTTTATGATCCGTGTATGTCATACACTTTGTACTGTAGAGGTAGTGTCATCTTTAGAAACCCAGACAAACTCCTTGTCCTTTGGGTGAGTTTAGACTACGGTTAAACTATCCTTGAAAAGTTTCGATAAACTTTCTATAATAGCTAGCGGGATCTAGGAATCGACGGAGTTTTGATAGAGTAATGGGCGCACTCTAATCCTTGATCGTTTTAATCATGGAATGGGCGACACGTATTCCTTTCTTGTTAACCACGTGACTTAAGAAATGCACTTCATGAAGCCTAAAGTAGTACCCTAAGGATTT
Source organism: Deinandra increscens subsp. villosa (assembly GCA_039602395.1). NCBI lineage: Eukaryota > Viridiplantae > Streptophyta > Magnoliopsida > Asterales > Asteraceae > Deinandra > Deinandra increscens. The sequence continues at coordinate 28,339,448 of JBCNJP010000024.1, forward strand.
TTGCTTACAACTTTACATTCTTAAGTAACTCTAGGATGAGTCTTAAGTGTTGTTCATGTTCCTCTTTACTACGCGAGTGGATAAAGATATCGTCGATGAATACAATAACAACTTGTCTAGGTAAGGCTTACACGATTCACTAAATCCATGAATACGAATGGTGCGCTCTTTAAGCCAAATGGCATTACTAAAACTCGTAATGACTATAACGGGTTCGGAAAGCAGTCTACGTAAGGTCATCGATCCTTGAAAACGGGTGTCGGTTATTCACAGTTAGCTTGATCGACTTGCGATAGTCGATATTTATACGACAAGAATCCATCTTTTTTTTTTGGATGAAAGACTATGAGATCCTAAGGGGAATTAACGGAGTCGAGTGAATCCTTTATCTAACAATCCTTGCAACTGATTGGATAATTCTTGCTTTTCAGAAAAGGGCAAGGTGATAGGGAGAAAGGCTACAGGTGTAGCTCCTGGAACCAGATCGATTTGAAATTCTACTTGCCTAGCCGGCGGCAGGCCTAGCAAGTCTTCAAGGAATACTTTAGGAAGTTCATAGGCGATGGGAACGTCCCTCAGTGATTTCTCTTTTGAAATTCTTCTCGACGTCGCGTGTCATGATGGCGTGACGTCCTATACGAAGGTATCTACGAATTTCATAGAAGGTATAATGTTTAGCTTAGCTCTACTATTCACCTTGATTTACTAGAGTCTAACTATTTTTCAATGAGATTTTGAATTGCTTGTGATGACAAACAAATTTCCGCATGATTCGGTGATAGCCAATCCATGCCAATTACGATGTCAAAACATCCCAATTCGATGGGCAACAAGTCAATGCTAAACGAATGATTCAGAAATACTCAAGGAGAGATTTGGTAGATCTAGTCGGTTTTAATTAAACTATCATCTGCTAGTTTTACAGGGTACTTAGTGTCTAACGCACGCGGGTTGATTTTAAGAGCAAAATCAGTAGACACAAAGCTTTCCTTAGCTTCGGTACCAAACAAGACAGAGACATGTATATCATTAAAGATGAACGTACCGGCAACAGTATTTGGGTCCTGTCGGGCTTCTCTAACGTTCATCACAAGAGCTCTACCACGGACAGCTTCCAACTGTCTGGTTTTTCTTTGATCATTAATTTCTCATATATCCAACAGCTTTCAATCCAAGGCATGGTGGAGGTTACACGTTGAACACAGTGGTAGGCCCCCTGTGTAGCCAGACTTTCTTGTTGAATAAGCTTCCAAGTTTAGCTCCTAACCCACCCTTGATCTTTGATTTAGGATGATGATGATGAAAGGATGAAAGATTGATCATGAATATGAGGAAGAAATCAAGAGGTTAGAATGATAGTTAAGAAATAAATGATGATGAAATAAAGATGGTTATTGAATCACCTTGAATATATGAAGATTAGGAGCAAGAGAAGCTTGAGATGGTGTTTAGAATGATGAAAAACAATGGTGGTGGTGGTGGTTTTAGGAGAGCCGAGAGGAGGAGATGAGAGCAAGAGAGAATGAGTGATTTTGTAGGTTCTTAAAATGTGTAAGTGTAGGAATGGAAATGAGGTTATGTGTTTAAGTTTATAAGATGGTTTGAGGGCTTGGCTTCATGGTTTAAGAACCATATGGGGTTCGGTTTTGGTTGCCTAGAATCAAAAGAAAAGTGGAAGAAATGAGAGGGGGGGGGGGGTTGACTCTTGGCTTGAACCCATTTGAACTTACTTGATCATTGGCCTAAAAGTGAACCAAATGATGTTGTTTTGAGGTGTAGGAACCGGCCAAAGAGAGAGAGAAGACAAGGAGACAAATTGGTGGTTAAGGGGACAGTTGTCAATTGTGTAAGTGGTTAAAGGGATTACACAATGGACTAGGAACAAGGTTGTACCCTTATTAGACATTATTGTCTAAAATCAAGTAAACATAGCATGGCTTTTGTGTGGCCATAGGGTGGCTAGAGGTGGTGGAAAACGGCTCGATGGAGGGAAAAAGAGGGAAAAGGAGACAAGGCTTGATCATGTGTAAGTGGTTATTTCTTTTAACCAAAGGATCTTGTGTCCCCTTGTACTAATGGAGACAAGTTTGCTCCATATCCATGCTACAAGATTGTATTAGACATGTGATAATCTAAAAATCTAGTAACTAGACTAATGGGGGGGGGGGTTAAGGAGTTGGGAAGCTTTTGGTTTGGTTGGTTCGGTTGGAACCGAATGGAGAAGAGAAAAAGAAAAGACCCGGAAAAGAAAAGAAAGAAAGAAGAGAGTTGGGTTCGAAGTCAAGACGGGACGGGAAAAAGAAAAGAAAGGGGAAAATGGGCCGGCGGGTCGGGCTGGGCTGGGCTGGGCTCGTGGGCCGAAGGGGAGGAAAACGGGCCGGGAGACGGGCCGAAGAGAATGGGCCAAAGGAAAGAAAAGAAAAGAAAAGAGAAAGAGATTGGGCCGGTAGGCCCATTGGGCTCTGTGGGTCGAACCGGGTCTCGGGTCGGGTCGGGTTGAGTCCGGGTCGATCCAACGAGTCCAACGACACTTCGTTTGAGTCAAAAGGTTAAAAGAGTGAAAAGTCGGTTTTTGGCTCGAGAACGGATGATTTATATATAAATATAAATCAATAAAAAAAATAAACGAATAAGTGTCGCGTTTAATTTTGAATGAACGGGAATGTCACATGTCTTGATTGTTTGTCGTTTTGATTATGCACTATGACGTACTAAAGTTTGGAAATAAAAACTTTGCTCGACATGAGCATTTATTGTTTGAAGTTTTGGTGACAACGTTTAATATTTGTCTTGGTGAAAAATATAATATATTTTGGATTGAAATAGTTTTAGGAATAATACTAATTATTGCGTGAAATGAATTGTCGTTCGACTGAACGTTATGTTTGGATTACGTCGAACACAATGTAGTAGTTTTGAATTTGACGTTTGAATCTAAACGAAGGTCTAGAGTATTTAAATGTAGATGGAAAATTGTTTAGAATGAAATGGCTAAACTCTACGAATGTAGAATTTTGTTTTGAATGAAATGAATTCGCCGTTTGGAACAACGACTCGTGTTGAACACGTTACGACGTAACATAGTGTTATGGAAAATATAAAATGAATATTTTATATTTTTGTTATTGAAGTTCCATCTTGAATAGTTACGGAGCTTTAAGTTGATTTCCACTACGGGTAAGTGTTGTCGGACCTAATTGTCTATGTTCGCACGTAAGTTCACCTAATTTAAATAAATTAAGCCTAATGCACATAGATAATCAGATAATTGCACATTAATATAATATTAAAGTTAACCTGGAATATACGGGTTGTCACAAGGTTGAATCTTGATGATGGTGAAAGAAGGTTTCTTGAAGATGGAGATCGGAATGGAGAAAACTAAGCTTTCGGAGTGAAAACCGACACGAATCGTGGCTCGAATTCTCTAACTTTAGCCTCTAGATCTTCAAGGACCTTGGTCCTGGTAAATCACAGTCGTTTTAGGGTTTAGGAGGTGTTAAAAATGAAGGATATAGGGGTTGGAAAGTAATAGGATGTTTAAATACCCGATTTTTAGGGTTAATCACGATTTCAGCAACCTTGGTCGGTGGGCGGTACACGACGCCGGCCAAGATTTTTAGAATTAATCACGATTTCAGAGACCTAGGTTAAGAATTTAACAAATAAATTACCTATTTAACTATAGAAAATTACGACGTCTCAACTCGATTATTTTCTATAAATTCAACCGAACCATATTTAGTCTTCAAAAATTAATTTAGGGCTGATCTAAAAATATTTAATCACCAAATAAAATTTCAAGACATAACTCTAATGTTAACCCAAAGATTTAATGAATTATTTTTAATTCTACAAATCATAGTTAATTTAATCTAAGTAATTAACCATCCAAGATTTCATTTTATTCAAAACATAATCCTAGATCTAGGTGCAAAGTCATCTTTCCATGGCAAAAACCCTAGATCGAACATTTTAGCTTAACGGTAACTGTTTTGGCTAAAAATTAGAAAACTAAATTAAGTAACCAAATTCGTTTGTGAGGTATGGTGCCCTGGATGTAAAGTTTCCGTAAATCAAGTTTGTTAGTCAAAATCCAAGGTTTAACAGCAATATAAGGAAACACAAGCAACAACTTCCCTGAATGCAACTAAGGACAGCGAGATATGAAAGGGGGAAAAGCCCTTAATCCTTGAATGTCTTCAACGATTGCCAGCATAAAAAACCCCTTCGGAAACGATAAAACACGTTGCCTATTTATTGCTAAGTAAAAAGTGTCGAATACAACTGTTTGCGACTTGACTGCTATGTGGTAAATTATCGAGAGAGTAAAAAATGAAGCCTATGTTGCGTATAAATACATAGATAACCTAACTAACATCCGAGATTCCTGGGATCTTCTTTCAACCACCTCCGGCCATTATTTGACCGAGTTTAACGGCGGGTCTCTGTTTCCACACGTGCTTCTAACCTTGACTGTAACATCTCACATTGGTGGGGAGGAGAACTAAGCACCGCTTTATAAGGGTGTGGATACCTCCCCTATCAAGACGCGTTTTAAAACCATGAGGGGCGGATGCCTGAGGGCATGCCGGGTGCCAAAGCGGACAATATCTTGGTGCGACGGGTCTGGGCTGTTACAGATGGTATCAGAGCCAGTCGTCGGCCAGTGTGCCAGCGAGGACGCTGGTCCCCTAAGGGGGGAGGATTGTAACATCCCACATTGGTGGGGAGGAGAACTAAGCACCACTTTATAAGGGTGTGGATACCTCCCTTATCAAGACGCGTTTTAAAACCGTGAGGGGCGGATGCCTGAGGGCATGTCGGCTGCCAAAGCGGACAATATCTTGGTGCGACGGGTCTGGGCTGTTACATTGACCAGGTCTATATGACCGTTATCTTCCTCTCTATTCCTGGCTTAGACACACGAAATCAAAGAGAAAGATTAGTCATGTTATCTTAGCATGCAGGGTTACCGTGCATGCTGGGGTTAACTAGATAAACAGATTCCGAGTACATTACATCCTAGAATAATAGTTAAGTAAATCATAAGCATATATCCTGGATCAAGTTACTGAAAGCACCTTCCCTGCATGTTCGACATCCAGGGGCATTAACCTGTCGAAGATCTTTAGTAATAGATCAGGTCAAAATTCAGGGTATAACAATTGCCCCCAATATTCGCAGCTTGTAGATAAGATTTACAGCTGTGAATTTTTTGAAACGAGATGAGTCATCATCTCCGGTTTAATCTCGTCCGCTTAATTTGCTTTTTCAAATTCAATCTGATCCCTTGATGTCTTCTCACCTTTGTAACTTCTTTTGCCCATAAATACCCCATTGCTCGAGTGTTTTACCTCACCCAAGTTCGAGAATTGCGAGTACCGATCACCCATCCCGGCCAGGTAATCTTTTCCTCTCCGATCTTTCTTTTTTCAAATCATGACTAAGCGTCGTATTCGCCAAGAACCCACTGTTTCTCTCGCCAGGGTGGAAGACTTTCTCGATCAAAAGTTCCTCCTCCATCCCGAGCAAGAACGATGCTCCTTCACCAACGATGAAATCACATTGGTGAAGAACTCTAGCCTTCTACCTCCCTCTGCAGTCATTAGGGCTTTCGACCCTAGGTTGAGGTCAGACTTCGTCTCTCCGACCTAGGTCTGCTTTCCTAAGACCCCATTCAGCATGGGTATATCCTACCCTTTCGTCGGTCTTGTCGCCGAGTTTTTTAAGGCCACAGGCCTTTCTTACGCCCAGACCCTTCTCGTCGTATGGCGCATCCTGGGAACTCTGGATCGCCTAAACAATTCCTTCGAGGACCTGATCGGCCTGCCGGAGATAGCCTTGGCCTACGAGCTGAAATCCCATGGTTCCAGCCGTTTCTTGTTCAAAGCCCTTTCCAAAGACATGCAACTCGTTCCCAATGCTACCCAACAAGGGGAATGGAAGGGTAAATTCTTTTTTGTCAAGCGTTCAAGCATTCCCGGTAGTTTCCAGCTTCCACAAGCCTGGGTCATAGAGGGTAGGCACACCTACCTAGATGTTAGGATTTTCATAAAAATAATTACATGATCTGACCTTGAATGTTATTCTTTGTAGTGAAAAGTTTAAGAGAAATCGGTCCTGAGGAGGAATAGACTGAGAGCAACTTGCAAAAATTCCTGGGTATCCCAGAATTCGAACGTGCATTCAAGGCATTAGAGCACCCGGTCTTCTCGTATCCTACTATCAGCATGTCAGTTGTAAGTTACCTACATTTGGTTAATTTTTGCGTACCTGATCTGCTGACATCCAGGGTTATATTTTCTTTTTTGCAGCTGCCCCTACTTATGATATTGAAGACCTTGAAGCCGCCCTCTCCTCCAAGCTAGCTGATGACCAGGAACTTGTAATCCCGAGCTCTGTCAAGGCCAAGCCTACTCCAGCATCCAAGGCTACCGCATCCAGGGCAACCCGCATGAAGAGGAAGACCCGAGGTTCCAGCACCGCCACTGCACAATATCCCCTGGCCGAGATGTCTCCCCAGGAGCTGGGGCAACACACTGAGATCGTGGTCCATTAGGTATCCTTGGATTCTCCTGCTTTTATATGTTTCATAGTTAGATATGGAATTAGTTCTCAAAGATACAGGCTAACAAAGATACAGCCAAGGCCAAGGCCCAGCATGACAAGGTTCAGAGGCTGCTGCTGGAGAACGAGAAGAAGGCGGTGGAGACCTGGAACCAGCATGAGAAGACCCTGAAGGAGTATGTGGAGACGTCCAAGAACTCGGCCATAATCTCGGTGCTGCAGACCAGGCTGAAGATGGCCAATGAAGCTGAGGATGAGGGCCACACCTACGCCAAGTTGACTATGTCGTTATGGCTCAAGCAGCTACGTGCCCTGGGTGGTTCAGTTCCCTAAGGGTACGAGAGTGCTGAGACCCAGCGTGCTGAGAAGACCCTGACTGCTGGCGCATCTGGATCTGGGACCGGAGAAGGACAGCCGATGGCCGAGGATGCTAAGGGCGAGAAGGATGCTGGTGAAGAAGCTAGGAAGGGAGGAGATGAGGGCGCTAAGGATGCAGCAGCCATGGATACCGTTCAATATTCCACGGTCCTTTATATCTTTCCCTGTTTAATGTGAAGCTTTTTAAACAATGTTTTATTTTGTTTCTTTTGTGGTTGCCGGAGGTTTGATTCCCAGTGTTACAATGCTCCACACACGGGTTCATCACCTGTGGTTTTGACTTGAAGCCACCCTGAGGTGGTTTGGCACTTTGTTCCAACCAAGAGGTGGTTTCCGTTTATATATAACTGCTTATGATCTATATGCTCGTATGATGCCTTTAACTTTTCTGCACAACCAAACATATAAGCTTGATAAAAACGTCAGATAAATAACTCGTACCTTTTGCATCCTGGGATAGTCCCTGAATGCTAAATTCCTTCTTGTGCGAATATATAACTTCTTCTATCCTTGGTGCAATTTAGCTTCCGAATGCTCATTGACAACTCAAACAATTGTTTAATTGACACCGAAATCCTAGGATTTGGCACTGCCGTGGCATCCTAGGATATGATCATTCAGGTAGACCCTGCATACATTAGGAATAAGTTTTAACAATTGGGAGTAAACCCAAAAATCTTGGGGTTAGATTCATTCAGATTCGAATCAAAACCAAAAATACTAGGTTCAAGCCAAACAATCCTGGGGTCAAGCCCAAAAATCCTAGGGTCAAGCCCAAATATCCTGGGGTTAAACCCGGTGCCGATCCGGCGAACTGGGGTCATGCCCGGTGCCATACTGGCGAATTCTAGGGTCCACCTCGAGCCGAACCGGCGAACTAGGGTATTGCCTCGTGTGTCTTATGTTGGTGTGAAAACACCAAAAACCTTAAGGAACCTCCATATGTCCATAAATCATGAGGCTGTCGCCTATGCTGTTAATACAGGTCGATCCCATAATCCTGGGTCCAATATGTGGGTTAACGTGCGCTACAGGTGGGGGTTGTGCGCTACAGGCGATTACCCAAACGTAGGAGAGGTGATATCCTCTCAAACCTTAGAAGGTATGCTGGATACCTTAAACGGAGGAGAGATGTCCAGTCTCTAACTTAAGAAAAACACATCCCTAGCTTCATGCATCCAGGGTCACTTATCTGTTTTCATCCAAACGTCTCAACCAAAAAAGTTAATAGTCTTTATAGAAGATGATAAAAACGAGTTAAGAAAATAAAAATAAAACAGAAGTACTTGAAAATAAAGAATACAAGAGAGATACCTTGATCAATTTTTTAGTTAGAAGACATACCTGAAATGCAGCATCCTGGGCACTATACTTACATCAAATACGCCTTCAAGTGGATTGCATTCCATGGTCTTGGTAGTAATTCACCATCCATGTTAGCAAGCCAATATGCCCCCTTACCTGCCTCCGAGTCAATCAAATAGGGGCCTTCCCATTTAGGGGCTAGCTTACCATCCCCTAGATTCGTCGTATTCTGAAATCCCTTCCTTAGAACCAAGTCACCTACCCTGAATCTTCGTATCCTTACATGTTTGTTGTAGCTTTTAGAGATCCTTTGTTCATATGCGGCCATCCTCCAGGCAGCTTGTTCTCGTAGCTCATCCAGGGTGTCAAGGTCGTCAGCTAGGGATTCGTTATTCACATCCGGGGTCTGGCTGATGAGCCTGAATGTTGGGACAACCATTTTGGTCCGAATGACTACTTCCGTACCAAAAAGCAAGGAAAAAGGGGTTTGGCCTGTGGCATTCTTGGACGTAGTCCTATCAGCCCACAATGCTAGTGGTAGTTCCTCTACCCATTTTCCTTTCCTTTCCTTGAGTCTTTTCTTCAAATTGTTGATGATGATCTTGTTTCTTGACTCCGCCTGGCCATTAGCCTGAGGGTGCACTGGCGTAGAGGTTATCATCCTTATTCCCCAACTTTCACAGAATCCGGTAGTCCTTTTGCCAATGAATTGGGAGCCATTGTCACAAACTATTTCAGAAGGTATGCCAAATCTCGTTATGATGTTCATCTTGATGAATGAAATAACTTCCTTTTCCCTGACTTGGACATATGCCTCAGCCTCTATCTACTCTGAGAAGTAATCAATCATAGCTAACATGAAGACTTTGACACCTGGTGCCCTGGGTAGCTTCCCCACAATATCCATCCCCCACTTCATAAAGGGCCAGGATGCAGGGATAGGATGCAGTGGTTCAGCTAGTTGATGAGGAATATTGGCGTGTCTCTGACAAACATCACATTTAATGGCAAAATCCTAGGAATCCTTTCTCAAGGATGGCCAAAAGTAACCTGTTCTTAAGATCTTAGACATCAGGGACCTGCCCCCTGTGTGATCTCCACAATCACCTTCGTGAATGTCTTTGAGTACTTCCAGGGCTTCTTCATCTTCCAAGCATCTTAGGTATGTTCCTGTAACAGACTTTCTATATAATTTACCCTTAATAAGAACTTACCTGGCTATTCTGGTTCTGAATGCTCTGGTATCCTTTTCTTCTTTTGGGATCAAGCCGCATTGTAGATATTCTATAATAGGTCTGGTCCAGGATGACAAGGTATCCTAGGACTCAGGATGCTGTGCACCCTGGGTATCGGGACACTGTGCATCCTGGGTATGGGATACCAAAACCATGCCCCCGGGCTCAATGTCTTCCAGGTTCTCTTGTTGATCGATCGCCGGATTTAGTATGTGGACTATAAGGATATGTGTATCTTCCACTGCTTTGAATGCCGATCCCAGGTTTGCTAGTGCATCCGCTTCAGCATTTTCATCCCTGGGTACTTGTTGAATGTCGAAAATTTGAAAATCATGGGATATTGCTTTCACGACTTCTAGGTACTTGGCCAGTTTCTCTCCTTTCACTGCATAAGTTCCATTAAAGTGATTAGCTAAAAGTAGGGAATCAACGTATACCTGGATGTTCTGGATCCCAAGATGCAGAGCTAGTTGTAGGCCAGCAATCAGGGCTTCATACTCCGCTTCGTTATTGGTTGCCTGGAACCCACACCTAACAGCCTGGGGGATCATGTCCCCCTGTGGCGATTTCAGTATGATTCCAAGGCCTGTCCCCCTGACATTGGATGCCCATCTGTGAAGAGGGTCCAACATCCTGAGAATTCCTCTTGCTGCATGCTCTGGAATTCTTGATCTGCTTCGTCTTGGATATCATTACTGAAATCAGCCATGAAGTCTGCTAGAGCTTGTGATTTTATGGATGTTCTTGCCTCATATACCAGGTTGTAAGCACTCAACTTCAGGGACCATTTTGCCATCCTTCCTGACATTTCAGGTTTCCTCAAGACAGACTTTATCGGGTAGTTAGTTTTCACATGTATAGTATGAGTCTCGAAATAATGTCTAGTTTAGTAGAGGCCATACTTAGGGCTAATATAAGTTTTTCTAAGTGCGAGTACCTGGATTCAGCATCAAGAAGACTTTTACTTACATAGTATACCGGGTGTTGTTGACCTTCTGCATCCTTGGTTAGGACCGCGCTTACCATGTTTCTTGAAACTGCAAGGTATATGTAACATCCCAAAAATTTCAGTAATTTAATATTCCCGTCAATGTCTAGTTATATTTTTGGTTCATAGCTAGAGGACCCCCCCTTATGTTAATAAAATTTATATTGGGGAAAAACTATGGTGTTTATTGGGTAAATATAAGTTTTAGTTGAAAATAAAACAATTAATCAAATGGAGGGACTAGATCTGTATTTAGACTAAACTAGAAATTAACTAAAAGAGAAAAGAAAGGGAGGAGGTCGCAGGAACGACCTGGAGTTTGACTCCACCCCCTTCTCCCTTGCTCTCTCAAAATTCTGCAATCCAAGGGCTTACAAGATGCGATTTTGGCATGCAATCTTAGTTTTGAAGTAGTTAATCACACCTCATCTTCATTGTGGAGTCAAGTAAGTAAAAACCCCAACTCCTTGCATGCTAGGTCACGAAATTGGACCCCCAAATCTGCAAATTTTTTATGTTATATGAATCCTTTGATGTTAGTGATCTCATATGTTGCATAAGTTTCCAATTTGTTTAGCAATTGGTGTGGTAGATACCAATTTCACCCACTAGAACATCCATGGTAGGTGTTTTCTCTAGATGGTTATGAAACTAGTTCAATTGATGTAAATTGTGTATAATCATGTTGTTGATTTGCTGAATATGGTTAATGGATGGTGGGTTAGTGATAGAATTCACCAACACCTTGTTATGGGATCAAGTGGGAGGTCCAAGGGATGGGTTATAGGTGTGCATCAATGTATGCACACAAGGTGTTTGACAAAATGCCTCAAAGAGTCAAAATGTGCTAAATGTGACAAATTCGCTTGTTTCGATGTTGAACGACCATAGGGGACTATAGGTTCACCAAAATTGTTAACCTTGATGAAATCATGTGCATTATCTAATATGGTTGATGTATGTCTTAGTGGTCATGCTATTGTTAACGATGCATATTGTTATATGTAAACTTGAGGATCATTGCTTGATTACCATTCCTCGTGGATTTATGAATATGTATGTAGAATAGAAACCATGTGATTGAAATGTGATAAATGCTATTATGAATTGTGATTATGAACCTAACGGGTTAGTGACCCATTAGGAAATCAAAGGGACCAAGGAAATAGCTCCGGAGTTGGAGGAAGTGGTGGTTCAAGCTCAAAAGGTAACATTACCTATGTTACATGAAATAAATATAAATATGTGTATTTACCTTTAGAGGAATAGAATATGAAATATATAATGGGTGAAGAACGGTTCTAGGAACCGTGAAACCCAAAGCCAAGAGGTTCCCCAATGATGTACTTGACCATGGGAAGGGATTCGGTTGAATCCTAAAATAGATGGAAGTTACAATGGCGGAGATACGCTCATGAAGCCTATGCCAAGTAACAAGAAAAGAGGAATCACAAATGCTTGGATAACCATAGATTCCAAGGATACATATGGTCAAGTTAGGCATTGGGGTAAACCAAAGGCAAGGACCCGTCCTAACGGGTCAAATAAATGGTAGAAGGAATGTGGGGTGTTCCCCTTACGATCTAGTAAATAAATGACGAATGGAATGATTTATATGTCTTTGGTCTTAAACTTAAACGTATGATTAAAGTGCAACCCGATAGATAGGGAATCATAGTACTAATTGTATGTACGTATAATAACATTTCGAGGTTAGTTTCCTTGCATTATAATGCTTGTAAGAAGTCATTTACTGCATCAAAGTGAATGTGGGATTTCAAGGAAACTCCCTAACGGGTCAACGGGTTGGGTGAACCCGGGGTTGGTCAATTTAACGATAACGTGACTAAGGTACGTTAATGGGTGTGTTTTATACTTGAATTTATGGTTTGGGAGTTGATTTAGTGGTCAACAATGAGTTCTAGCACTTAAAGTGCAAAACTGCCAAAACAGGGGAATGGAGCTGGAAAATTGGCTAAGTATAGAATCTGGCCGGATTAGCTAAATCCCTGGAAATCAGGCTCAAGGCGTATCGCTTGGAGCTCACCAAGCTAGAGGCGATACGCCTGAAGGTCCAAGCGTATCGCTTGGAAGTTAGAAAGAATCCAGGCGATACGCCTGGAACTCTGATCCGATTTCACTTCTTATTATTCATAAATTATGATTGTTATATTCATTTATGCACTAGAAACTCACTATTCAAAGTGAGTATGTGCAGGTAAAGGGAAAGCCTAAAGGAAGCTCATCAAGGCATGAAGAACCGATCACATCAAAAAAAATGAATTACCCGTCAAGTATTTTGTGAAAAAAACCTTTGTATTTAGTTAACGACCCCATTGGGATATCAAACCCTGTTAAGGGTATATTTTGTAAATGTAGCCCAAGTGTTGGGTTTATGAATGTCAACTACGTATTTTAAACAAAATTTTCTAGGACCTAGTTTCAATGAAGTATTTTTGTAATGTTTGGCATCAAATTTAACATGGGTGTTATAATTTGGTATTAGAGCCATGGTTTGAGAGAATCAAGTACTCATGGGGTACTTGGACTCAAACCTTAAGCTCTAGGGTTCGGGGAAAGGTGATCGGTTCAAGCTTGATGAAGCGTCCGGGCAAGGTACATAACCTTTAACTAATGATTGAAATTGTAATTAAACTGAATGAATGTTCCTTTATGCCTATAAGGCAGAGTATGTTGCTATCACTCGGGAAACGCATGGGGAGGTATAATCATACCTGAACCAAGGAATGCGTGAGTGAAGTGTCCCAGGTAAAAGCGGGGTAATGCTGCGACTAAAAACCTCGTATAAACCTGGGGGAGTATTGGCTATGACCAATATGTTATATGTGCGGGAAGTGTCCCAGGTAGAGGCGGGGTAATGCTGCGGCTAAAAACCTCGTATAAACCTGGGGGAATATTGGCTATGACCAATATGATAAATAAAACCTTGCTGCGGTGAGGGTGAATAAAAGCTGTAAGCTAATGGAAATTTTATTCTGTAGATCAATGGTGGACCTTGATGGCGTTGATCTTGCAGAAGAGCAGAGACAGCGGGCTTTGAAGGCCCAGATCTCTGAAGAAGTGGGAAATGCCATTCAGGCAGCTATTCCCGAGTATGTACAAAAGATCCAGGAGGATCTATTACATACCTTGGACGAAAAGTTCGAGGAGTTAAAGAATGCCCTCCTAAATAAAGAGGAGGCAACTGCGCCAAAGAAGAAGGGGAGCTCCTTCAAAGACTTTATGGCGTGTAAACCCCCGTAATACGCGGGAGATCCTGACCCAATAGCGAGTCACCAATGGGTGACCAATGTGGAAGGGGTGATCAAAAGAAGCCATTGTGAGGCTGCAGATTAGGTGATCTTTGCTACGGGTCTACTAG